>OY728126.1:478680717-479930717 GCA_963277665.1 Viscum album
TCCAAAATATTTCATGAATATTTTCAAAAAAATCCTTTTATTTTAAAATTTCATGACATTTTGTGAAAAGAGAATGATTTTGAAGAATAAAAGATATTTTCCTCAAGAATTCATTTCAAGTGTTTTATCAAAACCATTAGCCATCTAAGATGACATTATTTCATATGTGCATGTTTCAAGTTTAATTTCTCTATGATTTAAATGGTTTCACTTTTCTTATGATGAAATTTCCATTTGTTTTATATGGATTATGAGATGATGAGATGATGTTTTTGAAACCTATTTTATTCTTTGGGTTATGATGAATGTTTTAAGTTTATTTTGTGGCACAAGTAAGAATTATTTCATTATGAGATGGGTGGGACCTATATCTCCCTCCAATGAATTGGGTAAAGATTTTATATCTCATGAGATAGACATGGCTGGAATGGTAAGTTAATCTGGTTCAGTGTTATAGGACTGAAACGAGGAGTGAACTCATTTCAGAATGGAACTTTGTCCACTAATATGGTCTTGGAAGCAATGCCTTGGCTACTATGGAAATAATTACATGTGTTTAATGGATGCCACAATTACATGTTTTATTCCCATTCTATTTTATCATTCTTAATGATTCTTTATGATCTATGCCTTACGTACTTCCATGTTTAATGTCATTGCTCAAGCTTTTGATGTTTAAACATTATGTTCATGTTTTTAAGTTCAAATGTATATTGTATGTTTTATTTTATCCATTCTTACCCTTAATGAGCATTTGAGCTCAGCCTTTTTATGTTTTCTTTTCCCCAGGATACGAAGAAAGGTTTTAGGTAAGAAAAAAAAGGGGAAGATCTTTATGGGAGATGTTGAAGATCTTTAACCACGATTAGAAGATTTTTTTTCCGAGTTTCCAAAGACATTAAACTATTACTGTCCTTGTGTGTCTATTTTTGTTATGTATTAAGTATTCTGCAAATTTAATGTAATGTCCATGTAAGTCAATCTTCGGGTCTCTACAGTGCCTTCCTTTCAAGTGGGAAACTCTACGAACGTTCCAGGAGCATCCCTTTTCTGCTAATTTACATTTTTCAATTGTAATTGTTTTTCGTTGTACCTGTACTTTATTGTTGGGCTTGTATTTCCATACCCTTCTACTTTCGGCACTACTTTTTGTATAATGTTTTCACTTAGTAATTTGCCTCCAGCTTAATCTGTTTGTGTGTGTGTTACTACTATAAAGGAAATGCCTTCCCAGCTTATGTATTTATGCCTTTGTAGCTAGTCCCCAACCCCTGGCCTATGGAAGGCAGGCTTGGGGTAGTCATGGAACGTGCCCCGAGGACGGGTCATGACATACAACCCCAATCCCATAAAAATATCACATTGTTCAGAGTAGGATATTGACAGCCCAAGTCGCACCTCCACTATGCCATAGGTTGGAAACAATCACTCAGGGTATATTCAATATGCATATGGGGGAATTACAATAAATGAGAAACATGTGAAAAAATCATATAAGAAGATACACAAAAAATCACATACCTATATATATATACTATGTGAAACCATGAAATGTCAAAAAGTATTAAACAATTGAAATTAGACTACATGTACCAATAATGTAAGGATTGAAGTTTCTATTAAACTGATATAGCTCCTGTTAAACCAGGTGCTGGTAATATATAGCATGATCACGAAAATATTATGGATAATAATAACAATAGTTCATATGTAAATAGGGTGATAATATCTGTATTCTTAGATGGATCCTCCCTAGTGCCTATCGGGGGAAAAATTACAGTGCTACAAAATAGTTTACCCGAATGAAAATTCATTTTTTTATTTAGATAATCCCACTTTTAAGGGAAAATGGAGAAATTTAAATGACATCAAAGACATTGACAAAAACAACAACAACAATCCAAAATTCCATGATCATAAATATACCTCATTACATGAGAAAGACCCTCCCAACATCAAAACAAATGATTCTAACTTCCACCTTCCACGAAATTTTGAGAAGTTGACCTATTTGTATGTGTGTGGGCTGGTTACTAATGAAAATAAAAATACCCTCTGAAACATCCAATAATTTAAAGTGATGATACAGTGGAAACTCCTTGCCCTGAACATCGTTCTGATAATCATCATATAGATCTGGCTGAGGACTCTCTTGTACCACTGACCACAGATGCCAATGAAAATACAATGAACCAAGAAAAACAAACCACATAGAAAAAACAATCCACATAAGACACCAACACAGAGGATCCATAATTATAGACTTCTATCACCAAAGCCTCAACAATTTACAAATCATTAAATAAGAACATCCAAAACAAATTCACATCATATCTTTAGAATCGATCACAAATAATCCAAATCCAAAAAGGCACACAAAATCACACTTCAAAAGTTTCAAATCAGACTAATCGTCCTTAAAAATGGGACCTTAGATATTGTTCCTCCGCCGAATCAGCATCCTGGTCACCATATCAAGCCCTGAGAAACTCTGATGCCTCAACGAGAATCCGTGATGTCTCGGTCATGAAATAAATCGAACAAAAAATGGAAAAGGAAACCAGCAAGGAGGTTCTAGGTTCCCCTATAACGATGAGAACACAAATCCCTCATAACATAAAACTTACAAACATCAAAATATCACCTATATATAAGAAGAACTATCAACGCCACAGAATATCCTGTTATTTCCATATAATCTCTTGAAAGATCACAACAGATCACCCCAAACCATATCAGCAGATAAAGGAAATGAGACAACAACCCTTAAAACAGTTGGATCTTTACCGTTGTGCCTTGAACACAACCCCATGAAAGGAAAACCCAATTAAAGATAAAGGAAAAGAATCCCACTAGTAGAGTTAGAGAATAACAAGAACATTTGATCACATGAGGTCGAAGACACCTCCATTGAAGAAACCACTCTCTATAACAAATCTCAGAAAGAGTTCCTTTATGTAAGAGTTGTAGTAGACCCAAGGCGAAGGAAGGTAGGCGGTGACATTTGGAAAAAATATTAGACGGTTTCCCCTTACAGACTCATCGTAATAAATTATAGTTAACCCCAATGAATTTAACATACTACATAAATATATATAAATACTTCCAATGGTCATAATGGATAAATCAAAAAATTTATCCCATAGAATAGAGAATATAAAATAATAATTAAACATCAAGGGTATCCCTCTACGACTTACCCACTAGTTTTTATTCTCTTCCCTAAAGTTTCATGTCTTTATTCATCTCTCTCTAATTGAAGGCTAGTCTAAAGACTCCTGGTAAAGGCATCAAAGCATGAAAAATTTCTATTATATAAATTCATAATCTTGTATAAATTACCCATACATATTAACAATATATTTTACATGAGATAACAAATCACATTTTACCAATATTAATAATAATTTATTTTAACTCAAATTGTTACATCCCATTCACTAAATATGTACCTCATGGAATCAAGGAATGTACCCATCATACCTATAATGATCATTTGGATACTATATCTAGTAATAAGTTTTTTTTAACATAACCACAAGAAATAAAATTCTTCTACACACATATATATAGAAAAAATCCCCATCATGCATACCAACACACTTAACTATTATGAAAAGAGAATAGGGCTATAGGCTGTAGTGAGCCATAAATCCTTTCACTAGGATGTTGGGTGAATCACTCTCGCAATGTCCACTAGGAGTATATATCCCTAACAATCATGGGAGGGGTGGAATATGATATAACACATTATTCTTGATATAACACATATCATTACCATAATATCAGTATAATGTTTTCCTAGACTCAACTAAAGATAACATCTCTTGGACTCGGAGCTAGCCCTACAAACAAAACCTATCATGCATGTAATTTTAAATTTAGAGAGCTAGATAAATTACATATATCCTTTTAGTGATTTCCTTCTATTGATTAATTTAATTTCCATTAATTAACTTATATAAATTTTCCACATCACATTACATTGATCATATGATTAATGTTCATGTCCATAAGGAATAATATAATCTAATTCCTTGCATTAACTAGATTAAAATCATTTAGTATTTTAATCACTTAAACACTAACCCCATGAGTTATGTATTATTTACACATTATTTGCATCATTTCATTTATTGGTACTCTAGGAAAACCATCCTAATATACCACCAAAATCTAATATGCTTGCAAGAAATCCTAACTACCGCCATAATTGGAGAATGGAATGAAGATAACATAATAAACATGAATATATTCCTTTAAAATAATTCATATGAAAGAATCCTAGATCTCAATATAAAATCAATGTGTATACCCAACGTTAACATACTCCATCACTTGTAGTTCCATACCAGACACCTATATGTGTACCATGGTGCATCTCACCATCACATGTGTCAACTATTACCACATCAACTAGGACTCCATACCCACATCACATCTTCCATACTAAACTCATAAATCTTATGCCCATTTCACATCTTGTCATCCCTTCGCCATAATATATCAGACATCCAAGGATCATCCATAATAGTCACATTACTCAAGGCTCATACCCATTACACATCACAAAAATAGTGGCTAACAAATATGTTATCTAATAGGGAAATATAGTCCCTAAAAAGGTACCCATCTCCCTCAAATATATGATCACTCATAGATCAAAAATCAGTGAACATTACCCTCTCACAAAGATTAGAAACTCAATCTATAGAAATTATCTTTATCTAATGAACAATTATAATTCCATTTTGAATTTACTGATTAATTAATAAAGGGTTGTAATTGCAGTAAAATAATGGCATAATTCTATAATAAGATACTAAATTAATTAGAAATTAATGTAATCTTGCTTCCCTAAATCCCAAAATTATCATTTTTCATGAAATTTGAATTATTATCACAAAAATAATATCTATAAATCACATTCATTATCAATTACATTAATCACGTGAAAAAATAATAATCAATTTCACTTTCTTGTGTCATCAGTTTGATCATCATGAAATTACATAAACAACATGATTACAAAAATATCTATTTATTCTTTATCCAATTAATAGATTAATTTCATATTTTAAATTCTTTAGAGAAATTAATATGATTCTTCATGATTAATATCATGTTAAGAAAATGTTAGCCTGAAGATCACACAATCTAGAATATCATGAGTTAAATTGGAATCATTGTACATAGAAAAAAATATGCAACATCTGATCACAAATAATTTAATTAATCATGTTAAATTTAATTAGGATAATATCTTTTCAATCCATAGGAAAAATAATGATAATTTAATATTTACCATAAAAATTATATAAAAATTAATCTGCATCATCTATGAAATCAACGTTCATCACATGAGAATAGACAAACAATATGGATCTTTGATCTCTTATTCTATAAGAACTACATCCATCCAACGACATTGTAACACAACCACATGAATAAAAAATCATTAAAAACTATAACAGAAAAAAGAATATGATTATCCCATTCATGGAAATATGAACCTGAGGAAAATTAGACTGAATAAGGATTGAACTAAAAGAAAGAAAGATATAAAACACCTAAGATCAACTAAAGACACCACAAGTCAATGGAATGATGAAATGGATTGATCCCAATTGAAATTATTCAAAATGTTGAATGGTAGGATATTCGATCCCCAAGAATCTAGAAAAATATTATGTATTTTTGAAACCACGAGTGGTTAAACTTATTAAATATATGATTCGCATGGGATTAACTTAGTTTATAAACCTTAGATATCATTTAAATATTTTCTTTCATATATCCATGAATAATATATCTCCTAAAACCTTTTACTGTTGAATACATACACATCATGTAGCACCCCTTACCCCACAACTGAGAATCCATGAACTGAAAAAAAAATACATGAAATCCATTTTCACATATTGTATTCCAACAACATCCAATTTTATGCTCTTTAACCCATATAAACTCGATCCATGTGTCCAATGAAACCAAAAATCCAAAAAAAATTAAATGGTAAAAAATTATTGATCCATACATATATATTTGATACCTCACAAAAAATATCATCCTAGTGAATCCAAAAGCATTAGAGAAAAAATGGGGTCATGAGAACATACCCCCCATAAGATACCTCTCAAATACCTCACTATCTTATAAGATCCACCACCACAGTCAAAGAAAATAATCAAAAAACCACACAAAAAACAACCATCTCTATAACACTCTCATAGAGAGATATATCTCCAACAAGAGTAAAGAAACTATTATCAGCATGATTAAAAAATTTCATAACCCAGAAAGCTCTACACCCAAAATTGAAAAACAATACATGTTAATAGATAATCAACAAACATCTAGTGGTACAGAGTACACATATATGAATTACATTCCAATTTTCTCTCCTTCACACTACTATTCCACCACAAGACACAAAAAAATTAATATAATACCGACAAAACATACTCTCTTGGTGGTCTAGTATCTCCACTGACCACTCCTTGAGGATCACATTTCTTCAGCATCGATTTCAAAAAAATAAAGATGACATGAGAGGCATCCTGAAGATTAAAATGGTGATTAAGCACTTGAAATACATTATATAGCTGGATCATATGAATAGTATGTTCAAAATGTTACACCATGGATCTAACAAGATCCATCACCTCCAAAGGCACAAAGAACTATTGACAAATCATACTCCCACAACCAACCCATTTCTTCCCATGATGCGTATCCACCTTCAAGAAACATTTGATCTCCAAAATTGGACTCATGATCACTATTACATTGATAGATATATGATTTATGAGGATCTTGTTCTTCCTTCATCCTATTATGAATTAAATAGACCATATATGTCATATTATGTACTAGTTTCATTATAATAAATTCACCCTCTAAGACCCCAACTTTGCACAATGGAGAACATTATGGTTTTTTGTAAAAAACATCGAATGGATCAATTTCATATGGGGATTGTAAAAAAAATATTGTATGAAAAATTAAATAAGTAATGGGGCCTTATCCCTAAACCACAAAAATATGTGATAGAAGAGTGAAACATGCCTTCAAGTGTTTAGATAGTTCTCATTGTATGATCATCTATCTATAAATGAAAATCAGTTATAAGGCACACAAATAGAGAAAAGTATTAATAGTTAGCTGTTTACACCCTTTATGTAATAGGTGGATCCCAATTAGAGAAGATCTTAATTAGTAATCCATGGAAATGAACCACCAGCTCTAAAAAATTCATTTATTGAACGACCACTGAGATAAAATTTCTGATCTCTCTAAAGTGGGATGATTTTATCAAACGATCCAATAACACCCATATATCATCATATCAGCCCTAAGGATGAGGTAAATTGTAACAATGACCATTGATACAACCTTCCTCGTCTACCAGATAACATCTAGTAGATAGAGGGACTAACCGATAACAAGGTTCTTAGCCTTAATATTCTACAAACAAAACATCATGAAAGAAACTCTATAATTTTGAAGATCAACCTAGGGCCTAAAAACTGGCCTCTCAATGCTCAGTTGATCTTTTTTCTAGACATTATTTAACTAAAAAAGAGAGTTATGTATCTCTAGAAGAAAACTATCATGTATTTCTAAAGGAATAAAAATATTTCTTTATAACAATTTTGTTTGTAAATATGTAGACCAAACATTGGGTGAAACACAAAAAATAAGTCAGTCTCTCCAAACATACACCTCAAAATCCAGCAACTGGGAATCCTCCACCTAATGCACCAAAGACAATAACACTTTAATATGTTACAGAAAACCAGTTTTTCCAACATCTCCCAAATTTACATACCATGATAAGAGTTGTTCATTCTCTATTAATGAATCACTGTATTCAAATAATCTATCACTATATGGATTTCTTCTTAGTTCATAATCATCATCATTTACCATGATTGGTGTATATTAACTCATATTGTTGTAATCCTAGAATAATTCCATCCCCTAATGCAAACACAATATCATCTCATGCTGGGAGAAGATATACCTCAAGATCATATGCATAGTAAAACCCATAAAATGCTAACCAATGAGTTAATGTGGCCACATCTTCAATGAAAACACAACTTTCACCAACTAAAGATCATAGGTTAGATACATACACTCATGTGGATATTACATTCGAGGCATGTAAGGGAAATATAATGGTTTATTAATAATAATGTAGCTGAGGATAAGACATGACGAAACATAGAGAACTTCAAACTGAACTCCCACTAATAGATAAATGAATCAAGAAAATACCATTATCTTGTTTTGGAATAGAAAATATTCCTTACACTATTTAGACCATAATAATTATTAGTGCTTTCTCCTCATGGATCTCATATGTTTTACAACCTCAATGAAATCAACTAAAAATCTAATATAATACCTTAAATTCCTAAGGAATCTCTATACCTCTACCAAATCCTTCGGAGCTACCATATAACAAATCATTAATATCATCAAAGAACCATATCAACATCATTCTTGGACAACAAATGACATATGAAAAAGACTTCACAGTCCTAGAAGCAACCAATACAAAACTTATTGATAACTATTCATAATTAATAACTCTTAAAATTCATGTATATGATCTTTATGATCTCATATGTTGTTGAGTAGAAAATGATTTTATCGATGAGAACCATAATTAATTTATACATAAACATGTTGATCACATTATTCTTCAATTCCAAAAACACACATGGATCATCAATCACACCGAATGGAATCAAAAAGAGCTCATAATAACCATGATGAAAATAAAAATAAATCGTTTGAATATCCTCATCTTTGTCATGAATCTGTTAATATACCGACTACAAATATTTCATCAATAAATAACTATATCATTTCTACTAATTGAATAAATCATCTATCTATATAAGGGGATGCTAGTTCTTTAATTTCATATGGTTCAAGATATTATAATAATTAAAAAAATTAATCAGAATTATTTAAAAAACCAAACTACTTCTGCAGAAAAAATCCTCTCTATAGCATATCATAGAACTATACTCAAATAAATCACAAAAAACAAGGTATGATCCTATATAGAGACACTATAATAGAAGACATGCATGGTTGTATCTATTCCCAAAAAATGATCTCTTGTTGAGGGGGTAATGCAACAACCTTCTTTAGGATGAAATTAGTGTAATCTTGTATAAACCTAAGAAACAAAAATTGTGGAAACTATGATGAGATCAACACTTGTTCAAATATCATTCATAAAAAAAGAGAACCATTCCTCTATCCCATCTCAGGGTCTCAAAATCGAACAGACACTTATAACTCTCTATGATCATCATAATACTCTATCAAAATTCTAAAATAATACATGGTATCCTTCACTGAATAATTACAATCCATTCCAAGGATGATTAAATATGGCTATATCCACTATCATAAGATGTTCTCCAACAAAAAGTATTCCCCAATTGTAGATCATATCCTCCATATACTTCATACAAGTAATCATGATTTACAATGATCATAGTTAATGAAAAAGGAACGAGAGGAATCTATACTTGAAGAACAAATCATGTACGTTGTATACTGATATAAATGATTATGTGGATCCTAAATCAAACAAATCATGAACTAAAGTATAAAATGAAAATTTTGTACCTCTAAATTTGAGTTGACTATTAGGCATTAGAAAATCTAAATAACTAATCTGACGGCAACCTGATCCCAGACCTATATGATTCTACTAATTAACACCCTTATATTGTGTTATTCTTTTAGTGGATGAGGAGCTTCTTGATTATATAATGGTCTTTATTTATCTCCATTACTATAATCCCAATCATGTGCACCCTCCTACTACAATAACGATTGAAAGTTACTTAGTGTAGAAACCTGATGCAGCACACATAGCGTACGATGTCTTCTCAGAATGGTCATTCTCTCTCACCAATGATGACCTCATCCAAAAAAACTTTCTGATACCTTGGAAATGGTCTAATATCCATTACCCCAATATTAACAAGATTATCTGGTATATCTCCTACCTCTATAATACATAATAGTATTTTCTTTGGAAAATTTGGAATCTCATACCATAACTCTTCTTCATAGGGAATCATGAGGACTCCTCTATCACAATGATATAGTTCTAGATTGTGTTCAATATATAACCCTATATCTTTCTATCAAAATGAGATTCATCTGCATCATAAATTAGGTGACTTTGTGGTAGGTCTCTGTACTAAAACCCTCCTTGAAATTCCATTCCCTAACCACCTCATATAGGAACAGAACTAAAAAATATCATTAAAGTGTCCTAAAATGAATTCCATTCTCATTCACACTAGAGAACCCTTACAAAATTGTAATCATATTCTATTTAAATAACTATATAATGGTGAACAAAATAAAATAATATCATAAATTTTCTAAGAACATTTCCCATAAATTAATTGATACATTTTGTTCCGCAAGGAACTAGAAAAACTACTTCCTCGCTGATCTACACAACATCATCACAGATAAAAACCCAATTCTCCCTATGATCATAGTTCAAAATGGAATAGATATCATCATCATATTACTAGTATTATGTAATTAAATATAAAAAAAATCCATCCAAGCTTTGGACACCCTTTCATTGAATCCAATTCTGTTTCCTCCTCCTAATGTCATCATCATCGACCTCTACTGTGTGATGATCTGATGGAACATCATGGAGAGAATATTCAACACAAAACTAAGGAGGTTACCGACTTTGATCCATGACTAAAAAACGAAAAAATTGATAGATATCCTAGAAATTTAATGTGGAATATTGTATATTATTCGATTATTTATTTTATCTTGTCAATTTTTTAAACCAATACCAATGTCTACCCATTAAAAATATAGTTTCAAATAATGATGTTGCATGGTTCTTTCCTATTTTTATACTATAAAAATGATATCACATAATATTCATCGATCAATAAACATAATGGTATGTTCTACATAGGACATGGGGACCTTAATATGCATTAATCAACATGTCTCGCATGTTTACATTTATTTCCAAACATATATGGCACAATTTCACAAAAAAACATAAAACCTAACACGAAACTACCTATAATCTCCATCCTATTCATCAATCCAAAATCCATTAATAACACTTTTCCAAGACCCCCTCCCCACAATGATAATAGAATTAGGGTATAGAGGTAATGGCTCTCTTTATCCTAGCTCTAGTAGGCCCTGGGTTTCCATGTACCCCCAAGGGTATAATTAACCTACATATGTGAGGGATTACCATATATGAGAAACAATAGGGAGAGGGAGATTAGAAATATACCAAAAAAACTACCATTTTATATTTATATATATATTAATTAATCATGGCCGTAAATAAAAAAATTCATAATGTACAATACAATTAAAATTAAACTAAATGTACAAAAATAGTTAATGTTTATAGGAACCATAATTTTCTTATAGCTCGTGATAAAATACAAGATAGTAATATGCATCCTGATATGTAACATTCTATAGATAAAATAAAAACTTCTTATATTTTCATTGGGTGAGTATAATTGGTTACTTTATTATATTATATCTAGTACCTCTAGTGAAAATGGTATGTAAACAATTCCACGCGATAGTGAACAATAGTGAACCGAACTCATCTACTGATTTGGTATACTCTATTCCCAACATCACCATTATAGACTATCCCATTGTATCTCATATAATAGAGAATATTAATTAATAATGAATCTTCATTGGGAACCCACTCCCATTTCCACATTATTTCCCCCCTCCCCAACATCGCTCATACTCATCCATATCCCTCCTCCAAATTTTAGTTCACTCGATGAATCTTAGGAGGGTCATCACTACATGCACCTTTTGCATCATATCAACACATAATCCCATGTCACATATCCATATAATGTAACCAAGGAGATTATTATAGATAGAAAAATCCATATGATGTACAAAAATAATTGAGTATTATACACCAAACCATTACATCACATTCATTAAGTATGTACCTCACACCATCAAATCTAATATCTGTCATACCTACAATACTAATTTGGAAACAATATCTTACAATATATTCATATGATAGAACCACTCTCCATCACATACCTTTAGGAACATGTATATATGAATAAAAATTGTTGTGAATTCCAGCACAAGTAACTAATAAGGGAAGTTAGTGGGGCCATAAGGGGCAGTAAGCCATCAATTATTTCATTGGGATGTTGGGGAAAACCACCACTGAGAGTCCAGTAGATGTTAGTATACATAAAGGAAATGTTTGGGTTAACATATTAAATCAGATAATATAAATGATTCAATATGTCTCAAAACAAAAAAATGATAATACATAGTCATAGATTGAACTACAGCTCACTACGCCCGTACTTCCAGCTACCACTACTAATTATTAATATATAACAAGTGATGTAAAATTTAAATAGATACATTCATTACTAATTCCCATTTAATAGTTTATTTTTATAAATTAATTCATTACCCAATAATTAATCATTAACATTATTCCACATTACATTAAATTAATCATTAGAGTTAATTCGATGCTCAGAAACCATAATCCTATCAATATACATAGTTTAACAATATTAACATATTTTAGTAATTTTATTCCCTCAATAAACCCCCATGGTTGATAAATAATTTCATTATTTATCCAATTACTCATGGAAAACCATCATATGGATCCACCAAGTGGAAACATGGAACCAATCACACCCATCTTCCACAATCTGTGGAAAAAAAATTCAGATAAAACATGAAACCCGATCATCAAAATTTAAAAATATTCAGAAGTGTGTATCCATGTACTCTTAATCAAATCAATTGAGAAAAAAATATCTACAATGTTCTATCATATCTTGGTCCATCCCTAATAGATTCATGTATATCCTGATTCATGTCTCCATCATAGGTATCGACTACTTCCACATTATCGATTCCTCACACCCCAAATCACATCAACCATACTAAGATCTACCATCATAGGCTCACAACACATTTGGTCCACCCTGCCCCATAACACATCATCCACTCCATGCTCAGACATTCCAGTATCATTAGATAATCTCATATCCATTGAAAATGAAAAAACATGAAAACCCAAAAGGAAAATATGGGCACTAAAAATTTCCTCTCGCCTTCACACATAACTGATATTTCACAACACAAAACATAAGGAAATTATCATTCTCAATAAAATGGGAACCATATGTAATACCAATTATATCTAAAAAAATTAGTTCTTATTCTCTCTTGGGATACCAAATTCATTATTTACTCATTCCAACAGTTGGAATCTTATGGCATCATGCTATTAGAAGCTACTAAATTAATTAAAAATTTAATTTAAAAATTATCCCATGCATCCATCACTTCTCAATAATAATTATTTTTTAAAATATTATAAGAAAAAATATATATTTTAGTCACATTATTTATTAATTTGATTAATAAAGTTAATGATGCTATTATATTACACATGTGCCTTTCACCACATTGATATTCAACAAATAACAACAACTATCGAATTACAAAAATTCATATTTATCCTACATCCAATTAATTAAATAATTCTTGATTTATGTCCTTTTCCGATATTTATAATGGAATACATGGATTAAAACACTATAAAAATGAATAGCGTGGATATAAAACTATCATGAAAATCGTGTTTCAACCCTCCTTCATTGTACAAAGCAACAACATCATCAACATGTAATTGCAATCAATTTCATTAATATAGACCAATATTTTTAGGATAACTCCATTTCCATAAAAAGATATAGTTCATGATAAATTTACAATTGAACATACTGTAATTATATTAATTTAATCCACTACCTAAAAGGTACCAATTGTTTTTTATAAGAGAATAGATTAATGTTACAGATCCTCGATAACTTTTTCTACAATATCTACGTACATCCAAGGATTTTGGTAAAAAAAACCAGTAAAACCCCATTAAAAACCTCTATGATGATACACCATCACATTCAATCAAAAATAAGAGGTAAAAATTCCAGTCTATGAACAAACCACTAGAAATGATGAATGAACACACCTTAAATAAACTTAGGTCAATATAGATCAATGGATAGAAGACAAGGATCAATACATGTCAATGGGATTAAAAATAGTGATGGAATGATTTTGGATATCCTTAAATAACATGAAAATGATAGTGTTGAGGAACAATCGGGCCACTGATGTTTCTAAAGATGCATTGAATAAGGGATTTACACCATATATAATCATTAATAATTTCTAAATGTTAGTTTTTAGATCTGACCTATAAATTTTTCTTATTTAACCTTTTAACACTAAATAAATAAAAATTTCATAACACCTATGAAATATTATAAAATTTCCTTGAAGTGAGATGATATAATTTGAAATCCATTTAATAAATGTTTATTCCATCATATTCCAACAATAAGTATCAATACCCATCCTAACCCACTCCAAGACTCCAATGAGCTCCATAATCCTCAGAAACATGAAAAAGGCCTGACTACATAGATCATAGACCCTTACCAAACCAATAATTAAAAATTATGTTATTATAATCTTTAAGACATGGTAAATTTCATGTCAAATCATCAAGGATGAAAGAATTCAAATTAAATATTAAATTACCAATAATTTTTAATGAATCATCAAATAATAGGTCAATATTCAATTATAAACAACATATAAAGGATATTATCTACATAAACTTATAATATGCCTTACTGAAAAGAAATTGAGGTGAAATATGCTATGTAGAGTCAAAATAATCACGTAAGTTAATAATAATCCTATATAATAAATGTATATTAATTGTTCAATTTATTAGGATACATATTAAAATTTATTAATCATTTTATTTCTAATATTTCCATTTTTAATATTATTACCTAATCAATTATGTTTACATTAGTTATTTTTATAATAGTTTATTATGTGTAAAAAATCACCGTCGTGGATTAAATATGGTTAAAAATTTCATTATTTAAACATATAATGTAAATTAAAATAAAAATTATCATAATTTTGAATCAATAAAAATTTTCAAAGCAATCATGAAATATGGTTATGAAAAATTATGTATGTTCTGATCATGGAGATGTAAGTCGTATATACGCAAGAGAAATGTTATAATTTCTTAATGATCATTATATAAAGGGCATAAATAAAATTTATCTTCCTATAATGATAAAAATAACATATATATAATAATAATTCTATAAATATGCTCATATATTTCATCCATGTGGTGTTTTTATGAAAACAGAGTCACATCACATCGTGAATGCAGTATTCCACAAATACAAGTTCAATATTATTATATTACAATGTTAGAATTAAAATTATACATTATATTTAAAGAATGATATATATTTCAATAATATCATATTTTTAATGTATACAACTTATATTCCATAACATTATCATTATTACCTTCAATTTAAGGAGTTTTTCTAGAACGAATCACTTCATTTCCCTTAGTTGTTGTATACATTACACAAAATTGACATAATCGTATCCTTTATGTAATGGAATGTAATAAAGATAAATTTTAATTTAAATAATCAATAGGTATAAATATTTTATAAATATTAAAAATATATTTTATATCTATAATCATAATACACAGTAAGAGGTGGTAATGTAAAAAATAATTACATAGGTTAATGATGTCATAATATATAATACTCGTAAAAGATGATTTGGTAAAACATTTTATTAAAGTGGGGATGGTTTTTGTTTATGAGGTTACCATAAAAAACTATTTATATGAAAAATAAAAAAAAATTATAACATAATTTTTTAATAATATTTTTTGTAGGTGGATGGGAAAATAGTGTATAAATGCATGAAGAAGATAATTACTTATTCATTGATCAACATCCTTATGAATGATCCAAAAACATTACTCGGTTGATTTAAAACCAAAATAGGGAATCTAGGATTACATGACTGATATAGTAAATTGTTTTTTATAGGTACTTGGAATAAAAAAATGGGGTTTATTATGTGAACTGTAGATGAGGGATGTGGCCATTTATAAGTGAGGTGAGTGGCACAATTGTAATATTTTGAACATATTCAAAAATTCCCATGTTAGTATATTTCTAAATGCCTCCAAAATGGTATATAATAAAACCTATATGATATAATGAGGAAATAATTTGAGAATAAGCATGTTGGAAAGGTCAGTGGGACATTTTTAAATCCAATCATTTTTTTAAACCCAGGTAATATTATTTTCACCTTCACCATGGTAAATAAGATATGCTATTTTCATTCATAATTTTGGTATTATATTACATTGATAATATAAAAATATATAAATTATTGTTATTAAAAAAAATTAATCTAATATTAAAAATTAAATTCCCATAAGTGGAATAATTCATTTTAATATTTACCCCATAAACTAGACTAGAAAGCATGTTATCAAAGAGAATGTATTAAAAAGTGAAAAAAATCTATAAAAAAAATATGAAAGTAATTACAATTACCAAAATTATATTAATTGATTAATTTTATACCTAATTTCAATTTAAATCGATGTCAATATGTAATCTTTCTAAAAAAATAATTTAAATGAAAATGCATTTTTGAATTAAAATTCTATATTTTCACTATTAGTTAGAAAATGAAACATTTTAGAAAAAACAAAAAAAACCAACCCAAAAATAATTTTGATCTTATGATAAAAAAATTATATTTTTAAAAATATGTTATCTAGAATAAAAAAAATTAAATTAAATTTATGTTTTCAAATCCTAACAAAACCATCTTTTTTTATTAATTATTTTTTTGGAAAAAATTTAATTTTCATTTAAATGATTATGATTTTTTCAAATAAATAGATAAATATATTTCATAATTTAGTTTAGAATATTTATAAATGTTATTTAAATTCCTAGGTGATAACTATCATTTTAAATAAAAATATTTCATATTTCATTTAAATTCAATGTTGAATGTAACCAAAGATAAACACATTGTTGCATGTAATTTAGGCTATTTAAGAGATTGTGTTTATTTAGAAATAAAATTATCATGAATTCTAAGTATGTCATAATCGATTATGCTCTTGTTTTTGTGGTGGTAAACTCTATCATATATGATTATTATATTTTTAAATTTTAGGGAGTTACATTCTTTTGACCATAACCAAATCTCATCCTCACAATATCGACATGATCCTGATAATGAAGTGGTTAGAGTTTAAAAATAACTAAATTAAATAAAACACATAATAAACGAGCTAATAGAACATATTGTTAATAAATGAGAAATTGAAGTAAAAATTTCAAGTTGAATAAAAAATTAATGGATATCTTTGTATGAAGAAATTGGTGGAATTTAATGAAATAATCATGGAAGAAAAGAATAAATAATTGTAGAGTGTGGCTATGGTCATTGATCACAATAATGTGAATTATAAATGTAATGTTAAGTGAGTCAAATAAATAAATATTTTCTGATTTCAAAAACCACATGGTTTATCAGATACAAATTCAATTGGATATTTTTTTTAGTATCCTATTTCTAATATCATGGAATTATTTTACATATTGTGAATATTAAGAAATATATTTTCTTGATTTATTTCTATTTCATAATAAAAATTTTATCAATTTGATGTGGTTAAATTAATTTCCAATTCATCACTTACTCTAAGAAACGAGTATCCAAAAAATGATTTTTTTCATGTAGTAAAATATACTATTAAGGAATCAAAATATCCATTAAAGAGTGAAAAGTATTTCTGTCTATCTATAATTTTTTTTACAAAAAATATGATTCGAAATTTTTTTCCAAATTATTTTAATAATTTTTAAACCTAAAATGTAATGTAATAATGTAATTATTATTATTTATTTTTCAATTTTTTTAACTGAATACAATGTCATATTAACCAATAAATCACATTTTCTAGTGCTAGGTGTTGAACCCTTTTCATACTTTAGTCTCAGGTTAAATCCCCAAAACTTTTTCAGATGTATCAGGCTACCATGCAATGTGGGATTTTCATTTCTATAAAAATATATTAATATAATTCCTATAATGTTCTCAGAAAACTTTTATGGTCATTCAGGAAATAAAAAGAATCATTAAATAATATTTTGATTGTGGTTTTCAATATAAATTGCATTCCCACAATGTCTAGTAATCATATTTGACTATTTTTACAATTTTATTAAAAATAATATCAACCGTAAAGTTTAACAACTTTGTTAAAATTATGTCAATGATAAATAAATACATTACTCCAAACATAAATTTTTTCACAAAACATATACTAAACCATAGGGTTTTACATACATAAAATTTTCCATAATTTCTTTATTCTAGAGACACTCACACAAAATAGAATATTAAATGGGGTTTTAAAGACATTGAGCCTATGATAAACTATAATCTAAAAACATATGATGGAATCAATAAATTATATGTTAATAAATAAACATGTGATTCTAACATTTAACACAATTTTAATATATTTCAGGATTCATATACCAATATAAAATTGGAAAGCATACATCTACTGTTTAATTCTTGAATCACAATACAAAAAAAACATCATCATTTTTATTTCAACATATATACTTCCTTCATAAAACGGTTAGTATATAAAAGAGGGAATTGACTCAGATAATTTGTAGATTCTCCAAATTTATGACAAAAATTATAAATGGATATGTATTATAAGGTGTGTTTCCATATATTATTCCTTTATTTTGTCATAGGGAATTAATTTCGTTATACCCATCCATTCCATGAATAATTTATTTTACAATTCCATTGAGACACTTTCTTCAGTGTATCCTTTCATATTTTTTACATAACATAACTCTATTGTCATTTCGTCCATTCTATATACAACTTGAGTTATTAAAAACATCACTACTTATCTTACTTAGTTTCTCTGCTAGTTGGTTGATATATATGATTCTAAACATATTTTTCGATATCAAATTAGTGATACTCTTAATATCATTCACTCATACAATCATCCCATTTGGTTTATCATATAACTATATTTTACATAATTTTCAATAAAACATGAATAATTTGGGATCCAATCATTGAATATAACAAGTTGAATATTGTGAAAAAAATAATCATATTGGAAAAAACATACAATCATTTATAGGATGTCGAAATTATGAAAAATTATTTTCAATATCATAATCCCTAGGATTGAACAATGTAATCCATTATATTAATCTATTAAAATTATTTATAATGACTTGTTAAAAAATTTAATTATTCTATGATATCCCTAGGTAGTGTCAAACAAGGTGAGTTGTGAGGCTTGTTTCCATTCAATAGGATATGATTATGTCAATCCCAATACATCATTTTTGAGTTACTAACAACGAGTAAATTTGTCCACAACCCATATTCACATGTAATATCTATACATAGATGTATTGAAATGAATAAATACATAATATATATCATAAATAACATTATGATTCTCTTTTTTAAATATCCCCAAATTCTAATATAGGGTCATGTTCCCAAGTAAATGTATTTATAAATAATGTTTCCATGGATTACATTATCCTTCCACTAATTCAAATTGTACTGACCCAGACCTATGTATCTCGAAGATCGTACCTTCATTAATATATTGGAATAATAAATAAGGAATCACATCCTATATGGATGAATATATTAGTATTTTTGGTAAACTATAAACCCAGCTGATTGACATATTATATTTGAGTACTTTATTTGAAACATAATTTATTTTAATATTATTATTCTTCCCATTGCACATTCCTACATATTATTAGCAATTCACATTAGGGATTCCATTGAAAGGAAACAAAAGAAGGGTTAGATCAAGTGCTTAGTAAGTGTTATGTATAGTGGAATATTTCGTGAATACCTGAGAATATTTTATAATGAACGGTAAATAACATAAAACATATTGAAATTAAATAATTTTACTATCATAATCAATATTGGAAAAAATACATGAAAACACATTTTGTTTCTCCAATATCATGAATATCATAACATTAGGATTAATAGTCAATATAGGAATGTAAATAATAGAAAACACATTCCATTTAGTAATGAAATTGAAAATTAAATGTATCGAGAGATAATATCATAGAATAAATCTCAATTATAATTATAACAAAATGATTAATTATGGAAATGAATAATTATTGGATGTGATGACTTAGTCACATGATACATTTGTTATCATGGTCTGTCATTGAGTCTATTTAATACTAATGAGTAAGTATATAAAAGAAACCCATTTTACAAAGGCATACAAATAGATTTTTATCCTATGAATACTGATGAATCAAGGAGATTTCAACCACTGGGAACCACCCCTTTCATTCCTATCCAAATCATTCATCATATTTAAAATAGTTTACATATTTCATAAACTATGTAGACAATCATAAAATACCCATATTGAGTAAATAATACAGATTTATCAAAATTTCCCAGATTAAGAAATATCGATAAATATACAAAACAATATAATGATATTATATACAATATAACAGATAGAAATTTACATGTTAAATAATTACAATTCTAAGGGGAAATTAAATTCCTATTGATCAAAGGAATGTGAAATTTTAAGTTTAAAGAAATTGACTACAAAAATGATACAATAAAGTGAATGTCAATTCTATCATTGGAAAAAATAATCATAATCCATCTAGGTGAAGAATATGCATAGTATCAACAGAACACATCGCAAGTGCAGTATAAATAAAAGAAAGGGTTCTTCTAATTGATGAGTAGAACTTCCATTTAAAAATATTATAAATAATATTTCATGAAAATATAATTTTAATTTTTAAATTATTTTGAAAAAATTAGATATTTAGAAAATTTTGAAAATAATTTTATTTGAATTTAATTTTTATTATTATAATGTAATCATAGAATGTTTGAGTGGTCATGATGGTTGGAAATTATATACATGCCGAATTTGTAAAAATAACAATTCCATTCTAATATTTGTTCAATGATAAATATGAAATGTTTTTTAAAATGACTTGAATATTTAATTTGAAATATAATTTATTAAAATAAATAAATGAGGAAAAAAATGTATAAAAAAGAATTAATAGAAGGCTAAAAAATTGGAAACATTTTTAGAAAACATATATATATATAATAAAACAAATCTCTGACCAAATTGAAAAATTTAGTCAAGTTTTCATAACAAAATTTTCACTATTGTTTTGAGAACTAAAGAGTGGGAAATTGTATTTTTTAATTAAAATAATCATATATTAAAAGGATAACAAATGTAATGGATTTATTATATAATGATTAGCTAATTTCTACCAACAATAATTCAAGAATTAGAAATATGCATTACATGAAGATTTCAAAATTATCCACTGAAAAGATATTAAAATTTAAGTGAAAGTTATTTAATAAATTGATAATTTGTATCAATATTAAATACATATAAAAAAGATTCATTACAATTTAATATAATTAATAGTAATTATAGAAATAATATTTGAATATCAATGACAACAAACATTTAATTTAATTTAATGAAATGAATTTTGAGTTTTGATAATCATTACCACTTGGTAATTTTCATGTAAAATCGCCTTGAAGGAAGTAATTCGAATTGAAACATAAAATAACATGAATTATTAATAAAAAATTATATATAAAGTCAATTTTGGCATATATATATATATAAGTCCAAAACCTTAATCAATATATAATCTTGATATTTAGTATATAATTTCTCTTTAATTTAGATTGAGTATCTTTAATAATTTGGTTTTTAGAGAATTTTGAAATAAAAAATTAATCACATAACTGTAAAATTAAAAGTTGAAACTTTTAATTACAACCCATTTCTCTAATAATATAAATACTTAAAAATAATGTATGAATTCCTTTCATTGAAATCACCATGACCAACAACATGAATTTTCTCTTTTCAGTTCCCATAGCTATCAGTAAGGTATATAAAAGTAATGTAAACCATTATTACATTAATAACATGAAATCTCATTTAATGTTAAATTTTATATATAAAGATCATAGATCATGTGAAATAAAATATTGTATAATGAAAAAAAGAACAAATTTTTCAAAACAAAAATAATTAAATCTAATCTCATGTAATTTATTTACATTTTGGTACCTTAGAGAAATATATTCATTAAACCATTTCAAATCCCATTTAATTAGAATAGTTAAATTACCAGCTTCCAAACATTTCATTCTCACAAATGGAATTACTATATGTTTGACTTTCAAACCCAATACATTGGAGGGATATCATGGACCCATACATATTTTTACTTATAACAGGATCACACTATGATATCTGGTACACCCCATATATAATTTTTAATGATTTCAACATGATCTATCTAGTTCACCCCACTATAATTCCATACAGGGCTCACTAGATTCTATATATGACACCCGTTGTATAAGATGTAACATGACCTACCATTTAATATAATGATCATGATCTAAATCATTAAAAAAACACATTAATAAAAAAACATAGAAATAATCATTATTAATTTATATCCAGAAAACACCATTTAATTTAAATCGGATTAATGTTAATCTGTCTAATACATTATTAACCCATGGAAAAGAAACGACTTCCATAACAATGTAATTGATATAATCTTAATCTGTCTAGAGAAATAATTAAGATCATATCAATAAATATTTTCTTCATTGGAGAATATGTAACCAAAAGGATTTTGATGTTGAAGAAAGGAAATATAATTAAATGATTTGGAAAAGCATTATTGAGGATGACAATATCTAAACAATCCAAAGATACACATATTACTTTGACACATTTAAATCACAATCCTTATAAAGTAAAAACATTTAGAAACATTAAATAACACAAGACTAGAAAAATTAATGATATTATATATCAAATGGGATGTATTTACAACTCATAAAATATGGTGGCTTTATTACATCAAAACAACTCCTCTATGAATTGAGATTGAGAAAAGACTCTTACATTGATTCCAACATGTCACATGTTTCTTTGTCTTCCAGAATAAAAAATAAATTCTAATTAATTACATTATTTAGAACCATTTTCATTTTTACAATTAATATTATTTCACTTATTATTAAATTTTATATAACCGCATAAACAATTATGTTTATGTTGGGTGTTTTGAAAATATTCTTTTTATCTGTCAAAAATGACTTTGGTAGGTTTACTAAAATCAATGACGAAGTCATTTAAAAATTTCAAAAATTATAATAATAAAATAATAATAATATTTATATCTCTATTATAATATTGAATATCATAATAATTATTGTATAAAAACGAACCAATATTACAATCATAGACATTTTAGGCCTTATGTTAGAATGAGTAACATTACCATTATTCAATAGTCAAAATGGATACAAATTTATCTATATTGATTAAAATTTTATCCAAAAACCATATTATTTCATTCGAATATACATACATATATAATTCATGTGATGTAAAAGGAACAATATTGCATCAAGGAGGCAATAGTCCACATATCCAAAACCATGTAATAACTTTTTCAGTGTGTGACAATGTAACATAAAAGTTGATATATTATTTTTGTAAAAATATTATTTTTTTCATTAATAAATTATATATGTTATTAATATCACAAATGTTTGTTAAACTCAACCATAATACATTCCATGCAATGGGTGAATGAATCGAGTCACATTGAAGAGAATGTAGCCTATATGTCCAAAAATGATGTTACCATATTCCCACAAAATGAATAGAACAAAGCTATGTGTTTTATAAAAATAATAGATGTATGATTATATTATAAATATAACATATATCATGTAAAAATAGTATTTTTATCATAATTACATAGTATTAGGGTGGTAAATTAATAAACAAATGACACCATTTTCCAATGTGGTAGTCCACCTTACACACGAATGATAATTTTTTAACCCATTTGGTGGATGTTTGTCTAAGTGTAGGTGTAATCATAAGAATTAAAAAATATCACTATATTGATGATAATATTTTCTATATAATCATGGAATAAGAAAAAATTAATTGGAAGATAATGAAATAAAATTGTAATGTTTGTTGACGAATGTTACTTATATTTCATAAAAACATTTATTTTTCTCCAAATAGCATCCATGGTTGGATTTATACCCAAAATGGGGATTCTATGGTTAGATGATGGATTTTAAGAGTATATTTGGTCATATTTTAAATGATCAAATTTCCTGTTTCTCATGACCCCCTCCCCACAAGGTGTACCCGTCCTAGGTTTGAAATTTGAGAAGGGAGATAATGACCCCTGAGTCCGCCTCTAGTAGGCCCCGGGTTGGCATCTATCACTGAGGGTATAGTAAGCACAAATATTGGAGGCATTACCCACTAATAGAACACATCCCAAATAGATTGATAAGATAGACACCAACCAACTAAAAGTCAGACTAGATTATAAATGAATCCCCAGTGCACATATTTAATGTCATGCAAAACTATTACCACTGGATGAGGAAAACTACAAGTGCCCAAAAGAAAGTAAAAACAGCCGTACCCACAAGCCCGAACAGCTCCTGCAACCCCAAGCTAGCAGAAACCAGCTTGATCTCCATACTTCTATATCTGACTTGAATAAAAGTTTATATATACAGAGGGTGAGTATAACAGTATACTTAGTAAGATCCTCTCTTGATCCACTCCTTTAAAAGTAATGAAAACATGTTAAAGAGTAGTGAACAACAAGTGAAACTAACTCATCACTTAAACATGTATACTATGTTCCCAGCCTCACCAAGGTTACTCTCACCATGTAACACATTAGAGAGTGTATAATATAATAAATATTATAAAGGGTACATCGCTACTACTTCCCCACCAGTTTGCCTCTTAACCCCAACGTCACATGTCCTATGTATCTCTCTCCAAAAAGGCTTTCCCGCAGACCATTGGGGGATGAACCACAATATGCACCTCATTCAACAAAACCACCGCATCCATGCATGAATGTAACCATATAGTTTCCAGGATCCACCAAATCTCCTTTAATGTCTATCACACGTCGAGTATTATACCTCAAGACATTTCATCCCATACACCGAGTAAGGATCCTCAAGCCATCACAACCTATACACATTGCACCTATAGTAGTCCATATAATACAATATCCAAAATATATGCATGTGAATAACCACAAGCCAATACATTTCTCTATATACATATATGGGAAAAAATAGCCACTCTGCCTACTAGCACACTTAACTTCCAAGAGAAGAGAGTAGGGACAAAGGGGGTAGTCATCCATCTATCCTCCCTCCAGAATGTTGGTTGAAACACCCCCCAAAGATTAAAATTCCTAGGGTGTCAGTTTCTCTAACTGAGAGAGTATAGTAGCATATAGAAACAAAAAATGTATATAATATAAAATATCTCATATCCACACTATGGGAATAACTAGTCTTAGACTCAACTATAGCTAACGACACTCGGACTCCTTGCTGCAACATCATTGAATATGTATCGTATAACAACACAACCATTTAAAGAGATTTATTTCCTTAATTCGTTCCCTTTTTACCAGTTCCAAATTACGTTAATTAATTATTTAAACATTAATTAACCATTACCAATTCCACATTAAATTTAATTAGCATCACACCGACAGTACATTGTCCCCATGAAAAATTGAAACCTCAACATTATGTTCCTGCAAGCTTCAGCCCAATGGGTTAACATAATTTATTCAATTATTTATTTACATCATTACTTTCCTATATCTCCAGGTATTATTGAAAAACATTCTACACTTCCAAATACAAGGGGATCAACACGGTGAGTAGTTAACTACTTGTCGAGTATTTGATGACTATAGGAAGAGTGTAGACACATCCTCCCTAGAGATGCTAGACACAGAATGCACGTGGCATACCTCGCACGTCTTCTCCCCATTCAGAAGAAGGTTAAGAAAGACCTGCTTCCTTGTGAAATGGGTAATGTAAAGAATATAATCAACTAATAAGAATCATCCACCATCCAAACATTCAAATCCAACTTGTTCCATCATACATGGTTCCTCCCTGACATCCACATGCTTAAACTGATGCATCGTGCCACTCTAGGCGTCAACTTCTACTACAACCAATAGTCCTCCCTGCCCCCATATATCACAATAGCCATCTGAGCTCATGCCACAACACAAGCAGTAGAAAAAAAACATATTATAAATTGGGCTCTTGACCCTCAAACAAGTAAGAGGGTAACTAAAAATCCTACAAGTATTATCTATTATCAAACAACTAGTTCTTTAATACATATTGGATTAATCGATTTTTTAATAATAAATTCCAAAATTGTGAAACCTAAACAGTAAGATATCATAAATAATTAAAGATGCTTACTACACCAATTTGATTAACATTGAATTCCAAAATAGCAATTAGATTCATCCACATGCCACTTTAACTTTAACCAATTGATTATCAATTAATTTCGGCTTTAATTCATCAAAAATTTCCACCATGAACGAAAATCTAAAGAAGAAAGCATTGATATCACACTATTTAGGAAAACAAGAGGCAATATCACATGATTGACAGCAATTTATTTATCATGTTCAAATATTTATTATGTCAATTTCATTATGATCCAGTGGGATAAAATATGATAACTATACATTTTCCTGCAAATGAAGAGAGAAGAAACGAATCCCCTACCTCAAACAGTTCTTTACATTCTTTATACAAGAACGAGACGCACAACTGGTTAGTATCTACTCTCCTATGAGAACTATATCCACCTGAGGATGCAGAGACACCACCACATCGGCCAACACCCAAGAAAATCCCATTTTGAATATGGGGTAAAAATTCAATAAAAAGGGTAAGGAGAAAGGAGATGAACCGAAAATAATGAAGATGGATCATACCTAATATCGAAATGTGGTCAATATTGATTGGTTGCATCCAAACAGATCAGAAAAAATCCTAAGAAAAAATTTTGATTGTACAAATCCAACATGAAGGAATGGGATGCTTGAGCATCTCACATCTAAGGACAAGAAAGAAGAACTAGAGAGGAATATATCGCGTCCCATTAGAAGATTTAACATGGTAGTGGTTTAAGATACGTTGGGTTTTCCATTAAAATTAGAATGCATTAAACCACGTTGTTTGACCAATAAAAAACTTGTTGAGCCTTAGGTGAAATTAATATAGGATATTTGGCCTTTGAATCAGCCTTAGAGTCTATAAAAGAAGGATTTAAATGTATTTTACATCATAGGAAATGTTAACGGGGTGAAACTGTAGGAAGCTGGAAACACTATTCACGAACTCAAAATTTTGCAAAGGAAATACATTGTTCTTGAACCTCACCATTGGATCCTCACCATTCGTGAAAAGTTTTTCCAAAATGGGGAGGATATAATGGTAAGGTTCCAATGGTGATGTTTGTGAACATTGTTTTTATTTTGCTAAATTTCAAGTTAGTGAACAGTGTTTCCAGCATCCTACAGTTCCACCCTTTTAACATTTCCATTGACATAAAATACATCTCAATATTTATTTTAAGGACTGTAAGGCAGATTCAAAGGAAATGTTAAAGAGTTAAAACTTTTTGAAGCTGGAAAAACTACTCATGAACTCAAAATTTAGAAAAGGAAAAACATTGTTCATGAACCTCACTGTTGGAAGCTTACTATAGGAACCTCACCCTTCTGAAATAACATTTCATGATCCTCACCATTTGAACCTCATCATTCTAGAAACACTATTTATGAACCTCACTATTGGAACCACACTGTTTTGGAAACACTTTTCGTGAAATCAATATTTGGCCAAGAAAAAAGGCCACCATTGGAACCACACTATTCTGGAAACACTGTTCTTGAACTCAAAATTTGGAAATGGAAAAAGGTCACCATTGGATCCTTCCCATTATGGAAACACTCTTCATGTACTCAAAATTTGTCAAAGGAAAAAGGACACTATTGTGACCTCACCATTCTAGAAACAATGTTCATGATCACAAAATTAGGAAAAGGAATATGTTCACCGTTAGAACCTCACTATTCTGGAAACAATATTCATGAACTCCAAATTTGGAAAAAAAATGAGGTCACTGTTGGAAACAAACCATCACACTATTCACATAAGGTTACCAGTGGCACTGTTCATAGATGGTCACCAATGACATTGTTCACATAAGGTCAATGATGTCACTGTTCACATAAGGTCACTACTGCACTATTCACATAAGGTTTTTGATGACACTGTTCATAGAAGGTCAAAGATAACACAATTCACATAAGGTCAACGATGTCACTATTCACATAAGGTCACTGTTGAACTGTACACAGGAATGGAAATTTAACAAAGTGTTTGGGATAAGTCACCTATATCTTCAGAAACACCTCATACACCTGATTTTCGTAATGGAATGGACCAGAGAGGTCTGATAAATTATATTAGATACCTCTTAAATCATTCTCATCCTCGAGAATTCAAAACCCACATAATGGGAAAATGAAATAGTGTATGAACATCCACCCATCACGATTCCTCTCAAAAAAGAGAAACCCACAAGAGGAATGAAAAAAATCCATATTATAAACATGGAAGGTCTATAACAACAAAGGATACATCGATACATGATAAGAGGTAAACATCAAACAACTCTGGGTACTCAGCACGTAGATTTAATTCATGTACCCATGAACTCTTCTCAATGACACTGTGTCACCACAGGTCACAAACCAAGGGGATAGAATGCCTGCACAACACCTTCAATTTGCGGTCTTAGATCTCCTTCGGTCACTCCTCAAAGTTCGCATCATCATCAACATAGATCTCTCCCGAACAGATAATGTTAGAGTCATCATAAGGATAACAACAAAGATGTGATACATGGAAAACATCATGTATCTGAATCATATGCATAAGAAGTTCTACTTGATACGCCATAGATCAAACATGATATAACACCTCTAAAGGCCCATCAAAATGGGGAGAAAGCTTAATCCAATGACCTAACCATCACTGCCCATGATTGGGAGTCACATTCAGAAACACGTGATCCCTAACATCAACCTCTAATGTTCTTCTCCTTTGATCGGAATATGATTTCTACTCATCTTGTGTTCTCTTAAACCTCTCACGAATCACATGAACCATCTATGTTGTATTCTACAATAGTTTTGGTCGGAAAGTCGCTAACTCTCCGACCCCAGTCTAGCACAGTAGAGAACGGAAAGGTCGGTCATAAAAGGCTTCAAATGGCGCCATACCTATGGTGGAGTGGGGGAATTTGACGTGGCCTTATTTTTACTCAGTTTTCCACATCTTTTTATTACATTTTATACAATTTATTTAATTATTTTAACACTTTTTAATAAATAAATGCACTTTTGTATTTTTATAAATAAATTTGTCAATTATTCACTTTTTATAACATTTTATCTAATTTTTGACCTTAAAATAATTGATTTATTCTTTATGTGTTTTTATTATAACTAATTTTCAATTTTTTTAATTAAATTCTTTATTTTATTTTATTTAACTTATTATTATTATTAATCATTGAGTTTTCTAATTAATTTAATTTTAATTTTTAATGTTATATAAAATTTGTCGCGGCTTGCCAGACTATCGGTAGCTAAGCTACCGATAGCAGGGGTCCTTTTTCTCTACCGGTAGGAAGGTTACCGGTGCTGTTTATCGGTGACCATTTTCACGGATACTATTTCCTACCGGTGGCTCTTTTTTTATATCTTATCGTTAGACTTTGATTTCTACCAGTGAGCCCTTCAATTTTATTAACAACGGTGAGTATTTAGTTAGGTTAATTTAATTTGGCTTGGCTTCTTATAAGTTAATTTCTATTTAAACAATTATTTAATTAACATAATTCTAATTAATTAATTTAGACTTAATTTTATTAATTATTCTTTCAATTAAGTTATGTTAAAATATGTCAATTTTATTGTTTTATGTGTTTAATCACCTGCTAGTCATTTAAGTAAATAATATGTTTTTTTAAATTAATTAAATTGGTTCTCCCTTAGTTTTATTAGTTCAATTAGTTAATAAAATAATTAATTAATAGTTTTTAAACATTAATTATATTATTTTATGTATGCAGATTGAATTTTAATTCATTTTATAATTGTTTTAGTCTACCGGTGAGGTAGATAAGTGTTTGTGGTGACCCAAGTCACCGATGCACTTCTATTTTATTCTCTACTACTCTTTAATTAATTTATATAGTTATTTTAATTAAAGTTTTTTTATATTAGTTTAATAATTAATGAGTTAATAAATTAAGTGTTGTCAATTAATTATTTTAATGTTTTAATGGTTAACTTAAAATTCTGTTTTGAATTCATGGTATTTAGCGTTATTTTAATTATTTATTTTAAGTTTTTTTAGTTTTTTTTAGTTTTAATTTTATGATTTATTTGTGTGTTATTTTTAAATGTTCAATGTTGCATAATGGTGACTCTTTTCTATCGGTGGACTTCTTTCACCTTAATCCTCACTGTTACCCTGCTGCCTAACAGTAGCCCTTTTTTTGATCTATCGGTGACCCCGCGTGGCTGCACATTTTGTTTAGTGTATCGGTGACCCTCACGTGGAATTTCCAACCTCACTGATACTGCCTTTGCTTTTTTAAACCCCCAAGTCACTGATCCTCTCCTTCCTTTCAGCTACCGATGCATCGGTAGCTCCTTCTCACCGATACACCATTTTTCTAATTTTCCTCCTGTCACTTTTTCCTCTGCTACTGATAGCCCTTTTTGTAGCTTTCTGTCCTCACTGATAGACTTACCCTCACCGTTACCCAACTCAATCACCTAACCATTTTTTTACCTCACTGATAATCAATGACTTTACCCATGCTTCGCCTACATCCTCACTTCACAAACTCTGAGGGCACCCATTTTCCATCTTCTTACCTTCATCCCCAGTAGCAGTAAATTGAAACAACATCACGCATAATCAATCAAAAAGAGATGAAAATTGAAATGAAGCAGATGCAACGAAATAAACCACACAGCAAATCCAGCACCCAAAGGCTCCTGTTCCACTATCCGCTGGAGTTGAGCTGAGTCGGGAGAGGCGCCGAAGCTGCCACCCCACTGCCTTGCTTGGACCAGAGGGTAGCCGCACCTTTTGATGTCCACCGCGCCACTCGCTAGAGGAGTAGAGATGCTGCTGCTCAAGTGGAAGAGGGTCACCGCGGGTCTATTGAGTTGGAAAGGAGGGAAGTCATGGTTCTGCTGCGCTGAAGGGGGGTCGTGCCGCTGCTTTATTAGCAGATTTCTAGGTGCCGCCTTGAGCAGGAGATCCGCACTACCTGCTGGTTGCCGCTGGTCCGTTGCTTGAGCCGAGCAGAGAGCGCCGCTGCTGTGTGTTGCTGGAGGCTGAAGCTGGGATCTGCTGCAAAGCCGCCGCCACGCTGTAGGCTGAGGAGATCTGCCACACCCTGTTTAGCTGCGGATGAAGAGACAAAGATATGGCATGCCACGCTGGTTCTCGATTGAAGCTGCTGTCCAGGCGCTGAAGCCGCAATGGTGCTGTGGACCTGTTGTTGCGCCGTCTTCAAAGGAGGAAGAAACCCTCCCCTGTGCACCAAACTTGGGGGAGGAAGGAAGACATATTAAAAAATAATAATAAACAGATAAAAATTTTATAATTAAAGTAAACTCAAAAGGAAAAAAACGAAAAGAAAAAGTCTAAAGTAAAGTAAAATTAAATTAAAGTTTACTTTTCATAAAAGTAAAATTAACTAAGTCAAATTAATATAATTTAACTTATAGAAGTTATGATTTTAAAATAATTAAAATTTTAATAAATAAATTGTAAATTAAAATATTAAAACTAAATTTATAATAAATGTTAATAATAAATTAATTTATTGATTATAGTATAAAATTATATAATTTATAATAATTATAATTAAGCTATAAAATATACTTGTTAATTTTATAATATTTAAAACTTAAGTATTAATTTTAATTATTAAATTAAAATTAACTAAATAATAGATTAATTTAGCAATTTAATTTATTTAATAGTAATAACTAAATTATCAATATAATCTTAAATATAAGTTTAATGATTTATTTACTTTTAATAACATAGTAATCTTATTTATAAACATAGTTAAATTAATAACTTTTTAATAAATTATGTTTTACCATAGTATTATTTAATGGATAATTTTATAAATGAATTAAAAGTAAATAATAATTAACAATTAACTTATGACTAACTTTCAAAGAGTAATATAACAATCGAATTTAAAAATAACCACGTTTTCTTTCTTTGGTTGCTTATTTATTTACCCTTTTTATTTATTTATTTATTTGTGCAGGTTCAAACCAAAGCTGTAGACAAGTCCAGGTACTTACAGCTAACTTTACCGAAGTTAGTTACGTGAGAAAAGATTGCGCGACGTGCTGGTCGCGAAAAAATGCACATTTTGCAGTGCGTGGGTAAAGAACTTTTGAAGTCGGCGGAGATTGAGCGGTGACGTGTAGTGGATGACAGAGAGTACTTAAGCAGAACAAGAAGCGTTTTTTAGGGGGCGACACATTCATTGACGGAGACATTCATACATTTACCCGGGGGGAGACGATCAGGAGACGTTGCTGAGTAGTGCAGTCCAGGAACTTAGGAGCAGAGCATTTTTAGGGAGTTCCTTCTCCCTCACGATTTAAACTTTTGTACTATGTTTCTGTAATGTTTCCTATTACTGTTGTAATGATGAATAGTATAGTTAGCTAAGTCTCTTAGTTCTGGGAGAGTTCTAGCTCTACTGGCATCTTTTTCTTCCTTCTCAATAACCAATTCTTCTGTGATTAGAATTGATCGGCGAGATCAAATCTAATTTCATTTATCTGCTTTGTACCACAAGCACTGAAATATTCTAGACTCTGTAATCATTCGACGAGTTTGTTTATGGAGTTATCTTTTTAGTAAACAAATCATAATGAAAACTTCAGTACTTACGACGAGTTTGTACTGTTGTTCATCTTAATACATCTTTCTGGAATTGTACTTCTCTGAGTGGTGAACTCTAGTTGTACAATTTCTACGACTTAACTCCTTGCGAGGGAAGTAAGTCATCTCTTTAATCCAGTAGTATGAAGCAGTACTTTACATGAAAATGAGAATCAATTCAATCCAGTAGACTAGAATGAACCCCAATATTCTTTACTGTTGTCTTTTATCATCATTTTGTATCTGTTGTTGCACCTTGCTCCCAGCTGTACTTTGTTTTAGTATTGTTCAATCAATTTTACTCTAAAAGTGAAGTTTCAGAGTACATAAAACCATAAGGAAATTAAAAGATTTAAAAATTTAAAAATTTAAAATTAGAAAAGAAAAACACTCCACTACTGACAACAGTGGGTCTTTAGTTAGTTTTTTTTAGAGAATAGTGGCCAAAATAGCCTTCCCTGTGGGTTCGACCCTGCTTGCCACGTATACAGTAGTTAGTAGGAATATAAATTTTAAACTTTGACCAACTTCAATGACAGTTTAGGTCAAGTTTTTGGCACCTTTTCTGGGGAGGGCACGATCCATTTCTAAAAAAACTCCTAAAAAAAACATATATAAAAAAAATCCTTAAAAATTAAAAATTTTTAAAAACTGTAAAAAACAATTACTTTTCTTTCTGTGTGGTTACTGTTAGAAACTGTCTACAACTGTTTGTATGAGCACGAGAACATCTGTTGTAATATTAGAACCCCTAAACCCTGAACTCGATAAACACTTAGCTGCTCTAAGAAGGAAAAACAAAATTGAAATGGAAAATCAGGAAAATAGAATCCCTGAGAATAATAACTTTCGAAATAACCATCCAGAACTCTTAGATGAACATGAAATTCCTATGATGAGGGAGTTTCAACTCCCTCAAGTTTCAAGCAACCCATCATCCATTAGATTAAGTCCTACAGCCAGAAATTATGAGCTGAAACAATCACACATTTCTCTGCTGCCTGCATTCAATGGGCTCTCTAATGAGGACTCTATGACATTCATTACAGAATTATACAATACTGTGCAGCAACTTCCACTTTTAGGACTCACTGAAAATGAACTAAGGATGAGAGTTTTTCCCTTTTGCCTTAAAGGGAATGCGAGAAATTGTTTTTTAAGTCTAGATGAAAATATTTTTGAGAATTGGGATCAAGTGTATAACTCATTCATTATGAAATTTTATCCCCAAAGATTAAAAGGAGAACTTAGACCTAAAATCACTAGTTTTTATCAAGAGGATAGAGAATCCTTCCATGAAGCCTGGGATAGATTCAGGGATCTTCTTAGGCAGTGTCCCCATCATCAACTCCCTTCACATCTCCTCATGGACACCTTCTATGAAGTGATTTCTTCCTCTGGTCAGAATTTAGTGGATCAAGCTGCTGGGGGTAATTACAATGATGAAACTGATGAAGAGTTGAGACAAATTTTCAATAATCTGGCCCTTAAGTCTCAACATAAGAATTCAAGAAGAAAAAGAGTTAATAGAACTGTCAATTCAAATACTGGTTCAATGAATGAAACTCAAGCTCAACTAGCTGAAATCACTAATCAACTTCAAACATTAATGAACCAGAATTCAAAACAATCCATTAACCAAGTTGAAATCCAGAATCAGTATCAATCTCTTAGGCAACAGTGCACTCATGTGGTATGTTTGGGCACTTTGAAAGTTTTTGTCCAAATGATGATCTATCTGCCCGACAACCTGAAAATTTAAACTTTTTCAATTACGGTCCTAGGATGCCTCAAAAAGATGATCCATTTTCTAATAATTACAATCAAGGCTATAGGAACCATCCAAATCTATCGTGGAAGGACCAAGGTATTGTTAAGTAACAAACTGCCCCTAATTATCAGAACCTACCAAGACCAAGCATTCAAAATCAACAAAGGGGAGAGTCTTCAAATTTTCAAGGAAGTAATGATAATCAAATGTCTTCTAAATTGGATCAGATCTTGAATAAAATAAACTCACAAGTGGAAAGGTACATGTCTCAACTTAATAAACAGAAAAGTCAATATGAGTCATACAAGATGCAAACTGATGTGAGAATGCAGAATATGGAAACACAGCTTGGCCAATTAGCTAGATATTTGACTTCTAGGGATAAAGGTAGGTTGCCTAGTACCACTGAACTAAATCCTAGGGAGAATATCATGGCTGTTGTTACTAGTAGGGGGCTGAATACTCAAAATGTTGCTGAAAAAACTGTAAAAAATGCTCAAAATAAGAAACTGTTTGAATATGCAAATGAAAATATGCTTTGTTCACAATCTGGAAATTCACAGAAAGATGTCGAAAATGATGAGAATCTGAACCTTTCACCTAGAAATCAAGATGAATATTGTTTTAAAAATCAAATAAAATAAAGGAAAAGAAAAGGTTGTTGAAGAGGTGAGGGACATGCCTACTGTTCTGAAAATTTTTGCCCCACCCATCCCTTTCCCTGAAAAACTGAAACCTCAAATTAATACCAAGGCTGAACTTCTTCAGTTCCTTGGTCTTCTTTCTAAGCTTCTAGTGAACATCCCTTTTATCCAAACCTTAATTCAAATCCCATCCTATATGAAATCTTTAAAGAAAATTGTTTCAAATAAAAAGACCCTTGAAGAATTTGCTACCTACAGCCTCACTGAGGAGTGTAGTGCTGTGATTCAAAAGAAAATCCCACCAAAATTGAAAGACCCAGGCAGCTTTGTCATCCCCTGTACTCTAGGTAATTCTGGTCACCTGAACTGTTTGTGTGATCTAGGTGCCAGTATTAATCTGCTCCCATACTCACTGTTTCGACAGTTGAGGTTGGGTGATCTTCAACCTACCACGGTCATACTACAGTTAGCTGATAGATCCTTTACTCATCCTATAGGTCGAGTAGATGACTTACTAGTTGGAGTTGGGAAATTGTTCTTACCTGCTGATTTTCATATTCTAGACATGGAGTGTGATCAAGAGGTACCTATCATCTTGGGTAGGCCCTTCTTGGCCACAGGTGGAGCTGTCATTGATGTGTCTAAGGGTCAACTGATCTTCAAAATTTGTGAACAAGAAGAAGAGTTCAATGTTTTTAAAAATATTAAGGAACCAACTTACTCTGAAAACTGTTCAAAAATTGAGTCTTTTGAAGCTGAATGTTCTTATAAGAATCAACTTGAACTCATTGAAAAATATGAAAATCATTCTTATGTTGAAGAAAGCATTTGTGAAGCTGAAAATCTTTGTGAGTCTGTCCTAGAAGATGAAAATTCTGTTGTAACAGCCAAACTGGAAAATCTTCCAGAACTGGACAACTGTCCAGTTTCTGTTGTAGGAGAGTCTTATGTTTCTGAACATAGGAGTTTTCTTAGTGAAATTGAGGGTGTTTCTGTTAACACCAACACTTCTGAATACATTGATGATACTGAGGGAGAACTGTTAAGACAATTAGATGATTCTTCTTTGATTAACCTGCTGAATTCAAATTTGGAAAATCTGGACAGTGTACTGCCTACCTTGGACAGTAGCACTGTTATCTCTGAATCTGAACTGGAAATTGAAAATCTTTCATCTTTTAATACTCCTTACAAGAAATATGTTGAAGATCTTGGACCTCCTAGGCCTAAGAGTCTTCCTTCGACTGTAGTACCACCTGATCTTGAACTGAAGCCCATCCCTGCCCATCTTAAATATTCATTTTTAGGTGAGAACTGTACTTTACCTGTAATAATCTCTGCTGAACTAAATGCAACCCAAGAAGAAAAACTGTTGAATGTTTTGAAAAAGTTTAAATCTTCCATAGGCTGGACGATAGCTGATATCAAGGGAATTAGTCCTTCATTCTGTATGCACAAAAATCCTATGGAACCTGATCATAAGCCTAGGGTTGAATGTCAAAGAAGATTAAATCCAAACATGAAAGAAGTTGTGAGAGAGGAAGTAATCAAGCTGTTAGATACTGGAATGATATATCCCATCTCAGATAGTGCTTGGGTCAGCCCTGTCCAGGTTGTCCCCAAGAAGGGAGGTTTCACTGTAGTAAAGAATGAAAAAATTGAAGAAGTCCAAGTTAAGAAATCCACAAAATGGAGAGTCTGTACTGATTATAGGAAGCTTAATGCAGCCACTAGGAAGGACCATTTTCCTATTCCCTTCCTTGATCAGATGCTTGAGAGGCTTGCTGGAAATGAATTTTTCTGTTTTCTGGATGGGCATTCTGGTTACAACTAGATTCCTGTTGATCTAGAGGATCAGGAGAAGACTACTTTCACATGCCCCTTTGGAACATTTGCCTACCAGCGGATTCCCTTTGGGTTGTGTGGAGCTCCAGCCACCTTTCAAAGGTGTACGATGGATATCTTTTCTGATATGATCGAGAGAATCATTGAAGTTTTCATGGATGACTTTTCTATAGTGGGGAGTACTTTTGATACTTTCTTAGGAAATCTTGAGTTAGTCTTAGAGAGATGTATTGAAACCAACCTTGTGCTAAATTGGGAGAAATGCCAGTTCATGGTTACTGAAGGTATTGTCCTTGGTCATAAAGTGTCAAAGAGAGGTTTAGAAGTTGATACTGTGAAGATAGAAGTTATTCAAAAACTGCTGACTCCTGTTAATGTTAAGGGTGTTAGAAGTTTTCTAGGGAATTCTGGTTTCTACCGGAGATTCATAAAGGATTTTTCTAAAATCACTAATCCCTTGTGTTCTTTGTTGGTAAAGGATGCGCCTTTCAATTTTGATGAAAACTGCTTGAAATCATTTAATCTGCTTAAGGAGAAACTCACTACATCACCTATCATCACTGCACCTGATTGGAAACTACCATTCGAACTTATGTGTGATGCTAGTGACATGGCTGTAGGTGATGTCCTTAGACAGAGGAGGGATAAGAGATTTCATGTGGTATACTATGCTAGTAGATTGGTAGATGATGCTCAAAAGAATTATACCACCATTGAAAAAGATTTTTTAGCTGTTGTTTTTTCTCTGGAAATGTTTAGATAGTACTTATTAGGTTCAAAAGTCATAATTTTCACTGATCATTATGCTTTAAAATACTTGTTGTCTAAAAAAGAAACTAAACCCAGGCTGATTAGATGGATCTTATTGTTACAAGAGTTTGACTTAGAGATTAGTGATATGTAGGGAGCTGAAAACATAGTTGCTGATCATTTATCTAGGCTTTCTGTTACTCATCTTGAATCTGAAAATCATAGGGAGATTAACTCTTCCTTCCCTGATGAAAAACTGCTCACTGTTTAAGTCAGGAAATCTTCTTGGTTTGCAGATTTTTCCAACTTCTTGGTAGTAGGTGTCATTCCCAAAAATCTGTCTAATAATCAAAGAAAGAAATTCATTTCTGAGCTTAAATATTATCTGTGGGATGATCCCTTGCTATTTAGGAGGTGTGCTGATGGTATTCTTAGGAGATGTGTACATGAGGAAGAGATGTTTTCTATTCATGAAAGTTGTCACTCTTCACCTTGGGGAGGTCACCATGGGGGTGAGAGGACCGCTCAAAAAGTTCTACAATCTGGTGTCTATTGGCCTACCCTCTTTAAGGATTCTAGGAGTTTTGTGGTCGGGTGTGATAGGTGTCAGAGGCTGGGTAATGTGGGTAGGAAACAGGATTTACCCCAGAAGGGTATTTTGGAGGTAGAAATTTTTGATGTTTGGGGATTAGATTTCGTGGGTCCATTTCCATCATCTCATGGGAATGAGTATATTCTTGTTGCTGTGGATTATGTGTCAAAGTGGGTTGAGGGAGTAGCTCTACCCAACACTCAAGCAAATAGTGTGATTAAATTTGTAAAAAAGAATATCTTTACACGATTTGGAGTACCAAGAGCTTTTATTACTGATAATGGAACACATTTTAAGAATTAAAAGTTTAAAACTTTGATGGAAAAATATGGTTGTGTTCACAAAACTGGTACTCCATATCATCCATAGTCCAGTGGACAAGTAGAAATTTCTAACAGAGAACTAAAACAAATTCTTGAGAAAACTGTGTCAAACTCTAGTAAAGACTGGTCTCTTAAACTGGATGAAGCTTTATGGGCATATAGAACTGCTTTCAAGACCCCAATAGGTATGTCTCCTTACAGGCTGTTGTTTGGGAAATGTTGTCATTTACCTGTGGAGTTGCAACATAAGTCATATTGGGCAGTTAAGGCTCTGAACTTTGAATTTAAGAGTGCTGGTAAGAGGAGATTGATTGAGTTGAGTGAACTTGATGAGATTAGGAGAGAGAGTTATGATAATTCAAGGATTTACAAAGAAAGGACTAAAATGTTTCATGATTCTATCATTCAAACTAATGAGTTCAAATCTGGATAGAAGGTTCTCCTCTTTAATTCTAGACTTAAACTTTTTCCTGGGAAGCTGAAGTCCAAGTGGTCTGGACCATTTACTGTTGTGAGAGTTCTGAATAATGGAGCTGTGGAAATAGTTGGTGAAGAGAATAAACCTATGTTGGTTAATGGGAAAAGACTGAAACTCTATTTTGAGGGGCAGCCAAAGGGTTTGGTTGTTTTCACTGTTCTTGAATGAAGTCTGGCTGGGGACTTTAAACCTAGCGCTGCATGGGAGGCAACCCATGGTTTGTGTTTTGTTAATAAATAAAAAATTGTAATTAAATAAAGTCTAACTGAGGAATTTAAATTCAGTGCTTCATGGGAGTCAACCCATGCTCTTTCTTTGTTTTTACTTTTGTTATGTTCTTATTTTACTTTGAATAAAGTGCTGCTTTGTATGCTTATAAATGCTCTATTTTTGCTGGATAATTGTTCCTGGTCTATATACTCTGTGTTTTTAGGAATGCTGCTTCTGTCATCTACGGAGTGGAATTCCCATGGTCATTTTTGGACAAGAGCTTTGTCAGGGAAGTACTTCAACTTGCTGCACTTATTTTTCTGCTCCTGTTTTTGTAAATAGAATTCTACTTGCTTAAAATTCTGCTTGTATTATAAGATTCTGCTACATGTTGTGTAACTAATGAATTAAAAATCTTCTTGAGCTTCCATGATTTAAAAAATTGAATTTCACTATTGTGATAAAACATTTTCACTGCACGAAACTAAGTGTGGGGGGGGGGGGAGTACATGCTGCTGGTCATTTGAATCTACTTGTTTCGTTGAGGTATTTAGCATGAACTTTGTCTACTATATTGAACATATTATTGAACTTTTTGTTTAAAATGCTTACACCCAGTTTATTGTGCACCGACATATTATATACTTCTTTTGTGCTTTAATGAAAATCTTTGTCACTGGACTGAATGTTAAAGCATGTGTGTGTCTGAAATGAACCTGCTTTTATTTAATTTATACATGTCATATATCTATTAAATTGAAAATCTGTTTTGAACCATAATTGATTAACTGTTCTTCTCCATATTTAGAAGTCAACTTTTGGGACAAAGTTGGGTCTTAAGAGTGGGGGAGGGGGTCAATTCTTGACTGTGCTAAATTGTGTTTAATTGTAATGCTCATCAATTCCCACTACTTTTTAAACTTTTTGTCAAAAAAATGGTCAAAATTTTTCAAAACATCTTCACAATTTTAGGCTTTACACTACACTCAAATGGGTCTTGCCTTAGGATGGTGCTTGATTGGAAGTTGAGTCTTGTGTTGTGTCTGAAATGAGTGGTAGTGGATGATTGCTGAGTGGAATTGTTTAGTGGTTTAATGAATTTTGGTTAGGAACTTCTTTTGAGAGTGATATGGGAAACCTTTTAGTGGATTTAAGATCATAATTTTAGGTACTGGAAGTTTGACTTTTATCCGAGGAGCCTTTTCATTCTTTTAATTTATAAAAACGATCATTTTTATTGAGTCAATGTAAATGGTTTTTATATAAATCCTTTGTAACTGGAGTAATACTGGGCATCTAGGATCCCATGGTGAATCTCTGAGACCTTAGATACTGGGTGTGTTTCTGTTTACAATAAGCCCTCTGTAAACCTTTAATAAGTGCATTGCATAGTGCTTGGCACAAATTACATGGCTTGGGAAAAATAAATAAAGTGTCTAGGGTCAAAAATGAATTCATTAAGGTGAGGGGAATGATGAACTCCAGATGATGAAGGGGACAACTGGTTTATATGGGAGTCATTTGGGTTGTATCAATAAAGTGATTTCAAGAAAAAAATATCTATGTTTTAATATTGGAACCAAGGGGATTAGTCAAAGTACAAAGTTCCTTTTGTTAAGGTTTTTATTCCACTTTCATTTAACCTTTTATCGCTCTTCAATTTAGAAATTGAGCTTGAATTGAAGTGAGTCACTAGGCATAGTCATATATAAAGCAGGACATCTTCATTTATGGATGATTTGTGGTTTACTTGATTTCCCTTTGAGTAGTGGTTCTAGGCGAGACATTATTTGAGGCTATGTTTTCAATAGCCTAAGCACATTTTTTTTGAGTCCTCTATTGAAACTTCTCTGAACATTGATGATTTGTATAATTCAAACTTTTTCAAAGATGATAAAACTTGGGATTGTTTGAGGACAAACAATGTTTAAGTGTGGGGGAATTTGATGTGGCCTTATTTTTACTCAGTTTTCCACATCTTTTTATTACATTTTATACAATTTATTTAATTATTTTATCAATTTTTAATAAATAAAAGCACTTTTGTATTTTTATAAATAAATTTTTCAATTATTCACTTTTTATAACATTTTATGTAATTTTTGACCTTAAAATAATTGATTTATTCTTTATGTGTTTTTAATATAACAAATTTTCAATTTTTTTTTGTTAATTTTTTTTATTTTATTTAACTTATTATTATTATTAATCATTGAGTTTTCTAATTAATTTAATTTTAATTTTTAATGTTATATAAAATTTGTCGCGGCTTGCCAGACTATCGGTAGCTAAGCTACCGATAGCAGGGGTCCTTTTTCTATACCGGTAGGCAGGTTACCGGTGCTGTTTATCGGTGACCATTGTCACCGATAATCTTTCCTACTGGTAGCTCTTTTTTTATATCTTATCGGTAAACTTTGATTTCTACCAGTGAGCCCTTCAATTTTATTAACAACGGTGAGTATTTAGTTAGGTTAATTTAATTTGGCTTGGCTTCTTTATAAGTTAATTTCTATTTAAACAATTATTTAATTAATAAAATTCTAATTAATTAATTTAGACTTAATTTTATTAATTATTCTTTCAATTAAGTTATGTTAAAATATGTCAATTTTATTATTTTATGTGTTTAATCACCTGCTAGTCATTTAAGTAAATAATATGTTTTTTTTAAATTAATTAAATTGGTTCACCCTTAATTTTATTACTTAAATTAGTTAATTACATAATTAATTAATAGTTTTTAAACATTAATTATATTATTTTATGTATGGAGATTGAATTTTAATTCATTTTATAATTGTTTTAGTCTACCGGTGAGGTAGATAAGTGTTTGCGGTGACCCAAGTCACCGATGCTCATCTATTTTATTCGCTACTACTCTTTAATTAATTTATATAGTTATTTTAATTTAAGTTTTTTTTTATCTTAGTTTAATAATTATTGAGTTAATAAATTAAGTGTTGTCAATTAATTATTTTAATGTTTTAATGGTTAACTTAAAATTCTGTTTTGAATTCAGGGTATTTAGCGTTATTTTAATTATTTATTTTAAGTTTTTTTTATTTAGTTTAATTTAGTTTTAATTTTATGATTTATTTTTGTGTTATTTTTAAAAGTTCAATGTTGCATAATGGTGACCCTTTTCTATCGGTGTACTTCTTTCACCTTAATCCTCACTGTTACCCTACTGCCTACCAGTAGCCCTTTTTTTGATCTATCGGTGACCCCGCATGGCTGCACATTTTGTTTAGTGTATCGGTGAACCTCACATGGAATTTCCAACCTCACTGATACTGCCTTTGTTTTTTTTAAACCCCCAATTCACTGATCCTCTCCTACCTTTCAGCTACCGATGCATCGGTAGCTCCTTCTCACCGATACACCCTTTTTCTAATTTTCCTCCTGTCACTTTTTCCTCAGCTACCGATAGCCCTTTTTGAATCTTTCCATCCTCACTGATAGACTTACCCTCACCGTTACCCAACTCAATCACCTCACCGTTTTTTTACCTCACTGATAATCAGTGACTTTACCCATGCTTCGCCTACATCCTCACTTCACAAACTCTGCGGGCACCCATTTTCCATCTTCTTACCTTCATCCCTAGTAGCAGTAAATTGAAACAACATCACGCATAATCAATCAAAAACAGATGAAAATCGAAATGAATCAGATGCAAAGAAATAAACCACACAGCAAATCCAGCACCCAAAGGCTCATGTTCCACTATCCGCTGGAGTTGAGCTGAGTCGGGAGAGGCGCCGAAGCTGCCACCCAACTTCCTTGCTCGGACCAGAGGGTAGCTGCACCTTTTGATGTCCACCGCGCCACTCGCTAGAGGAGTCGAGATGCTGCTGCTCAAGTGGAAGAGGGCCGCCGCGGGTCTATTGAGTTGGAAATGAGGGAAGTCGTGGTTCTGCTGCATTGAAGGGGGGTCACGCCGCTGCTTTATTAGCAGATTTCTAGGTGCCGCCTTGAGAAGGAGATCCGCACTACCTGCTGGTTGCCGCTGGTCCGTCGATTGAGCCGAGCAGTGAGCGTCGCTGCTGTGTGTCGCTGGAGGCTGAAGTTGGGATCTGCTGCAAAGCCACCGCCGTGCTGTAGGCTGAGGAGATCTGCCACACCCTGTTCAGCCGCGGATGAAGAGACAAAGATATGGCATGCCGCGCTGGTTCTCGATTGAAGCTGCTGTCTAGGCGCTGAAGTCGCAATGGTGTTGTGGACATGTTGTTGCGCCGTCTTCAAAGGAGGAAGAAACCCTCCCCTGTGCGCTGAACTTGGGGGAGGAAGAAAGACATATTAAAAAATAATAATAAATAGATAATAATTTTATAATTAAAGTAAAGTCGAAAGGAAAAAAACGAAAAGCAAAAGTCTAAAGTAAAGTAAAGTTAAATTAAAGTTTACTTTTCATAAAAGTAAAATTAACTATGTCAAATTAATATAATTTATCTTATAAAAGTTATGATTTTAAAAGAATTAAAATTTTAATAAATAAATTGTAAATTAAAATATTAAAACTAAATTTATAATAAATGTTAATAATAAATTAATTTATTTATTATAGTATAAAATTATATAATTTAAAATAATTATAATTAAGCTATAAAATATACTTGTTAATTTTATAATATTTAAAACTTTAGTATTAATTTTAATTATTAAATTAAAATTATCTAAATAATAGATTAATTTAACAATTTAATTTATTTAATAGTAATAAATAAATTATCAATATAATATTAAATATAATTTTAATGATTTATTTACTTTTAATAACTTAGTAATCTTATTTATAAACTTAGTTAAATTAATAAATTTTTAATAAATTATGTTTTACCATAGTATTATTTAATGGATAACTTTATAAATGAATTAAAATTAAATAATAATTAACAACTAACTTATGACTAACTTTCAAAGAGTAATATAACACTCGACTTTAAAAATAACCACGTTTTCTTTCTTTGGGTCCTTATTTATTTACCTTTTTTATTTATTTATTTATTTGTGCAGGTTCATACCAAAGTTGTAAACACGTCCAGGTACTTACAGCTAACTTTACCGAAGTTAGTTATGTGAGAAAAGATTGCGCGACGTGCCGGTCACGAAAAAATGCACATTTTGCAGTACGTGGGTAAAGAACTTTTGAAGTCGGCGGAGATTGAGCGGTGACGTGTAGTGGATGACAGAGAGTACTAAAGTAGAACAAGCATCGTTTTTTAGAGGGTGACACATTCATTGACGGAGACATTCATACATTTACCCAGGGGGAGACAATCAGGAGACGATGCTGAGCAGTGCAGTCCAGGAACTTAGGAGCAGAGCATTTTTAGGGAGTTCCTTCTCCCTCATGATTTAACATTTTGTACTCTGTTTCTGTAATGTTTCCTATTACTGCTGTAATAATGAATAGTATAGTTAGCTAAGTATCTTAGTTCGGGGAGAGTTCTAGCTCTACTGGCATCTTTTTCATCCTTCTCATTGACCAATTCTTCTGTGATTAGAATTGATCGGCGAGATCAAATCTAATTTAATTTATCTGCTTTGTACCACAAGAACTGAAATATTCTAGACTCTGTAATCGTTCGGCGAGTTTGGTTATGGAGTTATCTTTTTAGTAAACAAATCATAATGAAAACTTCAGTACTTACGGCGAGTTTGTACTGTTGTTCATCTTAAGACATCTTTCTGCAATTGTACTTCTCTGAGTGGTGAACTCTAGTTGTACAATTTCTACGACATAACTCCTGGTGAGGGAAGTAAGTCGTCTCTTTAATCCAGTGGTATGAAGCAGTGCATTACATGAAAAGGAGAATCAATTCAAGCCAGTAGACTAGAATGAACCCTAATATTCTTTACTGTTGTCTTTTATCATCATTTTGTATCTGTTGTGGCACCTTGATCCCAGCTGTACTTTGTTTTAGTATTGTTCAAACAATTTTACTCTAAAAGTGAAGTTTCACAGTACATAAAACCATAAGGAAATTAAATGATTTAAAAATTTAAAAAGTTAAAATTAGAAAATAAAAACACTCCACTGCTGACAACAGTGGGTCTTTAGTTAGTTATTTTTAGAGAATAGTGGCCAAAATAGCCTTCCCTGTGGGTTCGACCCTGCTTGCGATGTATACAATAGTTAGTAGGAATATAAATTTTAAACTTCGACCGACTTCAACGATAGTTTAGGTCACTATTATTGTAAAAAACATCACCAAGTGTATGTGCCTTATCCATAAACCTCCAAAATCCATGACACAAGATGGTAACATGTCTTCAAGAGCATGGATGGATTTCTCTGTCTGACCATCCGTTTGAGGTTGAAAAGTAGTGTTACAGCATAGTTATGATCCAAAAGAATACTGGAGACCACTCCACACCCTATAGGTAAAATGAGTATCTTAATCATAAATGATCGTCGTTAGGACTCCATGAAGTCTCACAACCTCCTCCAAATAATGCCTTGACAAAACATCCACTGATCTTGAATCCTTGATTGCTATGAAGTGGGGAGATTTTGTTAAACGATCCAATACCACTCAAATAGAATCATGTACTCCCTAAGATCAAGGTAAACTAGTAACAACGTTCATTAAGATTTACTCCAACATATAATGAGGAACATATAAATGCTAGATTAGAACACTATTAACATGGTGTTCAGCCTTCACCTTCTGGAAGAACAGACATTATAACACAAAATTTGCAACTCCACGCTTCAGCTTAAGCCACCAAAACTGGGTCCTCAAGGCTCGGTGTATATTTATCATGCCAAGATGCACCACTAAAGGAGAAAAATGTAATTCCTTGAGAACCGTCTCATGCATCTTCAAAATAACAAAACTCTTTGTACGATACAACACTCGGTGTTGTTCATCCTCAGACCAACCATCAGGGGTCTCTCCACAAACATCTTTGTCTCTCCAGACCTCCACCTATAGATTCCCAAATTGGGACTCTTCCACCTTTTTCACCATAGATGAAATCATCATCATCTGAAAGAGGAAGACTGTGCAACCAAATTATCCCATGTAAAGATGTAATTTTAATAGCCCATGATTTCATAGTACATTTTTTCAATGTAATTCAATGACTTGCACTACACGCAATACTAAGTTCAAGTTCACCACAACTTATCAAACTAGCCTTTCAAAAGAGTTTATGAATAGAATTAATTGAATTTTGAACTTTATATAATCCTTATAATTTTAGAATCTATATTATGTGTTTTTTGGACAAAATGTAATAACAAATTCATTTTTTCAGAAAAAAGAAGTAGTTTTCAAAAAATGCAATTTTACCGCCTTTTAATGGAGAACCCTTTTTAAATACAATATTTGAAACCTTTATATATTCAATTGGACAAAATAAAATTCTTCTTTAGAATCAGGACAAATTAATTTGGTTTTACTAAATTTTTGGTGTTTTTCTGATAACTTTCATATTTGGGTGAATAGTGAAAAATACTATATTTAAACTAAAACAACATTTTTAATCATATTAATTTATAGTATTGAATTATACATTTTAAGGGTTTCGAAGTATAATTATATTATATTTTTATCATTTAATCTAATGATGGTCACTGTAAGTAATTTCACTTTGAAATTTGGAAAAAACAAGTGTCAATCTTTTTATAGTTATTATTTCTTAAAAATACGCTTTTTGGTTTTGACAATGAGAATTAATTTTAAATTAATCAATGAAACTTATATGTTTTGAAATTGGTAAAATATTATCCATTTATGAGTTTGATATATCAAAATTAGCTTAGGGTGAAATTTTTGTATAGTTTTGAATACTTTCAATTTTTGATGAATAGTGAAAAACACAAAGTTATTGTTTTAAACCGATCTTTTTTAAGAAATTATTTATTTTATTTAAATTTATTTTTGGTCAAAATAGATACATAATATATATAGATAAATTCAATGTAATTTAATGGAGTCATTTTTTTATAATTTCAAATATATGAAAATTTTATCGAACTTTTTACCGTCTCTTACCCACCTCAGAGGTATATTAGAAAATTTACATAAAACATAATTTTATCGCTTTTGTGTGTTGAATTTAAAAAATCTGAAATACATGGTTGATGATAGTAAGTAAAATTTGGTTAAGTAAGATGAAAATATTTTTTGGTGAATAGTAACTTGTTACTTTTATTTAACACAGTTAAATGAAAATAGGGTAATTATGGGTAAAAATGATATTATTATTACCCTAACAAATTCCCTAATTCTATTGGATAAAATTAATTCCATAAAAATATCATAGGAGTAAAATATGATCATATAGGTCCAATTGGATTAGATTAGGACATTTATTATTATATAATTTAAAGAAGAGATAAAAGTGTTAAATTCAATGTTTAATAACTAAACAATTTTTAATATAGGGATACACATAAGATAAATTAAGCTATAAATATTCATTATAAATATAAAATCATATCCTTCTTAATGGTATTTAATTTTTATTTTTTAGACATTAAATAATTTAATTTATTTATGAAACTATGATGATGAAGTAATTACCAAATTAATGAAATATTAAAATAATTGATATTATAAATATCCAAATAAATGTAATTTGAGACTTTTTATGAATTCCAATAATTTTCCAGGTTAACATGACATATTAGGTTTGTTTATAAGAATTTTATTAGAAGTAATAATGCTGTTATGAATTTAGAAAAAACAAAATACCAAATAGTGTCAAAATTGACATAAAATAGTTTTTTTTTAAAATATTATATTATTAATTGATATTATCTTCCTAAAAATCAATGGTTCAGACAAAAGACTTATATAAATATTTTTTTAACATTAATGAACCTCTTGGGGTTCTATTGGAAATATATAGTATGTTTATTAACCATATAATATAAAAATACAACGAGACATGGTAAATGTCAAACTATTAAACTAAGGGTTAAATCTAAAAGATAAAGTCTATATAGTTACCCAAACCAGTATAAAACTAATTAGTTGAGTGGTTCACGACCCATCCCCGCCTTATCCTTTACATAATTCATTTTGCAGACATTTGAAACGGAAAAAGATTTTGTTATAAAATAATATTTCAAGCTTTTCCTAAGGTGCCTCTCACCCTTCTTATAAAAGGGATCCCCCCTTCCATCTAATTTACACCTTCAAATCCATTTGGCTCGGCCAATCCCAGCCCAAATACCCTCTCAACTATCCTACCTGCATCCTATAGGCCGTCTGTTGGTCAAAAATCCACCCTATGATACCCTTTTAATCAAATCAAAAGGAATAATCAAAAGAAGAGGTAAATATTTCATCACCACATCCAAGTTCCTTACTTCTTCTACTTATTCATTCATTGGTTTTTCCACACTAAAATAATAACTCCAATATATTCTATATACTATTATATTATTAAAAATATGGTACTACTTTATTTTTTATTCTATCTATCCTTGGAATGACATGTCACTATACATGCGTACATACGGCTTACCGTCTCCACGACATGGTGTAATTGTTCTTCAATATATTATTATTTGCATGTATATAGTAATGATATGTAATTGATGTAAATAAAATATATATCATGATAATTATTCTGTATATATTATATACCATCCAATTATATATTATTTTAACATCCAACGAATTATATTGTCGCTCGTGCATACGCACAGATTACCGTCTCCACGAACATGATGAGATTCATTCTCCATCGTATCCATTCTAGAATAATTTTCATTATATGAGTAAAAATAAAGTTTAAATACATAATATAATTATGAATATGAATATGATACATCATATCAATAACAAAAATTACTTACGTAACTATGCATATAAAGGAAAATGAGTCAGTAAACACTTGAAACGATGATAATACTAAGATATTATTAACAAAGAAATGTTAAAAGATCATATATGATATCATATTAATGTATATAATTATTGTATAATTTAATTAAAATTATTTAACAATTATAAAAGAGGTTAACTTACCCTTGACCAAGGAAAAGTACAGGGTAAGGGATACTTTCACAATTTTTTTTATTATCCGAGGTCGTTTTTACATAAGTATCTGCTAGGACCTTTTTATCATCCACATCCATGATTCATAAAATTTTATTTCAAAACATTTTAACTATTTAATAGGCAATGGGTTGAAGTCATTTATACCCTTATTTGACCGTATATGTTTTTTAAAGTAATCATTCCGTCAATTTCCATACACTGTACTTTTTAACCTTTTTAACAAAATTAATGTAAGAATGTTTTTTTACTTATACGGCGAGTGCGGTTATATTCCACCACTATTACTTCATCAAATATTCCCTTACAAGATTATAAGAATATTTTTAGAATAAATTTTTTCTTAAATTATTTCAAAATAGAAAGAGATATTCCTCTAAAAAAGGTTTTGATTTCATCTATCTCAAAATCCTTTGATGGATTTAAAGCTTATTTGAAGTTGATTTATTATGATACAAAACTTACATATTTTATTGAATGTTTTGTGAAATGTTTGACTGTGGATGTGTTATTTTTATACCATTCATGGTTTATGTATAAACTATTAACATTTCATATGCTAGTTTCAATACTAATTTTTATGTTATGTTTAATCCTTTTCATATGAGGAATGCATTGGATGTGGTATGTGACGGGTGGCGCCCGCTATATCTCCTCAATGAACCGGTAGGTCTCATGAGACAAAAAAGTGTCTTGGATCTAGTACTTGATGAAATCATATTTTCAGTCTCGGAACATGACCTTGACTATGTGGATATGAAGTCTGACATTATGCATTCCATCATTATGAAAGTGCATGTTGATATTATATGTGATTATTTGATTAGTAGAATTTCCATGTGAGTATGTAAATGGCGTTATTTAATTATATCTTTTCCATATTATGCTTAAGATCAAGTTAAAAAGGATTTTTTTAGTCATATACATTTCCTTAAATTTTTATGTGTATTTATGAAAGTTTCTGCTATATTTATATCCTTACTGATCATATGAGCTCACCCATTTCTATGTTTAATTTTTCCTAGGATGTGAAGAATTATATTATGACTGACCTGGATGGATTGTCTCTGGGATCTCAGTATTGTCTATGGAAACAATTTTGTTGTAGTTTTCTATTTTCGGATATAATGTAAACCTTATGAATGTATATAGTACTTCCAAGCCTACTAAACTAATCGGTATTTTGAGGCATGATCTTTGGTCATCATGCCAATGATATGTAAAAATGCACCGACTCTGGGCTTCTGGGGTCGTGGCGTTACATATTGATGACTTTTCTTCCATTACCCTCAAGGAGTCACTAGATTCAGGCACTACATCACTATGTGACTTCTGACTCAGTGCATCACCTACACCATTCCCCATAAAAGGTGTATATGATATTTAAAAGTTAAATTCATGTAATTAATCTATCCAACGATGCAATTGCATGTTCGTGTCATGCTAGGAGAATACATTTCTCCGGCTATTATGATCAGTGACAACTACAAAGTGCTCAAGAATGAGTTAATGTCTCCAAAACATCATAGAAAACACCACGACTGCTAAATCTAGATCATGGGTGGAATAGTTATGTTCATGAGAACACAACTACCGAGACCTATAAGAAACAACTGATATCTACTTCATTAGGACCCAACCTGACCCCAAATGCAAAGAATTATAGAAAACATCAAACTGAAGTCTCTCTACTAGAAGACAAAGAACTGGACCACTTACTAACTTATCCTTTAGATACTCAAAAGCTATCTAACACTGATCAGTCCATGTGAACTCCAGATCCTTCAGGGTCAAAGTTCTAAGACGTATCCCAACTCGATAGAAATCGGCTACGAACCTCTTGTAGTAGCATACAAGACCAAGGAAACTTCATACCTATGACACAGTCTTGGGGCTTACCCAAGACACAACTATTTCTATCTTCAATAAATCCACAGCTACTCCCTTCTGGGAGACCACATGCCATAATAAATAAACTTCTTTATCCCAAAACAAACACTTTGACAATTTTCCAAACAGCGGATGTTGATGATGAACACCCAAAATGGCGTGTAGTTGATTTTTATGCTCTTCTACAGGAGTGGATTACACAAGGATAACTTTAATGAAAAATATATTGAACATGTATAGGAACTCACAGAACACAACATTCATCAATCCCATGAACACGTCTAGAGCATTTTTCATGACGAACGCCATTACAATGAACTCATAATTCCCATGATGATAGCAAAAAAGCAGTATTCAGGATATCATTATATTTCACATGCATCTAATTTTATCTGGACTACAATTAAATATTTGAAAAACAAGTTTCTCCCATCAGTTGATCGAATAAACTATCAATATGGGGAAGAGGATATCGATTATTTATTGTGACATTGTTCATGTGACAATAATAGACACAAAACCACAAACTGTCGTCAGCCTTATTCACAAACAAAACTAGTTCACCCCACAGTGACACACTCATCCAAGAAAAACCACAATGTAACAGACCATCAATATGTATACGTAGATCTTGTAACTCAGAATAGGCCATCCAATATCGAGACATAAATATAGTATACACTTCTATTTGTAGCTAGATCCCAGACTCGATCTCTCATCGAGGGTGTAATGCTACAACCACATCTTGAATGACATCTGGGCATGCTTCTAAGACACTAGGAAGTTCCAAATACTTACCCTCTCATGATCTCAATATCACCTCAGCCATCATGGATGTTACAGATGGAACATGCCTATTTCCCATCCATAGATCTCGCTCGCCAACAAACACAACCGGCACTCCATCCTCATCGATGAAAATAACCTTATTCCTGAAGAAATCAATGATATCCTACACCAAATAGAACAAATCCATGCCAAGGATGAAATCATATGGTTGTATTCGTAAACATAGGTAATCTCTCCAAGGGCGGTGTTGGACCAACAGTAGCTCACAGTCTCTACAAACTTCAAACAGGTCTACTCGGACTTCAATTAGTGTAGTCAACGCTAGGGGAACTTGAAGCCTCTCTACCTCATGTCCTAAAGAATGGAAAAGGGTAGGTTATATGAATGATTTTATTTCTCCTGAATCAAAGAAGGCTTACACTAAGGTAGAAAACATGCAAAGGGTACCTCAAATTATGTGTGGCTCACCTGGAGGTGGCAATGCTAAAGAATAAACCAGGCCACAACCTCCTCCACGACCTCTTTGGCACTGATGACAACCACCACCATGACCACGCTATGCTCTCTAAGGATGGGGTGCATCACAAGGTTGTACTCTACCTACCCCATCTACCCTCAACAGATCTAAATTTAGTGAAACCTATTATTGTTTCCACAACTCGAACTACTTTAATAAAAGAACCTGTAGTTGAACACCTGGTGCACGATGACTGCTTTGAATGTTCAGGTGCTATCGCTACTGGGGACCTTTACCACCATAAGAAAAACAAATGCATTATCCCTTGGCATATTCCTGGGAGTTGATTCCCCTGGAGAAATAAAATGCTGAGGGTTGGGACCTACCCCCGGGTGAATGGAGAATCTTCTGCCCTTAAAATCAGGAACCCCGAACCACAACTCAACTTCATAAATAATAATGATTAATCCCCTCTCGTGATGATCTAGTTCTGTTCAATAATCCAACTATTAGTGTTTTTTACACCATTAATGTATTTATATACTCTATAAATAATAAAAATAAATAATAAAAATAAATAATTTATATTAAAGAATAATATTTATAGCAAAAAATTCAGTTAATTCCCTCGTCCAACAATTTATAACTATTGAAGGAGAGGAGGGTTCAATTTTATTGTATTTCTCATTTCATAACTCACAATAGAGTTAATTTTAACGGAATAATATCAAAATAACACATATGAATAGAGAATAATGTGGTTAGGGTTCACATATGTATGTCAAATTAGTGTAGGAAAATTTTTGGATCATTTGTAAAACAAATATCAAATGTTTAATCATAATGTAATATTGTTCTTATCTTAATCACTATAATTAATTTTAAATTTTTTTAACAATAAATAATTTATAAAAAATATATCAATATTATTAGAAAATATTCATATTGATTCAGAATAAATATATAGTTTTTTAAAAATTAAATTCACAAATGGAGCAATAATTTTGTAAAAATTAATTCTATAGATGCAACAAGACATTAAGTTTTTATGGAGAAATGTTAAAAAGTTTGAAATTTTTTTATATCCAATGTCAATGTTAATATGAATAAATAGACATAATTGGATTGATTTTTGTTTAAATTTAATTATTATACATTAAAATAAACTAATAATATAAATTTACAATAATGATGAACTAGTACAAAAACAACATTCAATTAAAAGGCTTTGTTTTCACTATTCATAACAAAATGTAAATTCTCAAAAAGATACCAAAAATTCTCCAAATAAATATTTTTATATTCCAATTACAAAAAATGTTTATTTTTCCAAATAATACTAATATATTATTTAAAAATTATTTTAAAAACATTTATTCCATTAAAAGGGTGTGAAATTGTTTTTTAGAAAAATAAAATTTTTATGCATGAAACTAGAAATATTAATATGTTATGCATATCAAATCTACCGGTTTAATGAAAAAACATTTTATAAAAATATGTAGATATAAAATATTTGATATTATTCACACCCACTAATATAATAGATAGTATATTAATTTCATAATAAATAATAATATCAATAGTACATTATTGTTCGGTATGACTCGCCCTTACTTATAATATAAGTTATCAAAGAAGCTCGATATTCATTGCAATACAAGATAAAAATGGTGTTTTATGTATGAAATATAAAATGAAAATTAACTAAACACCAAAAAATAATGTAATTGAAATAAAATTGAAATAATATAATTCATATAATCCTAGTATATTACAATACACAACATATAAATGAAAATAGGTTCATAACATTAAAATATGCCTCAATATAATAAAATGTTAATGAAATACAATACCTTGAGACTTAATAATCACATAAATTCTATAAATTAATTAATTATAAACATATATTAATTATTGAATTTATTTTGATCTTTTGAAATTTTTATTATTACTTGTACATAAAATATTAGGATTTTATATAAGACTACATAAACAATTTCGTTTACGTTATATGTTTCTACAATAATTGGATTGTGTGTCAAAAATGGATATGTTAGGAAAAATATTTTCAAATAGGTCATTATTTAAATCCCTCTAGGATAATAATCCTGGAATGATTATAATATTTATACCTCAAAATTACTCTTAAAACTATTCATGAAATATTTCTATGAAAAATTAATTATGCTATGAACATTGAGATGTTAGACAGTATGAATGCAAGAGTAGCATTTTCTTTTTCTAGTAATCCATATGTATATAAGTTATGTAACATATGATAATTATTGAATTATAATAATATCATATATACAATATTATTTATTTAAATATTCTTACATTTATAATACATATGGTTTGGTGGTGGAAAAGATAGTCACGTAGCATTACAGAGGTGAATCACATTATTATGCAAGGTGGTAGTTAAGAGGGGACATGTGTGACATTATCATATCCTCTAAGAAATGGAATGTAAAATGAGATATACGATATAATGAATAAATAGTTATTTATATATATATAATATAAATCCATCACCATACCCAATCATGAGATTCTGTAATTGTAAAATGAAATACATGTGTTCATGTGACGGTAGTCTTCCAGAAACCTGAATAACAATTTCAAAAACAATTTTATTAAAGCGGGGATTGTAGTAGGTCAAGAAAAAACATGAAATTATATTATTTGAAATAATTTAATAATTTTTTATGCAATAATAGTTAAAAAATAAATTTTTTTGTGGGCGAAGTGATAATATAAAAATGCTCATTGAATAACATTGTTCCCTCTTCAAGTATCCTGTTTCAAAATAAAAATAATCTTTCATATGCCTCTTTATGCATATAATATGACTTTACAAATGATAATATGGATTTCTAGATGTTATTTTTTTTGGTATTCGATGGAATTTTATTTTTATTGTGTACAATTTATAAAAGAGTTGTTCAAACTTTATAAGATACGAGAGTGGAACACATGATTGTTTTAGAGAAGATTCAATCATAGCCATATTTAAATAATGTAAATGAATAAGTATACTATATTATAAAACCTATAATATTTAATGTGGAAATGTGGATAGTTTAGGGTGGTTGGAAAAGTATTATGGTCATTTTGACCCTCATCTTCTTAGTTTACCCCCTGAAAATTACTTTTTTACATTAACGATGGTAAATAATGATAACTATTTCTACTATTAATTTATGTAAAATAATAATTTTTAAAATATTATAAAGTATAATGTAACAAAATTAATTAAAATGTAATCCATTTATCAAAATATATTTGACATAACTGAAAAAATGTAATTTAAATTTAATCCCCTTAGACATTATGAGAAAGTTAGGTTATAATGAGAAAATGATCAAAATTATAATATGTTTTAATATTAATATTCCAATTGAATGAGAAAAAAATGAAATAAATTATATTAAATGTTAAATAATTTAATAATTTTTAATTTAAAATAAACTAAAAAAATACTTTATCTTTATAAATTATTTAATTAAATTGTAGTTTACAGATCATTTTTAGTATTTTTCACTATTTGTGAGAAAATTAATCATTTCATAAATATCCCAAAAATTCACCAAAGAAATTTTGTTAATTTTTTTTAAAAAATATGGTTTATTTTTTCAAATAATGTTTCTAAAAGTGGTAAAATTTATTTTAAATTACATGGTCAAAGAAAAAATGAACAACCATTTTGAGGAAAAAAAATTTCTGAAAAATTTTATTTTTTTCTTTTAATGGGGACATATTATATTTATAATAAATTAATAACACCCATTTCATAAATTAGATAATCATATTAATAACCTTTAATAAATTACTAGGTGATGAAAATTATATTATATAATAATAATTTAATAATATTTTACATTTTTTAATCATTTTTTACAGGTAACACAAGAAAAACTACATGTTTCATGTAGTGAAAGATATTAATGAGATTTAATTTATTTAAAAATAAATATATCATAATGTTATAGGATGTAATATTTTAATAGACCCTTTTTGTTTTATTTCACCCTTTATATAAAATATGATGTTGATATACTAAAATTACATGGAGTTACATTCATGGAGGAATTCCATTGAAATTACAAACAGATAAATCAAAATATTTATACCATTATATTTAATTTCACCTTATACATATTAGATTAAATGGAAAAATATCACTACATTCTATTAAAATATGGGATTCTTCCCTTTAAAAATCTATTCTAACTAGACACTACAACTTATTTTATACATTCCCGATAAAATCCACTATCATTGTATGTATAATAATACAATATAGTTCAAGAATTAAATAATCATCTAGTTTAAAATGTGAAAAATGTCATGATATATTCATTCTATCATTAAAAACATAAATTTTTTTAATGAATGACAATATAATATATGTTTGGTGATCTTATATTCTAATCCAATTTTTGAAAAATTTTCATTTGTAAGAATTAGTTACCCGTATAAAATTTGAAACTACATGATGAATATTATACGTTTCAATAAACCATATTAAAAATACATGAAAATAATTGAATAATTAAATAGAAATTACACCATAAATTACTTTTAAATAAAAAATTATAATACTCTCAAAACATTAATCAGAATCATAATCCCTTATAAATAAGCCATATATTGTACATGAGATATTTTGGTTTATGTTACTCAACACACACATGTTTCAACTAGTAAAATATTAATCAATGAATTCATAAAAAGTTAAAAACCTAAAAAAATATTTGAAACCAATTTATATATCTCGGTATAATGTAACCGATCACTATAGAAAAGCATAAAAGACTTCAAACATAATACACTAAATATTGGAATCTACTAAAGAGTGTGAATATTTTTGAATGTTGGGGGATGCTTATGAAATGTATTATTTTAATTGGCATAACATTGATGCAATTAATAATTTTATATTCAATATAATGCAATATTTTTTCATTTAATTAAATTGTATAATGTAAAATTATATCACCTGATATTAAAAAATATGAAAATCATTGAATGAAACATGTTTTTTTAAATCATTCACCTACAGGGAAAATTAAATACAAGAGATAATATAGTATATAAAATAATGGATTCATAATCAAATTACTTATCCTATTCTTAACCTTATCTCACCATTTCATCAATTATAATTATCACATAATAATTCCTCAATCAATGGGACACTTTACCAATATTAAATATCAAGACGATTTTACCCCCACTTAGCTACACTGATATATTTTTTGTAATATAATTACAATAGTATAATCAATGGGTTTTAAAAATTAATCGAACATATTAAATTGTAAAAAAAATTAGGTTTTTTATAATCAAATGATATATTACAATAATGTGTTATTTTTGTTCTTAATAGGACCATATAATGGGTTTTACAATATAATTTGATGTCTATAGTTATATTGTAATAATACAGCATCAAACTAATTACATATGAAATTAATAATCATCATATGATAGAAACCCAAAGTCTGACATGATATTCATATAAAATACATTAATGTATCAATAAATAATATTGAATATGGATTACTAAAATATAAATAATGTGCTATTATGGATGAAAAAATAACTTTCAATGTATTAAATTTATTATCACTAATCAATATATAGATTGTAACCAATATCATATTTCTTTCTATATAATATAGTTTCATTAATAATTAATATGGAAAATTTTCAATTCACTATACATTTACATCCTAGGGAACATATTAATATAAATTAGTTATCATTCTAGGAAATGATATATTCTATGTTCCATGATTATACCAATAGTAGTCATTAGGCTAGTATCCCATCACACTATAATCATACACCCAGGATTTCCCATCACAAATACGATTTCATTTACAAAAAGACATGATATATAATCCTCACTAATGATATTATGATCCTTCCATAATTACTATTAACAAATCTAATTATCACATTTTAGATACACTCTCTATCAATTTTCCCAAAACACCTTCCTAAAATAGGACATTATATATATATACCATTAATACAAACATAAATTAATTTAATAATGATGAAAAACATGAATGGGTTCTTATTTTAATATGAAAACACTTTTGGAATTAATTATAACCAGTGATGGTTATGCTATCCTGTATTATTTCATAGATGGTTCATTTAGAGGCCAATAACCACTATCTATATCAAATGTATAATAAGTTATATCCTGGTTCAATTATAAATCATACATTGATTCTTTTCATTACATATACTAAATAACAAATGAATTACAACAATAAATAAAATGAAAAATAGTGGAGTCACGTACAATTTTTTGGGGGAACATGATCAATAGATATCATAAGATGATTAAGCCTCAATAAAAGTAAATCAAAAAATCCTAAAATGATCCTCACAATTAGATTCATATATTTAATAATTACATAAAATAATCTTAATACCAAATAATATCCTTATAGGTGGTGAGGCATACTAAAAGGGACCCAATGTGATGAATTTTAAGCTATTAAATGATCAAAAAGACGTTGGAAACCACATGGATGGATATAAATTTGGAGTAAAAACATTAATGTGATAATAATGTGAAATAACTGAGAGGGGTGATATTTAAAACTTTAAAATATAAAATTCAATTTATTAAATATTTATGCAAACAATTTACAATATGATTCCTAGATATTAGGATTCCTAATAAGGGGTCATTAGAAATCTAATTTTCTATCAGTAACGTACTTACCATGTGACCCACACAGGTGTGTAAATGATAATAGTCTACCATAAATGTAGTGGTATCATTTATAATTTTGTAGAATTCTTCAACTAATACTCTTATATAAAAAATAATGTCCATAATAAAATTCACATAGGGTTTCTCAAGACAATAAATTAAAAATGTGACTTAATGATAATTAAATTAAAAAAACATGGTAATTCTTGAGGTTATACTAAGGGTTATTTGTTAATTTGATTTTACATAATGTAATATCCTTGGTCTGATGTATGTCAATGTTTAAGGGTTTCATTAAAAATTATTTATTCTATTGTTGAATTTAAATAATTTTTTTGTAATCTTAGTGCTAATGTATTGTTCATGGATTTTTTATGTGCGCTATGTCAAGTACCATTTCACAATGCTCAACATTTTGAGTGAAAGGTATGTTGTGTGAAATAGTTAGTTGTTCTGAATTTTGGAATAGATGTAATGGTTATGTAACTTGTTAATGATAAATCATGTTGAACAAATGTATTTAACATAACATTGTGAAGTCCATGTTTCACTTGGATTTCTCATTTTTAACTCAGGGACACCAAAATTTCATTCTGTGTTCATTGTCAATCAGTGGATTTTCGTGTGGTGCACTTTGGGATTGGCTATGGAACACATCCTAAGAGACCATACTATTTTTAATAAGTAATTTTGGTTTAAAACATCAATATTGTTTATAATATTCCACATTAATTTTTACATGTTGATATTCTATCATTGAGAACTATGTAAATTATTTACACAATATGTTATTGGGTACATTAATGGGATTTAGAGACAATTGATTCATGAAATGAGTCTTCTTTTGGTTTTAATTTCATTAATTGATGTAATTTGGTTTCATTATGGGGTGAGAAGGTATACATGTTTAGACTTTATATAACCCCAAGTATCTATACTTTTTTTCATTATAGGGCATATGAATCAGATAGAATCAATAGATGAATCATAGAAATTAGTCTCCACCAAATAGTTTTCATTATAAGATAAATTAAATAATGATTCCCTCAATCATTTACTAGATGAGCATAATAGGTAGGTTTCCTATCTCTCTCTACAATATCTCAAGAAATTGAAGGGTTTTTTAAGTGAATTATAAATTTTTTTCATATAACTATCTTATTCATTTTAGTTAAGAATGAACTTTTGTAATATGATAATAAATGATAAATTCTATATGTGATTTGTGGTTAATTTTTTCAATTAGAACCATTTAAGGATAATTTTGGGAAGAAAACTTATTTTATTGATTTAATATGATAATTATCTATTGGAATGTGTTGTAAAAATGGATATAGGTTATTGATAAAAACAGGAATTTGCAATGAGATATTTTTCAAATCATGAGATTATAATATATTAATATTTTTAATTAAATTGTACTTTTTCCTATATACACTATGAAGAATGACATACTGAAGGATGAGGTGTTTGTAACGACCCAGAATTTCTATGGAATTTTTTTCTTAAATACATGGGAATTTTACGAGTCCATGAAAATTGAAAGCGCATAATTCTGAGGCCCGGTGTGCATGAAATCAATTTTTTATGTTTTGTTCGGGTACGTTCAGTAAACATATGAATGGGTTTTTATAACTTTTTTACCATTGCATGGAATTGAAATCTGAAGACACCGTTGAACTTGCAGTGCTGGTATTCACTTAAGAAGACTTTCACCTCGATGACAGTTGGTCAGAAATAAAAGATAGTTTTTGGGTTTTTAATGAATTAAATAAAAATAAGTTTGTGTAATAATTATTTTTATTAGTTGGTTAAATCCTCCATGTGGGGGTTGGAGGTAGGGACCTCTACACCTTAACCTCCTATGAGAGGTTATGGTGCAGGTTCCCAGCTGAACTTAACCTCCTATGTGAGGATTAATTTGGTGGGGACCACCCGAGGTTATAACCTCTTGAACTCCACATTATGTGAGGAGAAACCTCTTGAGCTCCCAAATTAATGGGTTCACCACCTTTTACATTAATTGTTCCAACCAAGTGTTTAGGAATTATTTTTTAATTTCATTCCAATGAAATAATATATAATTTAATCTATTATTTGGCATGTCTATTCACTTTGGTTATCTTAGTGGAGGATTATTGGGAGAATCTCCCAACGAATAATGCTCCTCCCAACAAAGAATGACCATCGAAGAATGAAGAACGTTTCATCCGCCAACGACGAACATCTTCTTATTTGATCTCCCTCCAGAATAAGGGACGAAGAGATGACCTTAAAGAACACTGATGATGTCTTCCTCGACTTCTTCATCCTCTTTTCCAACGACAACGAATCAACGGTAGGGGTTCAAGCTTGGTTAATTGTTTCACGTTCTTCGCCTTACTTCTTGGATTAAGAATCAATGTCGTTTTCTATCACTCTGACATGGAGGGTGCGGGATGAATTAACACGGCACGACCCCTCTACCTTTCATAAAGACTTTGTTGCTAAACATGGGATGAGTCCAGGATGAGTGTTACTCATCATCAATGGTTGCAGTTTGAAGGTGACATCCCGAGGGGTGCGTGAAAACTTCCAGAATGAGAATCGGGCCAACAGAACATGTTCAGAGACCTGGGGAATGTTCACTGATGGATGTAACATCAATCATCATTGCATTGACGACAGCGGCACAACAGTGCTGCCAAAGTAGTAACCCATGGCTGACGGGCCGCGGCAGTACCGAGGTATCCGACAAAAGACCAACCGTGATGGAAAACAGCGGCCCGAGCCACCGGGTCGCCAGAGAAGGTGCGGCGCAACAACGGGGTGCAGTGGAGAAAAAGGGGGTCATATCCCATGGCCGCAACGATGCAACAGAGGCCGGAATAAGCCTCCCATGAGGAAGACCAGTGGCCCGAGCCGTCAGGTCACCGGAGGAGGCACGTCGCATCTACACCGCATGGGAGTCAGCTGGCCACTCATCTAGCCCATAGGGAGAGGGACCCACTACTGGGTCCCACTTGATGCGGACTACTAACACGAGGCGGCTTTTTGACTCCCACCCTAATGGATAAGCCATTCGAGATCTAGGGGTACGACTGGGTTGGATCGAACGTAAATCCATCTAGGCCCCCGAAAAAGAAATGCCAATAACACTCAGAGCGGGCATCTGATTGACACACTGTCTGTCTCTTTGGGTTCTTATTAGAAAGACTGATCTTTTAGAAACATAAAATTGAGAATTTGTGACAGTTGATGTATAGATACTTGTCTTGAGAAGCGTACCCTCCCGTAATCAAGCATGCTTTGTGTGGAACCCTGTGGCTGGTTGTGCACTAACTACTGTTCCTGGATCCTATGTTGGTTCTATATCACTGTTGACTATTCCTGGATCTTGTGTGGGTTTGACAGCACTAACGACTATTCATAGATCTTGTGTGTGTTCGACAGCATTGATGACTATTCCTGGATCCTATGTGGGTTCGAAAAACACTGACGAATGTTCCTGGATCCTGTATGGGTTTGACAGCTTCGAGGACTGTTCCTGGATCCTGTGTGGGTTCGACAGCACCATTAACTGTTCCTGGATCCTGTGTGGGTTCGACAGTTCTGAATTATGTTCCCAGATCTTGTGTGAGTTCGACATAATAGATTATTCAGTGTCCACATCTGATACTCACTATCTCTCTAAAAATGTTGTACACATGTGTGAGCTGAGTCATTAACTTTGTGATTACCTTATGATTGAGATGGATTACATGATTACATAGGTATATGTATGGGCATATGCCAAAGTGGGGTTATCTATTGATTTAATAATTTTTGGTTTATCCGTGTTTGATTTTTTGAGACCTTGAGGGACTCGGGATCCCTACTGATTATTGTTATACTCACCCCTACATGGGCTATGCCAGCACCTCATTGTGTTGGATGTATATGACAGACAATGCTGACCAAGGCTGAGTGTACGAGGACTGGATGGTACCCGAAGGTCGACCTCAAGACAAGTCGGTTACTAGAGGAGATTGATGGACGTGGAGTGCTGAGGAGGCTATCTATACCTACCCGTCAGGTAGGATCTGTGGTGGATGATCCAGGAGCTGCCTTTCATCTTTTAGCTATTTTGTCCTTTTTAGTTGTACGTGTACTTTATAGTTGTTCTTGTATTTCCATCCCCTTTTACTTTTAATCACTCTATTGTTATACAATTTTACATAGTGTTTTTTATCAAATTATGTGCTATGTTTTGTGTGTTTAAAGTTATAAAGTAAATGACTTAACAATTTAGGGATTTACGCCTTTGGTACAAGTCTCCAGCCCCTGAAAATGGATGGCGGGCTTGGGGTAGTCACGACCTGAGCCCTGGGGGATGGGGGCGAAAAATTGGTATCAGAGGAGTCTGTTGTACTATAGAAATTAGGACCTTGATATTTTTTATAAAGCAATAATTTTAAGTGTATTGAGTGTGTGTTTTAGTTTAGGGAGTCTAGTGTTGGTGTGTCATATGACGTAGCCGTACACCAGGACCCTTACATCTGATTTCTGACTCAGTGCTCGAAAAAATAGATTACGTGTGTGTTTCAATAGTTTTCATAGTGATCTCTACGTGTCATATCAGCAGGTATAACTTATTGACCATGGTTCACCTATTACTTTTCATGATGGCCCCACATAGATAGCCAGCTAGGGTTCTAGGTGTTGTATGATATGGAAGCCGAAAAATCAACAAGGCCTCGGTGCAGGGCCCTATCACTATAGAGGCACCAGTAGTACCACTACCTGTTGGGCCACCAATGCCACCAGCCCTAGAAGTAGAGAGTGCACACCGCCTGAGCACATTGGATGAGTTCTAGCGCCAGATTCCTCTTAGGTAAAGGGGCAAGATGAACACGCAAGAAGCTGAGGATTGGGTGGATTCTGTGGTGAGAGTCTTCAGAATGGTAGGGGCACTAGCAGACCTTATGGTTATCCTTGTCGCAAGACTACTTCAGGTAGCAGTTGGCAGATGGTGGAGCCTGATGCTCTAGGTGCATGATGAGGTGACAATACTCTGGGGATACTTCTAGAGCTTGTTTCAGGCGGAGTTTGTCCCAGACACCCCACGTGCGGTGCGGATATAGGAGCTGCATCATCTACAAAAGGGTAGCATGACGGTGGAAAATTACTCATCGAGGTTCACTGAACTATCACGCTACTCCATAGATATGGTAAGGGACCCATTCCTCAGGACTAGACCTTCGAGCAGGGGCTCAGGAGAGAGATCAGGGATTCAATGATCTCACTCAGTATCCCGATCCAGGCGGTGGTGTTGGAGTGAGCCCTCTTATTGGAGAGTTTCCTTGCCGACCAGACACCATCAGCGAGACCTGCCATCGGGCATCACCTAGTGGAGCCTACAGTAGCTAGAAGCAGACATATGTCACAGAGGTCCAAGAGGAATAGACCATATGGTGGATGACCTCATCACTCAGGTTCGATTGTGTGAGGCACATGAGATAGAGATAGTCACTTGAGGAACATGTAGTCTTTCACATGCAGCAGACATGGTCACATGGCTCGTGACTGTTCGACCCGCCATACGGATGATTAGAAGAAAGTTGAGGGAAATTCAAGGAAAAGGCATATGTTCAATCGAGGTGATCCGCAGGGCACTGGTGGACGTGGCAGAGGATCTGGTCACGCATCATGTGGTGGACAATGTTACGATGTGTTACCGCCACCACCACCATGAGGTCCACCATGACTACAGGGAGTAGGGGGACAGTTGAGAGCTCATCTTCACACAGCTGAGGATTACAATCATGGTGATTAGGAGATGAATCAAGGTATGATCTATGTCTACTCCACCTTAGCTGCAGTTCTTATAGACAGAGGTTCTAGTCACTCTTTCATTTCCAACACCCTCATTTGGAACTCAGAGATTTTGATGGAGCCGTTGGATCAATACTTACATCTAGAGATTCCTATGGGATAAGATTTAATGATTACGCACTGGTTCCAATAGTGTGAGCTTACTATAGGAGGTGAGAGTTTCGTCTAGGATCTCCTAGTTATGGCGTCGATCCCTTACGACATCATCTTCAGTATGGACTGGTTATCTACAGTCCATGCTTAGATCGACTATATTTGGTGCAAAGTGTGGTCTGTCTGCATGAATGAGACCATTTTCACCTTCACTGGTGAGAAGAGAACCTTTGCAGCATAGGACAGACTTACTCTGAGGAGGGTGAAGCCAGTCACTCATCAGTTGGCATGCCTTACCCTTAGAGTTATAAATGAGGAGAGTCCAAGATATTTTGTAGTGGTGGACTAGTACATGGATGTTTTCCCTGAAGATGTCCCATGCCTACCTCCTTGTAGAGAGGTGGACTTTTACATTGACCTATACCCCGAGATAGCACTGATATATACACCAGTGTATCTGATAGCTCCTGTGGAGCTATGCAATATGCGGTTAGATCTGGATGACTTGATGGAGAAGGGATTCATCTGGACCAGTGTTTCTCCCTAGGCTGCCTCATTTCTGTTCTCCTAGAAGGTGGATGGGATATTGGGTGTTTTTTTCGACTACCGTCTCTTGAACCAGGTGACTGTGAAGAACAAGTACCCACTCCCGAGGTTTGAAGTCCACTTTGATCATCTAAAGGGAGCACGATGGTTATCAATGATATACCTCAGATCAGGCTATCACCATCTCAATGTTAGAGAAAAGGATGTGCAGAAGATGACTTTTAGAAGTCGATACGGCCACTACTAGTTCTGAGTTATTCCATTAGGCATAACCCATGCTCTAGTAGTATTCATGGGACTCATGAATAAGATCTTCTTGTCATACCTCGATCTCTTTTTCGTGGTCTTCATCGACGACATTCTGATCTACTCTACTACTAAGGAGGAGCATGCCTACCATTTGCAGGTAGTACATGACACACTCCGAGATCACCGGCTTTATGGTAAGCTCTCGAAGATCCAGTTATGGATCTGAGAGGTTTACTTCTTGGAAAACATCATCTAGGAGGATGGTGTTGTAGTGGATTCAGCGAATATTTAGGTCGTAATTGCATTGAAGCCACACCGGAGTGTGATAGTGGTACTGAGTTTCTTGGGTTTGGATGGTTACTACTGGAGGTTCGTTCCAGTCTTCTCCAGTGTTTCAGCACCACTACCAGCCAGGAAGAAGAAGGGTAAACCCTTAGTGTAGTCAGAGAGATGACATGAGAGCTTTCAAGAGATAAGGTAGAGGCTGACTAGTGCCCCCATCTTGAGGCTTCTAGAGGAGGGAATTGGGTGCATAGTCTACTACGACGTGTCAGGGACTGGACTCAGGTTTGTGGTAATGAAGGAGCGAGTAGTGATCACATATGGATCATGGAAGCTGAGACATCATGAGTAGAACTATGCTACCCATGACATTGAGTTAGCACCAATGGTATTATTCTTGAAGATTTGGCGGCACTATCTGATTGGTGATCGTTTTACCATCTACTTTGACCACGAGAGTCTCAGTTATATCTTCTCTCAAAAGGACCTGATCCCAAGACAGCGAATGTTTCTTGAGTTCCTCCATGAATATGACTTTGAGATAGTCTATACTCCTGGGATGGGGAACGTCATTTCTAATTCACTCAGCTGAAGATCTGTTATACAAATTCTAGGCGAGGCGACGAAACAACTGGACGATTTGCAGATATCCCTTATTGATATGGATGGAGCAGCTTTCCTTCAGTCTCTTATAGTCACTCCCCCACTTCTTCAACGAGTCAGGGAGGTGAAACATGGGGACAGTGACTGCGATACACGATGTGCTCAGATATCCAAAGGGCAGTCACATGATATATTTTCTGTAGGTGGGGAGCACGTCATCTTCTTCATTGAACGTACTATGGTACTAGTGTATCTTCAGAAGGAAGTGATGAGGGATTTCCACACATCCCATTTAGTGGTACATCTGTGAGTGGTGAAGATGTACCTGGACTTTCGACGACATCACTGGTGGCCATGGATGAAAAAGGTAGTTGTAGAGTTTTTCTCACGGTTCCTCACCTGTCAGCAAGTGAAGGCGGAGCATTAGGTACCAGTGGGATTGGTTCAGCCTTTAGAGGTCCCAAAGTTTTAGTGGGAGGAGATATCCATTGACTTTGTGATAGCACTTCTACGTAAACTCTCGGGTCACGACTGGATTTGCGTGATTGTTGACTGACTCACCAAGTCGGCCCACTTCCTACTGATCATAGAGCAGGGTTCACTAGAGAGCATATGGAACCTCTACATGAATGAGATTGTGTGGCTACATGGAGTACCTTATTCTATTGTCTCCGATTTTGATGCACGATTTATATCCCAGCTATGGAAGAGGTTGTAGGGTGATTTTGGGATGCAGCTTCGTCTGAGCACCACCTTCCGTCCTCAGACGGATGGCCAGACTGATCGGACCATTTAGACCCTTGAGGATACGCTCCGTGATTGTGTCATCAACTTGGGTCATTGATGGTAGGATCACTTACATTTATTATAGTTTACACACATCAAAAGGTATCACTCCACCATCGGGATGTCACCTTTTGAGGCATGTATGGTCAACCTTGCCGATCACCACTGTGCTGGATAGACCCTGGGGAGTTAGCACTAGTGGGACCAGATAGGTTACGAGATACCACAAAGAAGGTTCAGATCATCTAGGAGAATATGAAGACTACACAGAGCAGACAGAAGTCGTATGAAGACAAGAGATGGAGACATCTAAAGTTCGAGTATGGTGACCACATCTTTTTACGGATCTCACCCTGATGAGGTTTACGATGATTTGTCCGATGCAGAAAGTTATCTCTGTGTTTCATCAGAACTTTTCATGTCTTCATCAGAGTTGTCGAGGTGGCATACCACATTGCTCTTCCACCTCAGTTGCACTGGGTGCATGATGTCTTCCACATATCCCAGTTGAGGAGATACGTGCACGACCATTCTCACCTCATCGACCATTGGGAGGTGGATGTTGAAGATGGGATGACATTGAAGGAGGTTCCAGAGATGATTGAGGATCGATAAGAGCTGGTACTCCATGGATGGTCGATACCTCTGGTGCGCGTTCAATGGTAGCACATGAACCTATAGGAGATCACATGGGAGCGGGAGGTTCAGATGCATGCTCAATACCCCCATTTGTCTCATTAGTTCGAGTTGTAGCTTACAGGGACGTAAAGACCTGAGGTGGGGAGAATGTAATGAGCCATAATTTCCATGGAATTTTATTTATCATAAATATATGGGAATTTTACAAGTCCTTAAAAACTGACTGCGCATGATTCTGAGGCCCGGTGTGCCTGAAATCAATTTCTAAAGTTGTGTTTGGGTACTTTCAGTAAACGTATGAATGAGTTTTTATAACATTTGAACCAGTGCATTGAATTGAAATTGGATGAAACCATTGAACACACATCACCGGTATTCACTTAAGAATACTAACACCTAGGCGACAGTTGGTCGAAAATAAATGATAGTTTTAGGTTTTTAAATTAATTATATAAAAATATGGTTGTGTAAACATTATTTTTATTAGTCTGTTAAAACCTCCATGTAGAGGTTGGGGGTGGGGACCACCACACATTAACCTCTTATGAGAGGTTATGGTGGTGGGGCCCACCTGATCACAACCTCCCATGTGATGATTAATATGATGGGGATCATCCGAGGTTATAACCTCTTGAACTCCCCATTAAGTGGGGAGAAATATTTTGAGATCCCCACTTAATGGTGCCACCACCTTTCACATTATTTGTGCAAACCAAGTGTTTAGGAATTATTTTTGATTTTATTACTAAAAAAAGGTAGATAATATAATCTATTATTTGGAACGTCTATTCACTTTGGTGATTTGAGTGGAGGATTATTGGGTGAATCTCCCAACGAAGAATGCTCCTCCCAACGAAGAACGACCATCGAAGAATGAAGAACTATACATCCACCAATGACAGACATATTCTTCTATGCTCTTCAACTGAAACAAGGGAGGAAGTGTCATCCCTGAAAAACACTGACAATGTTGTCCTCAAATTCTTCGTCATCTATTCCAATGACAATGAATCTAAGGTAGGGGTTCAAGCTTGGTTAATTACTGCACGTGATTTTCCTTGCTTCTAGGATTAAGAATCAATGCAGATTGCTATCACTCTGACACGGAGGGTGTGGGTCAAACGAACATGGCCTGACCCCTCTACCTTTATTATGGATTTTGATGCTAAAAGAATCATGTGTCCAATATGAGAGTTACATATCAACAATGGTTGCAGATCGAAGGTGACGTCTGGAGGGGTGTGTGACAACTTTCGGAACGAGAATCGGGCCACCGGAACTCATTCGGTGACCCGCAGAATGTTCACCGACAGATGGAGCATAAATCATCACCCCATGTAGAGCAGCAGCACAACTGCGCCACTAGAGGAGTAGCCCATGGCTGATAGGCCACAGCGGTGCATCGGTGGCCAGCATAATCCCGGCTGCAAAAGAAACTGGTGGCCTGAGCTGCCGGGTCGCCGGAAAATGCATGTCGCAACAACGCTACATGGTGGAGAAAAAGGGGGTCATGGCCCCTAGCCATGGTGGTGAAAGGGAAACCAAGTCAAGGTCGGTCGTGAGGAAGACCGGATGCCTGATCCGCTGGGTTACCAGAGGAGGCGCGACGCATTAGCGCCGCGCGGGAGTCGGCTGGCCGCTCGGCCATCCGGGATAAAGAAAGACCCACCACTGGGTCCCACATGACACAGAACAGTGCCACGTGGCACCAGTTTGACTACCATCATAATGGCTAAGCCATTCAGGATCTAAGTGGAATGGATTCTCCTTGGATACAGCTAGGGCAGACCCCGCGGGCCGCCAGCGGTGCACGACATCGTGCCGGACCTAGCGCGGGCTGCCGGTCCGAACCTAGTGTGGGTCAAACCCCACGACGGTTGGGCTGTCAGTGTGGGTTGGGCCACCCTCGAGGACCGGGTCGGACCCATGGACCGGGTTGGCCCCACGGATGAGGTCAGACCCGCTGACCGGGTCGGACCCCGGTCAGGACCCAGACTTGTTTTGGCCTATTTTCATACTTTTTCCAGTAACATGAGCTATGGAAATCCTATTTTCGTACCATCTATGGTGCCGGAAACATTGGAAGGAGACGATAATTTTTGTATACCCTGATTGTTGTTTGGATATAGTTGGGATATGTCTAGTTTGGATCGAACGTAAATCCAACCGGGCCCTCGAAATGGAAATTACAATAACTCTCAGACTTAGTATCTGATTGATGCACCATCTATCATGCTGGGTTCCTTGTATCAAGATAGATCTTTTGGATACATCAAGTTGAGACTTCATGGATGTTTATTTATTGAAACTTGTCTTGAGGAGAAGAACCTCTAGGAATCAAGAATGCTTTGTGCGGAACCCTGTGGATGGATGTGCACAAACGACTGTTCCTAGATCATGTGTGGGTTCGACAGCACTAACAACTATTCCTAGATCCTGTGTGGGTTCGACAACACTGACGACTGTTCGTGGATCCATTGTGGGTTCGACATATTCAAGGACTATTCTCGGATCTTGTGTGGGTTTGGCAGCTCCATTTACAGTTCCTCGATCCTATGTGTGTTCGACAGTTTTTAATTACGTTCCTAGATCATGTTTGGGTTTGAAAGAATAGATGATTCAGTGGATACATCTAAACATCACTATCTCCCTACAAAAGTTGTATATCTCGGTGAGGTGAGTCATTAACATTGTGATTACCTCATGATTGAGATTGATTACATGATAACTTACGTATATGTATGGGAATATAACTATGTGGGGTTATCACCTGATTTCATTCTTTTTGACTTATCCATGTTCGATTTTGTGAGACCCTGAGGGTCTTGGGGTCCCTACTGAGTATCGTTATACACACCCCTGCATGGGATATGCCTTCACCTCATTGTGTTGGATGCATATGACGGAGAACGCTGACCGAGGCAGAGTGTACGCAGACTGGACGGTACCTGGAGGTGGACCTCACGACGATTCGGTACCCAGAAGAGACAGATGGACATTGAGTGCTGTAGAGGCTATCTTTACCTACCCATCAGGTAGGATCAATGGAGAATGATCCAAGAGCTTCTTTTCACCATTCAGCTATTTTTTCCTTTTCTGTTTTACTTTTACTTTACATTTGGGCTTGTATTTCCTGCACCCTTTACGTTTCCTCACTATCTTGTTATACAATTTTACATAGTGTTTTCTATCCAGCTCTGTGCTATGTTGTGTGTGTATACCGTTATAAAGGAAATGCATTCCCAGATTAGGGATTTACGCCTTTGGTGCTGGTCACTAGCCCCTGGACTATGGAAGGGGAGCTTGGGGTTGTCATGGTAGGAGCCATGAGGGACGGGTCGTGACAAATTGGTATCAGAGGATTCAGTTCTACCGCAGAAATTAAGATTCTGATCTTTTCTATGAAGCAATAGATTTAAGTGTATTGAGTGTGGTTTTCAGTTCAGGGATTCCAGTGTTGGTGCGACAGTCGATGTATCGATACACCAGGACCCTGACATATGATTTCTGACTCATTGAACGAAATCACATATTGTGTGTGTGTTTAAAGATTTTTCTTATTAATCTCTTTGTGTCAGCTCAGCTTGTATAACATATTGACCGTGACACACCTATTGATTTTTAGGATGGCCCCACATAGATATCCAGCTAGGGTTTAAGGATTTGTACGAGATGGTAGCCCACCAAGCGATGAGGCCTAGGTGTAGGGCCCTATCATAGTGGATGCACCAGCAGCACCACTACACGTCGGGCCACCGATGCCACCAGCCCCTACAGCATAGAGTGAATGCTGGCTAAGCATGTTGCAAGAGTTCCAACGCCATAGTCCGCTAAGTTACAGTGGCGAGACGGACCTGGAATCAGCTGAGGAATAGATGGATGATGTGGTGAGAGTCTTTGGACTGGTGGGGACACCATCAGAACTTATAGTGATCCTTGTCGCGAGGCTCCTTCAGGCAGCAGCTGGTAGATGGTGGAGGTTGATCCTCTAGGTGCATGAAGAGGTTACAATACTCTAGGTAGACTTCAAGAGCCAGTTTCGGGTGGAGTTTGTCCCAGCCACCCTACATGTGGTGAAAATATATGATCTACTTCATCTACAATAGGGTAGCATGATGGTGACAAATTACTCAGTGAGGTTAACCGACCTATCATGCTTCTCCACAAATATGGTTCGGGACCCATTCTTCAGGGCCTAGACCTTTGAGAAGGGGCTCCGGCGAGAGATCAGGGCTTCAATGATCTCTCTCAGCATCCCAACGCAGGTGGGGGTGTTATAGAGATCCATCTTAGTGGAGAGTTTCCTTGCTGAGTAGACACCATCATTGAGACTCACCACTAGCCATCACTTAGGGGAGTCTATTGTAGTTGGAAGCAGACAGATGTCAATGAGGTCCAAGCAGAGTATACCATCTGATGGACGAACTAATGACTCGGGTTTGATTGTGTGAGGAACACGATACAGAGCTAGTAATTTGAGGAACATGTAGTGTTTCACATGCAGTGGACATGGTCACATGGCTCGTGACATTCTGACCCCTTGTTTGGATGATCAACAGACAGTTGGGGGACCTCCCAGGTAGAGGCAGAGGTTCGATTGAGGCGATCCGCAGGGCGCAGGCAGACATGGTAGAGGAGATGGTCATATAGCTGGCGGTGGACGACGTTATGAGCTGTTACCACCACCACCACCCGGAGGTCCACCCAAACTGTAGGGAGAAAGTGGACATGCGAGATATCAGCTTCACATAGCTAAGTCTTATGATCACGGATCTCTGGAGATGATTCGAGGTATGATATTTGTCTACTCCATCATAGATGCAGTTCTTATAAACATAGGTGTTTTTCCGACGCTTTCGTCGGGGCGCGCGCGCACATCTGTTCCGTCCGCGGAGGAGGAGGACGCGACAGCGCTCTGTTTCCCCGCATTCCCGCTTTCCAAAGGCGGGCGACATTCATTCTTTATTCAGGGACATTTTCTCCTTGATCGAAACGGGATGATGGGATGTCAGTTTTTCCTCCCGTGGATTCCTCCTCAGAACTCGTCACCTAGTCCGGGTCTCCCTCATAGATTTAATACGTAGTTCGTGAAACTCTTCCCAGTGCCATGTTTCCATGGACGCCGGTTAATTACACTACTTCTGTCGGGACATTCCAAAGGGTCCAGTCATGGCAGCAACCTTCAGTCGGGGGAGTAGTCACGTTGATGCATCAGTAGCGTGTATGGATGCTGGGGAACCTGGCATGTCTGTCTGTTATCCCTAGGCATAGGGCTTCTCAAGGGCGTCGAAGACCGAGGCATCCCACATCGAGCGTGGGGAATTATATGTCATAGAAACATATCTGAGGTTTTCCTCAGCTTCTCGTGTTTAACACATGGTATGTCGTGATTTTAACGTCTAGAGGAGAAGGATCAACCCAACCAGAGCATTATCTAGGATAGATCGGATTGAGGGATTCTTCTTGAAGGGATATTGATACCGGGGCCAACCCATGGGAGGCTGTGAAGAAGAGCGTACCGACATGGTCTCACCGTGATATGACGGTTTGGGCCAGAATCAGGATGGGTGATGGATGGATGAATGAAGTGGAGGGGTAATGAAATGGGACCATCGCAGGGGGGCGACAGTGAAGTTGGGCTTGAGCCTTGAAGAGGCTTCCGACGTATCCCCGTGGTAGGGAATCAAAGTCCGCGTAGTTCGGGATGGTGCCGGTAAACCGACGTGAAGGTGGACCTTGGCCCGATGAATGTCGTCAGCGAACCAACGTGAAGGTGGACCTTGGTCCGATGGGCATCGTCAGCGTACTGACGTGAAGGTGGACCTTGGTCCGATGAGAGATGGGCTTGAACCTTGGGGAGGCTTCCTACGTACCATGCCTTGAAATGGATCAAAGACCTCGTAGTTCAAAGGGTTTTATCAGTGATCCGACGTGAAAGTAGACCCGTGGGTCCACTAGAGGTGGGCTTCCACCTTGGGGAGGTTTCCTACGTACCATGCATTGACATGGATCAAAGTCGTCATAGTTCAAAGGATTGATGGGATACAGTTTAACGTCATGCGGGACTATAGTGAACCGACATGAATGAGGTCGGAACAACGGGATGGTGGGTGTCGCCGAACTAAAGTAAATGAGGGACCTTGGTCCGATGGGAGATGGGCTTGAACCTCGGGGAGGCTTTCTACGTACCATGCCTTGACATGGATCAAAGACCTCGTAGTTCGGGGTGCTCACAACAGCTTGTCGTCGGATGGGAATTGTAGTTTAATGTCGTGCTGGACATAGGTAGAACTCGACGTGAATTGGATGATGGGTGGGCTTGAACCTCGTGGAGGCTTCCTATGTACCACGCCTTGACATGGATCAAAGACCTCATAGATCAAATGGGGCTTTGTCGGCGGACCGACGTGAAAGTGGACCTTGGTCCAATGAGTGGTGGTCTTGAACCTCTAGAAGGCTTCCTACGTACCATGCCTTGACATGGATCAAAGACCACGTAGTTTAGGTGGGGATGGGTGTGCAGTTTAATGTCATGCAGGACAAAGGGAGGCATACAGTTTAACGTCATGCTGGACGAGGGCGAAACTCGATGAGAATGAACGACCGAGCAATGTGGCTTGAACCTCATGGAGGCTTCCTACGCACCATGCCTTGACATGGATCAAAGACCTCGTAGTTCAAATGGGATGGGTCGCAATGCCTTGCCATTGGAACGGAATGCAGTTTAACATCATGCGGGACAGAGATGAGACCCGACGTGAATAAATGACGGGTGGACTTGAACCTCAGGGTGGCTTCCTACGTACCATGCCTTGGCATGGATCATAGTCCTCGTAGTTCGCTAGTGGTGAGGGGTCAGGGTCGGTTCTCAGTCAAAGCCCACGTGAGTCATGCTCGGTGTGTGAAACAAGAGGTTGCAAGGACTTGATGATCACGTCGTGAAGGATGCGTCTGTGAGAAGCGAAGAGGGGCTTACGCGTTAGGCGGCCCATGGTGTTGGGACTTACTCCAGGATGGAGGCCCATGGTGCGACAAATCGCGGGAAAGATGGACCTTGGTCTAATGATGGGAGGTGCCTCGTTCCCTATCACGCACTCCACTGACCTTGATAGTGGGGAAGTACGGAGATGCATGGGTGCAATCATCCGTGCGAAAGGTTAGGGGCTTACGCTCTGAGGCAGCCCTTCCCCTGCGGACAAACGCCACTCCGACAAGTAGGATCTCATTCCATGTGAGGAAGAGTCCACTCCCGTGGAGACGAGTGGGCGTAATGAATATCTGAGCTGGGGGGACCCTTCGTGAGAGGCACGAGGTCGGGTCACAGTTTAACATCATGTGTTGAGGATGTGGTGCCCGGCAGTTTAACGTCCTGCAACTCGGACGAGGTGGGTTCACTCCACACCCCTAGGACTTACATAACCGGTACCCTCTGGTCCTTGGGGAAGGGAAGGTACCAGTAAGTCCAAGGTTAAGGGGGATTGTGGAACGAACCATCGAGGGGTCCACATTAGCGTGGCTATGCGAAGAAGCAATAGCCGTTAGTGTGCCTATGCGAAGAAGCATTAGGCGAAGCAACGCTATGGGTGGTATTGTCCATGGGACTTTGAAATCACATCATGCAAACCTGGAGGGTCTCACTGGAAGAGTAATCGATAAGCAAAGGGGTGTGCTTCGCGAAGTGGAGTGCCTTGGCCTTAGTATGGGGCATAGGTGTGGGTGGAAGGTGCTTCGTGAAGTGGAACAGTGTTCCCGGAGCACTGCCTCGCGAAGGAGGAGTGCCTCACGAAGCAGGGTCCTGCGAAGTAGTGTGCTTCGTGATGTGTAGCGATCCTGCCTTAGCAAAGGGATCACTAGCATGGGTTGGGTGTTTCACAAAGCATAAACGCTCCACGGCTGCCCGGGTTCCCTTGGGAATCCCCTTCCTTCGCGAATTCCATTGAGCTTCGCGAAGGACATCCCTCTCGGAAGAGGGGCTCAAAACGAGACAAAGCAGAGTCGTCTCGCGAAGTAGAAGTACCTCGCAGAGCTCATGATTCCCGGGGCAAAGAGTGCTTCGCGATTCAGGAGAGGAGATGCCAAAAGGTCGGATTGTCTGTCCCCGGGACTCGGGGGGAGTCCAATATTTATAGGGAAGGGGCGCCGCGAAGTAGAACTCGCATGCCACCTCCGGTGCTTCGCGGAGCGATCACGAATGTCAACGTTGTCCACGGAGGGTACCGCCTCAGGAGCTTCGCGGCGGCTCGCGAACGTCAAATGCGTTCGCGGAGCATACCGCCTCAAGATCTTCGCGGCGGCTCACGAACGTCAAATGCGTTCGCGGAGCATTACCGCCTCCAGAGCTTCGCGGCGGCTGTCGAACTTCAAATGCATTCGCGGAGCATTACCGCCTCCAGAGCTTCGCGAGGCCGCAATGGTCGAGGCGCTTCGCGGAGGTGCTTCGCGGGGGAGCTTCGCGAGGCAGCGCGCCCGCCTTCTTTTTCATTCCTTTCTTTCAGGCCATATTTTGGCGCCAAAAATGCCCCCCCTCAGACTTGGAGGCGCGGAGGGTGAAGGGTCGAAGTCTGAGGGAAAATCGCCAAAATTGTCGGTGGTTTGCGATGCGGCTACGCGAAGGGGCCCCGCGGTGCTCGCCGCGGCCACAGATCCGGGCGCGCTGTGATGCTCTGTGCGGGTGAGGCGCGCCACGATGCTCCGGGTTCGCCGCCTATAAATAGGGGGGGGGTCGACCTGTTTTTTCTTTACATGCCTTGTCTTTTTGTGATCTCGACTTCGCGAAGCTCCGCGTACTCCGCGACAGCCCTCCGCGAATCGAGCTTCATGGCGAACCGCGGGTCTCCGACTCCGTGTCCGTACCAAGCGAACCTCTGCTTGTCGGCCTTGGCCAGACTTTGCGGCTTGGTCTCGCGACCGATCTTCGTGATCTGGCTTCGCGATTTAGCTTCGCAATCAAGCTTCGTGATCCAGCGGAAAAAATTCTTTTCTTAGGGCTAGAGTTTAAAATGGCCCATCAAGAGGCTGCATTTGGGGTGCTTGCAGATGCTGCTCGTCGAGATGCGATGGCCAACTGTCCAGGCCTGGGGGAGATGGTCCGAAGCCACTCGGGCCACACTTCTTTGATAGATCTGCTATCGGAGGGTCAGAAGGATTATCCGCAGTGCAAGAAACTACCGTTGTCCGGCTTCGGGTTGAGGGATGACGTCTTCATCCCGGAGGCGAGTAGGGACAAAACAGCTTGCTGGTTCAGGAGCACACCATGCCAGCACCAATGGTTCAGGGCGGCCGATGGTCATGCGCGGGAGGACTTCACACCCGTCACCGCTGATTGTCTCTACAACCATGTGAACAACATTGACGGGAATCCACTGCAGCCGGAGACTTCCCCTCCCCTCTACCGCACCATGTTGAAGGCGGCTTTGCAGGATTTGAAGAAGGGATGGTCCGAGGAGTGGGACCTGCGCCAGGGCGGCAACATTACTGACGACTGGGCCTGGGCCTATTGGGTAGGTGCCTCATGCGAGGAGTTTCGGGCTGAGCTGAGGAGAGTGGGGTTGTATGAGGCGGCATGGGCCTCCCAATTACACATTTACCAACCAAAGAAACTGATGCCGGAGCTGCTGAGCAGATGGTCGTCTAGGACCAACACTTTTCACCTGCATCACGGGGAGGTGGGCATCAGCCTGTGGGATGTCCACCAGATTTCTGGGGTTCCGATCTTGGGAGCCATGTATGATGAGTTCCTCCCCGTTGTCAGCGCGTGGGGGGATATAGAGCAAATGTCGCGTCTCGCGTCGGCGCTGATGGCACTTGTCCCTAGAGAGGACAAGGAGGCAGTGAGGGATGTCCACTTCAGGAGGTGGTTCAAATGCTTCCTAAATTTCTCAGAGAGTCGAGAGTTCCCTCCGAGGCCTCAAACTTGTCCAAGGGCGGCCCAACGGGGCAAGGGGCACTTGTATTGGTGGGTCTTGGAGGACAGCCAATGGAAGACTTGGGGTTTCGGTGTTAGCACGGAACAACAGCTGATAGTCAGGCTGGCAGCGTTCATTGTGGCTCTCATCTGTGGTTGGATCCTACCAGTGAGAGATACAAGCATGGGGGTATGGCCCAACTCATTTATCATGGCGTCAATGTTTGCCATGGGGCAACGGAACAACCTGGGGATTCCGATGCTCACCAAACTGTACAGAATGCTGCGGCATATTAGCGAGGGCAAGAAGCCACCAAGGATATGTGGGCCCTTCCACCTCCTGTATCGGTGGACCGCAACGCATATCAAGGGGATTTATGAGTATCCAAACCCCATTTCACCACCGGGATCGAATATCCACCCTTCCATCCTGAACGCGGTCGGGAGCTTCCCGTTCAAATTAGCCGTGCCGATGGTGCTGAATAGGGTGTGGAGGGCGGATGAATTTAACTTCCACCCATTCCCATTGCCGATGGGGATTCTTACTGATGATGGACGGGGAACGGAAGAACATTGGGCTTACCTCCTGGCCTTCCAAGGTGGAGTTTTTGTGGCACGAATAGATCGTGAGCCGCTCTGTGAACTGTACACCCCGCATCGGTTTGTGAGGCAGTTCTGGTGCCTCCAGCGGCTAACCCTGCAGGTCTACTGGGAGGTGCGTCACGAGGATCACCCGTGTGTGATGAGGCAGTTGTGGCTCATGTTCACACGGGAAGATGGAAAGATGCAGATTTCATTTCCTCCATCCACCGCCGCTTTCGGATTGGTGAAGGAGTACGCCATCAGTTGGGAGGCTGCCTACCCAGGGGAGATGCTGAAGCAACCAACTATCCGAGTCGGTGACGGTGGGCCTCCTCTATCTCGAGGTCGGGGTCGGAGGGCAGCTAGGGACGCTAGTGGTAGTGGGGCTGCCATGGCGGCGAGTCTCGCACCGGCTGAGGGTATGGCAGCAGCGGTGGATCCAGTGATTCTGGAAGAGCATGGTCATCTGGAGGGGCGGCCACCGAGGGGATTTCGTAGGATATCCACTCAGGCTCCGGGGAAGCGCCTGCGTCATATCGACATGGCAGAGGATGTCGTCTTCCCGGAATCTTGGGACATTTGGGATGTCAACCGGAAATTCCTCAGCCCACCCGAGATATGTGCCCACCTAAATCACCTTGGGATGGAATTACCGGGCATAGGCCCAGTTCGGGCTGGATTAATGGCGTCTCCAGCGGAGGCGGAATAGTACCTAGAAGAGCTGGAGGATTATGTCCACTCCAGTGGTGTCCCTCGCCCAATGACAGACTGGGTGAGGGTACTGTTGAATCAGACGGTCCCCCCATAGTTATCGGATGCCGATCTGAGGGAGCGCTTCCCCTTGCCGGAAGAATCAGAGGACTCCTCTCGGGTGGATGAGGCTGGAGGAGGGAGCCCGTTGGAGGAGGGCGCAGTCGGAGACCGAGGCTCAGAATCTAACGATTTCTCGGAGGCTCTCGAGATAGCATTCCGAACTTCTTTCCTTACGATCTGTTCCTGGGACTTTATGGAATTCTCACCAATGTTGAGCCATGCATGAGGAACTTGTTCGCATGCCTCATTTTCACTCCTTGGTGGGTGATGATGCGGGACCGTCAGGACCCGCGCCTATGGCTGCGTCCAGTTCCGCGTCTGGTGGGACCAGAGCACCCGAGGTGGCTCCTCCGGAATCTCCAGACCTTCCAACAGTATATGGAGGGCCTCGCCTCAGGGTCCCGTTAGTACCGTCTCAAGATCAGCGCCAGGAGGTCGATCTCCATAAGTCTCCTCTACCGGTCTCCTCGTTGTCACTTGTAGACCATGCCAACTAACATTTATCCCTCTCTATCGTACAGTTCTTCGACTGGCGTGGGCTGCTGCGGCAAGACTGGTCGGGATGTCTAGTGGCGTCCCTCATAGGGGCATGCCGGTGATGGTGGCGATAGTCCCCCATCTCCTCAAGCTGCGACGCACGTCACCACTGGCGGGACCACCAGCAGGGCCGTACCCGAAGTCACTGAGGTGGACTCCAAGGAAGAGGATCAACCGGTCGGTCCCAGTCTTGTCGCGCCTGCTTCGGCGCCCGGTGTCGCACTGGATTCAACACCGGATGTTGATCCTGCCGAGGATTTCTTGCGGGCGTACCCTGCATACGAGCCTTCCAATCGCACAGACTGGGACGAAACAGCCTTCGACGAGGAATACAGTAGCATAGTCTGTCGTCGGTCATGGAAGCTGATCGCGCGCTTTATCAAGGACACTCCCCAAGCACAATGGCTGGTTGAAATGGATAGACTCCATTCGCGGTTGCGCGAACTATGTGCTGGGGGAGTGGATGCCCAACGTCCTCAGGCACTCATCCGAGATATTATGGCTGAGAAGATCCAGGAGCATGATCGCGGGCTCAGCGTGGGCTGGCAGCGGAGGAAGGTGACCAGCATCAAGAAGCTCCAGGAGGCTGAAGGCGAGGTCCAACAGATGTAGACCCGGGCTGATGAGCTTTCAACCTCTCTTGATGCACAATCTGAGCTGGTCTCACGGTTGAAGGCCCAGCTGGAAGTGGCGGAAGAGCATATGGGGCAGACCTCTGGAAGGATGGCTGCCGTTCATGCTGGCGTAGAGAGGGCCAAAGCCAAGATTGACGAACTGCGCCCCGCCGCTGCTGAGGAGGAGCGGGAGCTAAGTCAGCGGCAGCAAGCCTTGGATGCCACAAGCCAACGAGTGGCGGAGCTGCAACGCTCTTTTGACAGGGTCAACCCCTCCATGGGGGGAGTCGACCCCCGAGTATTGTAACAAACCCAAAAACCATTTATTGGTAATTTCGTGCTTCAAAAGTTCTACTTTGTTTTGAATGCCGTAGCGCGCACGATTCCCACTGTTGAATTGCCTTGTTACATCCCTACAATGTTTGCGGGACGTTCGACGACAATTCCCCAAGCCCACGCGGGTCGAGCCCGATGTCCGGGATTCAGCTTACCAGTCCGGATTTTTTGAAAGACGGGGGGGGGGGGGGGCTTGATTGGAGAAGGAATTTTCAGGATACCCGAATTACCATTTCTTCAGTGTGCTCTAATGCACGAACGGGGCAATGCCAGGGGCGCTGAAATCGTTCCAAAAAGATGACAATGGGAAGTATGAATCACGATACCCAAGATCCGAAACACTGTGGGGATGGCGTGACAATAAGGGACAACTGTTAACCTTAGAGGAGAAGTGTTGTCCTTACTGCGTTAGCCTGTAATGGGAACAACAAATGAGGGTCAACCGTTGACCTTGTTCGAAACACGAGACCATGTCACAAATTTTGTTGATCAATCCTTTGGGACGTTGGCCCAGGACAGTTGGCGGACCATAGGTCAGACATCCATACTGTTAGGGGGTCCTTTCATACATGACCTGTCTTTCGGAACGTTGTCCCAGGACGGTAGGTGAGCCGATGCGGCATGAGACCAGGCCGTTAGGGGGGGTCCCATGGGACATGAAAGGGGACGAGGGTCCAAATAAGGGGCATGCAAAGCATGGAATATGGAGTGATGGTTTGTCCGAACAGAATCCTACACTTAGGTAGTTACACCACTGTGGTGGGAGTACGCCAGATGGGCGCATTAGTTTGATCATGGATCATTCCTTCTTTCAGACGGAGCCTCTCTGGCAAGGGGATCTGTCACTTCCCAGCAGGATCTTGGGGCATCCTGAACTTGTTCAGGGTAGAACTGCAGTTTAATGTCATGCTTTGAGTACACATAGACTCCTGTAGTTTAACATCATACGATAGGACGTGGAATAAAAGGGAAGGAAGCGTGTGGCATGGTAGATATGAAACTGATGTGAATGAGGACTTGGAGTCCAAATCATACCACATACCCCGGAGGAAACTCTTTAGGTCGAGGGACCAAGAGTGAGGATTGGGTTAGGCCCGAAGCAGAACGGCCGGGCGTTCCTACGTATCCCATGAGGATGGGAATCAAGCCATATGTAGTTCTGAAAGTGCATTTTAATGTCATGCAAGATGAGGAGCAGCCTGACCGTGTTGGTACACATCCCGCCAAAACTACTAAGCCCACGTGAGTCGTGCTCAGTGTGGGAAACAAGCAGTAGTGATAGGAATTTCCCGACACAGAAAGGGGGAAGGTTAGGGCAAAGGGACGCTCAGTGAATACCGTCCCAATGATACTAAAACGATCATTTAGCGCACCTAGATGCATGAAGATAAAGAGCCGAGTATGATGGAATTCCACTTGAACATGGGGAAGTGGAAATGTTTGAATCGTGGCACTCAAGATTCAGATCACGATGATGGCGGCGTGACGATGGAGGATAACTGTTGACCATGGCGGAAACCCAGCATCCATATCGCGTTAGCCTAGATTGGGGATAGACAAATGAGCATCGACCGCTGACCATATTCGCAACGCGGGATTTTATCGATTTGTTGTCCGATATCCGTAGGGATGTTGGCCCGAAACGATTGAAGAGCCCTTAGGTCCAGCATTCATGGAGAGCCCTTAAGCCTAGTATCCATGTCATCCAGGGGTCCTTTTGGATGTGGAAGAGGATGAGGATCCAAATAGCAAGCTCACGAAGCTTGGTCGTGGGACGAAGGGAATGTCTGTGTGAAAGTCCCACACTTCGGGTTCTTTGTCGAAACACTTCTGAATAAGACAACGAAACATATTATAGAGAGGGAGCAGACTCCTTTCCCTTGGGGGGATCTTAGTTTAGGGTCGTAGAATTCGGACCATGGATGGGAGGAAACATAAGAGGCACATGGTGGAGTAACTCAAACACCTGGCATTAATGGAAATAGGGGGTGTGTGCGGTGCGATGAAAGACCTGACGTGAATGAGGACATAATCCCATATCACATCACATGACCCTTTTGAGAGAGGTTCTTTTGGTCAAGGGACCGAAAGAGAAAGTTAGGCTGGGCCCGCGGGGAAGTGCCTGGGCGCTCCTGTGTATCTCATAGGGATGAGAATCAAGCCATACATAGTTCTTGATGGGCCTTAGACCATAAATGGGTAAAGGGAGCGGGGGACACATGGAAACTAAACCCAACGTGAAGGAGGACCTAAGCCCTACTTACCATGCATTCTCTGGGGAAATGCTCGAGTCGAGGGACCGAACATAAAGGTTAGGCTGGGCACACAGGAAAGTTCCCGGGTGCTCCTACGTATCTCAAAAGGATGAGAATCAAGCCATACGTAGTTCTGGAGGGTGACACGGTAAGATACCAGTGCCGGGGAAAAGGGGTGTGCGGGCGTGGCCCTTGCACTAAAAGAAGTGGAATTTGATGTATCTTGTTTGTTATTTAAGGTGAATGGTTTTTTTGAAGCGACAGGCCTAGAACAGTAGGTCGTGATGTCGCTACGAGGATAAAGCCGTGATGGGAGTTGAAAAATGGCATGGCACGTGACCAATACCCAACGTGATGTCCTCTACAACGAGGTCACCACAATGTAGTGTCGTTTTTCGTCGTGTGGCCAGGACGATAATGTCACAGTTTAGGGTCGTATGATAGGACCAAGCATGCATTTTATCGTCATGCAGCGCTGACGTAGCAGAGACGATGCTAGGCGGGAAATGTGCGCAGTGTTATAAATCACAATTGATGGAGACATGATCCCACATCAAATTGTACGCCATTCGTAGAGGGAAACCTTAGGCCGAGGGGCCTATATAGAGGTAAGAGGTGAAACCGGGGGAGGGACTGGCTCCCTAAATGGGCTGTACCTGAAGACAGGGCGTCCGGGCGGTCCTACGTATCCCATGAGGATGGGAATCAAGCCACACATAGTTCTTAATGGATCTTAGTTTATGGTCTTAGAGCTCGGACCATGGGAGCCCCGAAGGATGCCATACTACAGCTTTGTCCCCCTTACAAGCAAAGGTGCACTGAGGGATAGCGCCAAAAGTGTCGAGATTCCACCTAGACATGATGGGGTGGAAAATGATGTGAATCATGAAACCAACATTTGAGGACTGAAGGGGCTGGCGTGATGACAGAGGATTACTGCTGACCATGTTCGCAACACAACATCTTGTCGCATTATCCTGAAATGGGGACAAACAAATGAGCATCGACCGCTGACCGTATTCGCAACGCTGGATTTTATCGATTTGTTATCCAAAACCCTCAGGGGCGTTGGCCCATAATGGTAGGAGAGCCCTTGGGAATAGTATCCAGGCCGTTCTTGGGGGTCCCTCCGGGCGTGAAAGATGATGAAAGCCCGAATAGAGGGGAACATGAAGCTTGACAAGTGGAAGGGACTTGATCGAGTTGAATCTGACACTCTTGGTCCTAGACCAGAGTACTCTTAACACATGGGTTGGTAGCTGCAAGGAGTCAAGGGACTCAACTTTGAGGGTGATCGAGAGATGGCAGATTCCCGGGGGAAGGGGGCACGATGCCCAAAACCTTGTATCATACCTACATATCCCCCTGCTGGAGAGGGATAGACCAAGTGGCCTAGGTGACCGGGAAATCAGGAGATCTCCAAGAGGTGGGGCTGGACCCGAATCCTAGACATTCAGGTGGTCCTACGTATCCCATAAGGATGGGAATCAAGCCACACGTAGTTCTGAATGGTGCCTTTTAATGTCATGCTGGACAAGGAATAGGAGGGCTAAACCCTCAGAACGGGGTGTGCGTGGTGCAGCTATTGAAAACCCGTCGTGAATGAGGGTGTAGTCCTACACTACGCCACGCGGTCCCATGGCCGGGGTCCCAATGGCAGGAACCAAGAGGCGAATTAGCTGAAATCAAGCTAGACCCAAAGACAAGGGGTGCAATCATTCCTACGTATCCTATCAAGATAGAAATCAAACTGAACGTAGTTCCAGATGGGAATCTTAGTTTATGGTCTTAGAGCTCGGACCATGGATGGTGAAAACTCCCGAGTAAGCACAGATGTCAACCCGATCCCTAAGCCCAGGTGAGATAAACTCAGTGTGGGAAACAAGGGGGGTATCCGCATCGCAATACTTGGGGCGTCCATCAAAGGGGAGTCGGCGGAGAGCCCCGAAGGACACCTTTGACGTAGCTTGTTCCCCCAACACACGGATGTGCATGGAGGAAAATTACCAAGAGTCCTGAGACTCTACTTGGACATGATGGAAAAGGGTGTGAATCGTGTACCCGACATTTTGGGCTTAATGGGTTGGCGTGATGATAGAGGAAAACTATTAACCATGTTGGAAACACAGCGTCCATATCGTGTTAGCCTGAGGTAGGAACAACAAACGAGCATCGACCGCTGACCATATTCGCAACGCGGGATTTTATCGATTTGTTTTCCGAAACCCTCGGGGGCGTTGGCCCGTAACGGTAGGAGAGCCCGTGGGCGTAGTATCCAGGACATTCTTGGGGGTCCCTCCGGGCGTGAAAGATGATGAAAGCCCTGATGCAGGGATACACAATGCCTGGAAAGCGGGTGCGGACGTGTCCGAGTAAAGCTTGGCATTCCAGGTAATAAACCAGAGTACTCTTAGGCACATTGGTGAACTGCCGAAAAGGGATCGACGAAATAGCTCAGTAGGGGGAGGTACATGGCGTGGTCATTGCGAGACCGACGTGAATGAGGACATAGTCCCACACCACACCATATAACCCTCTCATGGAGGAAGGATAGGCCAAGGGGCCGAGATGGGATGAAGATTTCCGAGAGATGGGGCTGGACCTGAATCTTTGGAGCGTTCAGGTGGTACTACGTATCCCATGAGAATGGGAATTAAGCCAGACGTATTTCTCCAAATTTAGTTTAACGTCATACTGGACGAGAAGGGGAGTAATATACCCCTAAAAAAGGGAGGTATGCGGTATGGCGAGGAAGCCGATGTGAATGAGGACGTAGTCCCACACCACACCGTACACTCCTATAAGAGAGGACCTAGGCCGTGGCCCGAAAAGGCCAAGGGGCCTTATGGTTAGGCATTGGTCAGGAAGGCCTTACCTGCTACTAGTTTAATTTCTTGCAATGAGGACAAGGGTCGGGGACCCGTGGAGGCCAAGGGGCCTGAGGATGGGCCTCGTAAGGGGAGGTGTACGGCATGGTACATGATCCCAATGTGAATGAGGACATAGTCCCACATCACACCGTACACTCCGGGTAGGAAGTTGGGCGGAGGTGCCCGAGAAGGCCAGGGGGCCTAAGGTCAGGTATCAGTCAAGAAGGCCTGACTGGTTTGCAGTTTAACGTCTTACATGAGGACGAGGGTCGGGGACCCGAGGAGGCCAAGGGGCCTGAGGCTAGGCCTCGTAAAGGGAGGGCGTACGGCATGGTACATGATCCCGACGTGAATGAGGACATAGCCCCACATCACACCGTACATCCCGGGTAAGAGGGGACCTAGGCCGTGGCCCAGAAAGGCCATGGGGCCTGAGGCTGGGCATCAGTCAGGAAGGCCTGGCTGGTTTGCAATTTAGCGTCTTACATGAGGACGAGGGTCGGGGACCCGAGGAGGCCAAGGGGCATGAGGCTGGGCCTCATAAGTGGGGGCGTATGGAATGGTACATGATCCCGACATGAATGAGGACATAGTCCCACATCACACTGTACACCCTGGGTAAGAACCTGGGAGGAAGTGCCCGAGAAGTCCTGGGGGCCTAAGGTCAGGTATCGGTCAAGAAGGCCTGACTGGTTTGCAATTTAACGTCTTACATGAGGACGAGGGACGGGGACCCGAGAAGGCCAAGGGGCCTGAGGCTATGCCTTTTAAAGGGAGGGAGTACGGCATGGTACATGATCCCTACGTGAATGAGGACGTAGTCCTACATCACACCGTACACCCCTATGAGGAATAGGGGTCATTGGCCCGATCGCTAGCACCACCCGGGGGAATTTGTCACATCGGGATGGGGCAGAATGAATCACTGCACTCGATGTCTGGGACATCTCGGGGTGGGCCCGAAGATCCAGGACACTGTTGACCATATTCGAAACACAGCGTTCCTGTGGTGACCCGTTATGGGAGCAACAAATGAGCCTCGACCGCTGACCAAATTTGCAACGCGGGACTTGTGTCGTCTTGTTTCTTGAAAACCCTCGGGGGCATTGGCCCGTATCGGTAGGAGAGCCCTTGGGCGTAGTATCCAGACCGTTCTTAGTGATCCCTCTGGGTGTGAAAAAATGATGTAATCCCAGTCAAAGAGTAGGTGAAGCATAGCTGTATCCATCAACGAAAGAGGCAAACATCTCCAGGGGGATGTGCAGTCGGGTCGAGGCTTGCTCGATGTGAGTTGGGGCACAAGTATGTACCCTGCCATGTCTTGACCGGAGGGGCAGATTTTGGCTTTTGGGCTGGGCTAACAGACAAAATGCCCGGGAGTTCCTACGTATCTCATGAAGATGAGAATCAAGCCATATGTAGTTCTTTAAGGCCATGCAGTTTAGCGTCATGCGGTGAGGACGTTGGAGGATAAAAGAATGGGAGTGGGCACATGGTGCGACCCTTACAATCCTTGTGTGAGCGGGGTTGCATGAGAGGGGCCAAGAAATCCTACTCCCTGCTACACAAAGATCCTCCAAGGAAACTATTCCCAGGGGAATAGTGGAAGAGAAAATCTTGGGGCTGGGCTCAAGACGAGGCATCTGAGCGTTCCTACGTATCCCATGAAGATGGGAATCAAGCCACACGTAGTTCTTGAAATGCAGTTTAACGTCATGCGGGACGATGAGAAGCATCTCATTTGGGGGTATGTTTGGTACGACGAGTAATCCAACGTGAATGGGGACGTAGCCCTACACCATACCATACAATCTCGCAAGTGTATAGATCGGGGGAAAACCAGGTGGCCTAAAGCCGGATCGCAGTCAGGGAGACCTGACCAGCTTGCAGTTTAACGTCTCGTGGTGAAGACGGGGGGGCCAGGGGCCCAAGGAGGCCAAGGGGCCTGAGGCTGAGCCTCGGTCAAGAAGGCCTGACCGGCTCGCAGTTTAATGTCTTGCAGGACGAAGATGCAGTTTATGGTCGTGCAGGACTTTACATTTTAGAGTCATGTTGGACCATAATGTGCAGTTTAAGGTCATGCGGGACCGTTTCACAGTTTATCGTCTTGCAGGACGAAGATGCAGTTTAAGGTCATGCGGGACCATTTTGCAGTTTAAGGTCGTGCAAGAGCATTTTGCAGTTTAGGGTCGTTCAGGACCCTTTTTTTCCTAGGCAAAGTATCGTTTGAGGAATTTGGCATTGGTGGGAGGGGTTATACGCTCTCCATCTGTGGTCACCAAGGAGTATGTTCCATTGGGGTAAACCTTATGGATGATATAAGGCCCTTCCCATTTGGGTTCTAATTTGGGCGGTGTCCTATCAGGAATCATTAGCGCTCTAAGGGCCAGTACCAGGTCGCCCTGTAGAAAAGAGTGGAGACGAACCTTCTTGTAAAAGGCCCTCGCTATTTTGTCCTGATGCCTTTCCAGATTGTGTAGGGCACGAAGCCGGTTCTCGTCCAGTGCTTCTAATTCAGCTAGACGGATCTCATCTACCTCATCTGATGTCTAGTGGTCATAAACTGCAGTGCGTAACGACGGCAGCTGGATCTCAATGGGTAGGACGGCCTCAGCTCCATATACCAGGGAATATGGGGTCACTTGGGTAGAGTTGCGAGTCATCGTCCGGTAAGCCCAGAGGGCATTGTGGAGCTTGTTCGGCCAACTTTTCTTGTTCTGAACAACCATCTTCTACAGAATTCTAGAGATGGTCTTGTTGAATGCCTCGATCTGTCCATTCGCTTGCACGTGGTTGCAGGAGGTATGGTTCGACCGGATGTCGTACTTGGCAAACAATTTGTTTAGTTCAGCTGCTCGGAAGTTGGTGCCGTTATCGGTGAGGACGGCGTGAGGCACCCTAAACCGGTGGATAATGTTGGAGCTCACAAAGTCAACGATGGAACGGGCCTTGACCTCTTTGATCGGAACTGCCTCTTCCCACATGGAGAAGAAATCTGTAGCAGTCCGGATGAACCTACACTGGCGGGCCGTTTCCGGTGGATACGGTCCCACTACATCAAGTCCCCATACCGCAAATGGCCAAGAGTACTTGGTGGGGTGGAGGGGCTCTGGCGGCCGATGCAAGAAGATGGCGTGTACTTGGCACGCGTGGCATCTCTTGGCATATCCAATACAATCGTGGATCATAGAGGGCCAAAAGTACCCAATCCTCCGGATTTGATGGGACAGCTTCGGCCCAACTTGATGGGCGCCACAGGAACCGGCGTGAACCTCTCGAATAACTTGAGGTATATCCCCTCCTTGGATGCAACAGAGGAGGACGCCATCGAAACTCTGCCTATAAAGGATCTATTCAAGACTAGGGCCGCTCTGGAGGGTAAATTGCAGCACGCGGCATCGGATTCACTCACGCTCGGCCCGGTCGTCCGGGAGATGACCATTTCGGAGATACTCGACGAAAGGTGCTCCCTAGTCGGGGGTGGTTTCAACCACTACGTCTGAAGAATCTGGGACTCTTGACATGGAGGGTCCGGCGGTGAGATGACTTACCTGCAGGCTATCATGGTCCTCTTGGGTTGCGGGGGCAATGACTCTCTAGTGGGCCACATGTATGATCAAATCATCTTGCTCGGGTTCTACGAGCGATGCGGCTAAGCCTGCCAGGGCGTCTTCTTGGCCGTTCTGTGACTGTGGGACATGGGTAACCTCTAGTCGAGAAGAGAACTGGTCCATTATGTGGAGGGTGTACTCCATCAATGGTGCGAGCTCCGGCTTCCTGACGACGTAGTCGCCATTAACCGGTTTGCTTACCAGCTCGGAATCCCCCTTCACATGTAGATGGGGCACATGGATCTCAAGGGCCAATTCGAGGCCGGTATGAGAGCTTGGTACTCTGCCTCGTTGTTCGTACAGCCTTCTGACAACAGGAACGAGTATGGAAGGACGGCTTGCGCCGGTGTAATGAAGACAATACCCAGGCCCACTATGTTTAGCTTGGGATCGTTGTGCCTCCTACTGGTGGGGCTCCGAGAGGTGCCGTCGAAATGCATTTGCCAACACGGGACATCATGATCGACTGAGAGGATCGTCTCATCAGGGAAATCCATGTCCAGGGATTGATCCGCGGAGGTTGGATGGGCAGCTAAAAGGTCTGCCAACGCTTGTCCCTTAATGGCCATCTGAGGTACAAACCTGATATCAAACTGCTGGAGAATCACTGCCCACCGTGCTAGTCGGCCAGTTAGCATGGGGCAGTTCAGGATGTACTTCAGTGGGTCTACCCGGGAGACCAATGGCACCTCTTGGTGCTACAGGTAATGTCGCAACTTCTGCATGGAGAAGACGAGCGCAAGGAAGCTCTTTTCGATAGGGGAGTCTCTCACCTCCGTATCGAGAAGCATGCGGCTCAGATAGTAGAGACTGTTCTCAGTACCCTCGTTATTCTTCTGGGCGAGCAGCACACCGAGGGATTTCTCCAGGGCGGTCACATAAAGGACCAGCGGCTTCCTAGGGACGGGTGTCATCATGAACGGAGGTTGGAGCAGATACTGCTTGATTTCCTTGAAGGCAGTCTGACACTCCTCATCCCATTCGTAGGCGGCGCCCTTCTTCATGAGCCGGGAAAAGGGCTTACACTTGCCTGCCAGATTCGCGATGAATCGGCGTATATAGGCTAAGTGGCCTTGAAGGCCTCAAAGCTCCCGAATGTTGCTCGGGGGAGGCATTTGGATGATGTCCTTGATCTTATCTGGGTCGATCTCGATACCTCGGTATCTGACAACAAAACCCAGAAACTTTCCGGAGGTGACCCTGAAGGCACACTTCAGCGGGTTCATCTTTAGGTGATGGGAACGGAGGAAACCGAACACTTTCTCAAGGTCTTTAAGATGGTCCTGGCGCTGACATGATTTGACTACGAGGTCATCCACGTAGCATTCCACCAATGTCCCGAGAATCGGCTTGAATATGCGATGCATGGCCCTCTGATAAGTGGCACCTGCATTTTTCAAACCGAAAGGCATAACCTGGTAGAAAAAGGTACATTGGGGAGCCCTAAAGGCAGTGGAATCCTCGTCTTCGGGGGACATCTGGATCTGGTTGTACCCGGAATACCCTTCCATGAAAGAGAGAGCCTAGAACCCAGCCATGGCATCAATTAATAATTCTGTCACCGGGAGTGGGAAGTCATCCTTTGGGCAATGTCGATTAAGATCACGGAAGTCGATGCAGACTCTGATCTTCCCATTCTTCTTCTTAACTGGCATAATGTTGGCAAGCCACTTGGGGTACTGGAACTCCTTGATGAATTTGGATTTGATTCACTTGTCAACTTCGCCCTCAACCATAGCACCATGAGAAGGGTGCATCTTCCTGGGAGGCTGATTAAACCCACGATGTTTTGCCGGGAGGCCCAAACGGTGAACTCCCACCTGGGGATCTAGCCCTGGCATCTCATTGTACCTCCAGGCAAACACATCACGGTGCTATTTGAGGAAGTCTATGTAATGCCGCCGCTCCTCGGGGGACATGGCTGCACTGATCAATGTGGGCTTCAGATCTGCCTCGCTACCAAGGTTCACCTGTACCAGTTCATCAACCGTGGTAGAGACGCCTTCTTCAAAGGCGGGGGGAGAATCCTACAGGTCTTCCTCCCCACCCATGGGGGGATTTCCCGCGACGGGAGATACTTCTGGGCTATCAAAACCCGAGGGGCAGCTGGTGCCGGCTTGGGCAGCAGCGGTCATCACTTCGGGAGACTCACTTGCCATTGAAACCATAGCGATGAAGGCAGTCGACCCTATCCCATCTGGAATTCGGCCTAAAGGTCCACGTTTGATGATATCAAAGTAGTGGTGACGTGTCGGCCTGAGTCAGTTGATTCCATCCTGGCAGAAGAGGCACGTATGGCGCACCGCCGTCATCATAAGTTTGACGTCCCGGTACTGTACAGGGGTAGGAGGTTCCGGGATCACCTGAGCCTGGTTGATGTAGGAGTACGAGGTGATTTTCCATCGTCGCTTGGACACGGGAACATTCCTTCCTTGCATACCCGAAACAACAAAACATTGCCCCATGTCGGGGGTCGTGGCCTCCAACCGGTGGATCGGGAGGATGTAGGCATCATCCATGCTTGCCCAGGGATCACATGTGACCGGGGCGGGTGCATCCTCGCTTACTAGGATTTGCTTATCCTTACTTTTGTAATAACTCGCATCCAAGTAGCGGGCCTCACAAGAAGCGAAAGGGGACGCGTCTCTTTGGAGCACGCCTACAAGACCGTTGAGCGAGTACTTGAGGCACTGGTGATACGACGAAGAGACCGCTGCATGCAGATGGAGCCATGTACTTCCCATCAATGTGTTTTAGGCGGTGTCCTGAGAGACAACCATAAACTCGGTGCTGGAAATTAAGCCACCGAAATGAGTCTTCAGGCTGATCTTGCCAACTCGGGTCTGCTTTGTCCTGTCTTACCCCTGGATTCTGAGGTCAGAGGGAGTTAAATCACCTTCGGACAGACCCAGCTTTCGCAACGTTCGGGTCAGAATTAGATTAATTCTGGAACCTGTTTCAAAGAAGTAGCGGCGGAATTCCACACCATTGAAGTGGCCGATGATGTACAGCGGGCGAATGTGCCCCTGTATAGGAGGGTCCTCATCTTCACCGGAGAACGAGATAACCGCCTAACATTCGGCGCTTTCAATCGTCTCGGTATGGGAGGCTTCTGCAGCTGCTACCTCTGTCTCAAACTAGAGGGGGCTCCTTAGGGCCTCAGCAAGTGCCTCTCGCATTTCAGATGAAAGGAGGAGGGCCTCAAGGATAGGAAGCCTCGCCGGAATGCCGGTAAGGTGCTTCAGGACATCATACTTTCGTTCCAAATGCGAACCTCTGTTTAAAAGAGGTCGTTCGGCATTTGGAGGCATAGCGGGTCCTGCTGGTTGAACCAGCAATCAGCTAGTACTGGGTACATCTTGCTGCCTACTAGTAGAAGCCTGGAGAGTAGTCGCTGAAATAGGATCGAACAACATAGTCTGACCTGTAGCCGGGCAAGACTGATTGTGATACGAACGAGACAGCTCCCCCCGATCCAGTAGCACGAACGGTGGTGGAGGTAGAGCCGAGGGCGTTAGATGGGGCTGCGCGTGCTGAGATCTGCGCTGAGCCTACTGCCTGGTCTCAGTAGCATGCACTGCTTGGCCCAAAGTGCCTGCTGACGTACCTCGATGACCGGCGCTATTGCGATTTCGCTGACATTGACGTCGGCTGGAAATGTTGGGGAGGTCTGCCTGGTGCCCCCCGTCGTCGGGAGTCATATAGGGCTTTACCAGCTCCACGGTGTTAACCGAAGTGTACCCCTGGCTGTCGCTCGAGGAGTCATCCACCGCTGGGCGGATTCTGGGAGGAATCCCCATTTCAGGGGGCATAAAGTCGCCGAGAGTGAGGGATGACGATGGCACCAGCGGTGCGCATTTCTTATTCTTACGTCGTCGTTGCTTGCCCTTTTGGGAGGAGGCCGACTGTGAAGACGATGTGGAGGCACCAGCCAATTCTTCTGAAGGTTCCGACTGCTTGAGGTGCGCCCAGATGATACCATGGGCACAGACGATGGTTTTTCGGGGCGTCCAGTCGTCGTATTTCTAGGATCTGCCGCTGGGGACCTACTGCCACTCCCCTTCGCTGTCGCTGCCGATCTCTGATCCTGCAAAGACACCTGCCACTTGCGCTGGTGCTGGGCCCAACTTGACTATGTTGTTGTTGACCTAGTCTTGAAGCCAGTCTTTAAACACATATCATTGCTTGAGGGTGTTCCCTAGGATCTGATGATAAGGTCAGTAGTTGGGGTGATCGGTGAGTTTCGCCTCTGTCGGCCTTCTGCACTCAGGCAGACGCACAATCCCTTGCTCTAGAGCACTTTGGAAGTAACCAGGGACCTGATTTTCATTGAACGAATAAGTCTGGTACCTTATTTCCGGATAGGGGGCCCTGGGGGCCTGGCCCTGATGAGGGGCCGGAGGGGCCTGATGAGGAGGCGGCGCCTGATTGTCTCGCCTAGGTGGCGGTGGCGCGTTGCGTGGGGGAACCTATCGGTTCTGAGGCGGCCGTTGCTGGGCAGGAGCCTGTGCATGAGGTAGAGGACCTCTGCGGGGTTGCGGGAGTGGTGCCACCGGCAATAACTCCAGCTACCTTGGGGATTCTATTTGCGCCACCGCGGCGTGTTCAGCCCTGGCGGTCCTCCTGGTCGGGATCATAGGGGGAAAAAAACGTGCCTGACTGGCCTGTTGCAGGGCTTCCTCGAGGCGTTGAGCCTTATCTGAGAAATCTCTGAACCCCCCAGGGTAGTTCTGGGTGATCAGGGAGGGTACCAGCTCTGTCTTGACGTTCCCCACACACATCGTCAGTAATTGTTCTTGAGTCAGTGGCATATCGAGGGAATACGTATGTCCCTTCCACCGGGCGATGAAATCTGCGACTCGTTCATCAGGCCTCTGCTTGCACTTGAAGAGGTCCGCAATGCTGGTCTTTCACGTGGTATAGATGAACTGGTATAAGAACTGCCGGTGAAGATCCTCCCAACCGGTCACCGATCTGATAGGGAGCTGGCTGTACTAGACGAATGTCAGGCCTTCTAATGTCTGTACAAAACATCGGAGTTTGGCGGCTTCTTGCTGAGCCGGGGTCCCCAGCATGGGGCCACACCTGGAAGAGAAATGAGCCAAGTACTGGGGCAGGTCCCCTGTCCCGTTGAAGGGCGAGAAGGTGGGGTTCCCAAAACCCGGATGTGTGGGCATATCATCTACCCACGCGAGATACAGCTTGCCATCCGGTGGGACCGCCACCTGCCGCATTTCCAATTCTTCGAGGAGAGTTGTGAGCGCCGCGATAAGATCATCCGGGTGGGGGTCCCTATCTTGATGGGGATCCCTAACCACAAGCGCATTGCTAGGTTATTCAACACGGTAGACGGCTTCGGCCGCTCGTGGGTCAACTGGCTGGATGACCTGCGAGGCGACTGGGGGAACCCGGACTGGATTCTTCAGATTGCCCCGTCGCTCGGGGGGATTTGGCGAGACGTATCGCGCCCTCTTTCCATACGTTCCGTCTTCTGCTTTGTCTGCGGCAGTAGCATGATCTGGGTGGCCCGGAGGCATCTAATCGGGGGGAAATTGTTCCTGCCCCTGCTGCCCCGACCTGGGATTACCATAGTCGGGTCGCCGTTCTGCGGCGCGCTCAGCCAAGAGTTCGTCAACCAGCCTCTTCTGCTCAGCAAGATGCTGGCGTAATGTGGCCTTCTCGGGATCCTCTTCCGTCTTATGCGCAGAGGAAGACGGGTCGGAGTGCTTGATAGCTCCGACGTGCTCCTTACCCATGCCAGTATTTCGATCGAGTACCAGCGACTCGGTGGGTACGGGGAGGCCTAGCAGGTTCCTCTGCTGATGGGTAACTCTCCCTGATGGGTCCAGTTGTGGCTGTACGCCCTCGGGGGGAAGTCTCCATCAAGGAATTCAAGCTCATCTTCCTTGTCCACGACGTCAGCCATGTGGACCACAACCCCTGTCGAGGGCATGTCCTCGATGTCGCATAGCGAATCGGGCTGCCGTCGGATAGGGTCGAAGAGGAGAGCGGCATAGTGTCCCCAACCACGGACTTGCACGTGGGGGGTGGCTTCCCTGACGATTCTGCGGAGTGCTTTAAAACTCTAAACGCATTTTTGTTGAAGGGCACTCTGGCTGCCTGGCGACACAGGGTGTTGGGCCAGAAGGAGTGTGGCCGCATCGACCAGGCAGCACTGCTCGTCGATTTCTTCGAAGTGCTCTAGACTCCTGGGGTACACCACCCATTCGTAACAGAGGCGGAAGTGTGTCGACCATAGGGTTCGACAAAATCACCCCACTTCATCAGGGGTAAGAGACTCCGGTACGCGAAAATTCAGTGCTGCCATCGACCCGAACTTTTCCGGGAAGTAATCCGCTGCGAGAATACTCCAGAAGCTCTTGGGCTCGGACTTAGGGTCTGGCCCTGTGTTTCCCCACTCATCAATCGGGGGCGGCTGAGGGACCGGTAGCGGTACCGAGGTGGACCTCTGGGATAGTAAGCTCGGCGGTGGGGAATACTGCGAACGAGCTGACTGGCCGCCGAATTCCGGGCCATCCTCCGAAGAGTGAGGTGATCTGGCCACGATGTCACGATACGACGGGATGATAATCACAACTTCCGGAACAGGATCCGCGGCTACCGGCGACAGGTCGTGTCATCGCTCTACCGTCGTTGGACCCCAAAATAACTCTCTGTGTTCTCTGGTAGAGGTAGAGGGCGCTTCTGGTGACAAAGGCGGTGATTGCACGGTCGAGACCTGCGGAATTCCCAAGATCTCTTCCTCTTGGATGTACCTGCGGAGGGAGATAAGAATCTAGTGGACCTCAAATTCTGGGAGAATGAGGCTAACGGGTCTAGTTCCTGCCCCAATCCTTGATACGGAGGAGCGGGGAGAAGGATCCATCGTTGAATCGCATTCCGCTTCCGAGTCGGAGAAGCAGTAATGTTTGATCTCCACCTAGGCCTTCCCAGGGTTCTTGTTGTGGCAGCGACGACCCGCTCTCCTACCCCGGGGTGGCTCTTAGGGACAGGGTTGACCCCTATCAGGCAGCCTCGGGGTGGTGCCGGTGCCGTGGTGGATAGGGCCCCCACTCGAGATAGCCGGGGTGCGAGGGGCACCGGGGAAAATATCGAAGGGTACATGGGGATGACCTCCATGAACAGCACCCATACAGGCGGAGCCTCTGTTGGAACCGGCAGGAGCATGGGGAGGACCTCCATGGTCGATGCAGGTGGAGCGAGGCTGACCTTCAATCCTCGAGTTGCTGGGGCGAGGAGGACCTTCGCCGGTTGCAGAGAGAACATAGGGAGGGCCCCCCATGTCGGAGAAGGACCGGATGGACGATGCCTTCAGGTTGGCGGCCGGGGGCAGGAGGATGGACTCCATACCCCGTACAGTGGGCGCGGGAAAGGTTTCCGCGCTAGGCGTCACTACCACGGGGCAGGTCTTCCTTCGGGATGGGGGTAGCACGAGGCATGCCTCCATGAAGAACTTCGGAGCGGGGAAGGCCCACACTCTGTGGAGTAGTGGTACGAGGAGGACCTCCGCACAGGGTGACGTTACCGCGGGTTAGGTCGCGGCGATCACCACTTGGGCCTGCAACCCAGAGAGTCAACCCAGCCTGCCCGTGGGGTGGTTTGGGTCTCGACCATGGTTGGGTGAAGGAGTGCCCCTGCTCAGTGTATGAAGGGGCTTCACGATGCACGTCAGCGGTGGCTCGGGCCACTGTAGTTGTCGATGTTGACACGCCTAGGCAAGCGTCCTCAGCCCGGGCCCGGCGCTGACTTCGGGTCAGGCGAGCTGGTGTAGGTGGGGCAGGGACGTTGCCTGCCTGCTCTTCCTACGGGGCTGGACGACGGTGCTGACGCGGCCGAGTGGGATCTCTCTCCTGGAGCCCTTAGGTCGGGACCCTGAGCGGGCTGAGCCAGACGGCGTCTGCCTCTTCAGCGTAAGGCGTGGAGTCGTCAAGGCGTTCCAGAGACAGGCTCCCGAAACGGTTGAACGTTGGGGTGGGGAGCAGGGGCTCCCTGCGCAGCCTGTTAGGGTGGGGTTGACGGCGGGTCCAGGAGGCCTCCAGGTCCAGGCGGGCCATGTCCCGAGTTGGGATGACCCCTTCTTCCTGGTACCTGTGCACGAGGTTGTTGATCACCCTTCGCTGGATGACCTCTTATGGGGAAAGGGGACGTGGCCGCCCCGTATTCCGCGATGTGGCGGCCGTCGTGGCGGTAGCAGCGCTACGTGGGGTGGTCGTGGCGGTGTTTCCCCTACCCCTGCGTGGGTGAGGAGCGGATAGTGAGCGCGTCTCTGTAACAACAACCTAGTTCCTGAGAAACGAAGGTATCAACTCATCAATACTGAGAGGAAAAGGATTGATAGCCAGTACCCTAGCATCCTTCCATTACCACGTCTGTAAGAAGGATCCACGCCAACATGCTGCAGAACGGAGTGCCCCACATTCTACTGCCCCGACTTCCGGTGAGTTTCACGACAGGCCCGCTCTTTGCTTGGTGGGACCAGGCACCGGATATCTAGATCCAGTGACACGTTAATCTACTGGTGTCTCGAACGCTAATAATCTCCATATTGAGGAGAAGAATTTCACGTCGATTTCACCATTTCTGTTTCCGACGCTGTCTCCGGGGTGCGCACGCATAGCCGCTCCGTCCGCGGAGGAGGAGGACGCGGCGGTGCTCTGTTGCCCCGCATTCCCGCTTTCCAAAGGCGGGCGACATTCGTTCCATATTCAGGGACGTTTTCTCCTTGATCGAAACGGGATGATGGGATGTCAGTTCTTTATCCTGTGGATTCCTACTCAGAACTCTTCACCTAGTCCGGGTCTCCCTCATAGATTTAATACGTAGTTCGTGAAACTCTTCCCAGTGCCATGTTTCCATGGACGTCGGTTAATTACACAGCTTATGTCGGGACATTCCAAAGGGTCCAGTCAGGGCAGCAACCTTCAGTCGGGGGAGTAGTCATGTTGAGGCATCAGTAGCGTGTCTGGATGCTGGGGAACCTGGCATGTCTGTCTGTTATCCCTGGTCACATGGCTTCTCAAGGGCGTGGAAGCCCGAGGCATCCCACATCGAGCGCGGGGAATTATATGTCATAGACACATATCTGAGGTTTTCCTCAGCTTCCCGTGTTTAACACAGGGTATGCCGTGAGTTTAACGTCTAGCGGAGACAGATCAACCCAACCAGAGCATTAGCTAGGATAGATCGGATTGAGGGATTCTTCTTGAAGGGATGTCGATACCGGGGCCAGCCCATGGGCGGCTGTGAAGAAGAGCGTACCGACATGGTCTCACCGGGATATGATGGTCCGGGTCAGAATCAGGATGGGTGATGGATGGATGAATGAAGTGGAGGGGGAATGAAATGGGACCATCGCAGGGGGGCGACAGTGAAGTTGGGCTTGAGCCTTGAAGAGGCTTCCTATGTATCTCCGTGGCAGGGAATCAAAGTCTGCGTAGTTCGGGATGGTGCCGATAAACCGACGTGAAGGTGGACCTCGGCCTGATGAATGCCGTCAGCGAACCAACGTGAAGGTGTACCTTGGTCCGATGGACATCATCATCGTACCGACGTGAAGGTGGACCTTGGTCCGATGAGAGATGGGATTGAACCTCGGGGAGGCTTCCTACATACCATGCCTTGACATGGATCAAAGACCGCGTAGTTCAAAGGGTTTCATCGGTGATCCGATGTGAAAGTAGACACGTGGGTCCACTAGCGGTGGGCTTGAACCTTGGAGAGGTTTCCTACGTAACATGCCTTGAAATGGATCAAAGTCTTCGTAGTTCAAAGGATTGATGAGATACAGTTTAACGTCATGTGGGACGATAGTGAACCGACGTGAATGAGGTCAGAACGACGGGATGGTGGGTGTCGGCGAACCGACGTAAATGAGGGACCTTGGTCTGATGGGAGATGGGCTTGAACCTCAGGGAGGCTTCCTACATACCATGCCTTGACATGGATCAAAGACCTCGTAGTTCAGGGTGGTCACAACGGCTTGCCATCGGATGGGAATTGCAGTTTAACGTCGTGCTGGACATATGTAGAACTCGACGTGAATTGGATGATGGGTGGGCGTGAACCTTGTGGAGGATTCCTACGTACCACGCCTTGACATGGATCAAAGACCTCGTAGTTCAAATGGGGCTTTGTCGGTGGACCGACGTGAAAGTGGAACATGGTCCAATGAGTGGTGGGCTTGAACCTCTGGAAGGCTTCCTACGTACCATGCCTTGACATGGATCAAAGACCTCATAGTTCAGGTGGAAATGGGTGTGCAGTTTAATGTCATGCAGGACAAAGGGAGGCATACAGTTTAACGTCATGCTGGACGACGGTGAAACTCGACGTGAATGAACGACCGAGCAATGTGGCTTGAACCTCATGGAGGATTCCTACGTACCATGCCTTGACATGGATCAAAGAACTCGTAGTTCAAATGGGATGGGTCGCAATGGCTTGCCATTGGACCGGAATGTAGTTTAACGTAATTAGGGATGGAGATGAGACCCGACGTGAATAAATGACGGGTGGGATTGAACCTCAGGGAGGCTTCCTATGTACCATTAATTGGCATGGATCAAAGTCCTCGTAGTTCGCTAGGGGTGAGGGGTCAGGGTCGGTGCTCACTCTAAGCCCACATGAGTCATGCTCGGTGTGAAAAACAAGAGGTTGCAAGGACCTGACGATCATGTTGCGAAGGATGAGTCCGTGAGAAGCGAAGAGGGGCTTACGCGTTAGGCGGCCCATGGTGCTGGGACTTACTCCAGGATGCAGGCCCACGGTGCGACAAAGCGCGGGAAAGATGGACCTTGGTCCAATGACGGGATGTGCCTTGTTCCCTATCAAGCCCTCCACTGACCTTGATAGTGGGGAAGTACGGAGATGCACGGGTTCAATCATAAGTGCGACAGGTTAGGGGCTTACGCTCTGAGGCAGCCCTTCCCCCGCGGACAAACGCCACTCCGACAAGGAGGATCTCATTCCATGTGAGGAAGAGTCCACTCCCATGGGGATGAGTGGGCGTAATGAATGTCTGAGCTGGGGGGACCCTTCGTGAGAGGCACGAGGTCGGGTCACAGTTTAACGTCATGTGTTGAGGACGTGGTGCTTGGCAGTTTAATGTCCTGCAGCTCAGACGAGGTGGGTTCACTCCACACCCCTAGGACTTACATAACCGGTACCCTCTGGTCCTTGGGGAAGGGAAGGTACCAGTAAGGCCATGGTTAAGGGGGATTGTGGAACGAACCATCGAGGGGTCCACGTTAGCGTGGCTATGCGAAGAAGCAATAGCCGTTAGTGTGCCTATGCGAAGAAGCATTAGGCGAAGCAATGCTACGGGTGGTATTGTCCATGGGACTTTGAAATCACATCGTGCAAACCTGGAGGGTCACACGGGAAGAGGAATCGCTAAGAAAAGGGGTGTGCTTCGCGAAGTGGAGTGCCTTGGCCTTAGCATGGGGCATAGGTGTGGGTGGAAGGTGCTTCACGAAGTGTAACAGTGTTCGCGGAGCACTGCCTCGCGAAGGAGGGGTGCCTCGCGAAGCAGGGTCCTGCGAAGCAGTGTGCTACGCAATGTGTAGAAATCCTGCTTTATCAAAGGGATCACTAGCATGGGTTGGGTGTTTCGTGAAGCATAAACTCTCCGCGGCTGCCCGGGTTCCCTTGGGAATCCCCTTCCTTCGCGAATGCCCTTGAGCTTCACGAAGGGCATCCCTCTCGGAAGAGGGGCTCAAAATGAGACAAAGCAGAGTCGTCTCACGAAGTAGAAGTACCTCGAGGAGCTCATGATTCCCGGGGCAAAGAGTGCTTCGCGATTCAGGAGAGGAGAAGCTGAAAGGTCGGATTGTCCGTCCCCGGGACACAGGGCGAGTCCAATATTTATAGTGAAGGGGCACCGCAAAGCAGAACACGCATGCCGCCTTCGGTGCTTCGCGGCGCGCTTGTGAATGTCAACGTCATCTGCGGAGGGTACCGCCTCAGGAGCTTCGTGGCGGCTTGCGAACGTCAAATGCGTTCGCGGAGCATACCGCCTCATGAGCTTCGCGGCGGCTCGTGAACGTCAAATTTGTTCGCGGAGCATTACCGCCTCCGGAGCTTCGCGGCAGCTCGCGAACGTCAAATTTGTTCACGGAGCATTACCACCTCCGGAGCTTCGCGAGGCTGCAATGGTCGGGGCGCTTCGCGGCGGTGCTTCGTGGGGGAGCTTCGCGAGGCAGCGCGCCCACCTTCTTTTTCGTTCCTTTCATTCGGGCCATATTTTGGCGCCAACAAGGTGCCAGTCACTCTTTCATTTCCACCACCCTTGTTCGAAGCTTAGAGATTTTGATGGAGCCTTTGGCTCATTCCTTATGGAGAGAGCATCCAACAGGAGTAGATTCGATGATTACGCACTGGTTCCGGATGTGGATCTTACACTAGTAGTCCAGAGTTTCATCTAGGATCTCCTAGTTGCGGCATCGAGGACTTACGATGCCATATTTAGTTTTGATTGGTTATCTACAGTCCATGCTTAGATCGACTGTATTAGGAGAAAATTGTGGTATGTATGCACAGATGGGACCATGTTCACCTTCACCAGTGATAAGGGATCCTTTTCCACACAGGACTGACTTACTCAGAGGAGGGTGCAGCCGATCACTTATCAGTTGGCATGCCTTACCCTCAGAGCGGTAAATGTGGAGAGTCTGAGCTATCTTGATGTGGTGGACCAGTATGCAGATGTTTTCCCCGGTGATGTCCCATGTCTACTTCCTCAGAGAGATGTGTACTTTTACATTGACATGTACCCCAGGAAAACACCCATATCTACACCAGCGTATCGGATGGCTCCTGTAGAGCTACGCTAGATGCGGGTACAGCTGGAGGATTGAAAGGAGAAGGGATTCATCTAGACTAGTATTTCTCCCTTGGCAGCCCTGTTTTTATTCAACAAGATTGTGGATGGGAGCTTCAGGCATTGTGTCGACTACCTTCTCTTGTACCAGGTGACCATGAAGAACAAGTACCCACTTCTAAGGATTGACGACCTCTTTGATCAGCTAAAGGGTGCACGGTGGTTCTCGAAGATAGATCTCAGATCAGGCTATCAACAGCTCAAAATTCAAGACAAGGATTTGTAGAAGATATCCTTCAGGTGTCGATACGACCACTAATAGTTCTATGTTATTCCATTCGGTGTTACCAACACTCCAGAAGTGTTCATGGAACTCATGAACATGATCTTCCAGCCATACCTCGATCGCTTTGTCATGGTCTTCATCGACGACATTCTGATCTACTCGACTACTGATGAGGATCATGCCTTCCATTTGCAGGTAGTACAGGACACACTATGAGAGCACTAGATTTATGGAAATTTCTTAATGTTCTTGTTCTTGATTCGAGAGGTTCACTTCTTAAGACACATCATATTTCAGGCTGGAGTTGCAGTGGATCCAACGAAGATTGTGGTGGTACTTTCTTAAGATTCACCTAGGACTGTGACAGAGGTACAATGTTTCCTGGGTTTGGCTGGTTACTACTAGAGGTTCGTTCCAGTATTCTCCAGTGTTGTAGCACTACTATCATCCTTTACAAAGAAGGGGAAACCCTTCGTGTGGTCGGAGAGATGCAATGAGAGCTTTCGAGGGTTGAGGTAGTGGATGAAAAGTGCCCCCATCTTGAGGCTTCTAGAGGAGGGCATACGGTACATAATCTACTGCGACGTGTCAGGGATTGGAAACATGTGTGTCCTGATGCAGGAGTGATTAGTGATCGCATATGGTTCTCAGTAGCTAAGACAACATGAGCAGAACTACTCTACCTATGACCTGGAGTTAGCAGTAGTGGTATTTTCCTTGAAGATGTGGTGGCACTATCTATTTTGCGATCATTTTACTATCTACTCCAACCACTATATTATCAGGTATATATTATCTCTGGGAAACCTAAACCCGAGACAACGAAGTTGTCGTGAGTTCCTCCAGGACTATGACTTTTAGATAGTCTATACTCTTGGGAAGGTGAACATTGTTGCTGATGCACTCAGCAGAAGAGCATGAATACAACTGCTAGTTGAGGTGATAAAGCAGGTGACCGCTTTGCAGATATCCTTTGTCGATAGGGATGAAGAAGATTTCCTTCAATCTCTTAGAGTCACTCCCCCACTTCTTCAACAAGTCAGGGAGGTGCAGTGTGGGGACGCTGATTGCGAAACACGACGTGCTCAGATATCCAAAGGGCAGGAACATGATGGATTTTCTGAAGGTGGGGAGCACGTCATCTTCATCATTGGGTGTACTATGGTACTAGTGTCACTTCAGGAGGAAGTGATGAAGGACTTTCACACATCCCCTTTAGCAGTACATCCATGAGTGGTGAAGATGTACCAGGACCTTCGACGATAGAACAGGTTTCCAGGGATGAAAAAGGTAGTTGCAGAGTTTGTCTCACTGTGCCTCACCGGTCAGTAAGTGAAGGCGAAGCATCAGGTACCAGCAAGCTTGGTTCAGCCATTAGAGGTCCCAGAGTGGAAGTGGGATGAGATATCCATGGAATTCGTGACAGGAATTCCACATACATTCAGGGGTCACGACTCAATTTGGGTGATCATTGACCGACTCACCAAGTCGGCACACTTCCTACCCATCAGAGAGAAGGATTCCGTATAGAGCTTGTGACACCTCTACGGGAAGCAGATTGTGTGGCTACATGGAGTAACTTATTCTGTTGTCTCTGATAGCGACACATGATTTACATCCTAGCCATGGAAGGGGTTGTAGGAGGATTTCAGGACGTAGCTTCTTCTGAGCACCACCTTACATCCATAGACGGATGACCTGACTGAGCGGACCATTTAGACCCTCAAGGACACACTCCGTGCTTGTGTCCTCGACTTCGATCGTAGCTGGGAGGATTAGTAACATTTAGTGGATTTTTCTTACAACAACAGGTATCACTCCACCATCATTATGGCACCGTTTGAGGCTTTGTATGGTCGACCTTGTAGGTCACCACTGTGCTGGATAGACCCTGGGGAGTCAGCAGTAGTGGGACCAGAGATGGTATGAGCTACCACGAAGAAGGTGCAGATTATCTAGAAGTTGATGAAGACTGCATAGAGTGACATAAGTCGTTTGAAGACAGGATATGACATCCTCTAGAGTTAGAGGATGGTGACCAAGTCTTTCTACGGGTCTCACCACGATGAGGTTTACGGTGATTTGGCCGAGGCGGCAAGTTATCTCTGTGTTTTATCTGACATTTTTAGGTCCTCAGTAGAGTTGGTGAGGTGGCATACTGTAGCAACCCCGAACCCAGGGTGCTTAATGAGACATGATGTACTTAACATTACATCATTACAAATTAACTATCATGTCCCATTACTACAGAAGATCACGAGGATCAGGATTCTGGGAAACCAGCTGCTTCTGATTGACTTCATTAGTACCAACCATGCCTGAAAAATTTTAAACGAAAACATAGGGTGAGAAAAAAATGCCCAGCAAGGGGTTCTAATTTTTTTTAGAAAATCCATTTTCAAAGAAGTTCTTTTGAAGAGAATAAAACACTTTGCTAAAACAAAACATTATCTTTTCTTAAAACATGAAATCCATCATTCTTTGAAAACCACTTTCACAAAGAAGTACTTACTTGAAATAAGCTTTAAATTAACATGATCAGAGAGTGAAACATAGGAAAGATAAACAATGCATAATATTCCAAACAAGGTTACTTTAATTCTAAATAAGCTCTATGGCTAAGCAGGGAAAACATGCATATCATGGTTCATAAAAAAACAGATCATCTAACAGTTTACCATATGAAAAATAGTTCTTGACAAATAAATTGCATTCTCATAGTTGTGGGAGCTTTCAACTAGGGGTTTTATTGTTAGTTTAACTAACCCCTGGTTGACCTTAATCATTACATGCAGAGGGAATGTATAATACTGGACTTTGTCAAGACCTTTCGTCAAGACCGTAAAACATACTTAACGGGTCAAGGCTCACTGCCCACCCCGTTTCCTTAGCTCAGGCCAAGGATAACTACCAAGATCGTCCCACATAATCATCTCATGAGACTACTACTTTACCCAATGCATTGGAGTGCAGTATAATTTCGGGCGCACTCATAACATCATTCTTGTTGCGCTATATAATTCCAGGCGCACCTGTCACATGTAAGTCCTATACATCCCTCACATATCCTGACATGGTCATTCATTCATAGGGTTTCATGCATTCTTAATTAAAACCCATTTTCACATACATATTCATATCATGAAGACAGTTTAATCATTAAAACATTATGACATGCATGCTAAAGCTTCGTGCACATAAAAAGTTACCTTAACATTTGAAAACATGGGTTTTTTTAGAAAATAAACACTTAACATTCCATAACATCATGATACCCAATTAAAGCATGGATGTTTATAACTTAATCATATGATGATAAATGGATATTATGGGTGATTATTACAGGTAGTTGAGGATACAATGTGCGTAATTGTGTAAACTCTTTTATTAGCATTTTAAATAACATGCCTTCTTTTCTTTAAGAAGTTTTCAAACATCATAAGAGAACTCGTAACTGAAGACATCCTAACAATATGTATACCTACACATATGCATGGGTTTACCACATTAAACCATACTCCAAAAATATCTCTCGTGTTTTACCTTAAACAAAATTTATATTTGATAAAATCATCCGGAGTTCTTTTCCATAAAAGAACAAAAAGGGGTGAACATAATTTCCATAAACCATTTTGACAAAAAAATCAGTCTTGTATACAACGAGGTTGTTTCATAAAAATGAGCACATACCTATGAATAAATTTATGCACTTGTAAAATTTTAAGGAGTCCATACTAACCATTTTCACAAATCAAAAATCCTGATTTAACAATAGCAGTGATAAATGAAAATTCTCAATTGCTAGAATAGTTTTGAAATCACACCAACCCATAAACTTCAACGTACATATAACATGTGATAATTAAAAATTTGATCATCATGCTATATTGTAATAAATTACAAAACAAGGGAACCAAGTTCATATTAATGTAAATACACATTGATATAATCACACACACACACATATATATATATATATCAATATACTTCATTCACTTGCATAATTTTACATATTCATTCAATTACTCAAAATCTCTATTTTTTTATAGGAGAAAGGAAAAATTAGGGTTATTACATTGAGAAAAGGTTGTATACTTGATTATATCATCTTATACATATGTGTATATAAATGTATAAATATATACACATATATATCACAAGGTGTAAAAAATGCAAGAACCCGCACCCAAATAAAAAAGATCCTTCGAACCTTTACCCCAAATTTTATGGTTTCACAAAGAGGTTGTCAAGATCGGTTCTAGGAATAGGTAAAATAGGTTTATATGGTCTTGTATGTTCATATAAATAATTATACAACAAGTGCATATAACTATATAAGACTTATAAAAAAAGGTAGGAAACAAAGAAGAGGTTCTTCCCCTTGCTCCAATCCAGTTCTTTATGCCGAGAGGGATCCCATGGTCTAGGTTTGCACCAGTTTCACACACACCATAAATATATATAACATATATATATATATATATATTTACACAATTATATAATCCAAAACTTGACCAAACCATACCGCACCGAAATAAAACCTATTTCTTAACTTGCTCGGAGAGGGAAAGTAGATGAGGCCAGTGGAATCGAAGGTGTAAAATACAGAAGATATACACGTATATATATATCACGAATATATTTATAGATATGAAATAGAAGCTTAATCAAAACTAAAAAAAGTTTGACCCTTACCTTAGATCGACGAGGAGGGGGAGGAGAACGGAGCAGCAACGGCATCTAGAGATCGGAGAGGTCAAGAAGATCGGTGTAAAACACCCTGCTTCGGTGCAACTTGGGGTTTTAAAAAAACAGAAGGAGAAGAAGTGGAACTTCAGGGAGTCGTTGGCCCGAGGTATCCAAGGCGAGGGGTCGGTGTCGGCTCTTGGAAAGGAGGGAGCAGCTCAGGTCCACTCGCCGACCTAGGTGAAGAAAACGGAGGCCTACTCTCCACTGGTTCAGCGGCGCGATGAGGAAGAAGAAAACAGCTGGCGTGAGGTAGGAGAAAAACGCGAAACAGAAAGGACGAACATGATCAAACACTGGTCGATCAGATGGCTTAGGTCGGCGTGGTATTAAAAGAAACCGATGGCCGCGATCGAAGGGGAGAGGATCGGATGGCCAGGGTTCTCCGCGGGTTTAAAAACACGGTTCATACAGATCTTTTAAAAAAACGTTTTACCCCTTTTTTTATTAATCTATTACAGCATTTTTTTTTTAAAAAAATTCAATTATTAAACTGACCTTTATTATTTTATTAAAAATCATTGATCAATAAAAATTAAATATTGATTTAATCAAAACATGTTATTATATAAACATATATATATATATATATATATATATATTCTATTAAAAAAACCAATAATTTTTATTATATTATCATTATTATTATTAAACTATATTTCCTAATTATTCAATATTACATTATGATGATCAGAGATCAAAACATTGGGCAACCAAAACATAACACATATATATATATAAATATTTGTTTAATTTCCTTTATTGGTTAACAACCTCAATTTTATTTAATTAATGATTATTATTAATCGTAACTACATTTAATCATACTTAAAAGTGCATTGATATAAATATCATCACCACGAAACAGATAAGTAAAAGAAACTATAATTTGATGGTAGTTTCCAAAATAGTTAATAAAGGTCAAATTATAAAAGAAATAATATATCTAATTTGAGGCAATATATATATAACTCATAAAAATCCATCAGGTTTGATACAATTAGAAAATAAATGTTCAATTGTTCAAATTAATATGTATAATGGAAGAAAAACAATAATATTAATTTTCGCCGTTTTGAAACATAAAATAAAAATTCTCATTTTGGCAGAGCAAGAGATAAATTAAAAAAATTAACATTGATGACACTTTAAAATATTAAAGAAAATTACACAATTATCATTCCGATCCTTTTGGGGTAAATAATTTTATTTCCCACGGTCAAAACAAAACATAAGATTCTTTGGAGAAACCCACGGTCGAATTTATTGCCGTTTGGGGTTCAACGGTCAGATTACGGTACTTATAAAAGGGTCTGGTCTCGGGGTGTCCCTTACTCCAGGTGACTAAAGGAGAAAAGGAAAGATGGTTCGTGTGATCCCCTTGGTGCTGAGCGTGGTTGTAGTGGCTTCGTCCATCCTCATGTTTATTATGATGGACACTCGAAACCCCTACCACATTCTTGGGCTCTTAGTGGTTTTAAGAAGTCTCCCCATTATTGTAATCGGGTTCTTATTTGGGATTTTCGGTTAACTTATCTTCTTGTTTGGTCAGTGGATGTTGTAGCCAAAATGTTGCTTATTTGAATAAAACGAATTTTCATCCATTTGATGCATATTATTATTATTAGTTGTTTTTTGGTTCACTTAACGAGTGACATTGAAAAAAAAACTTGTCAAAAAAATCAATACATGGTTTTCTCGGGTCGTTACATCACTTCCCCCTTAAAAGAATTGCGCCCTTGCAATTCTATAATAAAAAAAGAAAAAGTGAAACCCCATACATAGAACACTACCGAAAAAGTGGATCTGGCTCGGTTAACATGATACCAAAGTTGGCACACAACTCTTCCGTTTCCCTAGCCCAGATGCACCTCGAACAGTACTCCTTGAACTCCTGTTCGTGCGTACTGCACACGGGCTTCCAAAGGGAGGCTCGTGCGATGTAAAGCTCGGAAACGTCCGAGTAGATAAACTCCTTGATAAATCTTCTTGCCACATCATGATCGAGGTTGTCGAGAGGGATGACTTGGTCGAGGAGACTGAGATTCAGGACTTGGAACATGTAGGTTGCACTGAGCTGGCCATCCTGGGCAGCCACGAGAAAGCACGCTCTGGCAGAAAAGTTCTTTGCCAGAGTAAAACACTGGAACAGGCCCTCAAAGTATCTTCCCCTTCGCCTGTAGCAGGGGAGTTGATCCGTGGCAATGAGGTGGAAGACACGATCATCCTCTTGACATAAACGAAGGATCTCTGGACCGTTTTCTAGATCGATCAAACGCTGGCAGGACCCTCGCTGGTGGAGAATGGATGGATAATCCACCATGCATGCCTCGATTAAGATGACTTCTACTAGCTCATCGGGTAGGGATGAGAAGTTCATTTGACCAACCATCTGAAAAAAACATCAAAGAGAAACTCTTAACAACATTGATAAGGTGGGGACATGAAAGGAAACAAGAAACTTCCATTTATGAGAAAATTTACACGGAAAAGTCTGAGTTTACAAGACGTACGCCACAAAGAGTGGCAAAACTTCCTAACTCTTCAAACCACACACAAGATGAACAGATAGAACTAAACTCATGGGAACATTTATAACGCCTCCTAAGTTTAGCGTGAGGGGTATGGAGTTGGGAAACATCGGTATACACTTCTTGCCTAAGAGACAAATGGGTGGACTCATTTTCCAACACTCCAAAGTCCATTAACTGTCCCTAGAAGCCATAGTGCAAAATCTGGCATAGGTAAGCCGCTCGTAGGTCTTCGGTAGTAGCAGCTTCTTGAAAAGGGTTATCAAGCATTGTGCCAAATTCCTTGCCAGTTTTAAACACTCGAAAGAGTCCTTCGTGATACCTTCCCCGATGTGCATAAGAGGGAAATTGGGTCATCATCATTAAGAGATAATCCATCCCCAATCCCTGGTGAAGACTAAGCACCCTAGGTGAGTTTGACACGTCGTACAGGTGCTTACACGTCATGCGAATTTGGGCATAATTTAGAAAGTTCTTGTGGCTAGATAGAGATATAATGTTCTCTAGAGCCTTAGTGGGAAGTGACAAAAGGTCGGTAGGTACATCAGCCATCTGAAAGTTACCACATTTTTACTTAGTTAGTCATAGCAATACATTTATATCACCTGGTTTTCCAGAGTTTCCTGAACCCATCCTCTGATACCAACTGTAGCGACCCCGAACCCAGGGTGCTTAATGAGACATGATGTACTTAACATTACATCATTACAAATTGACTATCATGTCCCATTACTACAGATGATCGCAAGGCTCAGGATTCTGGGAAACTAGCTGCTTCTGATTGACTTCATTAGTACCAACCATGCCTAAAAAATTTTAAACGAAAACATAGGGTGAGCAAAGATGCCTAGTAAGGGGTTTTAAAACATTTTTAGAAAATCCTTTCTAAAAGAAGTTCTTTTAAAGAGAATAAAACACTTTGCTAAAACAAAACATTATCTTTTCTTAAAACATGAAATCCATCATTATTTGAAAACCACTTGCACAAAAAAGTACATACTTGAAATAAGCTTTAAAGTAACATGACCAGAGAGCGCAACATAGGAAAGATAAACAGTGCATAATATTCCAATCAAGGTTACTTTAATTCTAAAAGAGTTCTATGGCTAAGCAGGGAAAACATGCATATCATTGTTCATAAAAAAATAGATCATCTAACAGTTCACCATATGAAAAATAGTTCTTGACACATAAATTGCATTCTCATGGTCATGGGAGCTTTCAACTAGGGGTTGTCCTGTTAGATGAACTAACCCCTAGTTGACCTTAATCATTACATGCAGAGGGAATGTATAATACTGGACTTTGTCAAGACCTTTCATCAAGACCGTAAAACATACTTAACGGGTCAAGGCTCACTGCCCACCGCGTTTCCTTAGCTCAGGACAAGGCTAACTGCCAAGACCGTCGCACATAATCGTCTAATGAGACTCCTGCTTTACCCAATGCATTGGAGCGCTATATAATTCCGGGCACACCCATCACATCATTCTTGTTGCGCTATATAATTCCTGGTGCACCCATCACATGTAAGTCCTATACATCCCTCACATATCCTGACATGGTCATTCATTCATAGGGTTTCATGCATTCTTAATTAAACCCCATTTTCACATACGTATTCATATCATGAAGATAGTTTAATCATTAAAACATTATGACATGCATGCTAAAGCTCCGTGCACATAAAAGGTTACCTTAACATTTGAAAACAGGGTTTTTTTTAAGAAAATAAACACTTAACATTCCATAACATCATGAGACCCAATTAAAGCATGATCATTTATAACTTACTCATATGATGATAAATGCATATTATGGGTGATTATTACAGGCAGTTGAGGATACAATGTGCGTAATTGTGTAAACTCATTTATTATCATTTTAAATAACATGCCCCCTTTTCTTTAAGAAGTTTTCAAACATCATAAGAGAACTCATATCTGAAGACATCATAACAATATGTATACCTACAAATATGCATGGGTTTACCACATTAAACCATACTCCAAAAATATCTCTCATGTTTTACCTTAAACAAAATTTATATTTGATAAAATCATCCGGAGTTAATTTCCATAAAAGAAAAAAAGGGGGTGGACATAATTTCCATAAACCATTTTTGATAAAAAATTCAGTCTTCTATAAAATGAGGTTGTTTCATAAACATGAGTACATACCTATGAATACATTTATGCACTTGTAAAAGTTTAAGGAGTCCATACTAATGATTTTCACAAAGCAAAAATCCTGATTTATCAAGAGCAGTGATAAATGAAAATTCTCAATTGCAATAATAGTTTTGAAATCACACCAACCCATAAACTTCAGCGTACATATAACATGTGATAATTAAAATTTTGATCATCATGCTATATTGCAATAAATTAAAAAACAAGGGAACCAAGTTCATATTAATGTAAATACACATTAATATAATCACATATACATATTTATCAATATACTTCATTCACTTGCATAATTTTACCTATTCATTCAATTAATCAAAATCACAATTTTTTTTATAGTCGAAAGGAGAAATCAGGGTTATTACATTGAGAAAAGGTTTTATACTTGATTATATCATCTTATACATATGTGTATATAAATGTATAAATATATACACATACATAAACACAGGGTGTAAAAAAATGCAAGAACCCCCACCCAAATAAAACAGATCCTTCGAACCTTTACCCCAAATTTTATGGTTTCACAAAGAGGTTGTCAAGATCGGTTCTAGGAATAGGTAAAACAGGTTTATATGGTCTTGTATGTTCTTATACATAATTATAAAAAAAGTGTATATAACTATATAAAACTTATAAAAAATTGTAGGAAACCAAGAAGAGGTTCTTCCCCCTTACTCCAATCCGGTTCTTTAAGCCGAGAGGGATCCCATGGTCTAGGTTTTCACCTGCTTCACACACACTATAAATATATATAACATGTATATATATATTTACACAATTATATAAACCAAAACATGACCAAACCGTACCACACCGAAATAAAACCTATTTCTTACCTTGCTCGGAGAGGGAAAGTAGCCGAGGCAAGAGGAACCGAAGGTGTAAAATACAAGAGATATACACGTATATATATAACACGTATATATTTATAGATATGAAACCGAAGCTTAATCAAAACTAAAAATAAGTCTGACCATTACATTAGCTCGATGAGGAGGAGGAGGAGAACGGAGCAGCGACGACGTCTGGAGGTCGGAGAGGTCAAGAAGATCGGTGTAAAACACCCTACTTCGGTGCAACATGGGGTTTTAAAAAAAACAGAAGGAGAAGAAGAGGAACTTCAGGTAGTCATCGGCCCGAGGTATCTGAGGCGAGGGGTCGGTGTCGGCTCGTGGAAAGGAGGGAGCATCTCGCGTCCACTCTCCAGCCTAGGTGAAGAAAACGGAGGCCTACTCTCCACTGGTTCTGCGGCGCGATGAGGAAGAAGAAAACAGTGTGCGCGAGGTAGGAGAAAAACGCGAAACAGAAAGGACGACCATGATCAAACGCTGGTCGACCAGATGGCTTAGTATCGGTGTGGTATTAAAAGAAACCGACGGCCGTGATCGAAGGGGAGAGGATCGGACGGCTTGGGTTTGTCGCGGGTTTAAAAACGCGCTTCCTACAGTTCTTAAAAAAAACGTTTTACCCCTTTTTTTATTAAGCTATTACAACATTGTTTTTAAAAAAAATCCATTATTAAACTGACCTTTATTATTTTATTAAAAATCATTGATCAATAAAAATTAAATATTGATTTAATCAAAACATGTTATTATATAAACATATATATATATTCTATTAAAAAACCAATAATTTTTATTATATTATCATTATTAATATTAAACTATATTTCCTAATTATTAAATATTACATTATGATGATCAGAGATCAAAACATTGGGTAACCAAAACATAACACATATATATATATAAGTATATGTTTAATTTCCTTTATTGGTTAACTACCTATTTTTTTTTAATTAAAGATTATTATTAATCGTAACTACATTTAGTCATACTTAAAAGTGCATTGATATAAATATCATCACCACGAAACACATAAGTAAATGAAACTATATTTGGATGGTAGTTTCCAAAATAGTTAATAAAGGTCAAATTATAAAAGAAATAATATATCTAACTTGATGAAATATATATATAACTCATAAAATCCATCAGGTTTGATATAATTAGAAAAGAAAAGTTCAATTGTTCAAATTAATATGTATAATGGAAGAAAAACAATAATATCAATTTTCGCCGTTTTGAAACATAAAATAAAAATTCTCATTTTGGGAGAACAAGAGATAAATTAACTAAATTAACATTGATGACACTTTAAAATATTAAAGAAAATTACACAATTATCATTCCAATCCTTTTGGGGTGATCATTTTATTTCCAACGGTCAAAACAAAACATAAGATTCATTGGGGAAACCAACGGTCAAATTTATAGCTGTTTGGGGTTCAACGACCAGATTAGGGTACTTATAAAAGGGTCTGGTCTCGGGGTGTCCCTTACTCTAGGTGACTGAAGGAGAAAAGGAAAGACGGTTCGTCTGATCCCCTTGGTGCTGAGCACAGTTGCAGTGGATTAGACCATCCTCATGTTTATTACGATGGATGCCCGAAACTTCTACCGCATTCTTGGGCTCTTAGTGGGTTTAAGCGGTCTCCCCATTATTGTAATCAGGCTCTTAGTTGGGATTTTTGGTTAATTTATCTTCTGGTTTGGTCAGTGGATGTTGTATCCAAAATGTTGCTTATTTGAATAAAAGGAATTTTCATCCATTTGATGCATATTATTATTATTAGTTGTTTGTTGGTTCACTTAACGAGTGACATTGAAAAGAAAACTTTTCAAAAAAAATCAAAACATGGTTTTCTCGGGTCGTTACACATACCACATAGCTCTTGCACCTTAGTTGCACTAGATGCATGCTTTTTTCCATGTTTCCCAGACGTGGAGATACGTGCACGACCCTTCTAACATCATCGACCTTGGGGAGCTAGAAGTCGACAATGGGATGACTTTTACGGAGGTTCTAGTGGAGATTAAGGATCATTAAGAGCATGTGCTTTGTGGACATAAAGTCTTGAGGTGGGGAGAATATAAAGCCCCATAATTTCCATGGATTTTTTTTCTTAAATACATGGGAATTTTATGAGTCCAAAAAAACTGATGGCACATGATTCTGAAACCCAGTGTGCCCGAAATCAATTACTGAATTTTTTTCGTGTATGTTTAGTATACTTATGAATGGGTTTTTATAACTTTTGAACAGGTTCTCAGAAATGAAATATGAGGGCACCGTTGAACTTGCAGCCCTGATATTTGCTTAAGAAGATTTTTACCTAGACGACAGTTGGTCGAAAATAAAAGATTATTTTTGGGTTTTTAATGAATTAAATAAAAATAAGGTTGTGCAAAAATTATTTTTAATCGTTTGTTAAAACCTCCATGTAGAGGTTTGAGGTGTGGACTTCCACACCTTAACCTTCCATGAGGGGATATGGTGGTGGGACTGACCTGAACACAACCTCACATGTAATGATTACATTGGTGGGGACCATCCGAGGTTATAACCTTCTGAACTCTCTATTATGTGGAAAGAAGCCTCTTGAGCTTCCCACTTAATGGTGCCACCACCTTTCACATTAATTGTGTAAAACAAGTGTTTAGGAATTATTTTTGAATTTATTGCCACTGAAATAGTAGATAATATAATCTATTATTTGGCATGTCTATTCACATTGTTGATTTGAGTGGAGGATTATTGTGAGAAGCTCCAAAAAAAAGAATACTCCTCTTAAAGAAGAACAACAATTGAAGAATGAAGAATGCTACATCTGCCAACGAATGAAATCTTCTTCTTTGATCTTCAACCAAAACAAGGGAGGAAGTTCCACCCTTGAAAAACATCAACGACGTCGTCCTCGAATTCTTCATCTTCTATTCCAATAACAAAAAATCCGAGGTAGGGGTTTAATCTTGGTTAATTGTTTCACATTCTTCACCTTGCTTCTATGATTAATAATCAAAGCCATTTGATATCACTATGGCAAGGAGGGTCCGACCCGAACACACAACGCCCTAACCCTCCGCCTTTCTTATGGATTTTTATGCTAAACATGGCATCAGTCCAGGATAGTTGTTACTCGTCAAAAATTTTTGTGGATCGAAGGTGACGTCTCGAGGGGTTCGCGATAACTACCAGAACTTGAATCGGGCCATCAGAACTCATTAGGTGACCCGCAGAAGGTTTGCCGACGAATGGAGCGTCAATCATCACCACATGGAAGACATCAGTGCAACCGCACCGTCAGAAGAGTAACCCAGGGCTGATGGGCCGTGGTAGTGCATCAGCGGCCAGCCCAATCCCTGCCGCAAAAGAAACTAGTGGCTGGATTTGCCTAGTCATCAGAGAAGGTGTGTCGAAATAGCGCTGCGTGGCGGAGAAAAAGTGGACCGAGGCCCTTGGCCACGACGGTGCAATGGAGGCCGGAGCAAGGCCAACCGCGAGGACGACCGGTGGCCCGAGATACCCTGTTATAGATGGAATCGCGGCGCATCTGCGCCCCATGGGAGTTAGCGAGCCACTCGGACAACTGGTAGGAGTGGGACCCAATTCTGGGTCCCGTGGGATGTGGACCGGCACCACGTGGCGCCGGTTTTCCTCCCATCCAAATGGATAAGCCTTTCGAAATCCAGGGGGTGCAACTTCTCCCTGGATGCAGATAGGGCGGACCCCGCTGTCCGCCAGCCGTGCCGGGCGCCGTGCCTGACCGCATGCCGGTCCAGCCGCCAGCGTGGGCCGGGCCGCCCTTGCGGACTGGGTAGGACCCATGGACAGGGTCGGACCCACGGACCGGGTCGGACCCGCTGACTGGGTCAGACCCCGGTCTGGACTCGGACCCATTTTGGCTTATTTTCATACATTTTCCTGTAACTTGAGCTACAAGTATCCGGTTGACATACCGTCTGCGGTGACAGAGATGCCAATAACTCTTAGACCGTGTGTTCGATTGATGCACCGTCTGTCACGTTGGGTTACTATTTGTAAGAAGTATATTTTGGATACATCGACATGAGACTTTGTGGAATTTTATGTATAGAAACATGTATTGAGGTGCAGACCATACCAGAATCAAGAATGATTTTTGCGGAACCCTATCGCTGGTTGTGCACTAATGACTGTTCATAGATCCTGTGTGGGTTCGAAAGCACTAACGACTGTTCCGGGATCCTGTGTGGGTTCGATAGCACTGACGACTATTCCTGGATCCTGTGTGGGTTCAACAGCTTCGAGGACTATTCCTATATCATGTGTAGGTACGACATCTCCATTTACAGTTCCTGGATCCTATGTGCGTTCGACAGTACTGAATTTTATTCCTATATCATCTGTGGGTTTAACAGAATATATGATTCAGTGTCTACATATTATCATCACTATCTGTCTACAAATGTTTTATACCTGTGTGAGCTGAGTTAGTAATGTTGTGATTACCTCATGATTGAGATTGATTACATGATAACATAGTTATATGTATCGGATATACCTAAGTGGGGTTATCTGTTGATTTCATACTTTGTGATTTATCCTTGTTGGATTATGTGAGACATTGAGGGTCTCAGGGTCCCTAATGGGTATCGTTATACTCACCCCTACACAGGCTATGCTTGAACCTCATTTTGTTGGATGTAGATGACGGAGAATGCTGACTGAGGCTGAGTGTAGGAGGACTGGATGGTACCCGGAGGTAGGCCTCAGGGCTAGTCGGTACCCAGAGGAGACTGACGGATGTGGAATGCTGAGGAGGCTATCTATACCTACCCTTCATCTAGGATCCATGTTGGATGATCGAGGAGATTCTTTTCACCATTCAGCTATTTTTTCCTTTTCATTTGTACTTGTACTTTATAGTTGGGCTTGTATTTACGGCCCTCTATACTTTTCAAGACTCTCTTGTTATACAGTTTTACTTAGTGTTTTCTATCCATATATGTGGAATTTTGTTTGCATTTACAATTATATAGGCAATGAATTACCAGTTTAGGGATTTACGCCTTTGATGCAAGTTTCCAGCCCCTGGCCTATGGAAGGGGGGCTAGGGGTAGTCATGCCATGGGCCCTAAGAGATAGGTCATGAAAGTTTTTTATATCTAATTAATTTTATAGCTAATTATTTATTACCACTCCTGAGTCTATTCATTTGCATTTAGAAAATATGGGAGCTGGATAATGATAGTTCACAAATATTTCTCACTATGTGGATTATGAAGAATTAAAATTATTTCATCAATAAGAATTATATTATTGAAAATTTATATGAAATGACATCCACCTATTTTATATAACTATGAAAATATTTATTTAATGTTCTTGTGGCATGTGTGAGTATTCTTCTGATATTCCTACCAGTGTAGACTATTCATACCTTTATATGAAAATTGATCTATATTCATATCATCTTTCAATGACATATAAAAGGGGATGCTTTGATAAAAATATTATGGTGCCTCATGACAAACTTTTTTAGGGTTTTGGGATATGGTTCATGAGATATCATCAAGTTTTTGGAGTATGGAGTGGTTCAACATTAAAAACCGAGACTTTTTCATCTTGTATTCTTAGTTATTTTTGGTTTTCCACTTCTACAATAATATTTCTATATCAATTCATTTTAAATTTATTTATTAACCTATCATGAATGATATGGTATTTGATATGTTTTTTTTCAAATCATTCTAAATAGGATATGAATGAATAAATATAAAATCATCTGACATTGAAATAGTAAAACCTTAGAAATTATTTTTATGTTTTGTTGCTTTAGGGGATGTTACCAAAGGAAAATTTAATCATGGATCTTGTCACACAAATACTATTGGTGTGTTTGATACACTTGATATCAATATTTTAAATTAATAATTTTATATTATATAAATTTTATAAGACATTTTATAACATGTAATGTATAGAATAAAATTGTATAGCTAAACATTTTATGCCAAAAATCATGTAACCATGGTTTTCTTTTTCTATAAAATTTTCTTAAACTCCTCTTAGATGACAATAGGTCATCATTTTGGGTTTATCATATAAGATATATGAAACATGAATTATTAAAGAAACTAATCTCAGTTATAACATCATTGGTATGATATTTATTCATTTATATTTGAAAATTGTGACATAATAAACATTTATATTAAAATAACCAATTGTGTTTGTACGACAATGATAGTTTCTATCAAATGGTATTATGGACATAGGAAATATGTATTCTCATTTTTTTATTTATAAATTACTGATCACATTGAATTCATTTTAGATATTCTTAGTGTCATATTGTCTAATGGGTCATAATAATTAATGGTAGTTTGAAATTCAACAAGACATAACATAATCATACAACAATTTACTAAATTTTAATATTCATCCAATTTAGTATAAAATAATTTTAAAAAATAACTAATTTTATAATTAAAAATTGTATGTTTGTGGTTTTTCCATTCCAAGTAAATATTACCACATCATTAATCTAGATTGATTTAAAACACAGTTGTAGAACATTTTTCATTAAATGAAGAGGCCCAAACATTTAATATAAATATATTACATATTATTAGATTATTATTAATTAATAATCAATATGATCACTTCCCATACTATAATGGTTTTGTGTCATTGGAAACATAGAATAAATACTCCTAGTACATAAATGATCTACACTATTTATAAGTTATTTATTCTGAAATAGAAACTTTTTTTAACATATCATACTTAAATCTATTCTTCATATAATATGGAAAAATAAATTTAATAATTCATGAAAAAGATTATTGGTAATGTTAAATAAGAGTGATTTAGATGACCATTTGAGAATAAAAATAGTGTAACTGTAAGTGAACATATGTTCAAAAGTCAAAAATCATATCCATCTATGCATTTTTCATATTAATGATTCATTAGTTAATTCTTGAGAATTTATATTACATGAATTATAATGAAATAAATGTCAATCATCTCTAAGAGAAAAACATTATATAATGACCATTTCATAAGAGTGGCTAAAATAGGTTAATTAACATAATCAAAAAAATATTATGTCTTTTATACCAACCATGGAATTAATCTGATGTTAGGATTGGGATATACACATTTATACTGACATTAATATTGTTATATCTACTAATTTAATGTCAATTAGTATTGATTTAACCTACCGTATACCAAATTTTTGTCATGGGATTGCCAAATATTTACTCGATTGTAGTTTGGGGGTATACACCCATCTACCATTTAATCTCAAAAAACAACAATATATAACCAATTAATTATATAGATATTATATAAATTATCATCAAATAAAAAACATTACATTTTAAGTAATATTGTCATTAAAACATTTACCATCATATAAAATCATATGCAATGGAAATATAAACTTGTTTCATCTATATTTTATAATAATAATACTAAACCATATAGATAATGAATACTGATGGTATCATAGAATAATATCTATGTTTAATCATAAGTAACATCAATAGTTGATACCATATATAATAATTGACTACATTGTTCACAACAATAGTTCATGATGAAAATATCCTTTCCAATTTGAAATCAATTATTCAAAATGTAATTTTTTTTCAAAATTATTGAAAAAGTAAATTTCATTTTAAAAACACATTGAAACAAGAAGTGATGAAATAAATCATGATGGTTCATAATGTATGACAATTATGTACATTTTCTATTCATTAAAACAGCGATCCATTTCATATTTTTTATAACAAGTAATATATACCTCGTTCAAAAAATGATAACAAGAATATTTCTTCCATTTTAAAGGAAATTTTTACATGATAAAATATGAATGTAACCAATTATAGGTAACATTAAATGTTAATCTTGATTTCATTTTATGTAATGTATGTTAACAAAAGAAAAAATATTTTATTTTATTAACAAAAAAAATATCCTATGTCTATTAAAAGTGTAATTGTGTTCTCTTAAGTACATAAAAAGAAGAAAATGAAATTTAATAAATTAATCTACATAAATTACTATAAAAGAGAAAAAATAATATTATTTATATAATGATCATGTAATATCTTCATTATAAATTTATCCTAAACAATCCTACTACGATTAAAATTATAACTTAAAATTTTCCAAAAATTTTTCATTCTTTGTAAGTGACATAACCTCAGGTATAGAAAAATAAAATTTATAATTAGTCTATGATAAAAAAATATTAATTCATATAGAACCATATATTTTTTATCATTTAAAAAATTTCAACATGGAATTATTCATATTTATTTTTTAATAACATTATTTTTTGGAGTTAACAATTTTGATTTTCGAGAATGATTTAGGATGGTTATTCTGGTTATTATATTAATATCATGGTTCCATCATATTCAAAATCATAAAAATAATAATAATTTCATATATATTCATTCTAAATATATTTATAATAAAAAATACATGATTCTACAGTCATAGAGTCTAATTCTCAATACATACACATTATGTAACATGCATGACATTGAAATAAATATGACAAAATTTCAACATTCAAATTAAACAATATCCAATAAATATATTTGATTGTATATATATTCAAATACCAATTCAATTTTTTAACATTATTCCCACTATAGAAATCTTTTTTTATAATTAAATATTCAAAAATATTCCCACTCATTGATAACTCCGTGAAAGAAATTTAATAACGGGGGTTGATTATTAAATGTTTAACAAGGAATGTATATGAAAATTATACATACCCATTATTCCATTATAAAACAATGAGTTTATAAAATAATGTTTGAGTTCATCTTAAATAATGTTTTACTCAAATAATATTTTACATTCACATGAAGGAATCATTAGTATACAATGTTTTTCATAACAAAATTAACATTAAATCCTCAATGAAATTTCATAAACACGAATTTATCTTTAAAAAACATGAGAACCCTTGAGAAAACATTTCTTTAGAACATACCATTTTATATAGATAACCATACTCCTTAATTTAAACGAATTCATCGACATCTTACCAATTATAATTAGATAATTCCCATGAAAACTCATTCTCATGAATATAAAATTCATTTTGGTGATGTGGAATAACATTCTCTCTATCACATTATCAATTGGAAAACCAAATATAATCAAACATCATACTAATTATCTGGATAACCAATTTCATTGGAGAGATATAACATAAATCCCTTTGACATCATAAAACTATAAAGGATACGTAGGGGAAGACATAGTGAAATGGGCAAGAAAAAATTCATTTTTAGATATGAAATATGAAAATAAATTATGCAATAGATGTGAGTTAAAATTAAAAAAAAGATATTATAAAAGATATAAATGATGTATAATCACATTAAAAGAATAAATAATGTGCACTGAATCCTAATATCATGGAAACATAAAAATCATGTATCAACATAAAAAATTACAAAATAATATAACATGGACACTATCAACACAACATCACATGTGGAACAAAAACCCATCATAGATTATGATAACTGAATAATGCTATGAAAAATTTCTCATAAAAAATCCAATTCCCTATGATGTTGAAGGATATCTATGGGAACAAATCATAACATGCATATTCTTATGATTTCACAAATTTAAATAAATCATAATGAATAAATATACAGATTAACCATTGAATGAAAATGGGGTTCATAATCATTACCCATATGATAAATGATGTATTTTTCATTTGGATTTGTAAAGGATAATGGAATTATAAATGATGGTAATTAATATCATAATATTTATTATTTGTTTTCAAAATATTTTGTTTATTTGTGAATAAATTATTTAAATGATAATTACATAATGTTACTAAGGGATTGAATAACACCTCTTAATCTGGTTTGATTTTTAATAATAAATTTGATGATAGATGTTAACACATGTGCTACCCCTTCAATAGAAGGGAGAACAATTTTGGTATAAATATAATATATATATTTATATTTTCAATGTATTCTATAACACTAAAGAGTTTTATAAGGTGTGATAGAGTGAGAAAGTTCATTACCCAAAGAAAAAGTCATGCTTTAGAGAAATCTGAGACGATTTGTTCCATAATAATTATAATTATTCTATCAATGTAATTAATAATAAAATCTTATTCAATAATTAAATAATTCATAAAAATTTCCATATATTTGATTTAATGTAATTCTATTATGATCATGTATAAAAATTTCAAAGAGATATATGATTTAATTTTTCTTATTTCTGGGTGTTTGATTAATGATTCCAATGTAGGAAAATTTGTATATAATTTTTTGTTAACATTTTCAATTGGAATATAATTTCTTGAGTAAAATGTATTGGTATTCCGGCCATTCTATGAATTTAAATGTTTCAAAATATCATTATTAGTTCGGCCTTTTGGACGGTTCACTTTGTAAAAAGTTTACAATATGCGGTTTTCTCATTTTGCCTATTTTATGAACCGTCACACATTAGATTCATTATATTTAAATATAAGTTCATTAGAACAAAGTAAAAAAATGAAATAAGTTTTAAAAAAATTAGTAAAATATTTTTATACAGAGATATGGTTTCTATAACACTCTTTGAAGGTGATGGAGAAAAACAAAGTTTGTTTGATCATGGAGGGTGTGAAAGAACCATATTGTGAACAACATATTCATTTAAGAATAAAATAAAGGGAGGTTAGATGATGGATATTCCATTACCAAAATAACAAGATAGTATATCTATGATATTTTAAAAACAATTTCATGTTGGATGAAGTTGGTGAGTTGATGGTAAAAGAAGAAGATAACATAAATTTTAAAAACAATGAATATATGCTCTTAAATTTTTTCTCCTTCATATAATCCATAATCCACTATGAATTGGTAATTTTTTGATATGGGTATCGCTAATATGTAGGTGAGAGGTTATTTAATATATTTAGGTGGAAACATTACTCGAATTGATGCTTGTAATTTATGAGGATATGGGATACTCAGAGGTTCTATTTATATAGGTAGAAGATGTTGATTTCGTAAAATTATTTTTATTATTTAATTATTTTAATTAATGAATATTAACAACATTAATTTTTGTTAATATTTAATGATTGATGTTAATGTGAGTTTAAACTAATGTTTCATAAATCATTCATGATAAAATAATTATGCATTTACTATATAATGTTAAATAGCGTATCTTGTTGTGTTTCACTGTTCTCGAAAAATAAAACTATTTTGGAAAAAAACCAAACATTCATCTTATCAGTTTTTTGACACCCGTATTACAAAATTGAAATTTATTTTATGAAGGAAATTTTTATTATATGAGAAATTTAAGGTTTAAATAAAATAGTCATAAATTTAAAGATATCAAAATTTGATATTATGATCAATTTTTCTACGATTTTATAAATTAATTATGGTCTCATAAAGTTATATTATAATGATAATGAAAATAAATTTAATTTATAAATATTTTCTATAAACATAATATTATTTTTTATATAATCATTTGAATTATAATTATGAATATAAAACATATGTGTATAATAAAAATTTGAAAATATATTTTATAAAATTTGATTCAACGATTTACTTCGATCATAATAAAAATAAGTAATGTTAGGATTTCATAAGATACATATATATATTATTTTACATTTAAAAATGTTATGATATTATTATAATGGTATCATTAATATTCAAAGAGTAAAGATTATTATTGTAATGATCATATTTTAATGGTCATATGTGATCCCTATTTTCTATAAATTCCAAATTTTTCATTCAATATTAATTATAATATATTTTTCCTATAGTATCTATATATATTCTAATCATTATCACATTGATAATATATTTTTTGAATTTTTATTTGTTTTTTGGGACTACTTATTGATGTGTACAACGAATATTCAACTTCTCATATTTTAAATATATTATTTTCTATTATTTATTTGATTATAATATTAGCAATTAATATGGCCATTTTTACTCTAGATGTTTTGATTAAATAATATAATTAAATTAATTTACTTTCATTAATTGGTTTTATTTTATACATTATAAAATATGAAACTATTAAAAGAAGGAAAACATTAATTGATCAAATTATTGATCATTACCGTTATGATCCATAAATATCTTCTAGAAAAGTATTTTTATTATATTCATATGTTTAGTTCCATTCATGATTGTTGTGAGGTATGCGATTCCTTGTGTATCAATTGAATAAGCGTCTTTACTAACCCATTTTTATATGGAAACATGATTATATTTTTCTAGATTTATTGTTTCAATCATCCTATCACATTATATTGAATTCTAATTACTTTGGTTGTATTGATTCCATTTCCATTGGTGTGTGACACATTTTGAGGTGGGTGTTTCCATCACTACCCAATGATTTATAATCCATGAATTCTATTTGTTTTATAAATGGTTTTACAAATGAATTGGAATGTTCTATTAATTGAATATTATAAAAGTGTGAATGGATTTTCATGAAAATATGGATTCCCATCATTTGTTGTAAAAGAAATGTATTTTTAGATTTATAATTAAGAGAGTAATAAAAGATTTTGACAATTTATTTTACTAAATTATTTATTTCAATTGTTTATGAAATTCTAGAATCAATTTGAAATTGGTTTGATATATACCCAACCTTGGATCCCTAGGTAACAAGTTAGGGTATAATAGTGTTCCATGCCTATTGAAATTTAAGAGTTTGACATTCTATATTGTCTTCCAATTCAAAGGTTACAGATATATTTTTTCTTCGAAAATGATCTTCATATTATATTGGGATCACCTCAAAGGGTGTTTCCCCAACCCCTGTTTGTAGATTCATTAAATCTAGAGACATCAGTGACCTATAGACACGATTCTGATTTCGGTTAATGTTACATTTCTAGAATGCTATTACATTTCATAGGGAAAGCTTCCATGGGTATTTTTAATTGTATTTCTTGGAAATTGATATGAAATTATTACTGATTTGATCAATGTAAATGGTGTAGTAATATTTATTTTTTCAAAATGTATTATCTATATGTAGTATTATTACAATGAAAAATGGAAATGTCTTACCACAGTTTTCATATAAAATTATGGTAATTATTATCATTCCATATTTCCTTTAAATTGGGAATATTTTGATTATTTTATAGATACTTGTTATGTTATAACTTGTTGGGACCACACTGAGAGGGTCAGTAGAACATGATATATATTAATCATGAAAGCATAAGTAACAACAACTAGCCAATAATATGTGTGGAAAGATGTGAAAAAGTATCTAGTAGTGATACAATGGGATATTTTTTTATATTGTATGGAGTAAAAAAAGTATATCTTTTAGATTAATTTATTTTAGTTGTTTGGTACACATGAACTGTGGGTTTTACTTTTATACCTTTTTTATAATATCACACATTATATCCCTTTTATTTTTCAATATACCATTTATTATATATATATGTATGTATATTTATATTAAAGGTATCTTTTTTCAGGTTTGGAGTATCATTTAATCAGGTTGTTATTAAATGACTGAGTTCTTGTTCGTATCCCACATTGAGCAGGAAGGATATTTGGGTCTTTTAGTAGCTAGCTTTTAGTGCCTAGTAAAATTTATATTCATGATGGGGTGATAAATGTTTCATATCACATCACTGTAACTGTCAGCTATGTGATGTTAATAGTAATGATTTATGATTATTGAGACATGTGTGATTGGTTGTGTTGAGTTATTATCCACCTTTTCTTATGATGAGTTTAAATTCTCATTTGAATATTTTTATTTCAATCTTATGTGAAGGTTATTATCCTTCATCTCAGTTTGTAATTAAGTTATTTTAAATTAATTTTTTTTCATTTTTTGATTATTTCTTTCTACTATTTGTATATAGATTGATGCCTCTGGTACATCTAACATGGAATCCCGATGAGAGTGTAGTGGGAGATTTTGCTTACAGTAATCTTCTATGTGATAATAATTACTTAGAGGATATTGTATATATATATCATTCCCTAAAACAAATTTTACCATGTGTTAAAATAAAAAAAATGTGGCCCATGAAGTAGTTGTAGTTGATAGGAATCACAAATTACTGTATTTATACTAGAAGATCCAATTAATTAATTGTATAAATGATCCCAAAGAGGTGGAGGACATCCTAGATAAGGTCGATCAATTTTTTTATCTTACTTAAACCTTCATCCATCATGGAAAAGTTCACACAATTCTAGTTTGATTGACTTACAAAGAGGTGTTGTGATTACATGTTTCTAAAATACTTTAATATGTTATTGGAGTTTATGTGATTCATGACCCATTTCATTTTTAGACTCTAGATATTTGTTCGAATGATAATTTTTTTGGATATACACTTATTACAACATGGAGAGTATTTGACATCCAAATAAAAAAAACATTTTAAGTTGAATGATTTGTTTTTTTAATATGTGTTTTTGAATGATAAAATAGTGGATTATAAATTCTACTAGGGTTATAACTACACCTCAATTATTCTGTATATATATAAAATATCAACACTAATGATGACACCATAAATAAGAATATGATGGTGTAAATAGATACGAATAGATATAATAGATAATTTTTATCCTCTAATACTCCAAGTGTATTTTTTATTAGTGAATATGGAACTAGAAGACTATGACATGAAAATTTTAGGAGTGGAATAGTTTTTTATTATTAGTGGGTTTACTCAACTCTGTTAATACTAGTCAGTGATAAGACCCCGACATACAATCAAAATGTTAAGGTAGGTGTCTCACCCACATGAATTGTTTATTTCACTGGGACTGAGATGATATAATAATTTATATGATGAAACTTCAGAGACGACATTCAGATAGTAAAGTGGAATTGCATTGTTTATCCCATGGGAACTACTATAAGGTCAGTGATTAATCATATGAAACCATAATAACGATTCCTTATTTTCTCTATTTATGTTTTTTTTTATTATGACTAGTTTGTTTTGTTTTAAATTTTTTTATTTAAATAAGGTATCTTGGTTAATTTTAGGGAACTTGGTAACAAATAATTGTAGATTTAACCTTGAATTACCCTATGTATTAGGGTATGAATATGTAAAAAGTCACAAATTGGGGTTAGTAAATGTAGTAATATCTTACTATGGTTCACATATCCCAGGGTCTATTTATATCTAATGACCTATGTTTAAAACTCTTGTCTTCTATTCAGAAAGGGTCATAGGTTAATGGTCATTTTCATAATCAACTCAAATTCATTCTCGTATATTCAATCAAACTTACATTAATCATGGTTGTGAGAAATAATTTGATAAAAGATTAGTATTTATCTAATTTCAATCCAAACGGTTACCAATATTCACTCAAAGTATTTATTAGGTTTGGAAACAACACTAATATGAACCCCTAAACCTAAATTTATTATCCATGGATAACAGTGTTGATCAAAAGAAAATCAGTATTAGTGAAAAAACAAATAATCATAAAGGAAATTAAGAAGAAACAATGAAATATTAAAAAGAAAATAATTATAAATCCAATAGTTTGAAATAATGTAGATCTATAAAGGAACTATATTTTAATGATGAGACAATTAATAATGACATATTCACAATTGAAAAATATAAGAACCAATCATAAACATACTGTAAATGATCAATTGATGAATAAATGCATGTGTGTTGATGAAGAATCATGGGATGTAATTGAAACGAGCATTAGAAAAGATATAGTGATTGCACAGATGATGAAGGGATTTGAAATTATTAATCCTCAAACATATATTCAATGAAAAAATAAAAAGGAATGAAATAAAAATACTTATGAAAAAAATATAATGAAAAAAGGGAAGAAAAACTAGAGAAAATGAAGCTGACTAAAATCTATAACTGTAGTGGAGCTTCAAAACATTTATAGGCCCAAGATGAACATGGTTTTTATTCCTTTCACATGATGTGATAGACTTAATTTTATTGGTCCAATGGTATTCTTGTCATGTAATATTGTTTAATTCCATGTAATAAGATCATATTTTCTTAATGATGAATATTCCCAAATCATTGATAGAAAAAATTTAGCGACCCCGATACCCAGGGTGCCTCATGAGACATGATATGCTTAGCATTTCATTACAACATTTACAAAAAATATATATCATGTCTCATGACTACAGAAGATCGCGAGGCTCAGGATTCCGGGAAACCAGCTGCTCTGATAAACTTCATCAGTACATTCCATGCCTGAAAAATTTTAAACAAAACGTAGGGTGAGCAAAAATGCCCAGTAAGGGGTTTTAAAACATTTTATGAAAGTCCTTTCTTAAGTCCTTTTGAAAATAATAAAACATACTTTGCTAAAACAAAACATTGTTATTTCTTAAAAATATGAAATCCATCTCTGTTTGAAAACTACTTTCATAGAGAAACACGTACTTGAAATGAACATGATCAGAGTGCGCAAAGTAAACAATGCATAACGTTAAAACAAGGTTACTTCAATTCTAAAATATTTCTATGACTTAAGCAGGGAAAGACATGCATATCATGGTTCATGAGTAGAAAGCAGATCATCTAACAATTTACCATACGAAAAACAGTTCTTGTCACATAAAGTGCATTTTCATAATCTTGGGAACTTTCAACTAGGGGTTGTCCTGTTAGTTGAACTAACCCCTGGTAACCTTTATCATTACATGCAGATGGTATGTATAATCCCGGACTTTGTCATGACTTTTCATCATGATCGTATAACATACTTAACAGGTCGAGGCTCACCCCCCGCCCTGTTTCTTTAGCACAAGTCAAGGCTAACTGCCAAGACCGTCGCACATGTTCGTCTCATGAGACTCTTGCTTTACCCAATGCATTGGAGTGCTATATAATTCCGGGCGCACCCGTCACATCATTCTTGTTGCGCTATATAATTCCGGGCGCATCCGTCACATCATTCTTGTTGCGCTATATAATTCCGGGCGCACCCGTCACATGTAAGTCCTATACATCTCTGTAACACCCGAGACTTTTATGTTATATAAACCATCAAAGGAATCTTTTTCTACACAACACTTTCTTGGCTTGCTTTGCACGCAATCGCGACCTTCCTCGATAGCTTGCGTCGTACGCAATACTGAGTTTCACTAAACAACAATATACTATTAAAACTAGCCGTTATGAATAGTAATAACCACTTTTTGAAATTTTATAAATTTTATTTTTCAAAATGGGCTTCATTTTTGGACTCAGAATATCGAAATTAGCCTAGGGTGAAATTTTGGTATTTTTCTGAAAACTTTCAATTTTTGATGAATAGTGAAACCACTAAGTGGTAGGTTAAAAACTGAATTTTGCATAAAACTTAATTTTACCGCTTCTGTGAATGGAATTTCAAAAATCCGAGAGACACGGTTAATATCAAGGACTAAAATGTGGTTCAATGAGATGAAAATAATTTTTTGGTGAATAGTAACTTTTTACTATTTTTACCGCGGTTAATAGTAAATAGGGTAACTAAGGGTAAATATGATATCAATATTACCCTAACACGTGTCCTAATCCTATTGGACAAGTGTATTTCGACCAAAAACAAACTTAGGAATAAAATATGACCATTTAGGCCCACTTGGGTTAGATTAGGACATTTATTATTAATTTATTTAAAGAAGGGTTAAAAGAGTTAAAATCAAAGTTTATTTACTAAAACATTTTTAATATGGGGTTATACATAAGATAAATTCGATTGTAAATATTCATTAGAAAGCTAAAAAGATTTCCTACATGATGGTATTTTATTTGTAATTTTTAGACATCAGATAATTTAATTTATTTATGACACAATGATGATGCAGTAATTATCTTATTAATGAAATATTGACATAATTGATGTTATAAACACCAAAATAAATGTAATTTGAAACTTTTTATGAATTCCACTAATTTTCTAGGTTACTATGATATATTAGTGTTGATTTAATCAATTTGGATCGAACATATAATTCTGTTATGACTTTCACAAAAATCATATATCAAATAGTGTCAAAATTGACACAAAATAGTTTTTAAATCAAATATTATATTACTAATTGTTATTTTATTCCTAAAAATCTAAGGCTCGGCCAAATGACTTAGATAAGGATATATATATTATTAATAAACAATTTGGGGTTCGTTTGGCATGTTATAGTAAGTGTATTAACCATATAGTGAAAGAAAACAAAAAGACATGGTAAAAGTTAAATTATTTAACTTAGAGTTAAATCTAATTGATAAGGTTAAAATAATATCCTAAACTTGTCTAAATTCTATTGGTTGATAGGATTTCGACCCATCCCCACTTTAGCTTCGAAATAAGACCCTTGGGAACCATTATAAACCGATTTTGACTTTAATATAAAATAATATTTTGAGATATTCCTAAGGTGCCCCTCTCCTCCCTTATAAAAGGGCACCTCCTCCCCCTCCTCCTCACACCAAATTGAGCACTCAAGCTCGGCCAACCCCTGCCATTTTCTCCTCTCCACTTCCCTAGAATAATCCTAGAGGTCCTGGTCTTCTCCAAAGACCAATCTTAGCTCCTTAAGTGGAGGATTCAAAGAGGCGTTCCAAAGAAAAGGTAATATCCATTACCGATCTTTTCAATTTCTTTCTTCTTCAAACTTCTTCTTCTTTAGTTGTTTCATGATAAAGTAATAACATCAGTATTACTTACATACTGATATGTTATTATAAATATGAAACAACCCTAATTCACCTTCTATCCATCCTACGGAAAAATGAAATCACCGCGCGTGCGTACGTACGGAATACCGTCTCCACGCCGTGGTGTAATCTATTTTCCACCATCACCTTACAAGGATGGGTATAATGGTGTAATGAGTAACTATTTATGATTATTGTAAAGTAATATTGATACTGAAATAATATACATATACTCCAATACAGTTCCACGATCATAGGAACGATATCATCACTCGTGCGTACGTACGGAATACCGTCTCCACGATGTGATGCGACTCGTTCTACATGATCATCATTACATAGTAATTATATAAATGAATTGAATGAATAAATATGAAATATGTTACACTAATACCATTCTGGATATAAGGTATCTATAACCTTAAAAGAAGAATAAGAATGTATTCGGCAAAACATGCATAAGAACAAAAGGCAATAAAGACCCAAGTAACAAGTAACAATGAAATATTACTATCAAGAAGCTAAGAATATGACCATATATGATATCATATCAATATGTATGATTCTGGAATAAGTCAATAACATTATTTAACCATTATACAGGAGCTTCAGACACGTACAAAGCAAATTGGACCTAAGGTAAGGGAAAATATCACAATCTCATTTTTATCCGAGATTGTTTATTCGTAAGTATTTACTGGGGTGTATTTTATCATCCACATCCATGTTCCCTCAATATGTAATATTGTTTCCATCCACTTGAAATAGTTTAAATCCAATTTTACCCTTAGGTGAGTTTTTAGTAAAGAATATGAAAGGAATCTTTTGTCGTTTTTCCGTACGAGGTACTTTTTTGACTTTTCCGACAAAAGTACGAAGAATGTTTTTTTTAACTTATACGGCATGAATGGATTTATAAAACATTATTTCCAAGAAGTTTCCTTTTCATGTTTTTAAGTTTATTTTTAATCAACTTCTTTTAGTTTATAATTGTACGACATGTTAAGAAAGGAAAAGTATTTTTGAAGCAGAAAGGATATTTTCCTCAAGAATGAAGTTCAAGTATTTTATCAAAATTATTTTCCATCTAAGATAATAAAGGGTTCTGTTTTTATCCCTATTATTAAATTGATTTGATCATGTTGTGATGAAATTATTTTTATGAATTCCTTTATCTTATATGAGTTGTTTTATGATGTCATGTCGTTTAAGAATCCCATTTTTATTACATGGGTTATGCTATGATGTATGTTTTATGATTATGTGGCACACATAAGAAAGGATTCATTATAAGATGGGTGGGACCTATATCTCCCTCCAATGCATTGGGTAAAGATTTTATATCTCATGAGATAGACATGGCTGGAACGGAAGGTTATTTCGGTTCAGTGATACAGGACTGAAACGAGGAGTGAACTCGGTTCAGAAAGGGACTTTGTCCACTAAGATAGTCTTGGCAATAAGTCATGACTAACAAGAAATGATTTTCCATGATTATGTGTGCATGCCACAAAGTTTCAAGTTTTATGTTATGATTATGGGGATCTCATTTTCACTTCTATGATTTATTCCATGTTAAGATATTATGACCTCTTTTGCAGGTTTTGATTTTCATAAAGATATGATATGATTTTTATTTCCTTTATTTGCCCTTGCTGAGCATTTGAGCTCACCCTTTTATGTTTTCTTTTCCCCAGGTCAGGAAGACGGATATTAAGTAGAATATGCTAAAAGGGACCCTTGATATGATAAAATAAATGGGAGGCACTGTAGAAGACTTATGAACCAGTTGTTTATGTTTCCCAGTTTCTAAAGACACTATACCTATACGGTCCTTTGTGGTTTTGTCATATGTTGTAATAAGTGTGCTTCAATTTTGAAGTATTAACAATTTATGTAAAGTATGGGTCGTTATAGTTGGTATCAGAGGAAAGGTATAGTCAACCTTTGGAAACTAGGATGTGAAAGCCTTAGTAAGAACCCTAAGGATAAGTCTAAGCATAGAACACAATCTTAGTGTTTTAGAAATGGCTTTGAATAACCTAGGATAAGACCATAAGCATGAAAATTTTATTCTTGAATTATGTGGTTTACTATTATAATTAGTGTTGCTCACACTATTCTTCTTGGTTTTAGTCAATGGCTGGAACCCGAAGGAACCGTGTTAATGCGGAATGCGATGGGCAATGAAATGATTGTCCCCCTGAGCAACCAAACAATATGGGAGATGGAATGCAAAATCTTGTAGCCATGCTCACACAACTTTCTCAAGCTATGAATCATGCAGGATTTCCAAACGAGCAAAGGAGGGAGCAACATTCTGTTGAATCCTTCATGAGGCAGCGTCCACCTTCTTTCAGTGGGTCTACTGATCCATTAGTTGCTGAACAATGGATTAGTACTACTGAAAAGATATTTTCAGTTCTTCAATGTTCTGAACATGATAAAGTCATCCTAGCAGTGTATCGTTTAGAAGGAGATGCTGATCAATGGTGGAATCTTGTTAAGAATACGAGGCAAAGGGATGAAATTGAGTCTATGGAATGGGACGAGTTCAAGAACTTATTTTTCAATAAGTACTTCCCTCGTATTCTCTGAACAAAGATGGAGAAAGAGTTCCTTGAACTGAAGCAAAGGGATGATGAATCTGTTAGTACCTATGAAGCAAATTTTACAAGACATGCAAGGTACGCTTCTGGTATTATTATCCAACCTGAGAGTAAGATCGATCGATTCTTTAGTGGCTTAAAACCATGTCTTCGAAGGGCGTTAGCCATAAGGGACTTCAATAGCTACGAGGAAATCGTTCGATGTGCTCTCAAAGTCGAGATGGAGATTGGAGTAACCCATCAGTCACATGGGTTTGATAAGAAGAGGAAGATGGAATTCAAAGGAAACTCTAAAGAGCAAACTGAAAAGAAGATGAACTTTCCCTTATGCTCAAAGTGTGGAAAGAAACATGGAGGGAGTTGTCTTAAAGGGACAAGTAAATGTTTTAAATGTGGAAAAGAAGGTCATCGGGCATTTGAATGCCGTGATAATGGGAAGAAGATGTCTAATGATGCAAACAAAGGAAGGGATACACAGAATGATCCTACTACACTTCAATGTTTCAAGTGCAAGGAGATGGGGCATTATGCCAATCAATGCCCAAATCCAAGGGTTGATGATGATGGTCGACGTCAACAAACTCTTAAGGCTAAAGACAAAGGAAAGTCACATGCAATTTCTATCAGCGATGTGGAGTACGATAACGATGTGGTGAAAGGTACACTTACCATCCACTCTAAAGTAGCAAATGTTTTATTTGATTCTGGATCCACCCACTCTTTTATTTCTGAAGAATTTTCTAAGGGTATCACCGTATTACCTCAACAATTAGATGTTGAGTTATCTGTGACAACACCTAATGGCACATCAATCGCATCAAAAGTTTATAATTCTTCTCCGATCGAAGTTTGTGGGAAAGTGCTTCCTGCAAATCTTGTGATCCTTCCTATAGTGGAATTTGATGTGATTCTTGGCATGGATTGGCTTTCTTTATACGGAGCTCATATCAATTGCCAAAGAAGGGAAGTCACATTTCATATTCCAGATCAATCTACGATCGTCTATCAATGCAAGGATGAACATAACCTTCCAGTGGAAATTTCTTCCATCTTATGGGTATTGATTCCACTAAATGAAGGTTATTTATCTCAAATGGTTGGTGAGAAACTCACGATTAAGAATATGCCCATTGTACGGGAGTTTGATGATGTCTTTCCGGAGGAATTGCCGGGTCTTCCACCAAATCGTGAAGTTGAGTTTTCAATAGAACTCGTACCGGGTGCTTTGCCTATTTCAAAGACAACTTATAGAATGGCCCCAATTGAGTTGCAGGAATTGAAGAAGCAACTCCAAGAGAATCTTGATAAGGGATTCATACGCCCTAGTGCGTCACCTTGGGGAGCACCTGTTCTATTTGTTAAGAAGAAAGATGGATCAATGAGACTCTGCATTGATTATCGAGAACTTAACAAGATCACTATCAAGAACAAATATCCTCTCCCACGCATTGATGACTTATTTGACCAACTACGCGGAGCTCAATACTTTTCCAAGATTGATCTTCGTTCAGGGTATCATCAATTAAGGGTCAAAAGGGAGGATATACCAAAGACGGCTTTCCGTACAAGGTATGGACACTATGAATTTATAGTGATGCCATTTGGTCTTACTAATGCCCCTGCTATCTTCATGGATCTAATGAATAGAGTCTTTAGAGACTATCTTGATCAATTTGTGGTAGTCTTTATAGACGATATTCTTGTCTATTCAAAGAGCAAGGAAGAGCATGAAGATCACTTGAGAATTATATTGAAGACCCTGAGAAAGGAGAAGCTTTATGCCAAATTTACCAAGTGTGAATTTTGGCTTCAAAAAGTTGCATTTTTGGGTCACATAATCTCAAAAGAGGGGATATCTGTGGATCCAGCAAAAACAGAGGTTATCGAAAGATGGTCAAGACCAACAACAGTAATTGAGATCCGAAGTTTTCTTGGTTTGGCTGGATATTATCGACGTTTTGTAAAAGATTTTTCACGATTATCTAATCCAATCACCAAGTTGACTCGGAAGGGAGTTAAGTTTGTCTGGACAGAGGAATGTGAAGAGAATTTCAAGGAGTTGAAAAGAAGGTTATCCAGTGCACCTGTGCTCACACTGCCTTGTAGTGGAGAAAGGTTTGTGATCTACAGTGATGCATCCAAGAAGGGATTGGGGTGTGTTCTTATACAAAATGATATGGTGATAGCTTATGCCTCACGACAGTTGAAAATCCATGAGCAAAATTACCCAACACATGATTTGGAGTTGGCTGCGGTAATCTTTGCATTAAAGATTTGGAGGCACTACCTTTATGGTGAAAGGTGTGATATTTATACTGATCATAAAAGTTTAAAGTATATTTTCACACAAAAGGAGTTGAATATGCGTCAAAGAAGATGGTTGGAGCTGATTAAGGATTACGACTGCTCAATCCATTACCACCCTGGGAAAGCAAACAAGGTGGCAGATGCATTAAGTCGACAAGACCATGCTAGTTTATCCATGATGAGGATCACAAAAGATCCAATATTTATGGATTTACAAAGGATGGATCTTGGAGTTATAATGGAAGGGGAAAAATCTTATCTTTCTCAAATGAATGTTCAACCATCTATACATGTGAAGATTAAAGAGGCACAGAAAGAAGATGTCGAGTTACAAAAGAAGGTGAGAAATGTTCCTGAATTCAACCTTGATTGTGATGGGATAATAAAGTTCAGGAATCGGGTTTGTGTTCCTCCCATCCCCGAATTAAAGAAGGAGCTGCTGGATGAGGCTCATAGTTCATCATTCTCTATTCATCCTGGAAGTACGAAGATGTATAGGGACCTGAAAGGGTACTTCTGGTGGGATGGCATGAAAAGAGATGTTGCTGAATATGTATCTCGATGCTTGGTTTGTCAACAAGTTAAAGCTGAGAGACAAAAGTCTAAGGGGATGTTACAACCATTACCCATACCCGAATGGAAATGGGAAAACATCACTATGGACTTTGTTACAGGACTTCCAAAAACATCCAAAGGCAATAATGCTATCTGGGTCATAGTTGATCGTCTTACAAAGTCCGCACACTTCATTGCTATTAGAGAGGATTTCCCTCTAGATCAGCTTGCCAGGATATATGTAAAGGAAGTGGTAAGATTGCATGGAGTACCACTTTCTATTATATCTGATCGGGATCCGAGATTTACCTCGAAGTTCTGGCGAAGTCTTCAGCATACTCTGGATACAGAGTTGAGTTTCAGCACTGCTTATCATCCCCAGACAGACGGTCAGTCTGAGAGAACAATTCAAACCCTAGAAGATATGTTGAGAGCTTGCTCTATGGATTTCAAAGGAGGTTGGGATCAACACCTACCTTTGGTGGAATTTTCTTATAATAATAGCTTTCACTCCAGTATTCAGATGGCTCCTTATGAAGCTCTCTATGGAAAGAAATGCAGGACTCCAACTTGCTGGGATGAAGTTGGGGAAAGAAAGCTATTAGGACCTGATCTCGTAAATGAAATGGCAGAAAAGGTCAGAACTATTCAACAACACATAAGAGCAGCTCAGAGTCGACAGAAAAGTTATGCCGACAACCGAAGAAAAGACCTAGAGTTTGAAGTGGGCGATAAAGTGTTCTTACGAATATCTCCCTGGAAGAGGGTTATGAGATTTGGAAAGAAGGGGAAGTTGAGTCCTAGATACATCGGTCCTTTCGAAATACTGGATCGTGTTGGGAAGGTAGCTTACCGATTGGCGCTTCCACCGAATCTCTCTCAAGTTCACGATGTGTTCCATGTATCTCTCCTGAGAAAGTACATACCTGATCCTTCACATGTACTCAGCTCAGAAGTTGTATCGCTAGAGCAAGATCTTTCTTATGAAGAACAGCCGATAGAGATTCTGGATCGTAGCGAAAAAGTTCTACGAAACAAGACCACTCGATTGGTGAAAGTTTTATGGAGGAACCACCAACTTGAAGAAGCTACTTGGGAGCTTGAGGATATGATGAGGGAGAAGTATCCTCATCTGTTTGTTACAAAGTGACGAATTTCGAGGGCGAAATTCTTTTTAAGGGGGGTAGAATGTAACACCCGAGATTTTATGTTATATAAACCATCAAAGGAATCTTTTTCTACACAACACTTTCTTGGCTTGCTTTGCACGCAATCGCGACCTTCCTCGATAGCTTGCATCGTACGCAATACTGAGTTTCACTAAACAACAATATACTATTAAAACTAGCCGTTATGAATAGTAATAACCACTTTTTGAAATTTTATAAATTTTATTTTTCAAAATGGACTTCATTTTTGGACTCAGAATATCGAAATTAGTCTAGGGTGAAATTTTGGTATTTTTCTGAAAACTTTCAATTTTTGATGAATAGTGAAACCACTAAGTGGTAGGTTAAAAACTGAATTTTGCATAAAACTTAATTTTACCGCTTCTGTGAATGGAATTTCAAAAATCCGAGAGACACGGTTAATATCAAGGACTAAAATGTGGTTCAATGAGATGAAAATAATTTTTTGGTGAATAGTAACTTTTTACTATTTTTACCGCGGTTAATAGTAAATAGGGTAACTAAGGGTAAATATGATATCAATATTACCCTAACACGTGTCCTAATCCTATTGGACAAGTGTATTTCGACCAAAAACAAACTTAGGAATAAAATATGACCATTTAGGCCCACTTGGGTTAGATTAGGACATTTATTATTAATTTATTTAAAGAAGGGTTAAAAGAGTTAAAATCAAAGTTTATTTACTAAAACATTTTTAATATGGGGTTATACATAAGATAAATTCGATTGTAAATATTCATTAGAAAGCTAAAAATATTTCCTACATGATGGTATTTTATTTGTAATTTTTAGACATCAGATAATTTAATTTATTTATGACACAAAGATGATGCAGTAATTATCTTATTAATGAAATATTGACATAATTGATGTTATAAACACCAAAATAAATGTAATTTGATACTTTTTATGAATTCCACTAATTTTCTAGGTTACTATGATATATTAGTGTTGATTTAATCAATTTGGATCTAATATATAATTCTGTTATGACTTTCACAAAAATCATATATCAAATAGTGTCAAAATTGACACAAAATAGTTTTTAAATCAAATATTATTTTACTAATTGTTATTTTATTCCTAAAAATCTAAGGTTCGGCCAAATGACTTAGATAAGGATATATATATTATTAATAAACAATTTGGGGTTCGTTTGGCATGTTATAGTAAGTGTATTAACCATATAGTGAAAGAAAACAAAAAGACATGGTAAAAGTTAAATTATTTAACTTAGAGTTAAATCTAATTGATAAGGTTAAAATAATATCCTAAACTTGTCTAAATTCTATTGGTTGATAGGATTTCGACCCATCCCCACTTTAGCTTCGAAATAAGACCCTTTGGAACCATTATAAACCGATTTTGACTTTAATATAAAATAATATTTTGAGATATTCCTAAGGTGCCCCTCTCCTCCCTTATAAAAGGGCACCTCCTCCCCCTCCTCCTCACACCAAATTGAGCACTCAAGCTCGGCCAACCCCTGCCATTTTCGCCTCTCCACTTCCCTAGAATAATCCTAGAGGTCCTGGTCTTCTCCAAAGACCAATCTTAGCTCCTTAAGTGGAGGATTCAAAGAGGCGTTCCAAAGAAAAGGTAATATCCATTACCGATCTTTTCAATTTCTTTCTTCTTCAAACTTCTTCTTCTTTAGTTGTTTCATGATAAAGTAATAACATCAGTATTACTTACATACTGATATGTTATTATAAATATGAAACAACCCTAATTCACCTTCTATCCATCCTACGGAAAAATGAAATCACCGCGCGTGCGTACGTACGGAATACCGTCTCCACGCCGTGGTGTAATCTATTTTCCACCATCACCTTACAAGGATGGGTATAATGGTGTAATGAGTAACTATTTATGATTATTATAAAGTAATATTGATACTGAAATAATATACATATACTCCAATACAGTTCCACGATCATAGGAACGATATCATCACTCGTGCGTACGTACGGAATACCGTCTCCACGATGTGATGCGACTCGTTCTACATGATCATCATTACATAGTAATTATATAAATGAATTGAATGAATAAATATGAAATATGTTACACTAATACCATTCTGGATATAAGGTATCTATAACCTTAAAAGAAGAATAAGAATGTATTCGGCAAAACATGCATAAGAACAAAAGGCAATAAAGACCCAAGTAACAAGTAACAATGAAATATTACTATCAAGAAGCTAAGAATATGACCATATATGATATCATATCAATATGTATGATTCTGGAATAAGTCAATAACATTATTTAACCATTATACAGGAGCTTCGGACACGTACAAAGCAAATTGGACCTAAGGTAAGGGAAAATATCACAATCTCATTTTTATCCGAGATTGTTTATTCGTAAGTATTTACTGGGGTGTATTTTATCATCCACATCCATGTTCCCTCAATATGTAATATTGTTTCCATCCACTTGCAATAGTTTAAATCCAATTTTACCCTTAGGTGAGTTTTTAGTAAAGAATATGAAAGGAATCTTTTGTCGTTTTTCCGTACGAGGTACTTTTTTGACTTTTCCGACAAAAGTACGAAGAATGTTTTTTTTAACTTATACGGCATGAATGGATTTATAAAACATTATTTCCAAGAAGTTTCCTTTTCATGTTTTTAAGTTTATTTTTAATCAACTTCTTTTAGTTTATAATTGTACGACATGTTAAGAAAGGAAAAGTATTTTTGAAGCAGAAAGGATATTTTCCTCAAGAATGAAGTTCAAGTATTTTATCAAAATTATTTTCCATCTAAGATAATAAAGGGTTCTGTTTTTATCCCTATTATTAAATTGATTTGATCATGTTGTGATGAAATTATTTTTATGAATTCCTTTATCTTATATGAGTTGTTTTATGATGTCATGTCGTTTAAGAATCCCATTTTTATTACATGGGTTATGCTATGATGTATGTTTTATGATTATGTGGCACACATAAGAAAGGATTCATTATAAGATGGGTGGGACCTATATCTCCCTCCAATGCATTGGGTAAAGATTTTATATCTCATGAGATAGACATGGCTGGAACGGAAGGTTATTTCGGTTCAGTGATACAGGACTGAAACGAGGAGTGAACTCGGTTCAGAAAGGGACTTTGTCCACTAAGATAGTCTTGGCAATAAGTCATGACTAACAAGAAATGATTTTCCATGATTATGTGTGCATGCCACAAAGTTTCAAGTTTTATGTTATGATTATGGGGATCTCATTTTCACTTCTATGATTTATTCCATGTTAAGATATTATGACCTCTTTTGCAGGTTTTGATTTTCATAAAGATATGATATGATTTTTATTTCCTTTATTTGCCCTTGCTGAGCATTTGAGCTCACCCTTTTATGTTTTCTTTTCCCCAGGTCAGGAAGATGGATATTAAGTAGAATATGCTAAAAGGGACCCTAGATATGATGAAATAAATGGGAGGCACTGTAGAAGACTTATGAACCAGTTGTTTATGTTTCCCAGTTTCTAAAGACAATATACCTATACGGTCCTTTGTGGTTTTGTCATATGTTGTAATAAGTGTGCTTCAATTTTGAAGTATTAACAATGTATGTAAAGTATGGGTCGTTATAATCCCTCACATATCTTGACATGGTCATTCATTCATAGGGTTGCATACATTCTTAATCAAAACTCCTTTTTACATACATGTTCATGACTTGAGGGGATCATATCTTAGATGTAAAAAGAACTAGGCTGTTGGCTTCAGATTAAACATTGATGCAAATAAACTAAATCAACTTAATCTTGCACATGCAAAAATAACTGGAATACTGAACATAGTGGATTTTCATGTAAAATTTCATCATGTTCATTATATACAACCATAAATTCATAGTTCATATCTTTAAACATGCCAAACACATTCTTTACAAGTATAAGTTTCATTGAGGGTACTTAAAGGTTCAGGTTAAGCCGATCCACCGGTGCAATACACATGTTGGCTTAGCATCTATTAAAATTATTAGAAACTTATGTGTCTATAATTATATATATATATAACCAAGTCCTGAAAAAAAAAAGTTTTTGGAAACTGAAATTTTGAGAACACATTCACTTGAAAACATATAAATTCTTAAGGGGGTTCATGCCACACATTTTTTTACAAAAAGTGCACGAATTGTCAAAACGCTGATAAATGAATATTTTCAATTGGAGAAGTTATTTTGACACTAAACCATACATAACCCTTACATGTTTTTCATCATTTCATAAACAAATTATCATCAATTGAAAATCATAAAAACCCGAAATGGTTTGTTTCATATATACATATATAAATATGTATATACATATATATAGTTTAAACAACACAAAAAAAAGAGGTTAATCAAAACCCAAATAAAAATTAGATTCTTTGAAACCTTACTCTAGAATTTGGTTTTTCATGTTCAGACATAATAGAAAAGTATAGGTATTTTTATATATATAAAATATATATATGTAAATACATATATACATAGTTACGTATATACCAAATCTTGACAAAACCAAACTGAAACTGAAACATGTTTCTTACCTTGCTCGGAGGGGAGGAATGGGCGAGGCAAGAGGGACCGAAACATATGAATCTAGAAGATATACATATATAGATATATATGTATATCTTGTTCATACTTATATATTTTAGCATATAAACCGAAGCTTAACCAAAAAATAAAGAAGAAGAACATGACCCTTACCTATTCAGAGGGGAGGGGAGGTTTAAACGAGGAAAGAGGATCCGCAAGTGTAAACACAAGAGATATACCTATGTGTATATATATCCCGTATACATGTACATGTATATGAAAACTGAAGTTTAAAACTTAACAGCCAGAGTTCGACCCTTACCAAATCGTCGAGGAGGAGGAGGAAGAGTAGGGTGCAACAGTTCGTCGAGGAGGAGGAAGGCCGGAGCTCTGTCGGCGTCGCCTGGAGGTCGGAGAGGTCAAGGGGTTCGGTGCAGGCCCTTCGGCCTTTGATGCAACAAGGGGTTTTTTTAAAAAACAGAAGGAGAAGAGGGCTTCGGGGGGGAGGTGGGGTTTCGGCGTCAACCGCGTGGAAAGGAGAGGCTAAATTGGGGTCGCTTCGCCGGTCTAGGGGAAGAAGAAGAAGAAAACAGCAGGCTACTGGTTCGGCGCGAGGGAGAAAAACGCGACGATGGAGCCAAGACCAGGAAATAAAGTGGGCGGCGCCGACTTCGTGGAAGAAAAAGAGAGCGGATGATCAAAGTCAGCTCGGGCGGAGGAAACGAAGGCCTATGCTACTGGTTCTACGGCGCGACGAGGAAGAAGAAGAACCGCAGGCGAGGGAGATGCGAAAAAAAAAACGAATGGCCAGGATCAAAACAGTCCAGATCGGACGGACCGAGGTCGACGTGGGGTTTATATAAAAAAACAAAACACGCGGTTTTGTTGGTTTTCCCTTTTTTTTTTACGCAATATCATTTTATTTCAACGTTTTTAACATTAAAAAAACGGTTGTTTTAATATTTTATTAAACCTATTATAAATTCACTAATATAACCTTATAAATAAAATATTATTATCCTAATTCAAGGGTTATTAATACCCCTATATTTTAAACTATTAATCCCTTATTTTAAACATAATTTGTATTTTCATTTTTCTCTATTTCTTTTTATCAAAACATATAAATACACATATATAAGTTTTATACATAAAATAAAAAGTGAACTCAAGTATAATAACATATATACTTGTGATTTCACAAATAAACTAAAGAAAAATTACATTCGGATTGTTTTGAAACAAAAAGAAAGTGTTTAATATTAATAAGTTTATCTCTAAATAGGTAGAATGTCAAAATTAAAGCAACAAAACTATTAGATTTTAATAAGAACATAATTGTGTAGTTTTATTTATTTATTATTATTATATAAATAAAATCATAAATTAATTTTGTAAATGTGTAAATATACATCATTAACAATTTTATGAGAAGTTAACCGTAAATATAATTCATGAAAATAAATTAGTTTTATTGATAATTTTATAATAATTTACATTTAATCAAATTTTAGGCTAACAAACCAAAACCATAAATATATATATATATATAATACAACTATATATATAAAAGAAAAATACATATTACTTATCAATTATTTCAAAACTATACTTAATAAGTTTTAACACGTCGACAAAAACTGAATTTAAACATTATTTGGGTAACGGTTAAAAACAAAACATTGGATAATTTGGGAAAACAACGGTCGAAAATATATTCGTTTGAGGTCCAACGGTCAACATAGAGGATAAGGAGACCCAACGGTAAAAAATATAGCAGTTTGGGGTGCAACGGCCATATTAGGGTGTTTATAAAAAGAAAGGTTTTGGTCTCGGGTGTCCCTTACCCCAAGTGACCGAAGGAGAAAGAGGAAGATGGTTCGTGTGATCCCCTAGGTGTTGAGCACGGTCGCGGTGGCTTCAGCAATCCTTATGTTTCTTATGATGGATGCTCGAAATCCCTACCGCATTTTCGGGCTCTTAGTAGTTTTAAGCAGTCTTCCCATTATTGTAATCGGGTTCTTGGTTGGAATATTTGGTTAGTGAGTTTTTCTTGTAATCCGAAAAATGTAAGACTCTTCAGTGTTGAGTTCATTAAATAAAAGTTACGTGTTTTTATATTTCACATTATGATTGTTTTAGAGGGAGACTTCAAAAGCACAAAATGCCCAAATTTCATTTAAGAGGTTTGAAAACTTCGGGGTGTTAGATTATCTCCCCCTTCAAAGAATTGCGTCCCCGCAATTCTATCATAAAAAAAAGGAAACTGAAACCCCAAACGTAAAACTCTACCGAAACAGCGGGTCTGGCTCGGTTAACAGGACACCAAAGTAAGCACACAGCTCTTCGGTTTCCCTAGTCCAGATGCACCTCGAACAGTGCTCCTTGAACTCCTGGTCATGTGTACTACACACGGGCTTCCAAAGGGAGGCTCGTGCGATGCAAAGCTCGGATATGTCCGAGTAGATAAACTCCTTGACGACTCTTCTGGCCACATCCTGCTCAAGATAGTCGAGAGGGACAGTGCGATCGAGGAGACTGATTTTCAAGACTTGGAACATATATGCTGCGCTGAGCTGGCCATCCTGGGCAGCCACGAGAAAGCACGCTCTGGCAGTAAAGTTTTGTGCCAGAGTGAAACATTGGAATAGGCCCTCAAAGTACATTCCCCTTCGCCTATAGCAGGGGAGTTGAGCAACAGCGATGAGCTGAAAGACGCGATTATTCTCTCGACACAGCCGAAGAATCTCTGGACCGTTTGCTAAATTGAGCAAACGCTGGCAGGACCCTCGTAGGTGGAGAAATGATGGGTAATCCACCATGCATGCCTTGATCAAGATGACTTCTACTAGCTCATCGGGTAGGGATGAGAAGTTCGTTTGTCCAGCCATCTGAAAACCTCGAGGGGAAACTTTTAACAACACAGATACGGTGAAGACATGAAAAGAAACAAGAAACATCCATTTGTGAAAAAGTTTACACGGCAAAGTCTGAGTTCACAAGACGTACGCCACAAAGAGTGGCAAAACTTCCTAACTCTTCAAACCACACACAAGATGAACATACAGGACTAAACTCATGGGAACATTTATAACGCCTCCTGAGTTTAGCGTGAGGGGTGTGGAGTTGGGAAACGTCGGTGTACACTTCTTTCCTAAGAGACACACGAGTGGACTCATTCTCCAACGCTCCAAAGTCCATTAATTGGCCCCAAAAGCCATAGTGCAGGACCTGGCACAGATAAGCTGCTCGAAGATCTCCAGCAGCAGCAGCTTCTTGAAAAGGGTTATCTAGCATTGTGCCGAATTCCTCTCCAGTTGTGAACACTCGGAAGAGTCCTTCGTGATACCTTCCCCGACGTGCATACGAGGGAAACTGCGTCATCATCATTAGGAGATAATCCATCCCCATTCCCCGGTGGAGACTAAGCACCCTAGATGAGTTCGACACATCGTACAAGCGCTTACACGTCATGTGAATTTGGGCATAATTCAGGAAGTTTTCACGGCTGGCTAGAGATATAATGTTCTCTAGAGCCTCAGTGGGGAGTGACAAAAGGTCCGTAGGTACATTAGCCATCTGAAAGTTATAACGTTCTTACTTAGTTAGTCTTAGCAATATATCTATATCACCTGGTTTTCCAGAGTTGCCTGAACCTATCCTCTGATACCAACTGTAGCGACCCCGATACCCAGGGTGCCTCATGAGACATGATATGCTTAGCATTTCATTACAACATTTACAAAAAAAAATATATCATGTCTCATGACTACAGAAGATCGCGAGGCTCAGGATTCCGGGAAACCAGCTGCTCTGATAAACTTCATCAGTACATTCCATGCCTGAAAAATTTTAAACAAAACGTAGGGTGAGCAAAAATGCCCAGTAAGGGGTTTTAAAACATTTTATGAAAGTCCTTTCTTAAGTCCTTTTGAAAATAATAAAACATACTTTGCTAAAACAAAACATTGTTATTTCTTAAAAATATGAAATCCATCTCTATTTGAAAACTACTTTCATAGAGAAACACGTACTTGAAATGAACATGATCAGAGTGCGCAAAGTAAACAATGCATAACGTTAAAACAAGGTTACTTCAATTCTAAAAGATTTCTATGACTTAAGCAGGGAAAGACATGCATATCATGGTTCATGAGTAGAAAGCAGATCATCTAACAATTTACATTACGAAAAACAGTTCTTGTCACATAAAGTGCATTTTCATAATCTTGGGAACTTTCAACTAGGGGTTGTCCTGTTAGTTGAACTAACCCCTGGTAACCTTTATCATTACATGCAGAGGGTATGTATAATCCCGGACTTTGTCATGACTTTTCATCATGACCGTATAACATACATAACAGGTCGAGGCTCACCCCCCGCCCTGTTTCTTTAGCACAAGTCAAGGCTAACTACCAAGACCGTCGCACATGTTCGTCTCATGAGACTCTTGCTTTACCCAATGCATTGGAGCGCTATATAATTCCGAGCGCACCCATCACATCATTCTTGTTGCGCTATATAATTCCGGGCGCACCCGTCACATCATTCTTGTTGCGCTATATAATTCCGGGCGCACCCATCACATGTAAGTCCTATACATCCCTCACATATCTTGGCATGGTCATTCATTCATAGGGTTGCATACATTCCTAATCAAAACTCCTTTTTACATACATGTTCATGACTTGAGGGGGATCATATCTTAGATGTAAAAAGAACTAGGCTGTTGGATTCAGATTAAACATTGATGCAAATAAACTAAATCAACTTAATCTTGCACATGCAAAAATAACTGGAATACTGAACATAGCGGATTGTCATGTAAAATTTCATCATGTTCATTATATACAACCATAAATTCATAGTTCATATCTTTAAACATGCCAAACACATTCTTTACAAGTATAAGTTTCATTGAGGGTACTTAAAGGTTCAGGTTAAGCCGGTCCACCGGTGCAATACACATGTTGGCTTAGCATCTATTAAAATTATTAGAAACTTATGTGTCTATAATTATATATATATATAACCAAGTCCTGCAAAAAAAAGGTTTTGGAAACTGAAATTTTGAGAACACATTCACTTGAAAACATATAAATTCTTAAGGGGGTTCATGCCACACATTTTTTTACAAAAAGTGCACGAATTGTCAAAACGCTGATAAATGAATATTTTCAATTGGAGAAGTTATTTTGACACTAAACCATACTTAACCCTTACATGTTTTTCATCATTTCATAAACAAATTATCATCAATTGAAAATCATAAAAACCCGAAATGGTTTGTTTCATATATACATATATAAATATGTATATACATATATATAGTTTAAACAACACAAAAAAAAGAGGTTAATCAAAACCCAAATAAAAATTAGATTCTTTGAAACCTTACTCCAGAATTTGGTTTTTCATGTTCAGACATAATAGAAAAGTATAGGTATTTTTATATATATAATATATATATATGTAAATACATATATACATAGTTACGTATATACCAAATCTTGACAAAACCAAACTGAAACTGAAACATGTTTCTTACCTTGCTCGGAGGGGAGGAATGGGCGAGGCAAGAGGGACTGAAACATATGAATCTAGAAGATATACATATATATATATATGTATATCTTGTTCATACTTATATATTTTAGCATATAAACCGAAGCTTAACAAAAAAATAAAGAAGAAGAACATGACCCTTACCTATTCAGAGGGGAGGGGAGGTTTAAACGAGGCAAGAGGATCCGCAAGTGTAAACACAAGAGATATACCTATGTGTATATATAACCCGTATACATGTACATGTATATGAAAACTGAAGTTTAAAACTTAACAGCCAGAGTTCGACCCTTACCAAATCGTCGAGGAGGAGGAGAAAGAGTAGGGTGCAACAGTTCGTCGAGGAGGAGGAAGGCCGGAGCTCTGTCGGCGTCGCCTGGAGGTCGGAGAGGTCAAGGGGTTCGGTGCAGGCCCTTCGGCCTTTGATGCAACAAGGGGTTTTTTAAAAAAACAGAAGGAGAGGAGGGCTTCGGGGGGGGGGAGGTGGGGTTTCGGCGTCAACCGCGTGGAAAGGAGAGGCTAAATTGGGGTCGCTTCGCCGGTCTAGGGGAAGAAGAAGAAGAAAACAGCAGGCTACTGGTTCGGCGCGAGGGAGAAAAACGCGACAATGGAGCCAAGACCAGGAAATAAAGGGGGCGGCGCCGACTTCGTGGAAGAAAAAGAGAGCGGATGATCAAAGTCAGCTCGAGCGGAGGAAACGAAGGCCTATACTACTGGTTCTGCGGCGCGGCGAGGAAGAAGAAGAACCGCAGGCGAGGGAGATGCGAAAAAAAAATGAATGGCTAGGATCAAAACAGTCTAGATCGGACGGACCAAGGTCGACGTGGGGTTTATATAAAAAAAACGAAACACGCGGTTTCGTTCGTTTTCCCTTTTTTTTACGCAATATCATTTTATTTCAACGTTTTTAACATTAAAAAAAACGGTTGTTCTAATATTTTATTAAACCTATTATAAATTCACTAATATAACCTTATAAATAAAATATTATTATCATAATTCAAGGGTTATTAATACCCCTATATTTTAAACTATTAATCCCTTATTTTAAACATAATTTGTATTTTCATTTTTCTCTATTTCTTTTTATCAAAACATATAAATACACATATATAAGTTTTATACATAAAATAAAAAGTGAACTCAAGTATAATAACATATATACTTGTGATTTCACAAATAAACTAAAGAAAAATTACATTCGGATTGTTTTGAAACAAAAAGAAAGTGTTTAATATTAATAAGTTTATCTCTAAATAGGTAGAATGTCAAAATTAAAGCAACAAAACTATTAGATTTTAATAAGAACATAATTGTGTAGTTTTATTTATTTATTATTATTATATAAATAAAATCATAAATTAATTTTGTAAATGGGTAAATATACATCATTAACAATTTTATGAGAAGTTAACCGTAAATATAATTCATGAAAATAAATTAGTTTTATTGATAATTTTATAATAATTTAAATTTAATCAAATTTTAGGCTAACAAACCAAAACCATAAATATATATATATATAATACAACTATATATATAAAAGAAAAATACATATTACTTATCAATTATTTCAAAACTATACTTAATAAGTTTTAACACGTCGACAAAAACTGAATTTAAACATTATTTGGGTAATGGTTAAAAACAAAACATTGGATAATTTGGGAAAACAACGGTCGAAAATATAGTCGTTTGAGGTCCAACGGTCAACATAGAGGATAAGGAGACCCAACGGTCAAAAATATAGCCGTTTGGGGTGCAACGGCCATATTAGGGTGTTTATAAAAAGAAAGGTTTTGGTCTCGGGTGTCCCTTACCCCAAGTGACCGAAGGAGAAAGAGGAAGATGGTTCGTGTGATCCCCTTGGTGTTGAGCACGGTCGCGGTGGCTTCAGCAATCCTTATGTTTCTTATGATGGATGCTCGAAATCCCTACCGCATTTTCGGGCTCTTAGTAGTTTTAAGCAGTCTTCCCATTATTGTAATCGGGTTCTTGGTTGGAATATTTGGTTAGTGAGTTTTTCTTGTAATCCGAAAAATGTAAGACTCTTCAGTGTTGAGTTCATTAAATAAAAGTTACGTGTTTTTATATTTCACATTCTGATTGTTTTAGAGGGAGACTTCAAAAGCACAAAATGCCTAAATTTCATTTAAGAGGTTTGAAAACTTCAGGGTGTTACAAAAAATCTTCATTGGTTTTAAATCATGTAATCAAAACCTAATTTATATGGATTTCAAATTTAGATGGATTACGAAATTTTAAACTGAACATCATATTGTTGAGATTCACTCTATTTAACATCCTTATTTCATGAAAAATATTCTTGGGATGGTTTGTGTCCTTTTAGGAATTCTATTAATGGATTATACATGTCATGTATGAGATACTGGTCTTGCAAAACATAGTTTTTCAATTTCATCAGGATTTATTCTTTTAAGACTATATTTAGTAATACCTTGAAAAACAACCAAAAAACCTATGTATTATCTAATAAATAAATATTAATCCTTAAAAAAATATATCAAAAATATATATAGAATCTTATCTCATCAAATTCCCAGAAACATGAATATTTCTTACCTCAAGAAAAATGAATCATAACCGTAATTTCAGAAGAAGAACATTTTAAAATATTTATCTTGTATTAAAACCAAGAAAATAATACTAATTAAAAGAAAAAATGTTAGTCCTTAATAATCAGTGATGTAGATAAAATCATTCATTCCACGTAATTTAATTCTGTATTTAGAACCCCATTATTACAAGTACAATTTCTTAATTGTTATGTAAATTCTATACAAATTTTTAATTTATACTAACTATAAAATTTCCCACATTACTTTGGGAAAAATTTAGTTAGATTTTTTATGATACCTATAAAACATGTTCTTAAATACTGGATTGTAGTGTTTATATTACCCCCACTACATAAACACAAGAAAAAAGTCCATTAAGATGTAATCAGTAAAAAGGGATTATACAACTCTAAGGCTAACAAAAGGTGGGTCAAAAGTGAAAATAAGGCACAATAGAGGGTCGAATATAATGTATAGTTCATGGTATTAGTAAAAACTATAATAAAGTTACAACTCAATGGTAAAAAGGTGTCCATGCTCTAATATGATAAATCAGATCCGTTATTATATCAAGTATACAAAAAAAATGTACCATGTTACATTTTTTTCATTTTGTTATTATTTATATCTTGAAAGTAATTATTATCATAGATCTCACATCAATCACATATCCATATATGATACCTCAAAATATTTATTGGTATTAAAATGGTATTTTGGATCTTTGTAAAAGGCAATACAAAATATTATTCCATTAATTTTTTTAAAAAACATTTAAATGGAGTATAATATGCATAAAATTAATAGAATGAACAGGGATCACATCATATAAATCTGGTTGAACGACCCTAATAAATCTCCTCAATTAATACATCTAATATTGATGAGCAAGAAAATCACCCACACCTGTTCATAGGATAATCATAAATAATACCATGATCATGGTAAGAAGTGATTATCAGCATGAAAGATCTACACCCTAAAAATGTCATTTTTATAAACTATTTCTCAATGAATGATATATATAAGGTGGCTCTTAGGAAAATTTTTCTAAAAAATAAGAATTCATTCATTTTAAAATATTATTTATCAATCATAACATCAATGATATCATAATTCAAGTATTTATAGGTTTTCATTCTATTTGTGTCACCCAACATAAATTATCAAAAATAATATGAATTTTTTGTATCAGAATCCACTATGGAATTAGGGTGTAAAAAAATACTAGTAATCACTAATGGTATAAAAATATAGTAATAATAAAATCAATTAAAATTAAAAAAACATAATTTTACCTAATTTATATTACTCACAATTATTATAAAAATATAAATAGTAGTTAAACAAGAATTCACACTTTTTCAACCATAAAAATGTATTTTAATTCAATGGGTGTAATGAGAATAATGTTTTATATAATGATTTTGTAAAACATGTATCATATATAAATGTAAACATGTCAAAAATAAATGTGTATCTATCATAATGATCATGAAATACATCCCCAAAAAGTGAATTATACAGTATCCACATAGACTTTTAATTTATTTTTTGAGATATATGAACGATATATCATATAATAAATAAAATGGAAATTATGAAATTGATTTTTTGAAATCATGATATCTTTATTCTAGTGTCGTGTCAATGTGAAATGTGGTGCATAATGAGTCCAAATAGGGCTACATGCGTTATTCATTAGAAAGAAAAGTATGGTAACAATGAAAACATTAATCCACGAAGACAGATCATGATGAAAGTAGTGTACGATTCTGGTGCTCACAGCAAATAGTAATGAAATACATCTATGATATATATAGATATGGGGAAACATTATTTCTCAAGAATGGCAGTTCAATGAAAATGATATTAAGAGAGAAACCAATAATAATTTTTATAAGAAAAAAAGTAATGAAAACACATAAAATATTGGATTCATTCCATATATTCCTAAAAAATCTTTCTACAACCAAATGGATGGAAAAAGTAGTCAATATTTTATTCTTATATTCTCAGAAGTCATTTACCTCCAACAAGAACTGATGCATGTGTCATCTAGCTCATGTGGATGTTTTTTGGGGTTAATCACCACAAGAGTGAAGTAATCATGAATATATTGTGATAATAAATGAATTTATCCTTTTCATGGTTGGGACCTATGATAAGCATGTATCTCCATTGATTTTTCCTCATGCTGTTTCTCAACATCAACCAAATTCTAGGTCATTTGGTGTATGATTTATGATTGTGGAGATGTGGTTTTGGGTGTGTGTGAGGGATCGTGGAGGGGGAGGGGCGTGGGAGGGAAAGTGATCTTGGAGGATGTTAGGGTCATGTCAGGAGGTAGAGGGAGTGATTGAGAGTAGGGGGGTTATCTTGAACCCTATGATCATGTTTTTTAGAAACCAATTTCAACACTTAAACATAGGGCACTTAATACATTGCGTGAAAATTATGATTCTGGAAAACAATTACCCACCCGAAATTTTCATGTTGTGTACTTGATACCTGACATGTAATACTTAATTTTTTGTCATGTATACCATATTCTCTAGAAATTATTATAGAATTCCTTTTAAACATCCTAAAAACTACTCTAACCAATCCTAACCTAATCTAGGATGACTCCCATTTATAACATAATTTATTTAATAGATCAAAGTTAGTTATAATTAGAATAAATTAAATTTAAATTGATATGCCTCATTTAAAGTTTCATGAAAACAAAGGGGACGAAAGGTGAGATTAACTACTTTGTTAGATGTGTATTGAAAAAATAATTGTTGGGAGAATTTGATCCTTTTTTTCTGGTTGGAGGTATCTCATTAAAGTTATTACATTTGATATGATTTTGTCATTTCTTTAATAAATTTAAGGAAAATTTTCTGAAATATTTCTTTTATTAATATCCTTCCCCAAAATGACTATAACATTATTTTCACCCATTCTAAAAATAAATCTCCCTATAACTACTCAGTCCATCATGTTTTTAATGGTGAGGAATTTTATTCCAAGAATGAGGGGGTTTCATCTTCCACTTCGATATATTGAATAATAAAATCTTTTCAGATAATGATTTTTTTTAGTTTTTCCAAGACATCAATGAGAAATCATGGAGTAATATTGTGACAACCGGACCCCGGTGACAGCACAGTCACCCCGCCTTTAACATGGCCGTCGGGTCCTGACCCACCAGGTACCACCAGTTGCCCTCGCAGACACGTGGGGCCCACCCCAGGGTCCACCCTGGGGTCCACCCACGTGCCCGAACGGGTCATCTGACTAATGATTTCCCCACAGGCCAACACATTTCCTTTCCAGTGTGCTTTTTCCTCACTCACACACACCCTGGGAGACTTCCCAGGAGGTCACCCATCCTGATCACTACTCTAGGCCAAGCACGCTTAACTATGGAGTTCTAATCAGATAAGCTCCCGAAAAGGAAGGTTCACCTTGTTGACATAAGTCATATAATTTAGTCATTTATCCCTTTATCATTTGGGGATGTTACAATCACCCCCATTTTAGAGCACAACGCCCTCGTTGTGGGCCCTACATCTCAACCCAGGCAGTGCACCACACTTAAGGCTGGGTTCCTCCTCTGATACCAAATGTGACAACCGGACCCCGGTGACAGCACAGTCACCCCGCCTTTAACATGGCCGTCGGGTCCTGACCCACCAGGTACCACCAGTTGCCCCCGCAGACACGTGGGGCCCACCCCAGGGTCCACCCACGTGCCCGAACGGGTCATCTGACTAATGATTTCCCCACAGGCCAACACATTTCCTTTCCAGTGTGCTTTTTCCTCACTCACACACACCCTAGGAGACTTCCCAGGAGGTCACCCATCCTGATCACTACTCTAGGCCAAGCACGCTTAACTATGGAGTTCTAATCAGATAAGCTCCCGAAAAGGAAGGTGCACCTTGTTGACATGAGTCATATCATTTAGTCATTTAACCCTTTATCATTTGGGGATGTTACAAATATAGAATGAATGACCACTTTTTTATAGGTCTATGTTTTTATAGATTATCTGGGCTTGAAAATTTTGTAAACACTCTTGAGAATTATATTGATACATGTACATTGATCAGAAATAGATTATTCAATATTAAATATCAATATAGTACATTGGATTAAAAAACTATTGGGGTAACAAGTTTTGTGACATTTTTTCATTTGGAAGACATTATAGATTTCATCATTAAGGGGAATGATTCTTAAGTCATAAAATTACATTTTTTAATTTAGAAATTTTTTTGAAAAATCTTGCATAAGAAGGTACTTGGGAAATAACATCTATAATTGGAAAATTCGTAAGAAAATATTTGACCAACTCCATGATTTTTTTATTTACACTCCTCTAGACCATGTTTCATTCATTTAGAAATGGGGATATATGGATTTTATGCATGTGGATCCATGTAGTCACAATAATTTTTAGTCCATTTTTCAAAAATAATCATACTCATATGTTTATAGATTATTTGTTTTCTCCTAACTATCTACATCAGATTCTATTAATGGTTTTTCTATAACTCAATTTGGTTGTTGAAAATCCAACTCATTTTTACTTCTGAACATTATAATATACCTTTGGAAGATCCACAATATTTTTAGCTATAGTACATGATATTGAATCAGATATAGTCATAAAAATTTATTCCATTGGAGGCACCAGGTTGCATAGTGCAGCTTTATGGTTTTACATCTTAGTTTATTAGGACATTACATTTTCATCAACATTCATTATTAAAGAAGGGAGTTGGTTTGAAATATTAGTTTATATAGGTTTTCATGAGTTGGTGGTATCCATGGAGATTACTACAATTGATGATGTTGTTTGGGATTGTATATCATAATTTAAGGGGATGAATGTTGGAATTTTTATTATAGTCAACGAGTGAGACCTTGCGGTGGGTACCCATATGGTATTTGAATTAATTGTGGTCCCTATAAACTCCTCTATTTAACGTGACAATGATTTCGCTGATTCTTATTTGTCCTTTGATTGTAAATTTTCTTGATTAGAAATATTTTTGGATGCTGGTTCTAGTTCCCTTGTTGATTGAAATTGATACAATTACCACCATGTGTTTTATTTTCATTAATCCCCACCCAAAAATCATGGTATTATTTTGGGACTCTGCACATCTCATAGGTTTTTATTTCCATTACTAGAATCTGAGGTGGTGGTGATGAAATAGGTAGCTGGAATGATTCTTGCTTTATAGGTAGATCTTCTAGATGAGAAATAAGGTGGGTGGTCTCTTCAAATTGATGAATTCAACAGCGAGGTGATACTCAATCACATATACATAGATTGAAAAAGTAAAATACATCATCTAGAATAGTTTAGCCAAATTTCAGCATCTTGGGCATGACTACAGCACTGGCTATCAAATATACTACAATAAAACCATATTGATGGACTCCTTTATAAAACATTTGTAATTTAAGACTCACATTGAGTTCACGTTGTTTTTATTTGTGGGTCAGTTCATTGAATCCATCCCAAGAATCCCACATTGATTCTCCATCATTCATGGAGATTATTTTAATTTCATTAATCATCTTCCATGTCCAAATCAGTGGGTGGTACTTGTATAAAAACAATTCATTTCTAAATCATCCAAAGTCATTATTGAATAAGATGTTTAATTTTTAGCTACACCATTTCTCTATCCCATATGTTTAATGTAAATAATCCTAATATAATGGTGTTTGATGATTTTTAGTGGTTGTGAAGGGTACCATAAACCTAAAGAAAGATAAAAATATGTCTATGGGGGTCTTCTTTATGAATCCAACTGAACTTCCCTATATTCATTAACATATGAATGAGTCCATTTTTAATTTCATATTCATGTTCCAGAATTGGAGGGTGCACAATGTTGGGTGCATTACCCATAATCATATGTAAATTCTAGTCTATAATGGTGGACTCCTGAAACATAGGTCTCTCACCTAGATTGATAGGTGGTGTACAATTAAGTTCATGTATACGTGGGAACCCAATATTTTTACTCTTCACTATTTTTTAGTGGTAGAGCACATTAGTGTTTCTATCATTCATGTGATTGAATATAATAAGTTTTTGTGTCCATGCATCATGAGTTATTTAATGTCCCTATTGTGCATTCACTAGCCATGAATTCCAAAAAAAGAGAGATATAGAGGATGAAGGTACTCCGAAATGAGAAAAATATAAAAAGGAAAAGGGGGAAGTAAATAAGTAATATGGATATAGTTAGGTGATCCGAGTTTAATCTTAAGAACATTGTACATGCTAGTTGTTTTTTCCAATTACAGAGCCAAAATTTTACTCACCCACATGCATCATTAAATTCACATAGGGAGATATCATTTTAGAATTTGTAGACCCAAACAACACTTACCACAAATATATAGTAATGTGGATGTGTGATTCCAATCCCATGAGGACTACTGTAAGGTCTATTATCATTCCAACATACCCATTTTAAGGATTCCTCCCCTTTACTCTTTATGTATTGTGTTTAATATATCTATGTAAATTGGTTTTTAAATTCATATATCTATAGAAGTAATCTAGGTAAATTTCATGAATATTTGGAAATGATTATCCATGATTTAATATATAATGGTCCTATGGAATAATAATTGAGGTGGGGATAAAGTTAATAATTGGTTTTGGCAAAACCAATTGGATCCAATTATGTTGTAAATATCTCATAATTAGGTTATAGATGATAACCTAGGTTCATAATTTATGGCCTCTATATAGAAATTTTAACATTATAATGGTAATTTTCTTGCTCAACTCTAATTAGGTCAGGTTGATCTGATCGAACATCCCATGGTCAAATGCTTGTAAAAGAATGTGACAAACAATTATTTTTAATCAAATTACTATCTATAGGTATTCTGAAATTAAATCATTAGATTCACTCGGTTTGGAAACACCACTATCTTTACCACTAACCCTAAATGGTTTTTCCCATTTAAATGATGATAAAAATAAAAGAGGTATTATACATGCTATGCATAATCACAATGAAATTTAAAATTTAAAATTCTAGAATTAAAATATAAATAATCAGTATCAAAATTTTTCCAAAAATGTAAATCTGATAAGGAATTAACGTTAGATTCTGAAAAAATTAAAAATTACTGAATCACAATCAAAAGAATTAAAAGAATTAAAAATTAAAATTAAAATGTTGTATTTATGAATAAATGTTTGTTCATGGTTGAAGAATATAAGGTAGTTATAGAAAAAAATATTTGAAAAGAAATCATGATTTCACATATGAGGAAAATATGGGAACATATTAATATTATTACCCAGATTCAATTAAAGATGGAAAATAATGAAAAAAAAGTTTTAAGAAAAAATTAATGAAAAGTAGAAAATATAAAAATGTGAAATTGACGATTTCTAAGCACTCTATGCATTGCTGTATAAAATATATATATAGTTCTTGGAAATATATTGTGTAAAATTACTACATGTAATGTACTTTCATAAATGATTTGGCTCCTGACATCTACATGTCATGTAATTTGGTTTCATGTAGTGTAACTAAGATCATCTTGTCCCACAAAATAATATTCTCAGATCATTAATGGGAATTTATTTGAAGGATTCATGTCATTTAGTCTCCCCATGTTGTCTATGAATATCACATTTGGTTGGATATTGAAATGTGAAAGCTGCATATTTTGTAATTGAGTTACATGCTATGTAATTTTTTCACATCTTGAAAAATCAGTAGGCATTGTAATGTGTCCCTTAAGGTATACTATAAATAGATTCTAAAAATATTTTATGAGATACATGATATGTTATGGTTATTATTGGGACTTTTTAAACTATTATTTTTAAGTCCGTAATTAATAATTATTGGGAAAATAATCAATAACCCAGTGACATATCAAATATTTCATTAATAAACCTTAATCAAATACATCCAATATATATATATAGATTAATCTAATCAGTATGGAATACATGAATATTTTTCCCACACCCATGAAGAATTTGAGTTATTGTGAATTCCATGTCCATATGAGGAGGTTCTTTCAGTTCTATTGAATGCCATATTTTTATTAGGGATCATCATCTCCAAAGTATATTATTTTTTTAGTAATTTTATTCAAATTCAATAGGTATCTTGACATTGACCTCAATAATGAATCACCATTATACATTGGAAGAGTTTCTGGTGATGTTCAATGCATTCCCAACTATAGTGAGTGCTACCATCATTATTGTTTCTACTTTAGAAAAATATATTTTTGATAAATGTTCATTGAACATGTTTATATATTCCAATTTTATTGATGTGATGTAACATAATACAAGGATCATGTTCTTTTTTGAGACGGATATTCCTATAAGAAATACAAATTATTAGTGGTTTCATTTTACCTCATTCTCAAATTCAATTGAAGTTGAAGAGTTAGTCTAGCACCTAACGAATATTGATATATGAGATTTTTTCATCATCATTAGTTTAGATTGGTTTGTTGTTCAACAAAAAATCCATTTTTACAATAATTAATTTTATTCCATTTTGGTGGCTTTTAGATCTTGTGTGTTCCTGGGAGAGTTGGATATTTGGAACAATTTTATAGAGATTTATGATAATGAGTACAGAAGTCTGTTTTCTAAAATAGTATTCGATCTTGTTGAAATTTTATATCTTGACTATATTCAATTTTTTAATCAGGACTTCCCAGTGGACTTCCTTGATGAGTTATCTAGACATACTCAAGAGAGGGAGGTTGAGATCTAGATTTTTTATAGGGTACACAATCAATATATATGACCTCGTACCATATAGAACTCACTTTTCCTAAAGAGATAAATATATAATAGAATGATCATATTTAGAATGGATGTATTCTTCCTAGAAATTATTCTTTGGAAACCCCATTCCTTATCGATGGATTTTTTATTGGAATATGATGATTTTTATGAAAAATAAATACATGTATCAAATAATTGTTAATAATAAATACAATTTACCTTGTTTGGATGTCTTTTTGTTAGTAAATTGGGTAATTATTTTTGGAAATTTGATCTCTTTTCAGGTATCACGGGATTAGTATTATAGATCCCTATATGAAAAATACCACTTGAATGAGTCGGTGTAACCATTATAAATATCATGGGGATAATTTTAACTAATGTGAAACATCTAAATATTCTATAGATTTTATAAAAAAATATTATACTAATATCTCGATTCTATTATTTTTTATTTCATGGATAATATCATGGTTTATTCCAGAGATAATTTTATGAATGTATATCATGTATTTTTTTTTCTTAATGTATTGAGAAATAATTATATTTATAAAATTCTACAAATTAATCATTTTAATAAAAAGCTGGTTAAGTTCCAGGGGGCATATGATTTCAGATCATGGTCCCTTATTCAATCATAAGAAGGTAAATGCGATCTTTTGTAGGAAATAACATAGAAACTACATTGAGATATGTGGTTTTCTATGTCACATTGGAAATTATTGATGGTTCATAAAATATTTTACGAGGATTTCATTTACATTGACTACCGATAAAATAAATTTAGGGTAATTTTTTCTTGACCCAAAATGTATGTCTTCATCTAATGTGTTAAATTTTAATAGAAAATGATCTCACATCCTGATCATACCAAATATTTGTAATGTTTGTGTTATATATTTTAATAATTCATGTTCTTTTTTTATCTAATGTTATATGAGCATGTGGTGGTATATTGGAAATGTAATATTTGGCCACATGAGAATAATTACAACACTCATGTCTTAGATCTCGCTATTGATATACATGTGTTAAATTATTGGTGATGTAGTTTCTTTATAGAGATGATCACAATATGTTCTAATCGAAATATTTTTAGTTCATAATTTATTTTAAAAGACTTGATAATATGAAATAATACATGGGTGTAGTACCTTCTTATGCATGAATTCATAATTTACTACACAATGTGTAAGGTTAATGTCATTGAAAAATATTTGATTAGGAATTAATCATCCCATTGGATCTTAGAATCCAAATTATTGGGAAAAATTATGTGATTTTTCCCTTTTTGTTAAATACATATATAAAAATAATTTTGGTATGGTAATAAAAAATGATAAATCGTTGGAATTTATTCTATAGTCTATAAAATAGATTAAAATGAGTATGGTGAAGAATGTGGTATCAGAGAAATATGATATACAAGGGATAAAATTTCTAGTTTGTCTCCCACTTAAAAAGAAATTATTTTCTTTTGGAATCATATTATTTTACCATCATCAATCAAGAAAATATACTTCAGTATTTTCATTTTCATTCAAGGGATATTCATCAAAGAACTATGAGATATATTATGATATGAGATGTGATTTTTGGTTGTCTAGTTAAATTACTAAAATCACTAATTATTTTTCCTATTGTTTCTCCTACTAGTAAGTAATGGATAAGAAACCAAGGCTCTATATTGTGATCCTTAATCTTATGGTGCTATTATGGAACACAAATGAGGTGTCTATAGAAATCATAGTTAGATAACTAGTATGTCCCCAGTGATGGAATTTTATAAAGGAATTGATGTAACCATTGATGTAATCTGATAATTTTAATACAATCAAGGACATAACCAAGGATGAGGTTTTGAGAAATGTAAATGTGTTGCTGTTTTTGATTTTCCAAAGGATCTTGTATTCCAATGTACTTTTCAACGATCTTGGGTTTTCCACCTGTTTGAAAATATTTCTTAATTTGGTTATTGGGACTCAGGTTATATTAAGTGCCACATACAATCTATATACATATGACTAGATAATTTATTCTATGAATATACTATAGGATATTCTCCATGCCATATTTTTAGATTTTAGTAGATATCCGACAACCATCTTAGACTGGTCATGTATTATTATAATAATAGTTACTAGACATTGCTCAGAATGATACCATTTAATAAATTTTATGTTCCATCAAACAGAATAAACCATTATCATCATTAGTTGGGAGATTCTTCTATCATGTTAATGGTTGATGATTCGGACACACTAGAGATAATTCGAGATAGAGTTTGAAACATTCTTGTAGCATAGTGTTGATAGAAATCATCTATGAATCATAAATGTCATCATCTTCAATTTTGTTTTTATGAAAGGGTATTATTGAATGTTTCTCATTAGTAGGGCTTCAATAATAACATAAAACATAAGAATATGAGTCAAATATATTTATTACAATTCTGTATCAACGAAATATTTGGGAAAGATAAATAGGGTTTGTGTTAACAACTTCGTAGTATGTTATTTAGAATACTCTCCATATCTCTAATCTCATGAATCTCAAAAACATATCCTTCCCATGTTTGCAGATAGGCGGATTTTTAGGATCATAATGAAATATCAATTGTTCAACAACACTTGGAGATCATAAAACCTTTAGTAAAAGTTAATCAGGGTATATGAATTATATTAGAAAATGTTTATGATGTATCATATTAAATTATCATGTCACAGGGGACAATAAATAAATATTATGGGATATGCGACTAAAATTATTACTATTTCATCATTCTTTATTATAACATCATGGGGGAGATATTCAAATATTATGGAGAATTTTCATATCTACTATTTAATGGTCTCCTCATTTTCAATTTTCATGAATGTTAAATTTATATAATTATGAGAATTGTAAAAATTTAGGTGTTTTAGAGAAATATTTTCCATAAAATATAGAAAATAATATACATTTACCAATTAAAACTACTAAAATATATTCACGACATAATGGGATTCCTAGAAGTGGACTGAGTTCATGTTCAGTGAAAAATTCTTTTTTTTGTTGGGATGAATTTTTCATTGATTAAAAAGGGAACTCTAGGTTTTAAAAAAAGGAGGAACATGTATTGATGTATCATACATTCCAAAAGATGTTTATGTGAACTTTAAATTCACAAAATTAATTTTAGAATTTTTAGCATATTAAATATTTTAAGCACTCAGACCCTTTACCATTTATATTTCCAATGTGATTAAATGATCTATATGCCTCCACTAGATGATTTTTGGGGTAATGTAACAATCTATGAAGTCCTTATCCTATTTTTTCAATACTAAGCTGATCTATTATAATTACATTGGTATTTATGTTATTTTTTTCTTCTCAATCGTCAATCATCCTTGGAAATGGAAGTAATTATACAATTTATTTATTTGGGTCCATTGATCACGAAAAATACACATTCAATTTTTTCTATATGCATCTTATACTATATGAACCACAATTTTTTCAAAATTTATAAATTGTTTTAAAAAATAATGGGAATAAATCAATAATATACTATTATGCATGTGGAAAATTATTTTCATGAAAAAACTTATTTTTTATAGAATTTGTTAAAATAGTTTTTCCAAAGAATTGTGAAATTAATTATGAAGTTGGTTTTCGATGATTTTTTTAATAAATTATTTCATGGAACTGCATGTGAAATTTTATAAGAATATTAATATTGACCTGAATTATTCGACACATGTGATCCTCGGGCATCTATGTAGAGGGTTAATTATTCATCCCATACCATTGAAATTATATGTGGGTTCATATCCCTGGGTTTTCCTCAATTCTTATATCATAAATTCACTGCATCACGGTATATGATAAGGTTGTTGTTATTTATTAAATTAATGTGTTTTTTCTAACTTCATAGTATAAACATAAATTGTCTCTATATAAATGAGTAAAAATTAGTAATTTTAGTTATTTCTGTTCACGTAATCTTGCTAGCTTGACCATCATTATCTTGGATGTGATAAAAATATTCAATTAGTTGTGAACCATTTTGGAATTTAGGTGACGTAACACATTATTTTAAAAAATGTATATATATAATATAGTTTTTAAGAGCGTCCCAAGAAGTATTACTCTTAATAATTCCCTAATATAGTGAGCCACAAGCCCTCAAGTGAACCTCCCCAAACTCCAGAGGATGTTGACTAGAAGCAAAGTCCTAGGGTGTGTTTGTGGGGAGATTATTCCATCATTGTTCAGAGTGAGCACAACAAAAAATAGTAAATACTAAATTGTGATGGACTAAATAAGATGTGGCATAAAAATAAAAATAAATCATGAAATATAAATAAATTACTATCAAAAAATGAATAAAAATTTGATACCAACTGATGATTCCCTTTATCATTTAGTTAAAAAATTTGAGTACATGGGGAATTGGGGATACATGAAAATACTTCATGAAAAAAACTAAAAGTACAAAAAATTATATGACTATCAGGTCTTGAAATGGAATTTTCTATTACCCAGAAATCTAACCTAGAATGCTAGTCAATTATTGAATATTGGATGATTTCAATTTTCAATACCTATAATAATGATGTTTTCATGGGTACCATTGGTAGCCCATGCAGGGTATGAGATACAATATGAATAGGCCACAACCAACGATATCTAGATCATCCATTTCGTGGAATAAATAAATTAAAAGTGTTCCATATGTAATAAAGTAAGCAGAATATATATAAAAATAAATGAAACATTTCTTTGGAATCCTTCATCGATAATATATTGATACTACCTACATCGGCCAAAGATGGATGTATGAACCATGAGAAAACATGTAGAAGTTATTTAGTAAATACATGGGCCACAATAATAAAGAATCCCTGGTAGGTAGTATCCATTATTTTCATCTTCATTGGAGTCACTTCCCCGTTATATAATATAATATTACCCCAAATATAAATAAGAAAAATTAGATATGAAATAAGAACAAGATTCATTAAATCTAATTATAGTGTATTGAGACCATGCAAAGGCGATCTACAAGGAATCCAAAAGGTTTCTATAGGATCTTCTAATGAAACCAATGAAACTATGTCATTCCATGTCTACTGAGAAAGGTATTACTTTTATAACCCATGGAATAGTGAGATATGATTATCTATAATTCATCTCATTCAGGGGACCATATATCACCCGAGGCACTGTGTATAAATATTTCTAAGGATTCTATCCACAATTTCTCACATAGTTCACTAGTGTCACTCATGAGTGTAAGAATATCCACTCGAAGAGCTCGTAGAAGTTATGAAAATGTATCTCTCTTGGAGAGTCAAGTATATCTAGTCATGCATGGTGATTCTATCCATTAGGTCCATATGGTTGGACATGTGTTCTCTTATGACCTTTTATAGGTGGGGCATAACATCGAATGAACATATCATCACTCATAGTATATAAAATCAAATTTCTTCAATAATGACCTTAATACCACATTCTAATAAAGCTATAATTGTTATTCAATTTATAATTAATGACTATGAAACATGAAAATATCAAAAAACATAAAAATTTCATCTAATATAAGAAAATATAGCTTGATCCATAAAGAACAAGGAAATTTTAGTAAGCATGAGCACAAGGTTACTAATAAAAAAAACATGGTATTAAAACGATCCATAAGAGGTTTGGAATAGTGATATACAATTAATTATAAAACATTAAGTATATGAAATATGGTCAAAAACATGAATAATGAGGTATGACCAAAATCATTTCACTAAAGGGGGCCAAAAAAAATAAGATTTAAGTTTCATATCAATTAAAATTGTAAATTAAGGAATTTAATTAATGAGTAACATAGATACACAAAGTGGCCAAAAAATCAAGACAAGAAAAATTAGGTCATTAATATCATCACACCCAAAGGAGTGACCAAGGATGGGGAGGAAAACCCATAGATGGTTTTTTCCATATACTTCGGTCACAAAAAAAATAATACCAAATATAATTAAGTTAATAAACATATTTGGGGCTTAATAGAAAGGGTCCAGCATAGTTCTTAATGGAGCACCCATTATACCATGACGAAATGACAAGGAATGGCCTGGACCAACTATCTCAATGTAGTTTCAATCTAATTAGCATTTTTCGATGCTAGAATCATGCTATAACGGGAGAAACTGAAGGAATATACCAACACACTAAAAATAGGGAATGTATGTCTCAAAAAAAAAAGAACATATGATGAATATACCAGGAAATTTAAGGGATAAGATAATAGGTATTTGTATAATATTGATGATGGATCCAAAAATTAATAATTTGGTGCTCAGTAGAAGTTGATATCAATTATACTAGGAGGAATGGAGGAGGAGACTCGTGTGGGTGGTGGGGGAGGAAAATCTATAGGGGAATAAAAAGAATGTTTAAATACATAAAGAGGGAATAAATAGTCAATTACCACTCACTTTATGGGGTACATGGTTTATCCACATTCTTGGAAAAACCATGCGGAATTCTTGCTGTAGGTTCTAATTCTAGGGGAACCACTCATAGCTTTGTTCAAGGATTGTCTAACCATGAAAAAATCTTAGGAACTAACACTATCTAGAGAGTTAACAACTCCCCATGACCATACTCCAATAGTCTCATAGTTTCTTACAAACCGTGAATACCCCAATACCCCATATTCTATATACATTCAATTTTGAGAAAATATTTTTTTGGTTTCCATGTTTTATAAAAACAGTGCAGCCCTCTATGCCACTTCAAAAAATGAGGCTATAGGATCCAAACAACACATGAACATACCTGAACCCCCATTTCCCCCAATTAGGATTCTTCATTTAGGACTAAAAGGTCATTAAATACCCAAACTAATTGTCCAATCCTTAGATAAAATCCAGGATATTTCATCATCCACTCATAAATACTATTATTCTCGGAGTTTCCCTTCCATGGGTGGGGGAATGTTGTCGAATAAGTGTATTTTACACTACACACATATGCTAGCCACCTACTCTTAGGTCTCATCATGTATGTGTCAATTATTCAATATCACTCAGACAAATGGAATTGACCTGCCCTATAAAGCTTCGCTTTCAAATTAATGATATGTTTCAGATGCACCTTGAATTATGCATCCCCCTCCAACTCAATATCCTCAGGTAAAATGAATGATATGGGTCAACCTGGTATTAAATAATATGTGATATGTGGATAATGCAGTGTATGGAACGGTAGCTATAATGTAACATTAACTGATAGGCTTCCATCCTAAAAATCTCCACTATCTCAAAATGTCCTGCATAATGGGTTATAACTTTCCATACCATCGAATTACTCTATGACCCAATCTAGGTGATACACACTTAAATACCTGATGTCCCACCAAAAACATTGTAGGATGATGTTGATAGATGGTATAAGACATATTATGGTATTTAGTTGAAACCATATAGTTCTAGATCAGATAGATGTTCTCTGAATAAACTTGAATGGTATTAGGAACCACTAGAGTAATCTCATCTATCTCAAGCTAGAATAGTGGTGAATGGGATGAACTATTGTAAATCGAATCATACATAACCACAAGATTCAATTACTAAAACGTTAATTATAGGAAAAATTAATTGGGGAAATATACTTTTCCCATTATCCTCCAAAATCATGTTTTCAGCCATGAATAATATCCTCAAACACTTGTAAATTCTTCATGGACTACCATTTGGTCTGAAGGTGATTTGATTTACTCAAGAGCACCAATGAAAAAAAAATCATTCTTCAACCATTTACAGAAGCATGAAGTGAATAGGTAATCATGACCTGTTATGATAAAATGAGTAAAACCATGAAGGTGCAATATATGCCAAATATAAATCCATCCTAGATCATTCATAGAAAAGGTCTCCCAAATTGGTAGGAAGTGTGAAACTTTTTTCACTTGGTCGATGATAACCCATACTACACTACTTCACTGAGGGGATATAGACAAGGTCCTCCAGAAATACATTCTGACATCATTCGATTTCCACTCTGGAATGGATAACAGTTTTCTAAGATCAACAAGTCACTGGTTCTCTAACACAACTTTCTTAAAAGTGGAGCACTGAGGGATAAAATATGCTATCCCCCTCTTCATACTGGGGCACCGATAAAAAATTGGTATCTCAAAACATCTTGCTAATACTAAGATGTACTACCCAAAAATATGTGTGATACTCCCTTGTCAACTCTCTCCATATATCAAATGGATGTCGCACACATATATGGAAGTGTAGTGTATTTCTTCCGACAACAACGCCATCTACTGGAGGGTTCACTCATGTGAACCTATTCATATAAATGAGGACATTGTAATTGGATTGTTATATCAACTGGAACCACTATATAAAAAATGATATCACTGCTGGAGATGCTAAAATATTTTTCCCATGCTGCTCATGAATAAAAATAAGCATATCCGAATACATATCAAAAAGCATCCACTCACTATTTACCTCATTGATATCTTGTGTTTGTGTCTTCTATCCCAAGGAATAATCCATAGCATAAAACATTAATGGTATATGGTAAATATCAATGTTAAACTATTTCAGTTATTCCAGCCATATATGAAACCTCATATTAAAGCCTCACTATGTGGTTTTATATTTGAAACTATTATGATCTATGTAAATAATGAAATACTATCCCAATAGTCAGTGTATCCAATATCATTGAGCTTAAACAAAATTTTTTATATTGAGGTCTTTAATATGATAGTATTGATCATGAGTCCTCATATGGCGGGACCTATATTCAATGATCAGATTCCCTAGCCTCAGAACTATACCTAGCTCGATTCTAAAAGCATACATAAAATGGTAATGCATCTTCCTGGATCTGGAATAATCCAGATTTTGGATAAATTCATACTTCCCATTAACCCTTTAAAATATTCCTTAAAATATTTATTATATTTTAATTTTCCACCCTACCTGGTTAATCCCGTAAGAGGTGCTTCCATGATTGATATGTACGAAATAAAAAACCTATAATATCCAACCTTATTTAAGAATGATCATTTATCAGAACAAATGCTTTGGATTTTCCAATGAATCCATGGTGGTCTTGTTCTCTGGGACAATGATACATCTGCCTCTAATGTAATATGACCCAGTAAGTTAACATCACTAATCTAAAAGTATCATTATCCTCTCTTATCATAAAGATGGTTCTAAATTAGTAGATTCTACAAGATCTAATTTTGAGTATCATGGTTCTATCTAGTCTATGAATACACGAATATGTCATCTATGAAGTCTAAAATGAAATAAACATGATATGAGTAGAAAACCATTTTGATAAAAGTAATTAAGATGATTGGAATGTTCCTTAGACCAAAATCATATTAAAATACTCATACAATCCATTAATTCTATATAACATCATACATGTTATGTCTAGTATCCTTACATGAACTTGATGGAAGATCAAATTCAAATATATCTTATAGAAAAGTGTTTTTCACCAAAGGTGGTTGAAGAGATCATCGATACAATGTATTGGATAATGGATCTTCACTATAATGTGGTTATGTCAAATGTAATTATTATACAATCTGATTCTACCACACCCCTTCTTGGTTAAAAGGGCAGGAGATCCCCAAGGTGATTTGTGGGTTCTAATAAAACCATTTTCCCTCTAGATACATAAACTATTTACATAGTCTTATTAGATTACATGGTCCATCCTATAGTTATGAACGGAAACTCATTTCACTCCATGAACCAAGTTGACAGTTAACTCAACATACCTCTCAGGAGGTGAGGTGGATAAATCATCATAAAGATATCACTTAAACGATCCATAGATTGAGTTAATTCAACATTATGTATTTCCTGCTAACCCACAATGATACTCAACATTTTTTATGTCACTATGCCTATCGTAGTATTTTTTTGTTCACCATGGGTATCATGGACATCCCATTCTTAGATATGGATTTAAAATTTTTCACTCGAGTGATGTGAATGAAACTCATTTTTGATAATAACCCACATAGCCCTGAAAAGGAATGAGACATTCCACGACAATTATGACATAATTACTAGTAATATCATAGAAAAGGATTCCCTATATCAATTTTTTCAACCAATTTTAATGAGATACTCCTAGAACTAAAATATTCTACTTGATTTGACCCCTAGTGGTGTGTCGAGAGACATAATGCCACCGAACAACTCAATTTAAAGGCCCATATATATATTCCATAATCACAATAGAAAAAATAGGGTCATTCATTAATTTGAAAAATGGATGAAACTATAGTAAAATATACTTGAATAATACCTCTATCTATAGATAGATACAGACTATTCTCCATGGGCGCATGATGCACAACATCGATATGGTTTGAACCATGACCTTGAAATACTACCTGAGTACCATGAGCAGATCCACTATCTTGATGTTCATGACCGGGGTCTAGACTACGTCAGATCTAGAGATTACTACATCAGTATGATCAACTGATGGAAGATGAACTTAAAACCTAATTTGATGTCACATATCTATTTCATGTTAGTGGTGTCAGTATGAATCCCCTCTATCGTTATACTATAGAAAAATAATAGCATAAGTTCTAAAGGTGACCAATATATTCTTAATAATGATATTAGAACATGTTTGTCATTCACTGAGGCTTCTTATATCAAATCATAACACACTGATTACACACTATATATCATTCAATCATGTCACTGTTTCAGCACCTCCCCCATGTAAACCCTCAAAATGATGCTTTCTACTTCTAGATGAACCATCACCCTACTATGGAGCTAAAATCACTTGGATAATATTTTTCACATCTATATAATAATGTTCATTTATGATGACATAATTCAGTATTTATATAAGAGTGTTAAACAAGAAAACATTCACCTCTGTTGGGACAACACACCAAATAACACCCACAAAACTTTTCAAAGTCATCCAATCAGCACTGGGTAGGGACCAAAAAATGTAGGATTCTATTGATAATATTAGAATACACTATCATGGTCATAAGGATATTAGAAATAGGCATGAATCCCATGTATTAGTCTAATATTAGATCCTTTAGAAAGAAGTTATCATTGATGGATGTCTGAATTTCAACCCATATCAGACTTATATGATGCCAATAGTAAAGTGTTATTCATATTAATTCATTCATGTATCTAAATTACCATTAAAATTTTAAAGTATGTTGATCTCCATTTAAAATTAATACATTCCCATACACCTTATAAATTTATATGTGGGGTATACTTAATCCCAAACATAACACGTTCTATCCCAGGAAACAAATGGTTCATGGATCAATGTGAAATAAGTGAATACTTATATTTTCTACGTTAAACTATGTGGGAAAATATAATTATGTGAATTCAAGGACATTATGTGCTTTTTATGTTTTTTAGTCCTTGATGAAACGTTTTTTTTCATAATTATATATAATAATCATTCATTGAAACAATAATATTTAACACAGGCAATGGATACAGGAAATTAAAACTGTCCTGGCCTAATTCATTACATTTTCATCTAATGGTACCTACTAAATGGAATTCCTTAAGATGACCAAAAACAATCAATATATGGTAGGAAATATCACATAAGATTAACAATATTATCAACAGTTTTAAAGGTGAAAAGAATATGGGTCATTAATGTAGAAATCTATAAAATTTTAACTGAACAAGCATAAATTTTTTTTTTCATCTCATGAATTTTTGGTTTCCCATATACATGGGTAAGATAATCCTTGGAAGAAGACCCCTATAAAATTTTAATATCCTTTTAACCTCTATAAATAGAAACAATATGAAAAAAGGAAAGTCTATGCTACCACATTTTACTATCCTGCAGCATATTCTACTTAACAGTCGCCAGAGTGGGTGGGACGTAATACTGCAAACCTTCCACCCATGAATGGTAGAGTCTTCTAAGTGGAATCAAGGTCCTAGGGTTTCTCTATTGGTATTGTATACCACACATAGTATAGTTACCACTATAATTGAAAACAAACTATAAATAGTGGAATAAAGAATAAAAATTCATAGTACAATAAAAAAATCCATGCTTTAGAAATAAATAAATATATCATGCTAAATAAACTATTGATATCAACTGATTATATTGTTCTTGATTGTAAATAAAATGGGCATATATACGTAATAGGGGATACATTCAGATAATTTTTTTATATAAAAAACAAAAATATTGAAAACTTCCACAAATAAAATCAAGATCATAAGCTCAGAGATATTTCCCATACTCCATCAAATAATGTCAATCCATCCTCAAATGATGGATGCCTCCTTTTCTCAATACCTGGTATCGTGTAGTCTTCATGAGTATTAGAGGATTCCCAAGAATATTGTGAGATACAATATTTATATTCCACCACTAATGTTTACTAGATCATTCTATTTCGTGGAATAAATAAATGAATACTGTTACATATATAATAAATGGCGGTCATAAAATAAATAACTGAATTAAAGAAGTGGTCTTAGATAATTCATGGACTCTAGAAAGATACCACCTTCTTCTTCCTCAATCGAAGGTCTAAACTAAGGTAAAACCTATACAAGTAAAATGGTAAATACATTCGACATCATAATAAAGAAACCAATGTAGTTAGACACCAATTTTGCCCAATGGAATTGTGGTCACTTCCCCATCACATCATATAGGAATGATAAAAATATAAATAAGAAACATCACATAAGAAACAATCTTGAAATTATTCAAATCCAATGATGGTTTCCTGGTCCGATCTATGGTAATCTATAAGGGACTCCAGGGGTCAGTATATGGTCCTCACATATAACTCATACAACTGATTCTATCCATGTAATCCGAAAAATTCATCCATTGTATCATTAATGTCTTGGTGAAATCTATTTTCATATGAAGTATATAATATAGGGGATAGGGAATCACCTTAGACATGTAATAACCACCTTTCTAACTAGCCAATACAAGCTTTTTACCCAAGGGAACTACTGTCATGCATGAGTACAGAACAATTTTCTCATAGAGACCATGCTAGTCAATACAATGTACAACTCTCTGCATTACAAGTAGACCCAAACAAGCACAGAGAGTCCATCCACATTGTCCTTATGTCAAGACCCATGTTCTCTCAAGTCTCGTATTAAGTGAGGCATAGAAACCAAGGAACATATCACAAGGAATGCCATATAAAATCACATATCATAAATATTTATATCAATACCACATGATAACCAACTTATCCAAGTTAAAAAATTTAGGCTAAATAACATTGTCACATGAATAAAAGAAACAATCCTAAGTATTTCATCCAATACAAAAAAATATTACATGTGGAATAACAAATATATAACTAACATAAGATTTGGATAAAGGTTAAAAAAACATGCATGTACTAATTTCAATAATGGGGGATAAAGTCATGGACTAATATTTCATTTAAATATAAATTATAAATCAAAGAATTTAGTGAAAGAGAAACACAAAAACCCATAGTGGTCAACAAGTCAAGGTCTGTGAAATTATGCTATTCATGTGGGAATTCCCATGGGATGGACAAGAAATATGATAACAACCCATAATTGGTCTTCACCATATGGTTTGGTCACAGACAACATAAGTATCAAATTAAATTAAACTATCAAATATATTTTGGTCATCCCCAGAATGGTCTGGCATGTGGAATAATAAAACAAAAATTATAACATGTAAAAATGAACATGAAAGTGCTAGACTAGTTACCTCGATGTATTATTACTCACCTCATCCATTTTTTATGATTGAATCTAGCTAGAAAAGGAGAAATTCAATGAATCATCCAAGGTCAAAAAAAGGGAAAAGTCCAAAAATAAATAGTGAAACATAAGATGAAAGAAAAAATAAACAGAATAGAGAGGATCATAGATCATACTGATAGAATTATGATGGATCTGATGGAATGTGATTTGGTTCTATGATGGAGGAGTTATCAAAGGACCTTTATAGAGAGGAGGAGGACACTCATGTTGATGTTAGAGGAGGAAAACAAAGGAGGAAGGAAAATAAGGGTTTAGAACAATAAGTATCAGAAAATCGTAAATTATACATCATAGGATGGTTTACACATTTTGGAAGCATTTATGGCTAAAATGTGCTATAACCATATGCCATGTTCTGGTTTAAGGGGGCACCCAACATTACTAGTTTCGTAGTCAGTATTATTGTGAAAAATCATTGAAAATTTAGATAGCCACAGTAGTTTGAAATACATTATGGTCATTTTCATGGGGTCTCGCTACTTTAGAAAACCCATGCAGCCCCTAGCACACTATTGTCAGCAGCCACATGGTTTAAAGAGAATATGCAGGTTTGGAGGCACAGTTATACAAAAAATGAAACCTATTCTATATCATCCAAAATTAGGAATCATTGTGTCAAATGATATCCAAGGACACCCATGACCTAATTTACCTCATTAGGAATCACCATTAGATACATAAAATGAAATTAAATCCAAAAACTAATTATCATCACCTTCAAAAAATATGAGATGTTACATTTTGTATCAGAAATCATGTTATAAGTAATTTAGATAAAAATTTAACAATAAATAATTTATGACATTATAATTGATATAAATATGTGTAAAAAGTATAATTATTTGTTTTTAATATACTGAACATATTGGGATTATTTGACATTGTCTTTCTATGTAACATCTTTGTGGGATCCAACAGATGCGGATTATGCCACACCAATCACAATCACTTTGTGGTTTGTATATCATATTTTATTCAATGAACTAAATAAAAAGTAAATATAGTGATTCATCCAGAGTTTTTAAAAGATATAAATGGTTATCTTTTGTTATATTATGGGATGTCTCCATTATTAGATCATTAATTTATTTTTTTCTTCAAGAATTTTTTGTTGACATGGTCTTTTTTTTTATCATGATACCTTTGGTTGTAACAGTAACTTTATCATTATTATTTTCTGAAAAATACAATTTAAGGGTTTAATTATATATACATATATTCCACATAACTTGTTTAAGGATATGATAATCATTACACGTTGTGGATTTTTGATGAGCTAGTTCCAGTCCCGAACCTCTGGTGAATGGGGACACCCTTCAGGGACAATCTGTACTCCACATATAAAGTGTTGATAGATGTGTTGCCTAAGATGGGTCATGAAAAATAATAATTATATGCTTAATAAAATATATATAAGGCCCCATATTATATATGTAATATATTATTTTTATTAATAGTTCATTATTGTTTTCATTTTATGGTAATTTCTAAGACAAAATACATTTTTTGAGCTGAACCCAAATCATTTGAATCTTTTTAATTATTTTCGATAAAATATTTAATGATCTTTTTCAATGATAATTATATATAGAATTATTATTTGGTATTTTTTTTATTGAGAGAAAATTTAATTATTAAAAAATGGGAATATATTCAACTGTCATGAATATTCAGATAAAAAAATATAAATATGTATATATGAAACTTTTATTTTATTAATGAATATTTTTATAATAGTTAAATGGAAAAAAATTAATCACAAAATATATATGTTAAAATAATTAATAATAAATCCATGATATATTAAAATATTGTAGAAAATAAATATTTATTATTACTCAATTGTATTTTTCCATTTTTATTCAATGATTCTTCAATGTGTTTAAATTATTTTCAATTTTTGGAATCCATAATTTCTATAATAATATCCATGTATGCATTTTATCTATTTAACATGGTGTATTTAACAAATGAATTTAAACACATATGGTTTTACATAGTTTTTGAATATATATACATATATATATAATATAGAAAACAAGTACACATAATGAATAAATTGTGTTTACAAATTTCTGATATATTATATAATGATTAATTTTAACTAGAAGGAATGATTGATTCCGTTAAAAATACTCTGTCCAATATATTAGTTTATTATAACGTGATATATAATGTGGTTATCTAAACAATATTTATTTTTGAAACACATCTAATGAAATTTATAGGATTATAATTAATGAGAAAAATGATATATATATTTAATAAAATAATCTTCAATATCGAATAATATATTTATGGATTCATAACGGTTTTTATAATATTAAATTGATATTTTGATAATGAAATAAAAATATTTCAAAATAAATTATGATTCCTGTATAATTCATATGATTATTATAAGTTTTTATGTATTCCTATAATTATGTAAAAGTTAAATGCATAAATATAGAAAATAAAATTCTAGAACTCATGTTTTAGAATCTTTTATAAAAAATTTTCTCTATGAATAAAATGGCCAACATTTCATATTTTATCATATAAAGATCTAATTAGAGAGATATAACTGGAATTACTGACCAATTCCAAGAATATATACAAATGAAGTCTCTAACTGTTTAAGTAAATTTTTTGAAGAAATTATTTTTTTTTTATTTTTATTTAAAATGTCTTATGATGTTTCTAATATAATGAGCTATTGAAATAAGTGCACTCATGAGTTAAATTTCAAATTCTCTATAAATAAAATTTATCATCTATTCCATATTTTTTAGTTGGAATGCTATTTCATTTAATTGAATAATATAAAGGCAGAAATGGTCTAATAAATGACTAATTCAATGGATAGTTGGAATGGACTGATGCAGTTTATCAAAAAAAAAAGTGTAATTTATTTCCATAGAAATTGAAAATTAATTTTATATTATCAAATTTTATGAAATAAATAAATATATAACATTTAACATATAAAAGAAATATTTTATGTCCATCACTTTTAGAAAATTGGGTTGTTTATTTCCACTCTTTATCAACTAATATGATATAATGAAATGAGTTAGATAAATTATACACAAAAATCATTCGATGTCACATATTAATATTCCATATATAAAAAAATATACGTTCATAGATAAGAAATTAATGTGAAATGAAATATCATCAACTATAATATTACCTATAATATTATGTCAATATTTGAAGTATATATCATTAAAATACAATATATAGGCCTCCTTAATTAATGAATTAGCCTCCATATGTTTTTAATTTTAAAACTCCCCATATTAACATCATGAAATTATAATTATATATCATTAAATATGTTTTTCACATAATAAGTGATTGTAGGACTCCTTAAAAATAATTTTTCAAAAAATATAACCTCTCCAAATGTATGATAAAATATAAACTAATAATTAATGTTTAATGATGTGAAATATTTAGTTTTGTTATCTCATATAGAAAATTTATCACATTTTTTTATATCCCACATCAGTAAGAATAATGTATCATATACATGTACATCTTTTATGGATCTATATATATTAAATTAAATTAATCAACCAGATTAAAATGAATATTATAAAATTTATGCATTGATTAATAAATAGCGAACTGATATACAAAATAATTAGAAAAAACAACAATATTCAATCTTGTTTTAGATATATTATTTTAAAGAATCAATAAATATTCTATAACATTATAAATAAAAATATGCATCCATTTGGAAATGATATCATTATTATTTATTAATTAATATGTATAGAAATTATAATATTTATCCCAAAATTCAACCAATGTTATAGTTGGATATTATATGATGTTGATCAAATATATATATATATATATATATATCACTATATGAGTATATGTTGTACATGTATATCTATGTGTCACATTTACACTCTATGAACTATTGTAAATAATAGAAAACATCAAAAATTCCTATGTTATATTTGATATTATAATTTCATTGACTCTTGAAAATATACTGATGATTTATAATGAATAAAATACACATTATTAATCCTAGAATGTGAGAACTAAATGTTTATAATAGATAAGAATAATGGTTGATATCTCCATCATATAGGGTCTAGATCAAAAAACCAGAACAAAAAAATCTCATTTATGAACTCTATATCCTAATTTGATATCAAAATCAAGCATAGTAATGTAATCATTTAATCACAACCCATGACATTAATCATATAAACTTTAATATATAAATCCCAATGATATTCCATTAAGGGTTAATTAAATTTCCACTCATATATAACTATTTTAATCCACATGAACGAATAATATGTTATATACTTCTAATGATATTACAATCACCAATCATTTTATAATCCCAATAATTGAAATTAAAAGACATGAATTTGAAATAATTTAATTATGAATGAATTTTTTTCAAATATAAATTAATGCAAATACCCATAAATTTGAGCTTTTTTTTATTATTTTTCATTTAATAAATGATATAATATAATATCAAGTATATTCGATTAATTAATCTATATGTGAACCTTCTCAATGATTTACACAATGAGAATTTGATTGTGGGGAATGTGAATTAATTTTAATTGGAATAATGTTCATTTTTACAGCAATAATTATTTAAAAAAAACAATAAAAATCATTCTATAATAATAATATCCCCATTTTATATTAATTTTTTTTAAAAAGTCATTAACATCCTAAAATTAGATGATGATATAAATCATTATATTTTATTTAGTGACTTAATAATTCATATAAATCGTTGTTCTAATGGTAAAACAATTGAGGTTGAAGAAAATGTATATATATATATGTAATCCATTAATAAATAGATTCTAAAATTATCATATCCATTTTTACTAATCTCATCATTATGCCCAAAAATCTTTTAATACATCTATAGTCCACCAAAATAACCTGATTATGTTAAATTCAATATTCACATTAACATCACCCTAATTTTATTATTATTGAACTGTTACAATAAAATAAATAGATTATATGGTTCAAGAAAATTTATCCTTAAAAAATATCTAATTCATCGGCACATGAGTTAATATGATATTTATATAATTTTTTATTTTTGAAATATAATGTATAGAGACGCGATATTCATTACTAAACAATAAGAATCATACATAATAATATAATATATAACATTTTAATTTTAAAAAAAGTGACATTTTATACGGTCTATATATTGGACACATAATTTATTTGTTGATAAATAGATAATCTAACATGAATATCCAAATGATAGTAAAGATGACTTGAAAAAGATGATAACATATGTGAAAAAATATTTTAGAAACAATAAGGGAATGAAGAATTCTATATGTCAACAGCTAATTCATTTTGGAACATATGAATGCAATGAAGAGATTTATAAAAATATCATCAATGATAATACTATTATATTTAAAATTATATAGTTCTCAACAAAAAAATAATTAAGAAGAACAATTTTAGGGATTTACTAAAAATCTCAATTTTATGACATAAAACCTGACTTGAATCCCCTAGTAATAATTTTTTTAACTCTATCATCTTATTATTTTAGAAACCATTTCCATTGTTTGAGGATTTAAATTTTTTAAAAAAAACAAGTTTTTTTCAATTTTTCCTTTTTTTCCTATATTTATCAGTGTTGTAAATGTGGTCTCTTATAGCATTATAATGGGTTTTAATTTTTTAGAGACATAACTATTGTCTTAATGCACAATTATTATGTTGATATATTTGATATAAAGTGTCCAAATACTTATGATTTTCATTGAGATATTAAAAGATAGTAATATTCAACTTATTATGAATAACAAATATATGTTGATCCTTAACTACTTCATGGGATATAATATTTGGAAAATTTTATAATATTTTTGGTTATTAAATAAAAACACTTCCATTATAAAATATAATAATATACTTCATCATTCACTTATTAAATTACAAAAAAATTTAAAGTATAATGAACAAATTATTGGAGAAATATTTCTAAGACCATTTAGACGTATAAAATTTAATTTGGATATAAAATATTTTAATTTTTTTTTTGAAATAATCAATGAGAAAACATTTTTGAAATAAAAAATATGAAATTTTATGAAATTTAAATGGATCATTCACATTATATGTTATATATCTTGAACACGAGACATTAAAAAATTTACCCTAATTTTTTCCATCCATTGATAAAAAATATCAATAGCATGGAAATGATGACTGATAGATTCATTATGTCATAATAAAATATAGTAATATAATGTGCATGAATCCATTCAGTAATTTATTTCAAATAATATAAAAAAAATTGTATGATTGAGATAAATAATTAATATATACATATAATATTTAATATATCATTAAATAATATATTATCATATTATTTGGTGACATATAAATGTTTAATAAGTAATAATTGATAAAATAGTTTCATAATAAAACATAAATAGAATGAAAATATAGATTGTTTTCTTCCCTCTTATTAAATTGGAATATATCAATTCTTTTTTCAACAACCCCATTTTAAATCCATGATTATTATTAGCTATAGGAAAAGCGATCTGGAAATTTTAAAAGAGATTTTAATTTCATTGATTTTAAAGGGTTCATGATTTTATCCAATATAAAATAGTTTATGGACTTGAAAAAATTATATAGCGATGAATATAGGTGGGTGAATCAATGATCAAATATCTATAATGATATTTTATCGAGGATTGTCACATTTCATTAGAATTAGAATATCGATGAATATATAACTAATGAAATGGTGGGATAACAATTTGGGTCTTAAAATGTAGTGGAATTTTATCTTCATCTATGAATTCTTGCATCACCTTCCTATACACCAATTTATCTTATGACTCAATTAAATAATATATTTATTCTAATTTCCTAAAAAAAACTTATAATTCTCAATTCATTAGCATTGATTAAAAAGTTCCCCATACATTATATAGTCTGGTTAATTATCCTTCATTAACAACAAATTTCAAGATTCAAGGATCATAATGATCATATCTACCTATGAATCTGACCTTTTCGAAATAAAATATTTATTCCCTATTATTTTTTTAAATTTATTTGGAATTAATTATTTTAAAATAGTATATTTGATTGTTCTATATAGTGTTAAAAATATTAATTTATTAATGAATATTAAAAAATATTTTCTCAATTGATGAGAAAGGAATAGTTAATTATAAATAGAATTAACTTTTTATTTTAGGCATAATATTAATTCTTAAGAATCATAGAAATAAGAATTAAAATATCAAAAATTATATGGTAATAACACACAAAAAATGTGTTTCTTTAGTCCCATGAAAATTACATAGACATAAAATTAAAAATTCAATCCCCCTCTCTAATCTTATTTTAAAACATTATGTATACCATTATGAAAAATATAATAATATAATAAACTTTATAAAAATACATAAAATATAAAGAATTTGAAAAAACAGTCCAAGATTAATCACAATCCATTTTTGGGTGTCCTGCCTCCTATCATTTAATTCTAATTATTTATAATTATTTATTCAGTGTCAAAATGAATATATATATATATATGATAATTTTCCTTCTCAGAGAAAAATATTGATGTTTTAGATTGGAATTTAATATTAATAATATGATGATATCATTTTTTCCGATTGTTATTAATATTTTTATGTTCTAAACATGATAGTAATAAAAATACTATATCAATTAAGGGAAACTATGGAATATCTTCTTAGAATGGCCGAACATCACACTAATTTTATTCTCAATTAACTAAAATATTGATTTTAAGCCTTACTTTGGCATAACAATTACTGAAAGAATATTCTCTTCTATTAAATTATGTTGATTCAACAAATTAATTTCTCAAAATTTTTATTTAATATATTTTATTAGTTTTTATTATTTTTTAATGAAATAAATTAAACATAAAAAAGTCACACAACATTTTCTCTTTTAAAAAGATACGAGGAATAAAAACATAAAACCCACATTAAAAACAATATAAATTGTTTCATTTAATATGATTTATAAAATTTTTATGCATAAAAATAACATTGGAGAATAATGGTCAAAAAAATATATGACAATTAGCATTATCATTATTAATGAAAAGAAATATGGAATTAAAATATAATATATTATTTATTTTATAGTAAATATTTGTTTTTATAAGTTTATATTTTATATAAATTAATATCTCAAAATATGACCTCCCACTAATGTAGAATGATATTTCACTTAGCCTTTATTTTAATTTGATGAAAATAATTAAAATATGACGCATTATGGGGATACATACAAAATATAGAAATCAGATATGTATGTATAGAAAATAATTACCTTAATTAATCATTAAGATCCAGTAGATTCAAAGTTTTCATTAAGGATCCATGCAACATGAATATATCATATGATTGATTAATGAATCTTTTACAAAATTATCAAAAAAATATTATTTGAAAATTTTATACGATCTTTAGTTGTTCAAACTCCTGTACTTATGACTTTATAGCACAATGGATTTCTAAAATTTTTCTAAGAACAATGAAATTAAAATATATATTTAAAATAATACATTTTTTTAAATTATATTATTAGATAATGATAACAAGATTAAAAACCCTAAAAGGGAATATACTAAAAAGGGTTTCCCTCCTACAAGGTATATTGTATAAATTCAATATATTATCATAATCCACCCAATATAAATTTTTTTTGGCATTAATATAATTGCTCAATCCAATACCCAACACTTTCATGTTTGGTCTGTAATTTGATGAATAAATTTATAAATTGTAAGGCAAGTAAAATCATGAAATTATCATTATGAGATAGAAATTTTATTATTTTTGTTGTCTATTTACAAAAATACTATGAAAAAAGTTTTTGAATTTATGTTTTCAAGAATTTAGTCTTAATCTATATCATTTTTCATCATTAAATTTTAAAAATCATAAATCTAATTTTACATGTGACCACTATATTAAAATATAATTTTTTAATAGGGAAGAACACGGATAAAAATCATCATTTGGATACCCCTAATAGTATTGTACAAAATTTAAACAATAAAATGAAAACATTTAAATTAATGATTCTATAGAGGGTAAATTTATAGGATGGTTATTTGAATTATTTTTTATATCTAATTGGAATTAATGGGAATTATGAGAAAATATTTCATAGAGTGGTTAATTGTTTTATTAAATATTCATTAATTGCCTATAAACTAATAGAGTATATCCATTGGTTTTACAGTGGATAAATATAGAAAAATTATGAGTTATCTTATTTATTGACATGAGTGGAAAAAATTATGATTATTGAAATAGGTTCTATTGATAATAATCACGTCCCTAGGAATCCTATAACAAATAAATATATATCAATTATGGAATTTAATTACATGAAGATTATCATTATACATTAAAGTAATGATATAATATAATGTGGGTAAGGTCATTAATATACTATGGTATAGATAAATAATACTAAGTGTTTGGTAATATTCCTATAATTTCAATTACCCACTAATTAAAATATCATTCAATTGTTTTTAGAATGACATGATTTTGTATAATTTTTTTTATATATCAATATCATTGATAGTAAGGGTGACATTGGTAAATATGTTGAATGAATCTTGAAATTATAGGCAAACAATTTTTTAAATATTTTAGAGTAGTTTCACTTTATAAAACCGGATTTACCATGTATATCTTCGATAAAAAACAAGAATGAACATTTTGACCATCCTGTAAAAATCTTATCATAATCACACAATAAGTGAAATTATTCTATACAATGGGATATTACTTTTTTATTTTAAAATTGAGTATAAATATAACATACTTTAGGATATGTATTACGATGTTTTAAAATTGATAATATTTTTATATAACAATAATTAATGAACCATCAATCAAATAATAGATTATATAATTTTTATACAAATCACTGATAATGATATGGGATGAATAATATTATCCATTAGCTATGGAGGTTATCAACTACCACATATTAAAAACACCATTTTTACATTATTATAAAATAAAATTTTTTCGATACAGTGAACCAACTAATTAAATTATATTTTAAATCCATATTATTTAAAATATATATTAGTGATGAATGAATAGATAATAAAATATTACGATATCCTAGAAGATAAGATCACTACATATCACCGTTAATAGAAACAATATTAAAATAATTATTTATAGTGGTGAAATGGATTTCTTCTTCATTTAATCATTTTATCTATATATAATGATTAATAATTATATTCCTAATATATTTGATAAGATCTCTAAAATAATTTTTTCATTTGAAAAATAATATTTTTAATGGGTTAATCCAATTATCATCATGCTTAGTATGATAGAGATATGATATAAAAATATATTTTTATGTTATGACAGAAACAAATTCACTAAAACTAGCATATTTTATAAACAATATTAAATTGAGTTGGATGATGGTGATTTTTTTGTAATGGACATTATAAAGAAACATAGTTTTCAATAAAATTACTTCATTGTTATTTTTTATAGATGGAATTTGATTAAATACAACTACCATGGATTCACTAACCTGATGACCTTACTAGACATTATAAGTATATAGGAATTATACTTCCATTATTATGATATGATAATTTTTAATTTAATTCATTATTTTTATTAAAATATTTCAAAAAAATCATTGTAAAATTTAATAATTAGTTAAAAAAAATTTATAAATAGCTGATATTTCATCGTAAAATACATTTACACATATCAGGACCCAAGTTTTGATGAAAATTAACTCATGATTTTATACATAAATTCTCATATAATATAGTTTGAGAATATTTTTGGGCTTATTATCATTTAGAAATTTGGAATATAAAATTTAAAAATGGATTATAGTTACAAAAACATTATTAATAAACTCTAATACATTCATCTATATTAAAATTATCTTCTAACACTATAAAAGATAACATATGAAATTACACAAGTAATGAGTGATATAAAAATTCCATTAAGGGATTAATCAATGTATTAAATGAGAAAAATGAGAATAGTTTATTCATTAAGAATATCAATGGTATATAATTGGTGTTTGAATCATAAAAAACAACAAATAATTATATACGATAATGTCATAATAGAAACCTTAGAATGTTGTAGAAACCCGAAGCATGATATCATAAACATAAGTCATTGATATCTGGCATTACCATATAATATATTTTTCTTAGGATAACCTAACAGGTACCATAAATGTTATCTTAGGTGACAAAAACATAACACAATGAATTGTATGAAAATATGGTTTTCAACCCACCCGTTAGATTCATATCATATACATTTATAAGTGAGCCGCATTGATCACCAAAAAATATGATATATGTCATCACATTAAATTACCTGATTAAGTAGTGTGGGATAAATATATAGATTTCAATAATCAATGATTGATATGTACATCTAGGTGAATAAACATGAGTTGAAATTGGGTTTGGAATTCATTAATATAACGTTTGTCATGGAACATTTCATGATACATTTTTCATCATTACAATTGAATATAAAAATTCATATATATTTTTTATGATTTTGAATATGTCATATCGTCAAATGGAAATAAGTATAATTGTATTTAGGATGTGTAAAAATATATGTAAATGTAATAAATTGAATATTAAATGGTATAATATAGATAACATTCTTGAATGAAGAGGATAAATAGAGGATCCCACACCTTTATATGAGGTATATATGTTACTTAGTGATGTTTAATTAGTGTTTTTGGGTTCCATGTGGTTGATATATAGAGGTAAATGATGATTATCTATATTATAAATTTGATTTATATAAAAATTGATGGGAATATGGGAGGGTTTTTATTTCAAAACCAGATGGAATTCTTTGTTAATTACTATACAAATGTTTTGATGTATGAACCGAATACAATCACTAGCAAAAACATTCCCTTGAATTTTAAAATCATTATTTTCAAATTGTAATTGTTTCAAATAATTTATAAATATACGAAGGTTGATTCAAATGATGAGAAATAAATAATTAAAATCATTATTTTCAAATATTAGTTGTTTCAAATAATGCTTCATAATTAAAGTTAATCCTGTCAAAATATAGTCCGAAATATTAGAATTTTCAACATTATAAAACAAATATTTACTAAATATAACATGATTTTATGATTGTAACATTTTTTCCACACTCATTAAAATTATGTTTTAATTATTAAAAATATATTATCATTTCTATATAAATAATTATTTTTTATAATTTTTTTTAAACTACATATATTTCCTATATCATCTAATTCATCAAAAATATTTTCTTGACTGAAACAATTTATTTCCGAAAATATAAATTTGTTTTTTCAACAAATCAATATAAAATTTTCATAAAAAATATTATTTATTCAATTATAAGGTAATATTAAAAATTATTAATATAAAAATTATTCATTATTTTCAAATAATAATTAATAATATTATTTTCTATATACAAACCCGCTTTTTAAACAAGTATATGAACTAATTGTGAGATGTGTGATGGATACATTTTATTGGGTAGTCCAGTGAATAAGTTTAGGGACATGATATAAATAAGATTGAACATATCCAATAAATGGTTTCTCCCTGACATAAGTTATTGAATATCATCTCTATATTTTTCAATGGAAACACCTAGTGATGTCATCCACATTATTAGCTCCAAATAATGGGCTATATAAGGTATGATATTACTGGTTGATCCCATCACTCCTTTTTTCATCATTAATTATACTTATCATTACCCTAAAATATTATAATTATACTTATCATTACCCTAAAATATTATAATTATTATTATCATTGACCATTTACTATATTATGAACTGCTATGATAAATAATTGGGTATTAAATAGGATGGGATTAGAAGTATACTAGTCCTAAATTATAAAATTATTTTATTTATTCAATATTATTATTTATTTTTATAAAAATTATGTATTTGAAAATAGAATATTATTTATATGACATTACGTCATTAAATTTTCCCCCGTTTAACAATTTCTCACATTAAATTACATTTTAAAAAATAAAATATGTCAGTGTACAACTATATCATCATCTCTTCTTGTTCCAATGTTTCTTCCAATTGTATTGGTTACAATATATAACATTGCGCATTTAAGATGTATTTTGTCATAGAACATTTTCACGATTAAATTCTTTCTTCACAGCCTCTTTCTCATATGAAAGACCATTTAACAATGGTTCCCCCATATAGATTTAGTGAATTTTAGGGGTTTATTATGTATTTTCTATAGAGGGATACATGGAACACAACATGTAACTGATATATATAATGTGGTAACAAACGTTTATTGGCAACAAATTTAATGATATAGATAATCTTAAAGGGGACAATGTATCTGAGACTATGATTTACCTTATTCCAAAACAACATGTATTTTTTATATGGAAATAAATGTTGATATAAATTATAACTTAAAACAAACTGTAGATCAACTTGAATATTCTGTGCATCACTATTCTATCAAAATTTTGATAATTTCGTATGAGGTTGAAGGGTTTGAAACTTATCTATCATATCATATAAATTATCATCTCCCATAATCATCCTCTCACAAACATGATCCCAACATGTTGGATTCTAACACCACATCAACACATGGTCTCATAAGGGTACATTTTAATTTTAAAATAGTAACTATTGTTATATCATATCTCTACTAAAGGATTTTGTTGATCCCAAAAATTTAGGAAATTCATTGAACATGATATCAACATACCGCTAATAGTTTGTATATTTCTCTTAGACTAACAATCCATATGGGCTTTATAAGTTGCACTGATACACATATCTCTTCCCAGTTCTTATTAATTTAATCTTTTTATCCTCATGGACATAATTAAACCCCTCTTAGATAAAATTTACACTTTAAATACATGTATTCTTACCATTTACCTTAAATATGTAATTTTGAGATTGTTATTAGATGAATATTTCTTACTATCAGATAAATGTGAGTACTTTATAAGGTGACTATGTACCCACCGAATGAAGTCATTACTATATAATGTCATATTTTTTCAAATTAATAAATCTATGATCAAGTTTATAAATTGGAAACATGAAATGGTAAATTATTGAATGATACACATATACATCTTTAATAAAACATTTACATGTTTGAATACTAAGCATTGAGATATAAATTCAGAAATATCCCTCTATATATTATCCAACCAAATGAATTTCATTATACCTCTAAAAGGTATAGTCCTTTTTGGTTGAATATAGAAGAATGGTGTATGAGAATCTTATGAATTATCCCTATTAATCAATGGTTTTAATGGGAAAAATTTTTAGGTTCCACACATTATAATTGCGTCTCTATAAAATTTGACATCTATAATAATTTCATTTTTTTATCTCTCCACAAAATCATTCTAGGACCTCAATGATTATATAAATAATATATGTATTAGAATATATTTCTTCATGTTTGGATTAATATCTATTATTATTCTTATTTTCATGTTTTTACAGTCCAGTAATATCAGATCCCTTTAAATAATCATCATAGATATGGGTATTATAACCTTCAAATTTGGGACACATTAGAATTTTTTTCTTTCAAAGTATGTTAATGGAATTTATAATAATAATAATCTAAAATCTATAGAAACATTTAATAGAGACTATTTGGATCATTTTTTGTGATTATATACTTGAGGAATTTATAATCCATATATATATTACACATCATCCTATAGATATATTGTCATTGAATCATTAATGTGATGATCACCGTAGCCAATTATCGATCATTTCTACGGTATTTAGTTCATTGAACATTAATTTTTTTGAGGTGTATTCTATTTCATTTCAATCACTCATTGGTACAGAACCCAATCATTTTTAGGTACATATTTGTAGATCACATATCAATCCATACTCATGGGTAATGGGGGTTACATGGAATTAATTATCCTATTATTTTACACATTACTGTTATACTACAATTAATCAGTACATTAATAAATATCTCCATTAAAAGTTAAATTTATATATGGGAATAAAAATCAATATTTGTTTCTCAAAAATTAATTATATTTCCCTACTAATACATAGATGTTACAGACATCTATATCTAATATTAGGCAGAACCACCTATCAAATACATTTATTTATTGATTGATCCACATATATCCCTTTACATAGGATAACATGACCCAGTAATGTTACTTCCTCCATTTAAAACACACATTCAATGTATATCACACACAAAATTTTATTTTCAATGTTCATAAGTACACAAATCATATTCTATTCATATTCCGCCATTCATTAGGTTATTATATGAATATCATCAATACATATTACCAAAAGAATGTTGATAAAATAAATAATTATTCTATGGATAAAGTATATTAACATTTATGGTTCTATTGGACATTAAAAATTCAAACTCTATGAACATATAGTACCCATATATTTTATAAAAATCATTCTTGGGGATATCCTCTTTAATATTTACATAATAATATACTGACAGAACATCCTACATTGATTAGTATTGTGCTCCATATTGATGTTATAACAACTCATAAATCCATATAATACGATAATTTGTTTACTTGACTATGTTAATCTACTTATAATCAATGGAGAGGATTATTGACTAATATTTTTTCCTAACAAAAATGTCCAGTTCACTCCATGGTGAAGAGCATGGGAATATAGACCCTATTTCATGATCCTTTTATAGTTTATTCATAATCTCTTAACGTTAATTAATGTATATTATATATTGGTTTTTGATTATTAGAAAAATTATATGTATAATATTGATTCAGAAGTCAACATCTTGGCTAGAAGGAAGGAAAACATATTATTCAGGAAACACATCAGCGAATGGTCTTAATAGGGGAATTTTATCAACTGTGATGTTTTGTCGAAAGGCTGGATCATTTTAATGAGATAGTATTACCCAGTAAAAAATAATCTCTATTAATGTGATGATTCAGGAAAATAAGATTCACCCAAAACATTTCACATTTATATATTTGATGATAAATTCTCAAAATATCATTGGATTTACTTATCTCAAAATATTAGGTTGGATATATAAAATAAATTATAATATATTCCTATAACAACCGATAATTTACATATATAAGGATTATAAAATATTTTTAAAAAAATATTTAACTCATATATAGTTAGGGTATTAATAATATTCTTGGGATGAAAAAATTGTACTATTTTTCTTCTTTTCCTGTACCTTAAAATTAATTTTTTAAGGTAGTGACTGAATAATTCAAATAAACATGTCATAAATGAATGAATTCATAAACCAATAATTAAATTTTATAGTCTAAATACATGATTTAATAACTAGCACACCATGAAACACTTCTATGCCAAGTTCCACCATATTCATTTTTATGGAATATTTTCTCCCATAATCTATAGGCCTTAGAGTTTATTGTTTATATTTTTCATCAAACCATGGATTATTGAATTAATTTAAAATTTTTACCTGATCATTATTATTAAATATTTTGACAATAGGATAGGGTTGACAAGATCCTTCCTTTAATACATCACATAGGTCGGTTTCTCTGATTAAAAATCATTAGACAAGTTCCCATCAATACACCACCAAAAGAATTTTCCTATTACATTGAGGAAATTTCATTGTTCCATCATTCCACATATTTAAAAATCGGGATATTGGAATTTTATAGACATATGGTATTTGAGAATCATTTTAATGTAAATATAATCCATCATCCACTTCCTATCATCATACATATTAGAACCTTTATATTAATGACCTAAATGTTTCATTTTATGTCACATCATGCAATTTCCTAATTGAATTGAAAGTCTCATATTTATAATGAATTTCATTGAAATGTATTTATCCCACCAAATAAGTCGTTATGATTTATTTTAGGCTCAACAAACATGTTAGAGGCTTATAATCAAAATCTTCAGATGTAAACATGTTACTAATTGATGGATTCAACATCATATTTTTTTTTGGAAAAAAATATCACTGGAATTTTTTTGGCCTTACAGTTCAATTAAAATAATCTTCATCTGAAAATTGTATGTATGTATTTATATTACATCACATAAAACTCCTCCAAAGGATTTTTGGTATTTATAAATGAAAAAAATCATCATTTTATCACTTTTTTCATTAATCATTGAGCATTAACATCTGTTTTTAAATCATTGATAAATGTGGAGTAACTTTTTAGTGAGGTTGATCCACTTTTAATTTATTAGGTAACATTAGATCCACTGAATTTTTGGGGCCTTTATCACATAATTGCCTCAATTATAGTTTTCTATTTCTTTTGAATATATTGGTGTTACCCTTGATTAATTATTATTCTAATAAGTTGAATTAACTGATAATTGTTTCAACATTTAATTGACTCATACTCCCTTCACTTTGGGAATATCATTTGGGTAGTCATTCCAATGAATGATTAAATTTATTAAACTATTTTTATCCACTGATATAAATAAAGAGTAAATTATTAATGATAATTTTTATTTTATTAAACACATAAATGATAAACACAAAAAAATAAATTGATAAATAAAAATAACATATCGTACTCAACATATTAATTTATGGGTTTAAATATATTTTATACATGATATATTTACTAACATGTAATCTTATGGGTACTTTTTTTACTTAATAATTTTTATATGAATTTTTTTTTGATTAACAATGTAGACCTAATAGAATTATCATGCTAGGTTTATAGTAAGGACTATTTTTCCAGAACCAGGTGAAAATTAATTAACCCTCAATGCACCCTTTTCTCAGTTTTCATGACTATATAAAATTATTTGAAATCCACATCCCCTTATAGAATCATGGATTTTATTTATTATCCTAGAAACCACATACTCGAGACATTACCAAAATCTAGTTATTTTTATTATATTTTGTTTGAATATAATATTTTTAATAGGGGATTAAAATCCATATAGAAATAATAATTTTACATTTATTTGATAACTACTATGAGAACCAATATTTTAATACACCTTAACTATTGATTTATTACACAACATTACACATAACACAATCCCATAAGATCACGAGGCAGAGTGTCAATGGGTAATATGGTATATAACATTAAAATGTTGAACATGTGAAAAACAATATTAATTAAAAAAGATAAACATTATTATATATTACTTTGATCTTCTTACAGAATATGATATAATATGGGGATATACATAAGAATATAGATAGATTAAAATTCAAATAAATGAAGAAAAAAATAATACCATGTGGTCAGGAAGTGCAAGTGACTCAATAGGAATATCATGGTAACATTGGAGGGTCGATAATAATAAACATGAACATATAATCATTATATAAGATGATATCATAAATGTATCATGTGAATGTTGAAACAAATACAACATTACATCACAATCATATGTCAAGGGCAACCTATGTTAAATCATAACATGAGGTTCATAATATAACCATACATGAACCATAAATTTTATGTTATGATATAGTATATTTAAACATTTCATTATAGGTATATAAAATTCTTGTCTTACACATAAATTCATATCATGTACATGTGTATGTGTTCCACATTTAACATAAAAAAAACTATTTCATACATCATTTTTTAATACCATGATTAAGTATTTTGGCTAACAAAAATGTAATTTATAAATCAATTATGTTTTTTTCCATCAAGGTGAATAGATTAGAGAGGTTATAATGATGTGTTTTCTCTAAAAAATGTTTTTCATGGAAAATCACATGATAGATTTAACAGAAATATAAGGGAACACAATGATTCATGGACTGGTTTAATTAAAGTGAACTTGGTATCTCATTACATGTATATAGTAAGGATTTTATTCGGGAAGTGTTAAAATATAACATAGTAGGAACAATTAGAAATCAAGATGCATGGTATAAAGAGGTTCATGTATAAATATTAGTATATGAGGATCCCTTACATTGAGAGGTAGATTATAAATGATTAAATGGAGTATATCAATGGAATTTTGGAATGCTGGAAGAGATATAGTGATAGAAATTCATAGTAATTATTTAATCATGGGTTTTTAGATAAGTGTAATGCATGGTTGAGTGAGTATTTATAGAAAATCCAAAGATAAATCTTTATTGATTTAGAAACATTTTTTTGGAGTCAATATAAAAAAAATCAAAAAACATAATGAATCCCATGGTTATTTTAATTGTTTCCTACAAAAGAGAAGTGTTTTTAAATATTATATATGGTTAATAAATGCTCTCATAAAAACAATACCATTTGTGAAGTGGAAGTGAGTCATCCTTAGAGAGAATTATTTTTAAAAAGATAACATATAATATTGGGTTTTTAGACATTACTATGGGTTTATATAATTAATAAAATAACTTCAAAAATACATTATTTTAAATGATAAAAATAATTTTTATTTTTGATTCTCTGTATAGAATTTATTACACCACTTTTTGAAAATTCGGGAGTCATAATACAAATCTTATATTTATATCATCTTAATTTTTTTACCAAATCTATTATATGGCATTGAAAATTATGAAAAAGAACCATTGACTTATTTTTTGAATTCTATATCAAAAATAAAATTTATTTTGTAAAAAAAATCTTAAAAATATAATAATTTTTATATTCAAAGATAAATCATTCTTTAAATAATAATACTTGTTTTATGTTAATAATAGTATTATTACCCTTATATAAAATTGATTTTACATTAAATAATTATAACCTAATTCATGTGGAAATTAATATTATTTAATAAGAATATTTATAAAAATATAATTAAATTTTTAAAAAATCATGTATTCATAAATAATCTATCTTGACTGAACCTATATATTTCCCAATAATAATAAAAAATTCATCATCTCAAAATATAATTTTTTTCAAAGAAATTATTTATTCATATATAATGTAATAATTAAAGGAATAAATATAATTATGATTTTATTAATAACCATTATTGGGCCTGATACATTAAAAAAATTTATACAGTAGTATTCTCAATGAGTGAGGTGCAAGATAATGTCCATTTCAATGGGTAGTTTAGTGGACGTTATTGATGTCTTGATCTTACTAATCTTCAAAATATATATATTTCACTTTTTCTCATGATTCAGTTTTTCAATAAGAAATTGGGCTGGGAAAAGGTATATTACAAATAAATTTCCTCCTAGAAGGCCCAAATAATTTTTTTATATGGCGTGATCAAACTAGTCGAGTCCATATGTCCTTTTTAATACTAGTTCAATTTAACATATAACTTAGTATGTTGTAATTATAAAATTAACTATAAAAATACTATATTATCAATGGATATAACCATTAATTTAGAATTAAATATGATAATATATATCTTATAATGGTCTAAAATAAACATTTTTGTTCACCTGTTTCCTATTATTTCATTTTTACAACATGTTGACATTATAATACACTTTCCCGTAATGTAAATGAAAAATTACATCATGTAACTCTTAATGGTAGAAAGGGGATTAAAAAATAAAATTGGAATTTTCATAGAGAGAAAATTCTAAAATATACATGTATTGTTTATTCCTACATTAATAACAATATGTTATTTGATTATACCTAAATTATATTTATTGGATGTAGTTGTACTCATATCACACAACCCACTTAAGGACATGAACAATGATGTGTAAAATTAAAGTAATAATTATTTTTAATTGAATTAAATTTTATATTATCAATGAACACTATTAATCCAATAATTGACCATTATGGATGAGGAGTCCATACTCTTTGGTTATTAAAATTATTCCATCATTCATAAGAACTACTTGTTTTACTCCTCAACCACATCAATGGTGTAGAATATGGCATATTTTTATTATATGAATATCTATATTTTCACACATAGATTATATAATGATTTAGTAAATGATCGGACTATAATGAATGTATATAATTTAGTAAAATAAAAACTCTTTTTGTTTACGTGCGGGTTAATTTGAGGAGTATTGACAAGAGTCTAAATAATATCCTTTTTATACCTTCTAATGTAATAAAGTATTATTATCAGTTTAATGGATTTAATATATAATGAATTTAACATATAAATTATTTTCCCTTCCCCTATGAATGTTTACCTCTCTATGGAAGATAACACTTTGAGAATTTTCTCATTTTTGTAAAATGACATCATAGAAATTGGGATTTATAATAAAACTATGTGTGTTTTATCCTAAAATAAATGAATTACATATTTTGTTAAAAAATTGATTGATCTAATGAAATATTATGACATTTCATAAGGATTGATGTTGTATGTAATATCATTTTTTGAATGTTTTTAGTAATTGGTTGTCTAAATAAATAATCAAAATTTGTAATATTCATTATATTCAAGTCGAAGTGAAAATTTTTAATCACATGAATAATGTATATCAATATAATAATAAAATAATGATCCTTTAATAATTCAATGTTTTTCATTTTTTCCAAATTAAAAATTATAGGTACATTTTTACAAATGATCATCGTAATTATTATTTGATTATAATGTTTCTTTTTGAATTTTTAGTTCATGAATCGTACTCCAGATATTTTTGTTATGGATACCATTCATAACTCAATGGTTGAGTATATTGCTGTAAATAATTGGAGATTATGAGTGTTGGTAATTTATTCATTAGAACATAAATCATGAATATTATCATGTGAAAACAAACCCATAAGGGGGAAATGTAAATTTTTTAATTTACCAAAATATCAATTAAGATACTACAAAATTCCCAAACACTGAAATTTGTGAGTTGGAATGAGACCATATATTTATGGAGATCCTTGGTCAATTCTAAAAATAAAATATATAAAAAATTAGTTTATCAATATATCATAGATCGCATAAGGGAATGATAAAAATTTACAAATTTTGAAAATTTATTTAATAAAAATCATGTTCCTTTAACATTGGATGTATTTTTGTATAGATTTTTCATCTTATATTAATCCCAAAATAAAACTAGTAGATGTGGGGATATGGAGGGTTTAACATCCTAGGTAAACAATAAATATTACATTTTAATATTTATTAATATTTGTGAATAAAATATTAATATTACTTTAAAGGGAACACTATGCCCGATGGCGTACCCAATATGAAACAATGAGTTTCTTTGAAATCTTACATTGCACTCTAATAATAAAATAATATTATTTTAAATGGTAGTTAAAACCAATCAGTTGTAATTGTAGGAATAAATGGAACTAACTTCAAAATGATTATATATGTTTGTCAAATAATTTTACTTTTATCCAATAAATGTTGGAGGCTTAAAATGAAAATGAATCCAATTTTAAGCATAAATCTTCTAATATTCATTAAAAGGTCGATTAACCACCTTTTTATGGGGAAAACTTTTTAAATATATTTTTGACAATTTTAAATGTTGTATTTGACAAAATAAAATCCTTCTTTAGAATCTGGACATCAAAATTTACTTTGTGTATTGTTTTTTATTTTTCTGATAAAGATCATTTTTAGTGAAAATGTTGCATTTTAATTCAAAACCTCCTTTTAATCTGATTTATTTTTATGGATGGAATATCTTTTTAATTGAGATTAATGTGTATTTATAATATATTTTTACCATTTAATTCCATGGTTGTCATTTGAATTTATTTTACTTTGAAATTGGACTTAAACTAGTGTCAATCTTTTAATAGATATTGTTTCTTAAAAACACGCTATTTGTTTTGACAACATGAATTAATTATTAAATTAATAAATTCAACTTATATTTTTTGAATTTTTTAAAATAGACATCATTTTTGAATTTGGAATATCAAATATAGCTTAGGGTGAATTTTTGGTATTTTTCTGAAAAACATCAATTTTTGATGAATAGTGAAACCACTAAGTGGTAGTTAAAAAAATGATATTTCGATTAAATGAAACATTACCAATTATGTGATTTGAATTTCAAAAATCTGATATACATGGTTTTCATTAGGATGTAAAATGTGGTTCAACGGGATTAAAATAATTTTTTGGTGAATAGAAACTTTTATGTTTTACTAATCATGATTAAAGGTTATAAGTGTAATTTAGGGTAAAAAACATGTTATAATATTATGAAATTACCATGAAACATGTATTATCCTTATTGGATGAGTCACGGCCGACCAAGAAAATCCATGGGTCATCTTGGGGACCCCATAGAGCCACTTTGGTAGGAAATTTACATTAATAACTTTTTATTTAAAGTTAAAATAAAAATGTCACAAACATGTATTGTTTAACTAAAAAAAATTTACATAGGTTTATACAAGTCAGATTTTTGAATATAAATATTAATTATAAATATAAAAAGATTTCATACAAAAAGATTTTTTTATAATTTTTAGTCATTAAATAAATAATTTTATTTATGACACCGTGATGATGTAGTGATTACCTCATAAATGAACGATTTAAATAAAATGAGAAGTTAGGGAAAAATATAAGTCTTACACTAGTCACAAAACTATTGGATGGGTGGATTTCAAAACATTATCACCTTATCCTCTAAATATATCCTTTTTGGGACCTTTAAAATCAGAAAATCATTTTATAATAAAGTAATATTTTATAACTTTCCAAGAGTGCCCCTCCTCTTCTCTTATAAAAGGTCCCCACCTCTACCACATTACCCACACCTCTCAAGCCTTTGGCTCGGCCAACCCCTGACCATTTTGTCTCTCCACATACCTATTTTACTCCTAGAAGCCTCACTTTGGGAAGAATTCTTTCTAAGGAAGCCTTTGAGCTCAAATCAAAAATAGTTACCCGATTTAAAGGTAAAGTCTTCCCTAGTGTTCATTTGTTTTATTTTACTTCTCCAACCCCGTAAACTCTTTTTATTCCTTTATTTTGTAACGAAACCACTATCTTCAATATACTAGGATGTTTTTATAATAAGTATTAGAGATAAACTCACACACACATCCGTATAATGGTTAAATAACATATTATTTATGTGGATGGCGAATTACTACCTCACGAAATGATGATTGTTAAATATTCTTTTAACAACTTTAAAGGTGGCCATTATGATTTAACTATATTTTATATATGGTATTTATGGTATTTATGTTTTCTATATGCTTATGTATTTTATATTTAAAACATACCTTTATTCTTTGCATGTTGTGCAAATGCGATAATTTCATATGAGGAAGTGTAGACTACCACCCCCTCAAGTGATGTGACTCGTTCATGCAATACATGTAATGTATAAAGAATGAAATTAATGAACATTTTTGACCTATATAACATATATATTATACGGGAATTATAATATATATATCTCAATTATTTTTAATTCCATTTATATGACAAAGAAATGAAAGTAGCATTAATGCGTACGTACGGCCTACCGTCTCCATGAACGGTGCATTTCATTTATTTTTTATCTCGAAATGTTATGTAATAGTTTAAAATCAATATTTAATGGATATATATTATATTTAAATCATTAATACTATTCTGGAGATGATTTACTTATAACTACATCGATAATCATTTTCAAACAAGTTAATTTTTGACTCATGTACCAAACATCAGCAAAAACGTCTGATATGAACTCACATATTAACAAATTATTATAACATTATAATATGTGATATGAACTGAATAATAATCTAAAAAATATTTTCATAATAAATTATAAATTGACCAAAGTTTATTATTCAGGAATATAAAGAAATGAAAAATACAAGTCAGACTTGAGGTAAGGGATCCTACCTCTCTCTTTCTTTTTAAGTACTCTCTTTTATGTAATTTCATTTAAGCTAATATTTATTATGTATGGGGATGTTCTTTTTATATTCATCATAATTTAATTGTTATGTTCATATTATGAGAGACCCTATTTGATCTCATAAATCCTTTTTTGGATGTTTTAAGTGGTGCTGTTAGGTTGCCGAGTTATCGTAAGGGATTTTTCATCTCACTTTTATTCCCGTGAGATTTATGCTACATTTTCCACCATTTCCATTGAGCGGTGTATGTAATTCCCATTATTCTACTATTTTTGTAATAAAATTTCGTTTATGATTATTTTCATCAATGTCGTATAGTCCTTCTTTCAGGGGGTGTTCATTTTGAAAGTTACCCAAATCGGTAAGGGAACCTTTCACCCTCCTATTTTTAAAAGACATATTTTGTTATGTATTTTAATTTACATCTTATTATGTAGGGATATGTTCTTATATATCCTTATTTATGTAAAATTTATTTCCAAGTGATGAGATACCCTTTTTGTCTCATCAACTCATTTTCTGAATTTTAATGTGATGTTGTTAGGCTGTCGAAATTTTACAAGGGAACTTCTTAACCCAATTTTGATTTCTTTGGGTTCAACATGTAGTTATTGAATATTTCATTCTATGAATATTTCTGAATTATCTATGATTTTTTTACACTTTATATCCACTTATACTCTGTGTATTTATATTTTTCACACATAATTATGAGATTGACTTATCCTTAATTTAAGGATACCTTCTTTATAAGGGATTTCATCTCATTTTACATTTCTATTGAGACTTCATTGTTGTTATGCACCAGTTCACTCTTATATGGTGTATATACTATCCTTTGGCATATTATATCATGAGTCCCTTTATTCTCATGGTATTATAAAGTTCTGATTAAATGTTATTCCTCAATTATTTGTATTCAAGTGTCTCTCATTTTGTTAAAGAACTCTTTAACTAAAATATTGTTTTAAATGTTTTAATGATATATTTTTATAAATATTTATAATTAATATCCATGTTTTCAAAATGGTTTTAAGGATTTATTTATATGGATATTAATGGTTTAAATTTTTGAAAGCATCAAAGTGGTATGGGACACTTTGATTCAAAAATATCTTTATTAAATGTTTTAAATGGTTTTGAGAATGGTTTTGATAATGGATTTGCTATGTCAATATATTTAAGTTAGATATTGTGATTGAAATGTTGAAATGTTTTCTTTCCATTATATTTGTTTTATGTATTATGATTTTGTAATGGTAATTGGACATTTTACGGGTGGTTACGTGATAAACCATTTGATGGGTGGTTCCGTGAATACCAGGATTGGTGGTTACGTTATAACCTCCAATGCATTGGGTATGGAAGTCGGCCATATGGATATTCCATTAAGTGATATGTGTGGAAGTAGACCATATGGTTATTCCATTTAAGTATGTTTATGTCCCAAGTTACCATTATATGTTATGTGTTCTTTATATGGGTTTTATGGTAATATTTTGATTACAAAAGGGATAGTAATGATCTTTTATTCAGTGAAGATTTTTTACTACTTCATGAAGGTGAAAATTATTACTTTGATAAAGTATTCATTGTTTACTTGTTTTTTTGAAAAACTAACAGTTTTCCTTCTTTGTGTATCCCTTACTGGGCTTTTTATGCTCATCTCAAGTTTTTTTGAAATGTTTTTCATAGGACATAATGTGGAATAGGGTTAAGGATGGGATCAAGGAAAAGTCATGATGTCTTAAACATGGAACTAGACACGGCTCTTTTTTTCAGGAGTTCATGTTTTGTAGATAAAGAAAACAATGTAGAAGTGTCTGCTTAGTAAATTTTTGAGATGTAATAGTTATGTCCTAATTCTATAAAACTCTAAACCAGAAAATATCCTCAATGTTAATTATTTATTTAATTCAATAATAAGTAATGTTTAAGGCCGGGGCCTTATAGTTGGTATCAATGGTTGGTTTAGACAACTTTAGGGATTATGAGTTTTTGTTAAACACATGATTAGTCCCTATGTTTATTATCTTAGTTAAATCCTTGTTTTATAACTTTTTTAGTTCAAGGAAATTTAAGGAGGAGGATCTCAAATGACATTCTTATCTCTTCCTGATGACTTGCTTGCAATAATTATTGCAAAGTCATGTTCGGATGATTGTGAAACTTTTTCTAGAATAAAACTCACTTGCAAGCAGCTGTTTGAGATATCAAAAACCTCCACTATACCTCGTTATCATCGTGGATCATGGGTTGTATTTAGAAAAACCCTATTTTAACAATATTCTCATATTTTCAAGAATGGTAGATATTATCAAGGAATTTTCAAATATTTTACTTTATCACAAGATTTTGAAGCATATTATGATTTTAAAGAAGGTGTTGAAGAAGGAGACCCTTTTGCATCCTATTTATATTTTAATTTAAAATATAGTCTCTCATCACATACCTATGGTATTTTAAAAGGACCGTGCATTAAAAGTTTCAACTCAATTTTAGTCAGTCTATTTTATAGAAATCATGTCTTATCATATGTTCTGAAATTATATGTCATACATGATTATTTTCCATAACCATTTTTCTGTGAAGACCCATATGACCCATGTTGTACATGGTGTATTTGGATGGAGGAAGAAAATGATTTTGAAGGATCTCTAAATCATTGTTGAGATTCATGGACATTATACCTATGTGAACAAGATGACGATGAAACCAAATGGATACCATGATCAAGGTATGATGTCCTTCATTTTTGGGAATTATTATATTTTATCTTATTGTGGTGAAATAAGACTTCAAGAATTATGATGTTGAAATTGTAATGAATTTGGATGAAAATCGGAGGTATAAGGAAACCATTGAAGTTAAAACATGTTAGGGATATTTTTGGAGTTTTATAAAAAGGACAACCCGTAGGATGGGTGACAACCCATGGCATCTGGTAAGGCCGCAGGAATCAAACCCACAACCGAAGGGCGACAAGGGTGCATGGACTACCACTAGCCTATGTGAAGTCCCGGGTTAGTATGACCTATAATTTTTAGTTTAATGATTTTATGTATCATGAATAAGATGATTTTTATAACTTATGTTTTATTAAATGGATACCCTAAACGTAGGAAAATGATTTTTTGACTAAGTAATAAAGGTTATTTTGGAAGATATTATCTCTTTCGTGGAAACAATATATGCCTATAGAAAATAGGATACTTTGGGATTTCAATTGAGGAGAAACGGTGGAATATTATATTTGGAATAATATATGTTTTTATTGTGGACATATGACGTTTTGTTTTATTTATGAAATTGATTAACCTATCATGGTGAATATGGGATTTGGTTAATTACGTTTCAATACGAGATGTTAAGAGTAACTGATGTAATTTGGAGATAAATTCCAAGATTTAACTTGGAAGAATATGTGATTAAATCCTTCAAATATTTGGGTTTCAATCTTAGTTTTTTTACATTGATGAATTTTATGGACAAATTTTTTATCGAATGGGCTTCGTTGAACTTTGGGTTTTGTTGGACAAATTTTGGAGATTAAGAATAGATTTCTTTTTTATAAAGGATTATCCTTTTTGGGTATTATCTGATCTCATACTAAAAATTTTGGTTTTGGTTTTTGTCTAAAGAAATGGGAAATATATAGTTATCTTTTTTAAGTGGATTATAGTGCTCTTAATGTGAACAAGTCATCCTAAATACTCATCATTTGGAGGATGTATGAGTTTGTGTTAGAAATCTGGTAAAAGTTGAAAGTCTACACGACAAGTAAGTATGTTTCCTTATGATTTAGTTAAGCTCGAAAATAAATTCCTCAATTAAAATTAACTTAAAACAAAATTTTTTTCCATTAACCTTTTCTACTGGGGAATCTGATACCATTTAACCCATCACAAGTTTGTGATTTTCTGGTGGTTAACTTTCTCCTAAACATGTTTTCTATCACTCTCCCTCAGAACATGACCCTTTGTTTTTTCTTCCATATACATGTTTTCCTACATGGAATCCTAGTATGGGTTACCTTGGGTGACATTTGTACTTCCCGTTCTTTCTTTTAAAGTGACAGTTTAATTTACTCCTTTTCTGATGGGGGGCCTTCAATGAAGTTTCCAAACCCAATTCTAAAATTGCAAGGACACAATTCCCAAAAGGGGGGAAAGATGTAACATCCCAGGTAAATAAAGAATATTACTTTTTCATATTTATTAATATTTGTGAATAAAATATTAAAATTACTTTAAATGGAATGCTATGCCCAATGGCGTACCTAATACGCAACAATGAGTTTCTTTGAAAACATACATTGCACACTAATAATAAAATAATATTATTTTAAATGGTAGTTAACACCTAGCCATTGTAATGGTGGGAATGAACGGAACTAGCTACAAAATGATTATATATGTTTTTCAAATATTGTTACTTTTATCCAATAAATTTTGGAGGCTTAAAATGGAAATGAATCCAATTTTAAGCACAAATCTTCTAATATTCATTAAAAAGACGATTATCCACCTTTTGATAGAGAACCCTTTTTAAATATACTTTTGACTATTTTATATGTATTATTTGACAAAATAAAATCCTTCTTTAGAATCTGGACATCAAAATTTACTTTGGGTAAATTTTTGTTATTTTTCTGATAGAGATAATTTTTATTGAAAATGTTACATTTTAATTCAAAACCTCATTTTAATCTGATTTATTTATATGGATGGATTATCTTTTTAATTTAGATTAAAGTGTATTTATAATATATTTTAACCATTTAATCCAATGGTGTTCATTGGAATTAATTTCACATTGAAATTGGACTTAAACTAGTGTCAATCTTTTAATAGATATTGTTTCTTAAAAACACGCTATTGGTTTTGAAAGAAATAATTAATTATTAAATTAATTAACGCAACTTATATGTTTGTAATTTTGTAAAATAGACATCATTTGTTAATTTTGAATATCAAATATAGCTTAGGGTGATGTTTTGGTATTTTTCTGACAAACTTCAATTTTTGATGAATAGTGAAACCACTAAGTGGTAGTTAAACAACTGATTTTTCAATTAAATGAAACTTTACCAATTTTTTGATTTTAATTTCAAAAATCTGACATAATGGTTGTAATTATGATGTAAAATGTGTTTCAATGGGTTTAAAATAATTTTTTTGGTGAATAGTAACTTTTACATTTTATTAATCGCGATTAAAGCTAATTAGTTTACTTTAAGGTAAAAATAATGTTATAATATTATGAAATGACATTGAAACATGTCCTAACCTTATTGGATGAGTCATGGCCGACCAAGAAAATCAATGGGTCAACTTGGGGACCCCATGGAGCCACATGGTAGGAAAATGACATTAATAACGTTTTATTTAAAGTTAAAATAAAAATACTACAAACATGAATTGTTTTACTAAAACAATTTTTACATGGGGTTATACACGTCATATTTTTTACTATAAATATTCATTAGAAATATAAGTATATTTCATACATCATTATATTTGTTTTATAATTTTTAGACATTAAATAAATTAATTTATTTATTACACCGTTATGATGCAGTGATTACCTCATAAATGAACGATTTAAATAAAATGAAAAGATAGGGTAAAATCTAAGTCTTAAACTTGTCACAAACCAATTTTATGGGTGTAGTTCGAAACCATATCACCTTAGCCTCTAAATATATCCTTTTGGGACCTTTAATATCCGAAAATAATTTTATAATAAAGTAATATTTTATAACTTTCCAAGAGTGCCCCTCCTCTTCTCTTATAAAAGGCACCCACTTATACCACCTTAGCCACACCTCTCAAGCCTTTGGCTCGGCCAACCCCTACCCATTTAGTCTCTCCACATCCTTCTATTACTCCTAGAAGCCTCACTTTGGGCATAAGTCTTTCAAGGAATCCATTGACCTCAAATCAAAAAGAGTTACCCGATTTAAAGGTAAAGTCTTCCCTAGTGTTCTTTTGTTTTATTTTGCTTCTCCAACACCCTAAACTCTTTTTATTCCTTTATTTTGTAACAACACCAGTATATAAAATATACTATGTTGTTTTTATATGAATTGTTAGAGCTAAATTTATAGACACATCCGTCTAATTGTTAAAGAACAAATTGTTTATGTGGATGGCGAATTACTGTCTCACGAAACGATGATTGTTCAATATTATTTTAACACCATTAAAGGTGTCCATTATGATTCCACTATATTTTATATATGATGTATATGTATTTATGTTTTCTATATTCTTCTGTATTTTATATTTAAAAAATACCATTATTCTTGGCATGTTGTGCAAATGCGATAATTTCATATGAGGAAGTGTGGACTACCGCCCCCTCAAGTGATATGACTCGTTCATGCAATACATGGAATGTATAAAGAATGAAATACATGAACATATGTGACCTATATAACATATATATTATACTGTAATTATAAAATATATATATCTCATTTATTTTTAATTCCATTAATATGACAATGAAATGAAAGTAGAGTTTATGCGTACGTATGGCCTACCGTCTCCATAAACGGTGAATTTGATTTAATTTTATCTCCAAATGTTATGGAATAGTATAAAATGAATATGTACTATATATATATGATATTAAAATTATTAATACTATTCTGGAGATTATTTACTTATAACTACATGGACAATCATTTTCAAACAAGTTCATTTTTACTCATGTACCAAACATCGGCAAAAACGTATGATATGAACTCACATTATTAACCAATTATTAAAAAATTATAATATGTGATATAAAATGAATAATAATATTTAATGGAGCTCCTTAAGAAATTATAAATTTTCCAATGTTTATTAGTTGTGAATATAAATAAACGAACAAAACAAGTCGGACTTGAGGTAAGGGATCCTACCCCTCTCTTTCTTTTTAAGTACTCTCTTTTATGTCATTTCTTTTAAGATCTTATTTATTATGTTTGGGGATGTTCTTTTATATTATTCGTACTGTAATTTTTTATGTTCATATTATGAGAGACCATATTTGATCTCATAAATCCATTTTTTGAAGTTTTATGTGGCGTTGTTAGGCTGCCGAGTTTTCGTAAGGGATTTTTCATCTCACTTTTATTCCAATGAGATTTATGCTAAATTGGCCACCATTTCATTCGAGTGGTGTATCTACTTCCCATTATTCTACTCTTTGTGTAATATACTTTAGTTCATGAGTATTTACATCAATTTTTTATTGTCCTTCTTTCATGGGGTGTACGTTTCGAAAGTAACCCAAATCGGTAAGGGAACCTTTCACCCTCCTCTTTTTAAACGACTTATTTTGTTATGTCTTTTAATTTACATTTTATTATGTAGGGATATGTTCTTCTATATCCTTATTGATTTAAAATTTATTTCCATGTGATGAGATACCCTTCTTGTCTCATCAACTCATTTTCTTAATTTTAAAGTGACGTCGTTAGGCTGTCGAAATTTTACAAGGGAACTTCTTAACCCAATTTTGATTTCTTTGGGATCAACTTGTAGTTATTGAATATGTCATCCTATGAATCTGTGTGCATGACCACTGATTGAATTAAACTTAAAATCCACTTATACTCAGTCTATTTATATTTTTCCCACATAATTATTAGATTGATTTGTACTTAATTTAAGGATACCTTCTTTATAAGGGATTTCATTTCATTTTACATTTCTATTGACACTTCAATATTTTTATTCAACAATTTACTCTTATATGGTGTATATATTGTCCTTTGGAATATTATATCATCAATCCCTTTATTTTCATTATAGTATAATGTTCTGATTAAATGTTATTCTTCAATTATTTTTATTCAAGTGGCTCTTGTTTTGTTAAAAACTCTTTAAATAAAATATCGTTTTAAATGTTTTAATTATTTATTCTTATACATATTTCTCATTAATATCCATGTTTCAAAATTTTTTTAAGGATTTATTTATATGGATATTAATGTTTTAAAGTGTTGAAAGATTCAAAGTGGTATGGGACACTTTGATTCAAAAATCTCTTTATTAAATGTTTTAAATGGTTTTGAAAATGGTTTTGATAATGGATTTGTTATGTCAATATATTTAAGTTATATATTGTGATTGATATGTGGAAATGTTTTCTTTCCATTATATTTGTTTTATGTATTATGATTTTGTAATGGTACTTGGACATTTGATGGGTGGTTACGTGATAAACCATATGACGGGTGGTTCCGTGAATACCAGGACGGGTGGTTACGTTATAACCTCCAATGCATTGGGTATAAATGTCGGCAGTATGGATATTCCATTATGTAATAGGTGTGGAAGTAGACTGTATGGTTATTCCATTTAAGTATGTTTATTTCCCAAGTTAGCTTTATATGTTATGTGTTCTTTATATGGGTTTTATGGTAGTCTTTTGATTACAAAATTTTAAGTAATGATCTTTTATTCAGTGAAGAGTTTTTACTACTTTAAGAAGGTGAAAAGTATTACTTTGATAATGTATTCATGGTTTACTTGTTGTTTTGAATAACTAATAGTTTTCCTTCTTTGTGTATCCCTTACTGAGCTTTTTATGCTCATCCCAAGTTTTTTGAAATTTTTTTCATAGGACATAATGTAGAATAGGGTCAAGGATGGGATCAAGGAAAATTCATGCTGTCTTAAACATGGAACTAGGCATGACTCTTTTTTTCAAGAGTTCATGTTATGTAAAAAAAAGTAAACTATGTAAAAGTGTCTTCTTTGTAAACCTTTAAGATGTAATAGTTATTTCCTAATTCGCTAAAACTCTAATCCTGAAAAGATACTCAATGTGACTTATTCATTTAATTCAATAATAATTAATGTTTAAGGTCGGGGCCTTATAGAGGGGTTTCCTTTGGTAACTGAAAAATCACTAAAATAACATATAGTATATGGTTTTGGATTTCATTAAAACATGATTGGGGGGTATTATATATTTTATGACTTAATGTATCCATAAAATTATCAGTACGTTGTATATTTATTTTCTCCTAATTAATTAATGGAATGGACTATCTTGATGAATTATTTTTAGATGTGACCATTCCATTGTATTTTGTAATGATTTTTTCATATTATAGGGGTATTTACAAAATGTTACTATTAGACGAAGAATCCATATATGGTTTATGAATGGGTTATACATGTGAATAAATAACATTAATTTTTTAAATATTGTATCAATATGTGGATGTTTTAATGAGGGTTATAAATACGAGATACTCCTATTATAATTTAAAAATTTATAACATATGTCATCTCTAATGGAATATAATTTTTAATGGATCTTAATTCGAGTTTTAAAAATTGAACATTAGAAATAATCTTCTCCAATTTCTCCAAAAATTATTATAATTTATTAGATATGAGTATATTGGAGAGTATTTTGATATTATAAACATGTAATGCGGTGATATATAGGTAATGGAATGTGTATTATAATTGAATATTGGAGTTAAATTTTGTTAGAGTAGAATTTAGATGATTAGGGTTTCAAAAGTTATGTGTTGTTATGGTGTGTGGAGAGTATGCTTTTGGAACCTATCAATAATTTGGTATTTTATTTTCTACTTAATTGAACACTCAATGATCATATTACCATTAATTTAAATTGAATTATTACTATCAATTCAGAAAACATAACTCAAATACCTCTCTAAACTATCAAACAAGTAGAACATATTTTTTTAAAATTAATAATTTTTATGTCATAAGTCATATGGTCATTATTTCACAAATTACACAAACATGGTTAATATAATGATCCTCATAGATATTACTAATTTTGATCATAATAAATCCACAATATATGGTCATATGTGTAGCCCAGATTATTTCACTACATCAATGATTCTGAATCCCAAAAAATTAGAGTGGATTCTAATAATATGGTTTTGATAATTTATTTAATCAATTTTTATTCCCATATATATACTCATAATAATCATTTGGGGAATAGGTTTTAAAATTTATTATTACAAATTAGGTATTGGAAATATTTATTTCTTATTCCATTTATTTCAAAAATTTGTTGAATTTATATTTGAATTTAAAAACCAACATAAAAAATAATTATTTTGTATCATTTTCTATTTATTAGTATTTATATATCTTCTCTATTTAATTTGGTATAATGCTTTAATATATATTGTATATGAAATTCTATAATAGTAGGGAGGGGATAATTTTAAATTTCTAAAAATCACATGAAATTCATATCTGGAATGGATTCCAAGTAGAATTTTTTTTTAATATTTTATTAGATGAATATTTTTGAGAAATTGATTAATATTTATCTTGTATTACTTGATATGATAATGGGAAACATTTCCAACAATATTTCATTAAACTCTTTGACAAGTGTGTAAGTCAAATCTAGTCAAATCACATGAATGTTGAAAGAGTAATTTATTGTATGTGGTTAAATGATAATGTCAGCTTTCCCTTCTTATTTATGTATAATGTAATTTTGGTAAAATATCTTTGTTTGTGTGAGATAATCATTTCCCATTGAATATAATAAGTTCATTATATTTGGTGCTCCAATATTTTTATTTCATAGTTAACTCAAAAGTAGGATTTGAATGGGGGTAAATGGAACCCCCTCCATGGAACTAGATTTGGGAGTCATATGATAATTTGAGTATGAAGTTTGATTAAACCAAGGATCACAAGATTCATTAACCATAATGTTATCCTTCCTTAATATATAGTTGAAATGGTTGTCAACGTATGATAGATAGACCTGTTATAAAAAATGATATGTTAAATGAAGGATATAATTCTGAAATTTAAATTATAATAGAATGAAACTATATTGAAATACATACATGTGTCCCTGACAATAGTGGAAAACATTTTTCACTTATATTGAAACATCTTTCCCCATACCATTGGCTCTAATCCAAAATTTTATATAACCTCATGCACACATCCATATACGAAAGAGGAAAATGAATAAAAGTAATGGTATAAATCTATTGTTGGGTAGACTATAACATCAATATAACATCATACGATCAATAATTAATAAAATAAAATATAATAAATAATCATATTAATCATGTAGAATTTAAATACCATAGATGTTAGGAAAATGAATGTAACTCCTAGTGTGGAAAGTATTTCCAAAATGAATATATTAGATGACAAATAAAAGGACTGTAGGGTCCCCGAGTGTCTGCCATTTTACAATCTATCTCTATCCTCCACCTTCTTAGCAATCCATCGCAGGTCCCTGACCCTTCACTTCATCTTTCATAAAATATACAAGCACATAAAAATTCAAGAGTAGGGTTTCAGTAAAAGACATAGAAGGACAAAGAAAATGGATCCTCAATATGATGTACTCTCTTATTCATGGGTAATGAATAATAATAATAAATGAAGGATTCACATAAACATAAAATCTAAAGCTGAACGGTATTTTCCTAACCAATTTAGTACAATCTCAAATAGTAATTACTTCATCTTCCTTCCGAGTGATAAAGGTATTAGTCACATGTAAAAAACCAATCATTATTCAATGTCCTCATAGTTCCATGGAGGTGATAATTGGTATCATATATCAATAAATGGGACTATGTTTCCTAGATCCTATAGAAGAGAATAAATAATAAACACATTGAACATGATATCATGTCGTGAATGGAAGATGTAAAATCATGGTGACCTCAAGGCCACCCTCAACCTAAAGCCATTATTACCTTCTACATCCTACATATTTTTGGGTCCTTTACCACTATCTTGGTAATATTTTCCCCCAATAAGCAGATGAATAATTCATGGTAGACCACCTATCTCAAATACCATAAAAAACCAACAAGTCATGGCAACATATATATCGGGTGAGCAGAAAAGTAGGCATTATATATCACCATGAGTATATATCACCATTCAAAAAACATGTGATTACAATCTAACATGAATAAAATGTACACAAATATCACTCATTGAATAAAAACATGTTTTATAGGCTATAAGCACACTCACATGTGATCACAATCAATAATGATCAATCAAAATGGTAAAACATATTATCCTCAATAAAACGTGTAAAAACGTGAGCCTAAGATAGTATGAAACTTTATACCTCAAGATTCATTGATGTCAAAATGGGGGATAAACAAGTCACCAACAAATCTTTATGACCTTATTATAGAAATGATGAAACTCAAGGTTCATCAAGGATTCCTAGCACTAGAAAACGTATTTTATTTCAAAAATAAAAAATATCAAATTTTATTAATCATTATATCTCTAATATATTTTTTTAATTTCCATTAACATATCACTTGATATGTTATTTTCTCTCTCCTATATAAATTTCAAATTATAATTTATATTATGATATGTGATTCTAATTTAAAATTTCCAAATTATCATTTAATTTATCACAGATGATGATAATTATAATTCATATTTAATTTTAAAATTATCATCTAAATTATTAAATGTGATAATAATTTATAATTTTTAAATTGTCCTTTAAATTATAACATATGGTGTTAGTAATCATTCAGGTCTAATTTTACTTTATCATTTCCAAACAACGCATGTGTTTAAAATTACATATCAATAATTGAAATTATGTAATTTCACAAAATAATATCTTTTGTTAATTTCTTATAATTCAATGAAATTATAATTTTATAACTATTATAATCACCATTTATTATTTAACCAAATTCTAATTTTAATAATATTTATAAATATTATTTGATAAATTCACAAAATCATTCCCTGTTAATTTATTTAAAACAATCTTTTGATAATCCAAAAATTATGTAAATTATCATTCCATTCATTTAGTATTTTCAATTTGATAATTTTTTGTATTTCAATTAATTTGATATAAAAAATATTTTTTCATAATTTAAATTATAGAATAAATAAGAATAGAAAATGAGAAATAATAATATAAAATAAAATCAATGATTTCCCCAATTTGTTGAGAGTTGATCACTAAGGAAGTTGTGGGAAATTAATTCCACTTGAATCAAATTCACAAAATCTGATGATCATAAATAAACAGTTTTGGGTGTTACTGGAGTCAACATGACTCATCACACAATAATATTTCAATGAATTGAATATTTATACTACCTCCATGATAACTTCCCAATTCAACATTGAAACCCTATAATCCTCTCTTTATACTAAATAAGTTAATATATATTTTTAAATTTAATGTCTTTAAGGCATTACATTTTTACAATCCTAAAAAAATGGTTCATTTCTATGTTTTAGCTTTTAATCAGGTGAGAAAATTGAGTTTTAATGTAATGAGGAAGATGAAGAAGTAGAGAGAGGGAAATAAAACAGAATTTATTTAGTAAAATTCGTTAAAATAATTAATTGAATATTATAACAATTTAATTAAACAAGTTAACTGACCAAAAGGTATTTTAATATAAATGTTTTACCCTTACTAGGATAAGAAGCCTGTTTTGGTCCCAAAACTGGCTCAGATTCTCATACAATGCAATATTTGACCGATATTAATTATTTAGTATTTAAAAACGCATTGAGTAATTAATTAAATATTTTTTTTCATGAGCATGATGTCCAAACATATAATTCTTACAAATACTATACCCCTCTATTGGAAAACATTATCTCCAAGACTTAATGTTAGTCTTGATGTTTTCATATGACCTGCCATTTTATATATATGAAATTGTGTTAAAAATAATATTTTTAAAATTATTAAATAAATTATTTTAACAAGTGAGGAATCCAAATGGCTGAAAAATACAATTGTTATAAAAAACCTAGGGTAAAAACCTTTCCTTGGATGTAATAGTATATTCTGATTTATCAGATGTGACACTATATTAGTTTAATTACATTATTTAAATTAACTGAACATTGACAATATAATAATTTTATTTATTTTATTTATTATTTTTCTTGGATTTCCTGGCCTTAAAATCTCTCACCAACTTAACATCTGACATAGAAAACATTTTATTGAATATTCAAAAAATTTAATATTAGATTTTAAACTTACAAAAATCCTTTAACATATTTATTACATTATTTCCACTAATAAATCATTTTCCTGACCTAAGGATCTAATATTTTATTAATAGGACATTTTTATTATACTTTTAGATATATGGATATTACAATTATCCCCCTCGTCTTACTTCTTGTCAATGGGAAGAATATCTATCTATATTTCTCAATCTAATCAGTCCCCTGAGCTCAAAAAAGTAAACTCCCACTCACATGTCTTTTTCTAGATCCATACATGCTTCCAACAAATCTTGACTATATGTATTTGCATACCTCAAAACACATTCTATATTAGATCAATGATCCACACAAGAGGCTCTTGGTAAGATGTTTCTTTCTCCATCTCAATTTTAATAAAATAAATAACAATGGTAGTGCCATGTATGTACTTATGAATATGTGAAACTTATAATATATCATTCATATATCTATATAAGAATGATATGCCCATTAAATACTCATATTCCCTCATCAACTTAGTGATATCGAAGGTTCCAAAAAAATGTGGTTCCGACATGACATTCTTTTCTAAACATGTCCTAACTGAGGAATCACTCTCAATAAATCTTGATCTTCCAAAAAAAATCCAAGGGTGTCCTTCTTGGATTTGAATATGATCTCTATCATCTATTATAGGTTATCAACCACATCAAAATTAGTTTAACTCTATTAGTGCTCCACTAAACAATACTAGGGCCAACAACTGCTGCCTCAACCCCCTCATGCCAGTGGATTAGTAAGCTATATGGATTCCCTTAAAGAGGCTCATAAGGATTTATCTAAATCAAGGTCTGATAAATATTTCATTACTGAATCTCAACAATATATAGTCGGCCTTCCTGTGTTCCACCAAAAATCAAAAACACAACCTCAAAACATATACTCTAATATGTGTATATTATTCTTAGACTATTGGTCAATATGGGGAAGGTACACAATACATAAGGTAAAATGGGTCCATAGGGTTTTCCTCAAGACTTTCAATAATCATGACATGAAAAATTAAAATCTATATGAAACAACAATCATGGGAAATCCATAAAGTCATACAATCTCTCATAAATAGACCTATCCCACATTGTATACTTATTGAGTCTTTCTAATGGGAAAAAATAGTATAGTTTTCTATCTAGTTGACCATCACACATAATGTGTAAAAAAACATTAGGGTCCTTGGATTATCATTTATAATGTCCTTCATCATGTCCTCCGACTTCCACATAGGTAGAAGAAGTTACTATAAATACCCAACATGATGCTAGTTATCAGCCTTTACCCTATGAAATGTAATGAATCAAAAGACAATACCAACAATCTCTGACTTCATCATTGGCCGACATAACATCCTCTTAAAGTTGAGATACATCTTAGAAGCAGTAGGATATAATTCTTATCTAGAGGTAAGGTAATTCCTCAGCTTATCAAATAGAATGGAAGTTAGGACAAACAATCTCTCATGAACCATGATCACATGGTTTTCATCTAAAGTTAATTGTGGTATCAGGACACCCCCATAAATTATCTCCCTCATGGAAAAAAATTTATATATGAATCATCACTAGTTTTTACCTAGTCTCTAAGATAATATGTAATCAGAATATTGTAAAATTAATAGGTCTCTGATCTTTCGAAGCATCGACCCTCTAGTCATCTAAAAATTACATCAATCACTAATGCTCCCCTAATGACCTCATTCCAATAATTTATTTAGCATGTCTCTTATGTATAAGGGAATTTACAATGTCATTACACTTCCTAGGTGCATACAACATATAAAAATTTAATTTCTGTAGATACTCGACCCAAAACATAAGTATCTGGTTCAGGTTCCTTTATGTGAAGACATAGTTAAGTCTCCCGAGGTCTATGTAAACAATAATACTTTTACTAGTGATATTGTGCAACCAACATTTCAGATAATGACCAAAAAATATATCACCCATACATGTATACGGTAGTTCCTCTTATGAGATAATAACTAAAAGAACCACAGTTTACAGACCTCATATTATTATTAGCAATGCCATTAAACCAATGTCGGATGAATCACAGTGGCCTGAAAATCCAATCCCAGGTACTCGGAGTGTCACTTATGGAGATATCTTAAACCTTCTCTTTATCTCATGTAAATCCTATACACTATGGTATAACCAAGGGAACAATAGTCCCTTCTTGGTTGGTACTGTCATGGCTGATGAATGTCAGGAAAATTCATGGATAAGCTGTTGATACTATATTACCAATCCTAGGATGCTCTTAATATCTAACAAATTTTTATTGAATTTTCAAGACATGTATTCCTCGCCATTATATGGGTCTAATTATATCCTTGTCTTTGACACCACATGTCTTAGATATTTTACCTCTTGAATATAGAAGTTACAATTAGAAATATCCAAGTAATTCCTTAGAACTAAATGAGTACATAATAAAATATTGAGGTTCCATGGATTTTTTTCTAGTGTCAGTATGTTGAGAAGTATATCACTGAAGAAAACTATAATGAATGAGTCCATATATGGAGGGAAGATCTTGTTCATTAGGAACATGATTACTTCTAATGTGTTCTTTATCTGATGAAACATCAATAATTATTCTTGTAGTCCATACCTTCCCCAAGAAATGACTTCGTAATGTCCCCTTCTCAAACTCTAAATTGGAGCTAGCCCAGTACAAGGTCAATCATGGATAACCACAAGGGATCCACATAGATCATAAAATAAAACCATGATCCTTGTAAAAAGATATACATTGTTCACCATCACCAAGTTTAGCTTCTAGTAAACAATATAGAATTGAAGAGTGATGTCTACATTCTTGGTGAAGAAATTGGTTCACTACATGGTGAATTACATGGTCTGATAAATCCATTCATTTCCAACTCATTTATCAATACCATTATCTCTTTCATCTTGGTTGGAGCCATATTATTTGTATGAGTTTAAATTATTTGTCTACCTATTATGATATCTATCACCAAATCAGCTCCTCTTTTGAGGAGTGAGTCATATGAAGTCATCTGGAAAGACTTCAAGATAGAGATCCATGAATAGTGGAAAAAATTATGGTGTTTCCATATATCTTGTTGAAATATACATTACTATAATATATGATGTAATCACCCTATGTGGTGTCAGGTAGTGTTCAAATATACCCCTTCTAAGTTCCCACTCATCATTCCTTAATATGTAAACTCCCTTTGGAGTAGTAAAAGGTACCTATCTATTATAGCAATCATTGTGAGGTCAGAACCTAGTCAGCCAGTCCATGTCAAGTATAAAATCCAATTTCTTCATCTCTAGAATAATGAATTCCCTCAAATTTACATAGTTGGAAATAACTGTTGGGAACTCTCAACATCAGTGAAGATGGTACAGTGTCGTGCAAAATACTGTATCAATATAGGCTAATTCTGATGATTACCGAAATAGTATTTCATTTCCAGCAACTACATGTGAAAAAATCATATAATGGGAAGCACCATCTATGAAAATATATAATAGATAGAGTGGTAGGGATCAAAACTACACCTTAAATGGTGGGGGTACCTCCTCAGTACATTTATATTCAAATATACTATATAAACCCATCATAAACCATCTCTATGACACTTTATATATTCTTCTATCATTTGAGAAGTTTTCAACTTTTACTAAGGTGCCTCATTTATACTCTTCCCCCAGCTACGTTTCAATCCCTTTCCAAGATGAAGATCTTACTTAAAATTTCTAGAGGTTTCCTATCCTACCATTCTATAAACATATGATCTATAAGAATTGGGCACACCTAACTGTATTATCTTAATATCACATAGCTTAAGCTCTGCGGGTCACCTCTAGAAGGATTATACTATACAAAGCTATGATTCACTTTTATATCACTTCCCTTCTTTAAGATTTTGTCCTTCCACTTCCATCCATCAGAGGATGTATTAACAAAAATAGTGGAATTTACTCCTATATATTTAGTGAAATGAATGAAAATTCAATATATTCATTCATCATCTAGAATCCTCTCAATGATTATGGTCGTCCTTAGATCCTCCAGGTATGATGCTAGGTCGACAGTCCTTAACTACTATTTATGGTAATGTATAATGAATTATTTAAAAAAAATGGACTTCAGGGCCTCATTACTAGATAGAAGTGGATTAATATGGAGGAGCTCAGTAAAATGTGAAGAGTATGTTGACAGTATTCTAAAACCTTGATGGAGCTCCTTGAACTCCATTTCTAGATCCAACTTATCTTTGCCCTGGAAATAAAATATATCTGAAACAAATAACCTTGAATGAATCCAAGGGTAGACCCTCACATTTTCCAACATTTCCCACAACTCCCCCCAACTCCTAGCATGTCCCTATACAATGAATTCTTCCTAGTTCATTTTTAGTTGAATGGATTTTCTATGAGGTTGAAGATACCATCTATTATATCCACCAGGTCATTATCATCATGTTGTCTACTAGTTCTCTGATAGGCTAGAGGATGATGGAACTAAAAACCCCTTGTGTTGTCAACAATGGATCTTAGAGGTGGATAATAATTAACCACTTCTTTCCCAACTTGAGCTGGTGTGGGGATATGACCAGGGGGAGCGTACTGAGTCAATGGTCCCATTAAACCTCTGTAAGAATGCATATTCTAATATAAAAAGATGATTAGGGATATTTAATACCCCAAATATTCTATGGGATCAACTGAGGTGTTCTTATGAGTCTACTCTAAAACAAATATATACCCCTCTGAGCACTAACCGTTATTTCTGTCCTTGAACATTATTCATTGTCAGCATATATATACTAACACAATAACATGCTCAGATGAAAATTTTAATTCCAATAATGATATATCACAATCATTTGAACGCAAATATATCACAAATAGCAAACTATCTAGAACATATGGACTAAATAAAGGAATTTAATTCATAAACTACTATGCATAATTATAACACAGATATATATATGACATATCAGCCTATGTTCATAGTCATGATTCACAAACTTATGAAAAATATCATAAATTGCATGTATCATTATATATGTCTCCAAAGGAGAGGTTAATCAAAATTAACAAAGTGAAATAAATTTCACCCATATAGAAACTCATAGGATCACTTCGTAGTACTAGACGAATACTAACGTAGTCCCATGACCATTTCTAATTGTCATGTCTTATATCTAACCTCTCCCAACCCAATAAAATGAGATGAAATAAGTTTGTGAATCCTGATCCTATGATACAACTAGGTGACATCCTTACCCAAACCACTAGTTTGGAACTAGACTGGCACATAACCTCATGCATGAATCCCCATGTGCAAGAGATGGCCCACTAGCAGTAATGGTCTACATATATCATTAGGGCTACTATACCAACATATTACATACATGTCATGCATATGAAATCATCCCCATGTGTGGAAATTCTATCAATAATAAATAAAATATATGATTAAAAAATATACTTTAGGGTCCTCCATTTCCAGTCTTGGTCAACCCCAGCTCCATACACTACATGTTCATCCAACCACCCATGGGGCCTTTCCCTTCACTGTGTCTTTAATGAAATATACAAGAACATAGAAATACCCATTTAGGGTGTGAATAAAAGACTCATAAGGACCCCAACAATGTGTCCTAAACCTTATGTTCTCATGTATAAAATTTTGTACCATGATAGTAATAAATTCATGAAGCACATAAACATACTATTTAAAACCGATAAGTAGTGCGCTTTACAAGACTCCATAACCCCTGAGCATAACTTCATTATCTCCATGTGAGAAGATAACTATATGAGTCAGAATAAGCAAAAAAACACTTTCATGGTGTCCTCACAGTGTTGTGGAGGAGATTCCAAGATTCATCTATCATTCAAGGGGACAGTGTCACCTGACTACTCTAGAATACAATAACATTAACACATATTTACTAGGATATCATGTGGTGAATTGTAAATGGAAAATCAATGATACCTAGATAAAATCCTTGACAGAATGCCATGTATACCTCATACCTCCACCTCATACCTAGTTCATTTATCTCCATCGTCACTATAATGTGTTTACCCCCACTAAGGGATACATATTTCACGATGTTCCACCTACAAAAAAATCACTAACAACCAAAAATTCATGGTAACATATATACAAGATGAGTTCACAATTTTGTGTATTATTCAATATGTGTATATAGTGTTATAAACAACAACATGTGATCAAAATTAGACATTCATAAAATGTACACTAATATCACTAATGGTATCACAATGAGTTTTATGGTCTACACACTCACTCACTATCATGTGACCACAATCAAGAACATTGAATAAAAATTCCAACATATATAATCATCATTTCAACATGTGAAAATATGATCTCATGATGGTAGGGAACATACTACCTCAAGATTCATCGATGTAAAAAAATCTTTGAATAATCAGGTTAGGAACACCAATTTATGAAATTATTATAGAATTTTCAACACTCAATGTTATTCAAGGTTTCCTAGAACTAAAAAATCTATTTTTACAAAAAGAAATAATATATCACACATTTCGATACATTATCTCTCATGGATAATTTTCAAATTGTTATTAATATATCACATGTGATGATATTTCATCTCTCCTAGATAATTATCTAATTATTAATTATTTTATTTCATGTGATGATAATTTATTATTTTCAAATTATCATTTAATTTATCTAATGTGGTGATAATTATCATTCCTGGATGTTTTTAATATTATCATTCAACTTTTCACATGAGATGATAATTTATAATTTCAATTATGAAATTTAAATCATAACATGTGATGATAATAATATTTCTTAGATAAAATTAATTTATCATTTAAAAAATGTCATGTTTTTAAAACTATCATTCAATAATTTGATTTTTATTATTTTAAAAAATGTAATATTTGTTAATTTCTCATAATTCCATGAAATTATCAGTTTATGACTTTTATAATCATCATTCAATAATTGGAAGAAATTATCATTTTAATAATATTTATAATTATCATTAGATAATTTACCATAATTATTCCTAGTTAATTAACTTCAAACTATATTTTTAAAATAAAAATATTATTTCAATTTTTATTTGGGACATTAAATATTATAATTTGATAATTTTACATCTATGAGTTTATTTAAATCAATTATATGATATTCATAAAATGTTTTATGGAATAAATTAGAAATAATATAAAAAAGAAGAAAAAATATAAAATAAAAACATGCAAATCACATATTTTATAAGTCTGGTGCACCAATGTAGAGGGGAGATCCACTACCCCCCTTGGTCAGATTTTTAAAGATCCAATGATCAAATGTAAGGATATTTTTGTCTTAATGGATTCAATATAACCAATCCCACTGCAATATTTTATGTTCATTGATATTTAAAAAACAACCTTGCCCAATCAACTTATAAACATAGAATCCCCTATTAATCCTCTCATTAAACTGAAAAAGTTAGTATGGTGTGTTTAATTTTTTGAAATCAATGAATTTTTATTTTTAAATAAAAAAATGGTTGATTTCTAGGGTTTTGTTTTCATTCTGTGTAGCAATAGAGTTTAAACATGTTATGGAAGGGGAACAAGTAGAGAGAGACAAATAAATATAATTTATTTAATAAAATTCATCAATAATATTGAATAAATATTAACACAATTTAATTATATGATAAATTAGACTACAATATATTTTTTATATATTCCTTACCCTTTCAATGGTATGAACCTTGTCCCATAACCAACGTGGGTCTCATGTGTCTAATACAACACATCATTTTGAATATATTAATTATTTATTATTTAAAAAATGGATTATATAATTAATTATATATTAATATTGTTTGTTTCTTCTGAGAGGCATCCTAACAGCTATCATATACAAATTTCATACACCAAATAGGTAAAACATTGAGTCACGGACATAACGGTGGATTTAGATTTTTCATATAACAAACCATTTGTGATATATTAATTTTTTTCAAAAATTTTATAAAAAAATTATTAAATAAATTATTTTAATGAGCGTGGTGTCCCAAATTATAATTACTACAAATTTTCTACCAACCCTAGGGTAAAAACCACATGATACTCTTAACACCGTACTGATGATTTTCATGTATTTGAACATTTTTCATTTTCTTAATATAAAATATTTACTAATTTTATTCCATCTTTTGTATTAAATCCATTGTGGAAAATGAAATGATTTATTCCATATGAATTATATTGATAGAATTTAATATAAAAGTTTTATGTTATATAAATATTTTACCTTTTGTATTGAAACCAAAATAGAGTCATACTCTCGCAAGGGGCAGTTTCTAAGGGTTTTTATATTAAATTTTTTCTCACAAATTCAATATTTATTGATGAAAATGATAAAATCATACAAATTAATAAATATATTTCATTCATATACAGTTCCATAAAAAATAATAGACATTGAATATTATTAATCTGGGAAATGTTTACGATTATATTTTCACTCGAAAGATATAATTTTTGTACTTCATCAATATTGAATTGTAGAATAAGAAATTAAATTGATATATATAATGATATATTTGGAGGGATATATAATATAAATTTACATATAATATATCTGATCTATCTGTATAAAATCATCCAATAATAGTTTAATCAGACTATTAATTAAAAAAGATCAATTAAATATGACACATTATTCATTTATGAAGGATTTAATAAGAAAAATAATAAAATAAAGATAAATTGACCACTATGTGATGATTTTAACAATATATATATATATATCTATATATATATATCATATATATGTGGACAATAAGAAGGATAAATGATAATAAGGAATAATTTATTTTCAAAACTGCCTTTTTGTTAGTGCGACATCCTAATCTTAACATATATAGACATTACATAACTTCTGTGGAACACTTTAAAAAGATACATAAACAGGATCCTAAAGAACATATTAGTTAATTTACTTTTGTAAATAATTAATCATAGACATTGGTACATGGTTGAGGTACATTATATTTTAATAGATTATCCAAGACAAACACCCCTCTTAGACATATCACACATAAAATGTACATTCATAACATAGTGATGTAAACATTAAACGGGGTGATCTTGGATGCTAATAAATGCTAAAAAAAGATATATGTGAGAATAAATATAATAATACGGGTATGAGAACAACATAATAAATTTTGTGGATCATAAACTTACTTTAAAATATCATAAACATTAATCACTGTATATATATTTATAGTTCATAAGACATGAATCATTAGGGAATCAAGAGAATAAGCCATGAAATCATAACATAAGAGTTTGAAATATAATTTTGGAATACATAGAAACATATAAAATATTATGACAAGGCTACCTACCAAGATCAGTTTTAAACGTTAGGCTTAGTCTAAGACATGTGTAATTACTACGGGACTCAACAAACAACCCTTGTAGCATATTATTTTTTGAATTGTTCTACAACCCATACACCATCATACTTATAAAATTAGGATACAACCCATGAACATAATTATTTTCTGGTATTGGCAACAACACATGTGCCATTATTTTATTTGGAATAGGTAATAACACATCTACCTTTTTTGGATTAGGATATAACATGTGAACCCTTTAAGATCTTAAACCATTTATCACTACCCAAACCATTCGAGAGAGATATAGATCTAACTTTCACATATCAAAATCATAAATGCATGTTCCATAGGAGAATAAAACATACATCAAACCATGACCCAAAAAAGAGATATGTTTCATAACAATAATCATAAACCATGAAATAGAATTGGTATAATAAATATTTCATCACATCATAACCTATTTTGAATTGATTTGCTTCATAATAATTTCATTATATTATAACTAATGAAATGAAGCATGATTCAAAATACTATAACATGTGGAAGATAGAGTGTGTTATAATAAATATTACATAAAAAATATAAAACATTCAGGAAATAATAAGAATGGAACCTTTGGATCATGAGTATCATCAATGAATGAATTTTTTTATAGAAAATAATATTGAAATATATTTTAAAAAAAATTATTGTGAAAAATATCATCTCTTATTTGAAAAATGAAGTAAAAAAAATTAAACCATTTTCATAAAAGTAAACATGAAATCTTTCAAATAATTAATGAGGAAATTTGGAAAACCGTTTTTCTTGAAAAATTATAAATGAATCTTGATAAAAATATGAAAACCATTTTCCTTAAAAATACTATGATAACTAATAAATAAATATTAAAAATAATTTGAAAATTGTTTTTAAAAAATGCATTAAAATAATGAATAACCAACATATTAGGAAACAATTTTTATTTTATTTTTTTATTATGTAAATGAATATTCAGTAGAATGTCTGTGAGCATGGCTATGAAATCTGTATGCGCCAAAAATTCCTTTTTTACACCGTAAAAAGATTAGAAATGTACCTTGACTGAAAAATTAAAAGAAAATTCTTTATTAAAAATAATTTTTCTAAAAAGGTAAAAAATTATTAAATATTTCTTTTAATTAAACTATGATAATTATATATATTTATTTGGAATCCATTTAGAAGACAATTTTTTGAAGGGACATAGATTTCCATCCAAAGAGAAGGTAATATTAGTCTTTATAAAAACCCTTTTAATAAATATAATATGATTAAAAGAGTGAGAAATGGTACCAATACATGAATATATTGATAATAACTATATTACGAAAAAAATTAAATAATATTCATAAGAAATGGATTGTATGATTTAATCAAAGGATGCATAATCATTAGGAATCTTGAGAAGCACTGAGATTTTTTCAATGATATCTTACTATGTTGTAACATTGAACTATACTCAGTATGTAAGATAATTAAATGACATGAATCATAAAATATCAATAAATAAGTATATTCATTATATAACATGTTATATGATGTTTATACACCTCATGGAACAATATAGGTACGTAACATGGCATGTGTTTCAAAGAAGGATAATTGAGACAAAAGTAATGTATAGATTTGGTAACTTTTGAAACATTAATCCCATGAATAAAATATAGATTTTTTTGTAAATGTCAGTAAATTTATGTCTAATAGTCATACAATTCTTCCATTTGATGTATATACATACCAAAAATTGAATGGGTGGTGAATAACTCTTGTATCACAAGGAAAATGAATGTGAGATTATATTCTTATCCCTTGTGTCATGACTCTCATTTTACTCACTAAAAAAACCTATATAATAAATTTAATTTTATTAAAAATATATTATAGAACCATATTCTTATATCTAATTCCATATATGTATTTATTATTACATTATATTTACAGCTTGTTAATAATTTAAAGTTACGGTCTGGAAAATATTCAATATATTTTTCACTAGTGTCATAATTTGTTGGAACTTTGGTCCATATATATATATAATAATTTCCATAATGTAAAACATGATATAAATTTAATTTATATTATGTATATTTTTTTTAAAATAACTTATAGAATAAAAAATTATGAAATTGAAAACACCATTAGTGGAGATGGTATGCCATACATAAACATGAATGTCTTTCAAGTGTTATTGTCATATTCATAGAAATAAAAATGAAATATATATATTTATATAATATAATTTAAGTAAAATATTTTGGTCATATATATCATATAACCTCAATCAACACATATTTAATACATTCAATGAAGTGTGGGATTGAATATAATCACTCTGAGGGGGCGAAAGTCCACACTTATCCAAACGAAATTATCATATGTACACAAGATGGAAAAGATAAATCCATGTTCTTAATAAAAGATAAAAAATAACAAATAAATTATAATAATATTATATATGATATATATGAAACTATTTTTCAGAATAATTTCATCCTTGAGTGGCGATAAAGAAAAAATGAACAATCATCATCTCGTGAGTCGGTTGTTAGTCATACATGTAAATAGTATGTTCATTACCCATTAGATGGATGTTTGGATATGTATAGGTTTACCCAATATCATAAAAAATACTATTTTATTTAGGAATATATTTTTTATAAAATAATGGAATAAGAATAGTTGAGGGTTTGGATAATAGAAATAATATAAATGAACATGATGATGAATGTTGCCTCATATTTGGGTAACTAATTTTGGGTTTCCCCATAAGGATTACTTGAATTTCATTATACTAAGGCTTCTAGGATTATGGGTGGGATTTTTAGGATATAATTGTAAATATCATGGTCTAGAAAAAATTTTATGAGGGGTTTGAGTAACTCATATGAGAGGTGATCTTTTTATAGTGGTGGAGGACACACACCCACATAAATATTGGGAAAGGGAATTCCAATACACATTTTTTCCAGGGAACACGAATCCAATAATAGGATAAATAGTATCCAAGTAATTATATGGTCTAAATATGGCCATATTATTTCATTTGGAAATTTTTCCAGGTCATTTAAGTCCTTATGTGTAAGGATTAGACCTTAGTTAAACATACGTTAACCATAATAGATGTTATTAATTTTAATTACATTCACTAGAGTTTTTGGTCAAAACACAATTTTACCATATTATTCATTATTAAATATACTCATTACATATTATGAATCCATCATTTCAAATTCTTTTCATAAAAGTGGTAAAAATTAATTTAAATTTATTCCCAAAGTTGATTAAAAATGTAGGTTTTAAATTAAAAAAATTCATATGTTTTCTATGTTTTTATGTTCAATTTCAAAGTTAAATTGATTCCCAAGACCTAAATTGGGTTTATTTATAAAAATAAATTCTAATTAAACTTTTAAAAAAATTTATTATTTAATTTTCCCTTTTTAATAAATTACATGAAAAAGAAGTCAGGAACTGAAATTTATGATTTTTCACTCATCATATAATATGAAAATTCATAAAAAACATACAAAATTTCCTATCTCCCCTATTATGTTATTATATAAAATGGGAATTTTATTTTGACATATTGAATATAAATAATCTCAACATTTTTTATTAAAACTGGGTTCACCATTAAACTGCGATAACAACACCTAAATAAAAAAGTAAGTTTTTATGAATCAAATTGTGTTAGTTCCTATATAATGTCAATCAAATATTTTGGATTAATATAAAAGATATTTTAATTAATATATAATATATATATTTAATTTATATTATTCATTAATTAATTTAAATTTTTAGGGTGAAATAACTTGTTGACCATATAATACAATAATATTATCATTTATAGTTAATCAGTTTTCATATTCATTTCTAATTAATTTGTAATATATGAATTAATATTATATTTTTGTAAACCATATATTTTTAAAAATTATATAATACTATTCATAACTTCTAATTCAATTTCTAGGTTATATCTTATTATATTATATGATTATGTTTTGATAATATATTATTGTTCGGTAAAAGTTTTTACTATATGTTATTCAAGAAATCGAGGACAGTAGATCTATTGTGTAATGTACACTACCATCTATGTTCCATATATATAATGCTAAAAATTATGTTTCATGTAATTCATGATAACTTAATTTTGTGTATAAAACATTCTATATAACGTTCTTTAATATATACTGTACTATACTCATTGTTGTATAAAGAGAAAAATCTCAAAAGGGTATAATTAATTCAAAAAATAATATTTTAAAAAAACATTATTATGTTACATTATAACCCCATTAAAATTAATTTTCCTCTATAAATTCATCTATTTTTTGAAAGGTATAATTATTTGAAGTTATACTAATGGAAACCAACATCATAAAAATGAACCCTAAAAAATCTTTTAAAAACGAAAGTTGGATAAATAATGGTTTTCCAGAGTAAAAAATATATTGGTTTCCACGTAGGAAATCATATTAAACGAGTGAAAATATGAACATGGATGAAAACTTTATCTATCATGTTCTGTATGAGAGTGAAAGAGAACTTGGAATGGAGAATGTTATCAATCACAATGTCATAAATACATGATCATATAAGTGACCTTTTGATTTATCAGAAAAAAATGAACATGAATAACCATTTCAGTTTCATGATCATTTCCCTATGGTTGGAAAATTTTCATGATATAATATAAATACATGATTTCATTCCCTTTAATATTAAAATTTTAACCTTTGGTTTTTCCATGATAGATTTAATCAATATATTTTATCTTGATAATTGAAGGATAATTTTTCATTCCTAAATTACTAACATATAATGAGATCCACAATAATTCATCCCATATTTCTTCTATTGGAACAAACAGAAGGTGGTTAAAATCGGCTGAGTTGAACAAATCCCCATTATTTTAGACAATAATTTAATGTATAAAATATTTTTCAGTGTATAAAAAAATCATTCAATAAGTTTTTATATTTATAAACCTTCATAATTATAATTTTCCCATTCGTCCTTTAATAGTCACTTATCGTATACCCAAGAAACATTTATTTGACACATGTGTACATCCTTGCAATGATAAAATATTTATTTTTATTTTATAATTTCAAAATCCACTTATATTGATATAATAATGTGAAACATCCATAAAAATTTAATAATAATATAATCATAGGGAATATTTTTACAGAATGCCACATGAAATTCTGAATTTTGGAGTTTGAAAATTACCATTGTTCACATCATCCTTTGTGATTATGTATTCGTTACCATATTTCATTTCATATAGAGGTTTTAGGAGATAATCAATATTATTAATCCTTAGATGAAGGAACTTTTAGGTGAAATTCTCAAACTGTTTGCAATTGAAACACTAACATGTGGGAGTATAATTTTATGGATATTTCTCATTATTCACCTCATTAAATCTCTTTTTCAAATTACATAGGCAATCATATGCAATATTTCCTTCCTCTCTACACTTAATTTTTTAGTAGTCCCATTAATACAATTCCCACCATCATTAATTCAACATTTAGAGAATAATGATAGGATTATCATCATATCTCTATTTTTTTAGATTATCCATAAATCTCCATCATCATCCTCTTGATAAGACGAAGAGATTTATTTGTAACTCAAAACTATATTTTGACATTAATTTCAAAATGCACAAATTATTCATAGCTAATAATTTCTCTTATGGACAATTCCTTTATGATACAAATATACAATCCACTAAGGATCATATCTACCATAATTTATAGTTGGATTACAATTCACGAAGTGTACGTCACATTTCTTATGGAATCATCCTCTTAGGTACTTAAGGATTCATTATCCTTTTATCTCGGCTCATGGGACACCATTTACATATTAGTATGTAGGAAATGATTTATTTACTTTTTAATGAATATCTTCTTGAACACATCTCAATCCATGGATTAAATATTATCATGTTTCCTTGAATTCACAATTTTAGTCAACCAATAGTCTACTTGACCTTCTATCCAATATAAATCCCTAATGAGATTCTCATATTTTGAATACATCAGAATGGAGAATAGCTCTTCCATTATGAAAATAGTGTGTTTAGAAATATGTGGATCAGAAGAATCGCTGGAAAAAAGTGGATATTCCCCCATGAAGGACATCACAAGAAATAGTTACCTCTTATTATCATTTTTCATATCTTCATGATTCACAGATTGATAATGTGTTGTGAGAATTGAAATGATGTTTTTCATTTCGTATCCAATTTAATTTTGATGAAAAAGTGAAAAATCATTGAATTTTCTACTATAGTCACAATTAACAAGATTCCTTTTGGTTCTTAACATTGTCTAATAAAACAATTATTGATTATGAATCATTATTCATATTGCGTAATCACATAATCATTTAAAACCACTTACAAGATATCTAAATTATGACCCCTTCCAAAATCTAAGACACCCCATGATTACCAAATTTTATAATACACTACATATTTTTAAATACTTCATGTTATTTCGTGAAGAGGATTTGAATTTCCAAAGCATGTTCTCATGAAGTGTGAAACCTGGTGTGAGGTAAGTCCCATTTCTGTTTACCAAATTACCCTGAGTCAGGCCCAAGAAATCTTGTTATAGATGTTATCCTAAGGTACATCTATGCAAGATCCATGAACGATACAAGATGATGGGATTTCAGTTCCTCCTTCCGTGGATTCCTCATTAGAACTCATCTCCTTATCTGGGTATCCCTTATAGACTAAAATGTTGTTTGTGAAAATCTTCTGAATGACATTTCTTCATGGATGTAGGTTAATTAAACTACATCTATTGGGACATTCTAAGTGGTCCGATTAGGGAAGTTACCTTCGGTTTGGGGAGTAGTCACATTGGACATCAATGGCGTGTCTAGATGCTAGAACACTAGCGCATCTGGGTTTCTTCCCCTTATCATAGGGCTTCTCCAGGGCATGGATGCCCGAGGAATCACACATAGAATGTGAGGAATTATATTCCGCAGACATTTATATATGGTTTTCCAAAACTTCCTATGTTTAACACATGGTATGTTACAGGATTAACGTCTAGCGGAGATGGATCAGACTAATCGGATCATTGACAAGAGTGGATCAGATGGGTGAAAACCTTAGAGGGAACACTGATGTTGGGCCTAACATGTGGTTAGAGTCCCATCACAAGTGGTATACCTTTTAGTGGATGGTTGTGGATTGAGTGGGGAATATGAATGGATAGCTGCCAAGGTTCCACAAGGAGCGGTGCTGGGATTAATGTCATGATCTCACCGAGATGTTGGGGCCCGGGTAAGAACCTGGATGAATGATGTAGAGTTGAATGATGTGGAGGGAGAATGAGATGGAACCGACATGAGGACGATGGTGATGTTGGACTGTGCCTTGAAAATATTTCCTAAATATCCTTGTCGCAGGGATTCAAAGTTCATGTAGATCAGTTATATGATGGGACACCTAAGGATATGGCCTATGAGAATGGACGCATGGATGGGATCTAGTGGAAATTGAACTTCCCGGTCAAGGCATGATCTTCCTGTAAGACATGGTATTGAGGGATAGATAGGATGAGACTTGGGTGATGTGATTAAATCTCATAGAGGCTTCCTACATATCCCAATGGTAGGGAATCAATGTATGCGCAATTCATCTGATGACAGTTTACCGTCTATTGGGGACTTCAAAGGCTTACCGCCGAATGAGGATGACAATGGATTACCACTGAATGGGGTTGAAAATATCATACTTCTAGATGGAGGTCGCAACGACTTACCACTAGATGGGGGTCACAACAGCTTACCGTTAGATGGTGTAGAACCTTAGGGAGTCTTCATACCTACCTTTCCTAGGGGACAAGGATCAAATCCCACGTAGTTCAAACGAGTGCAGTTTAACATCTCGTGGGATAAAATGTGTAATGTCCTGATTCCGGAAGCCACCTAGAGGTGCCCCGTACCCGGTTGGTCACATGGCCTCAATCTCATTTCCCCGCACTCCAGAGGCTGACGACTAGTAGTGAGGACCTTGGGTTTAATAGTGGGGAAACTATTCCCTCATTGGAAGAGTACACAACAGATGTAAACAAATCATGAAATAGTGGAAGCAGTAAATATCCAACAACAATGCACAAGTAAATAGTGCAAGAATAATACAATTAACCACTATAGAACATATGTATATATGACATGATGCATGACACATATCTAGGGGAATATCCAAACATGTCATAATGATAGAATAAAAACAGTACCAAAACAAGTACAAAATAAAAGATAAACAGCTCCTCAGCATCACAAGCCTATGCTTGGTCCCATGCTCTCCTGCTCCAAAGCAATCAAGTACCAGAAGTCGAAGGGTGCTTTCCCTTGTCTCTACCTGTAAAAAAATAGTATGTTTTGGCCCAAAAGCATGACCCAAATAGGGTGTGAGACTAAATCTTTGTAGGAAACCACCTGAAGATCAGTGCCTCACATTCAGTGAGCATATGACAGTTAATAGTACAATAAGCTGTAAATAGTAATAGTAACAGCATGCAGTAATCAGTAAGCAGTAATAGGATGATGTACAATAGCAATCAATCCACAGAACAACAAGAAGCAGTGAAGAAAACATCCAACCACAATAGTAACTTCTCTGGGGAGTACTCACAGCAAACCCCTCTGGTCCTATCCAAGAAATACCAACAACCCTCTGGGTAGTGTACTAAGACTAACCCATCATGTTTGGTCATTCAAAATTATAAGACTCTCTCAGGAAGAACGATCGGTCAATTGTTTTTTTTAGACTAGGGTAGTCAGGGACTCTCTGAGTAAGATCATGTGGTCTAACCCTATTATAGACCAAAGGTCCAGAAACTCCCTAAGGAAGATCACTCGTTCAATTCCTCCTATAGTCTCAGGTATATCACAAACTCTCTATGGAATCTCAATTAGTCAATTCGTTCTCTAGCGTGGAATGGTTTTAATGAAATTTGAACAAAGTAAAGGCTCTATGAAGAAGCTTACTCGGTCTACCCTCTAGTAGTCTATAATATCTAAGACTCCCTAGGATTCTCAATAGGTCATTCCCTTGTAGTCTATAATAACCAAGACTCTCTGAGGAAGCTCACTCGGTCTACCCTCCTATAATCTATAATATCCTAGACTCTATGGGAAGCTCACTTGGTCTATCCCTTATTGTCTATAGCACCAGGATTCCATAGTCATGTGCCAGTCAGTGCACAATAATGCTATAAGGCCAAAGTATACCAATAGAGATACTTGCCTAACCATTCTACAAAACAAAAAGCTTGTTATAAATATCATTCCATCCTACAGTCACACGACATGGAAAATAAGAAAAAAGACCAATGGATAACAAAACAAAAAGGTCATAACAAGAAAAAGGCATGGGAAATACATCCAAGCATAGGAATTATCCTAAAAAATGATCAATTTACCTCTACACAAGCATACAGGCAATGCAGGAAAACAATAGGGGAAAAATGGTAGCACTCAATACACTATTCATGGGTATTGGTTGGAGTTTGAACATAAAACTCAAAGACATCGAAAGGTAAGGCACAAACCACATACCTTGGTGCTAGGACATCAATATACTTGAACCACTATTCTTGATTATCATTAGAATGTATTAGATCTATGAAAACAAAGAAAAATTTTAACCCACGATATCTCAAGATAGAGGGAAAAACATGGAATGAAACTCAAGAAGAAGGAAGAGCTCACTGGTGTGGTTCCAATACAATCGACGATGGTCGATTCGGAAAACAGATAGAGGCTCGGGGTCTCGGAGGAAGTTCATAGCCATACAGGCACTATCGATTGAAGAACCTGGAGAAGAAGGTGTTTCTGACGATTAGGCACGACCCCGGTCCGTTTAATGAAAAAATGAAAGTACACTGCATGTACTTCTAGAGTACACGACATGTACTTAGCTTTTCCGCACTCAACTCTAATCGGCCTCCACATCGTACCTACACACTGTGTGTGTGGCTCTGACATGGCTATCACACGGCCATAAATGACATCAAAGTACACGGTGTGTACTTGTACAAGGCTTTTATTTTTAAAATTTCCAGATTTTCTTCTTTTTCTCAAAAAAGACGAAAAAAGGAAAAAAATACATGAAACGAAGATCAGTGTTCTAATAAATTTCCCTCCGAAATGAAATTCATCCCCGAATATCCCTAGTGAGACGCAGAAGAAGAAAACCCAAACAGCTCCGGCCACTACTATCGTACATCGGCATCCCTCTCCCAGGTCTCGTCCAGTACTCGCCTATGCTACCATAACACCCGTACCAGAAGAACTAACAGGCCATAGAGAACCGTCATAAAAAGATCAACAATTAGGATAGGATGCCCCTCAAATGACGTATCTGCTTCGATCTCAACCTCTTTAGGTTGAAAGACTTGAGACGGGTCTGAAAAGTTACTTCGGAGCTGAGAGACATGGAATATGTCGTGCATATCCCGATACCTCTAAGGTAACTGCAACTGAAAGGTAAATGGCCCAACTCTCTCCAAATCTTCAAATGGCCCGACGCATCGCATTGAAATCCCACCATGTCTCTGAATTCTCTTGTGTCCCAACCTTGTTGCGACATGCATAAAAAATTTATCACCAACCTCGAACCCCAGAGGTCATCTCTGCTGATCAGCATAAGACTTTTTTCGAGACTGTGTTGTAGCCAACCTCTTCCGAATCAACTATATCTACTCTGAGGTATCCTAAACAATACGAGGTCCTAGAAAAGCTGCCTCTCCAACCTCCAGAAAGCACAAAGGTGATTGACATGGCCTACCATACAAACCCTCGTAAGGTTCCATCTGAATAGTTTCCTGAAAACTGTTGTTATAGGAAAACTAAACAATAGCAATATGCTTCCCCCAAGAACCGCCAAAGTATAGAATGAAAGCTCAGATCATATCCTCAAGCACCTGGATCATACGTTCATACTGGCCATCTGTCTGAGGATGGTATGTTGTACTCAAAAGTACTGGTGTACCTAAGGTTCCATCTGAATAGTTTCCAGAAAAATGTTGTTATATGAAAACTCCACAAGAGGAATATGCTTCTCCCAAGAACCGCCAAAGTATAGAAAGCAAGATCAGATCATATCCTCAAGAACCTGGATCGTACGCTCGGACTGGCCATCTGTCTGTGGATGGTATGCTGTAATCAAATATAACTATATACCTAAAGCCTTATGAAGCCCCTTCCAGAACCAAGAAGTAAAACATGGATCCCTATCTGAAAAAATGGAGTGTGGAACTCCATGAAGATGTACAATCTCTCAGATATACAACCACCCCAACACATCAACACTAAAGGTCTCCTTGATCGGTAAGAGGTGAGAAACCATTGTATGTTTGCCGATGACTACCAAAACAACATCATTCCCTAAATGTGACCTCAGCAACCCAGTCACGAAGTCCATCGTAACATCGTTCAACTTCCACTCGGGAATGGGTAACTATTGTAAAAGACCTACCGGTCGTTGATGATCCACTTTCTCCTGCTGAAAAGTAGAACGTCTCATAACAAAACCAGAAACATCTCTCTTCATACCTGGCAACCAATACTGGTGATGAAGATCCAGATAAATCTTGGTGACTCCAGGATGAACTATCCAAACTGAAGAATGGAAATCCAACATCGGCTCCTCGTGTATGTCTACTGGCACCCATACGCTTCCCTGAAAATGAAAAATTTCATCCTCACCCACTATCAATCCAAGAGGAGGTTCCTCTCCTGACACACTCTCCTGCAGGACTAGTCCTTCTGAGTCTGATAATTGCCTCATTCGTACCTGATCAAAAATAGTAGAGGTAAAATCTACATAAGATAGAAAAGTCTATCCCTGTCTTTTTTCATCTCCAAATGCATCTCAGATAACAGAGCCATAAGCTGCCACTCACTAATGTCCTTCTGAACTACCTATATCTGAGTTCTCCTGCTCAATGCATCAGCCACGGCGATGCCCTTTCCCAGCGTATAGGCAAGCACAATGTCAAAGGACTAAAGATACATGGACCACCTATGATTTCTCAGATTCAGATCCCACTGAGTGATGATTTATTTGAGACTTCTATGGTTGGTGGAAACCATAATGTTCTCTCCTAGAAGATAGTGTCTCCAACAGTGTAAGGCATGAACAGCAGCTGCTAACTCCAGATCGTTCGTCGGGTAGTTCCTCTCATGTGGCCTCAAATGGTGAGACTCGTACACAACACCTCTATATCCCAACATAATCCTAGCAACCATTCTGTTACCTGGAGCATCACAGTAAATGGTGTAGCTCTTGCCCGGCTCTGGAAATACTAGTATCGGTGTTGACGTCAACCTCCCTTTCAACTCTTGAAAGTCTGACTCACAAGAATATGAATACAAGAACTTCAAACTTTTCATCTTAAGACCTATCCAGGGTGATTCTAGAAGTGAGAAGTCCTGAATAAATTACATGTATTATCCAACCAGCCCTAGAAAACTCCACACCCCAATGAAGTTCTTCTGCTGCTCCCAGGAAACTACAGCTCTCACTTTCTATGGGACCACTGATACTCCTACCTCTGAGATAATGTTCCCCAAGAAGTGAATCAGATCCATACAAAAGTGGAACTTTGAGAGTTTAGAGTAAATCTGATGCTCTCTTTGTGTACTCAAAATGATCTCAAGATGGGTAGCATGGTCGTTTCGAGTGAAAGAGTACACCAAGATTTCATCCACGAAAACCACCACGAAGGAATCCAAGTATGGATGGAACACTCGATTCATCAGTGCCATAAAAGCTGTCGGTGCATTCGTGAGACTGAATGGCAGGACCGTATACCCGAATAGACCATACCTTCTCTGGAAGGCTGTAAGAGGTATATATGATGGTTTAATGCGCAACAGATGATAACCGGAACTCAAATCGACCTTCCAGAACACTCGGGCTCCACGAAGATGATCAAAGAGGCTATCGATCCTCATCAAGGGATATCGGTTCTTGACCATCAATTGGTTCAGTTTCCGATAATCCACGCAAAGCCTAATGGTGTCGTCTTCCTTCTTCGCAAACAGGACAAGCGAACCCCAAGGAGAAGTACTGGGTCGGATGAAACCCTTTTTCTGCAACTCCTCCAACTCCTTCTTGAGCTCATGCAACTCAGGTGTAGCCATACTATAAGGAGGAATGGACACCGGTGCCGCTCCTGGAATGAGATAAATAACAAATTCTACATCATTATCCAGAGGAATACCTGAATAGTCCTCTGGAAAGGCATCTCTAAAATGATCCACCACTAGAGGAAAGTCTAACTGTGAAGTCCCCTAGTCATCCAGATAAAGACTGTAAATCTGGGTTGTAACTCCTCCTAGACCATGTTTCTCTAGTCCAAATCTACCAGCCTGGACATCCCATTCTCCTCTATGAAGGAAGGATATGCCCTCGGGTGATACAAAACTCCCCCTGGGATGATAGCAATCGATGACTTCCTGGAAGGGAACTAACTAGTCCATACTGAGAATGACATCATATACTATCATCTCTAGGATATAGTGGTCCCATAAGAAGCGACACTCTGCAACCTCAAGAGGGCACTCTCTGCATTGATGTACGCCGACCGCTCTGGTCCCTAACGGTGTGTCAAGAGTCAACATGTTAGTAAATGAAAATATACAGAGCCCAAGGCTCTCCACAATAGTAACAGAGATAATTCTATGCGAAGAACCTGTATAAAAAAGAGATAATGATAAAACTGAGGCTACTAACATTGTACCTCGAACTGTAGAAGGGTCGGGATCCTACTCCGGATGGGTCTCCTCCACAGCAAAAGTCTGGCCTATACCATGGCCCTGCGCCCCTGGCTGACCACTTTGAGTTGATCCACTCTATTGTCACTAGTAACCTGGTGACTGACCACCACATTTGTGACCTCAACCTCTGACCGTACAGCCGGAATAACTGTAGTTCCCAGACTGGTGAGAAACTAGTGATACATCTCATGTACGCGGGGTCATAAATGAACCCCTACCACCAGTTGAAGGCGAGAAGATCTGAAAAAAAAAACACTTAATATGGCCCATCTTTCCTCATGATCGACACTCCATCGGGTCTCTCTGACACTGAGACCTAGTATGCCTACTCCTACCATACTGGTAGCATACAACCTGGCTTCCAAAAGATACATTCCTCCAACACTGATATCCTCGAGAAAACTCCATGTGGCAGTTCCTGCTATTAGTATGAGGAACACTGACTATGGAAATCAAACCACCCTGGATCACTGTTCCAGAATCTCTCAGATTTCTCACAGTGATCTGTTCCTGGTTGACAATCTAAGATATCAAAGTCAACCTGATGATATTCACCTAGGAACAGATCTCCTACCTAAGATCATCCTCAAACTTCCTAGCATGGAACAACTCATCACCTGCTGGAATGGACGTGAAGCGCTACAACATGGTAAAACGAGATGAGTACTCCATAACAGAAAGAGTACCATGCTCGAGACTCATAAAATCCTAGGCTCGGTCGCACCTCATGGTCTCTAGATAGAAATAATCCAAGAAGATTCACCAAAACTTGTCCCAAGTCATACTCTTCTAGCGCCCTAACTATGAGATCACCTCCCAGCACCTCTTGGCAGTGTATCAGAGCATATAAGTATCCAGCTTTACCCTTTTCTCTGGAGGTATCTTCAGATGCTTTATGATCGTCAGCATGGCCTCTAGCTGTGAATCTATAGCTTGGGGTCCACTATCCAATGTGAAAGTAGGAGGATGTTGCTGATGGAAAACCCACATCAACTCAGCCATCGACGGGGCAGGAGGCGGCGATCCCGGAAAGGTCTGCATCATCTTCAGGAAGTCGCCCCTGAACTACTAATCGGCACCTACAATGGGTATAACTGCTGGTTCTAAGGATGGAACATCAGAAGGATGTGCAGGAGGTCCCTGATCGGCCATATCAGGTGTCTGATCATCATTGGGAAACTGACGTATGACCAGAGGAAGACTTGGAGACATAACTCGGAAACATCAAAAGAAAACCATAGATCAGGATTATCAAGAAATGAGAACACAAGAGTACAAAATAGAAACAGGAGAATGAAACACTCAAATTTACTATACAAGACTACATGACATCTATAAACACTACACAACGTGCTCTTTAAGGCCAATCACATGGGCGTGTACTTCTACCACCTTTGGTCATGTAACACCCCAGACTACATGATGTGTTGTCCCCACACACGGCATGTATGTCATCTCCATTACCCTGCCCGAGTCTCTCTACATGTCTAACTCACACTGTCCACTTAACGCTAGACTACACGACATGTTCACTAAGGAAACAACAATTACTGGACAAGGTTTTGGCAACCTGTGTTGTTAGTTACACGGCCGGCTACACGGCTAACCCTTACACAGCCTGTTCCGAAAAAACAAGGCATGTATAAGAGAGATAACACCGTCTCATGTTTTTTATGACACGGCCGGGTACCAAGAACAAGACTACATGGTGTGTTCATACCCAACATGGCGTGTACTACAAGATCTTTCCTGACCCATGTTGATAGTGACATATCCGGGTACACAGCTCATTACTACACGGCGTGTACATACCATACACGGAGTGTTCTTGAAGACTTTGTCACCACTCCGTGTTTCTTGTCACACAGTCAGTGACATGGTTTAAAAATACATGGTTTGTAGTCAATTACACACTGTGTATTCTGGGTTTTTCCGGGCAGTAGCTCAGAAACTGCATAGAATCCCAGAAAACACTGAAAATCAACCATGAAGTTGCCAAATTCCGATCCGTGAGGGCCCATACTCACCACGAAATAATTCTTGGCATCTTATACATATCATATACAAGGTAAAAAAGTCTATGATCCACCATGTTCTGATTCATTAGGGCCCATAACACCTCAAGAACCAAAATTTGGTGTTCGTTTAAGAAAGGAACAATGCAAACAATTCCTATATCAAACTACAAGGATTCTATCAAAACATCTATAACAACAACATGCATAATCATCACAATGTCTATCACAACAACATGCAATCACTAATGCATGATAGATGACATGTCAAGAATGCATGGCGTGTGATTTCTAACAAGTGGTTATATGATGCATGAGATGACATACCCTCGTCTCATCGGGTTGCGATAGAAATAAAACCACAATGGCACAACAATAACAACACAAGGCATGTGAATCAATCTAGGTGAAATCATATCAACCGTAAAATCCCAAAACCAAAAAACTGCAATAAACAAGGTAGATTGACTTTTCCTTATACAGAGGTTAGATACTCCCAGGCACAGCTTATTACGAAGTATTGAATCTGTCATATCGCTGGCTAAAGGCTCCAAACAGTAAATCAAGAAAAATAATTCCTCTGATACAACATTGTAATGTTCGGCTCCAGAATCCACACAGAGGCACCCCGTACCTGGCTGGTCACATGGTCTAACACACATTTCCCCAAATGTCAGCGTTTGTTGACTAGAACTGAGGACCATGGGTGTGATAGTTGGGAAAATATGCCCTCGTTGGCAGAGTACACAGCAGAACTAAACAAAACATGCAATAACAGAAGTAGTAAATATCCAACAACAGTGCACAAGTAAACATCGGAAGACTAAAACAATAAACCAATGGAGCACATATGTATACATGACATGATGCATGATACATATCTAGGAAAACTTCCAAATAGGTCACAATGATAGAAATACAAACAGTACCAAAACAAGTACAAAAGAAATGATAAACAGCTCACCAGCATCGTGAGCCTAAGCTTCGTCCCATGCTCTCCTGCTCCAAAGAAATAATGTAACAGAAGTCAAAGGGCGCTTTCCCTTGTCTATACCTGCCACAACATAGTCTATTTGGGCCAAAAAGCATGACCCAAATAGGTTGTGAGACTAAATCCCAGTAAGCAACCACCCGAAGATCTGTGGCTCACAGTCAGTGATGATATGGTAAGTAATAGTACAGTAATTAGTAAACAGTAACAGTAACATCATGTAGAAATAAGTAAGCAGTAATAGGATTATGTACAACAGTAATCAATCCACAAAAGAACAAGAAGCGGTGAAGCAAACCACTAACCCCAATAGGAACCCCTCTGGATAGTACTCGTAGCCAACACCACTGGTCCAATCCAAGAAATACCAATAACCCACTGGGTAGTGAACTCAGCCTAACCCCTTTTGTTTGGTCATACGAAATTATAAGACTCTCTGTGGTAGCTCGCTCGGTCATTTCCCCTTATAGTCTAGGGTAGTCAATGACTCTCTGAAGAAGACCACATAGTCTAACCCTCATATTATCCCAAGGTCTAGAAACTCTCTGAGGAAACTCACTCATTCAATTACTCCTATAGTCTCAGGTCTATCATAGACACTTTAAGGAAGCTCATTCATTCAATTCCTTCTCAGGCCTGGAAAGGTTTTAAAGAAATTCAAACAATGTAAAGACTCTATGAGGAAGCTCACTCGGTCTACCGTCCTGTAGTCTTTAATATCCAAGACTCTTTGGGATTCTCACTCAGTCTATCCCCTGTATTCTATAATAAACAAGACTCTCTGAGGAAGCTCACTCAGTCTACCCTCCTGTAGTCTATAATATCCATGACTCTCTGGGAAGCTCACTCGGTCTGTACCTTATAGTCTATAGCACCATGTTCTCACAGTCCCATGCCAGTTAGTGCATAATAATGCTATAAGGCCAATGTATACCTATAGAGATACTTGGATAACCATTCCGTATAACAACAAGCCTGTCAAGAATATCATTCCATCCTATGGTCAGAAGGCATGGAAAATAGGCATAACGACCAAAGGCTAACAAAACCCAAAGGTCATAACAAGAACAAGTCATGGGAAAAACATCCAAGCATAGAAATTATCATCAAACATGATCAAATTACCTATACACAATCATACATGAATGGAAGGAAGACAACAATGGAAAAATGGTAACACACAATACCCCGTTCACGGTTATTGGTTTAGATTTTCATATAAAACTAAAAGACATAGAAAAGTAAGGCACAAACCACGTACTTTGGTGCTAGGAGATCAATATAATTGAACCACGAGGCTTGATTCACCTTAGAATGTAGTATATCTATAAAAACACACAAAACATTCAACCCATGATATCTTGGGAAAGTTGAAAAAACATGGAATGAAATTCAAGAAGATGGAATAGCTCACTATTGCGGTTCCAATGTAATTAACGGTGGTCGATTCAGCAAAAAAACGGAGGCTCAGGGGCTTGAAAGTGGATTGCGGCCGTATGAGCGCTCTTGGTCGAAGAACCTGGAGAAGAAGGTGTTTCTGTCGATTAGGCGCGACCCCGGTCTGTTTAATGAAAAAAATAAAGTACACAGCATGTACTTCTATAGTACACAGCGTGTACTTATCTTTTCCATACCCCGCTTTAACTAGCCTCCACATCACCCCTACACACCGTTTTTGTGGCTCGGACCTGACCAGAACACGACCTTAAGTAGCATCAAAGTACACGGCGTGAACTTATAAAGTACATGGTGTGTATTTTGAAAATTTTCTAGATTTTCCTCTTTTTCTAAAAAATGACCATAAAAGGAAAAACATACCTGAAATAAAGATCCAGGTTCTTACCAAAATGGGTATATAGTAAACATAATGTTGGACTGGAAAGGTGTTGGGCATGATCATCAGGGAGGCTTCCTACATACCTTGTCTTGGAAAGAATCATAATCCATGTTGTTCTGGTTTAGGAGCACGTCGTTCCAGCGCAAGTGGTTTAGGGTGGCTTGCGGCCATGCCTGGGAGGACTTCACGCCTGTTATTGCAGATTTTCTATACAATAAACTAAACAGAGTTTATGGGAAGGAACTGCATCTGGATACATCCCCCCTCTATACCAAATGATAGTGAAGGAGGCCATGAGGAACCTAGGGAAGGGATGGTCCGATGAGTGGGATCTATGCTAGGGATGAAATTCTAAAGATGACTATGCTTAGGCCTATTGGGTAGGTTCTTCATGTGAATATTCCAGAGTAGAACTAACGAGAGTGTGCATGTATGAGGCGGCTTGGGCTTCCTAATTCCATATCTATCAAATAAAGCAACTGATGACAGAGTAGTTGAGCAGGTGGTCATTGAGGACCAATACCTTCCACTTACACGACTGGGAGATTTGTATCAGTTTATGGGATGTGAATCAGATCTAGGGGGTCCCGATATTGGGGGTGATATATGATGAATTCATCCCCATTATATGTGCATGGGAGGATCAGGATCAAATTTCACCGTTGGCGATGGCATTGATGGAGCTGGTGCCAGGAGGGGACAAGGAAGAAGTGAGAGAGATCCACTTCAGACAGTGGTTTAGGTAGTTCTCGAAATTCCCATATTAGAGGCAGTTTCCATTGAGGCCTCGAATATTCCTAAATGGGTATCAATGTGGCAAAGAGAACTCGTACTGGTGACTCTTGGAGGATAGAAAGTAGAAAACCTAGAGATTCAGCATCAGTACCGAGTATTAATCAGTAGTCAGGTTGGCCACATTCATTGCAACTCTCATCGGCTATTGGATCCTCCTGGTGAGGGATACAAACATGGGTGTGAAACCAAGAACCTTTGTCATTGAATCCATATGGCCGACAGGGGGGTGATACCACCTTGGAATCCTGATGGTCACCATGTTGTACAAGATACTATGGCATATCAGTGAGGGGAATAGGGAACAAAGAATATGCGGGACATTCCACCTTTTTTATGGGTGGATTGCAGCACACGTTAGGGGGTATATAGATATCTAAACCCCATATCCCCTATGTAATCAAACATTTTACCATCTATCCTGAAAGCCGTAGGGAGCTTTCTGGCCAAGCTGACTATACAGGTGGTACTGAACCATGTCTGGATTGTATAGGAGTTCAACATTCATCTGTTCCCACTACCAACAGGTGTTTTCACTGAGAATGAACAAGGAGCAGAATTTCACCAGTCTTATCTCCTTTTCATTTGAGGTGGAGTCCTACTGGCTAGATTGGAATGTGAGCCTCTCTGCGAGCTATACTCCCCGCTCTGATTGTACTAGAAATTTCGGTGTATGCAGCGACTAACCCCACCAGATGATTAAGGGGGGAACCATGAGAAGCATCAGTTTGTGATGAGTTAGTTGTGGATCATGCTCACATAGGAAGACATGAAGATGTGAAATGAGCTACCTCCATCCACTACCATCTTTAGGTTGGTGAATTAGTATGCCAAAAGATGGGAGGCGACCTACCTAGTGAAAATGCTGATGCAGCCAACTATTTGGCCCGGTGACGGTGTACCTCCCCATCCTTGAGGATGGGGAATGAAGGCAACAAGGACATCCCATGGTTGCGAGGTGACCGGGCCGGCGATGCCTGCAATAGTTGAGGGGGAGGAAGTCGCAATGGATCAAGAAATTCAATTGGATCAGGTGATTTTAGAAGAACGTATTTATTCATAGGGGTGGCCACCGAGAGGATTCTATGGAATATTCACTCTAGCTCCAGGGAAGTGGTCGGGGCACATAGACATTACGGAGAATGCTTTCTTTCTAGAGGCTTGGGAAATAAGTGATGTAATCATGAAATTCCATAGCCCATCAAGGATGTGGAAACACCTAAACCATCTTAGGATGAATTTTCCAAGGATAGGCCCTATTAGGGCTAACTTTGCGGTGTTCCCAGTAGAGGTAGAGAAATACCTGGCAGAGTTAGAGGTCTTTGTGCACCCCTGGGGTGCCCTGTGTTTAATGATCGACCATGAGAAGGTATTTCTAGAACGAATATCCCCTCTGTAGTTGCTGGATACTGACATGAGGGAGTGCTTCCCTATATTGGATGAATCGGATGAGTCAGAAGAGTCCTCCAGGGGGAGGATCCCAATAGAGGGATCCCATTGGTGGAGGGAAAAGTTGGTTATCAAAACCCAAATATTGAACACTTTTCCGAGGCCCTTGAGGTAAAATATCATTCCACTTCTTCAGGGATGGCTTCCAGATCATTTTGGACCTCTTGCTAAAGTTTAAACTGTGCAAGAGAGCCTCATTCACAAAGCCCATTCATGTCCTTCAATGGGTGCAGATTTGGGGTCTTAAGGATCCATGCCTCTGGCTAAGGATATTAGTGCATCTGGCTGGGCGCGAACATCCGAGATGGCTCCCCTAGTGTTTTTAGACTTCTCTATATTATACAGATGGTGACGTCTCGGGGTCCCCATAGTGACAGACCAAGAACAAGAATGAGATATTTACCTCTCTAAGTATCCTTCGCACAATTCATGATTTCCACTCATTGACCATGATAACGACATATGCACCATTGTGGTACGTGTATCCTTTTAAATGGTGTGGTATGCCGTGGAGAGGTTGATTGGTACTCCTAGTGGTACCTTTTTTAGGGGGAACACTGGTTGTTATGGAGGCAGATATCCTGACCAACAAAGCAACGGTGCTTCAGAACACTGGTAGGACCGTTGGTAGGGCTGTGCATGAGATTATTGTAGAGGGATCTAATGATGAAGAATTTTCGGACAACCCGAGTCATACCATACTAAACAGACACCAGATGTGGACCCCGTTGATGAGTTCTTGTGGGAGTTCCCCACATACAAGCCCACAAACCCTGCAGACTAGGACGGAATGACCTATAATGTAGAGGATAACAAGATAGTAATTTTCTTGTCCTAGAAGCTGATCAGGTACTTTATCAATGACACCCTTCAAGCACAATAGATTTCCTTGTTGGAGAGACTCCATTCAAGACTACGCGAACTATGCGCTGGGGAAGTAGATTCCCGGAGTCCTTACATGCTTGTCTGAGATCTCATGGTGGATAATATTCCAGTGTATGACCATGGAAATGGAATGGGTTTTCCATGAAGAAAAGTGGTTAACATCAAGAGGCTCCAGGAGGCTGAAAACAAGATTCATTGGCTATAGAACCATGCACATGAAAACTCAAATATCAATAATGTGTAGTGGGAGATTATATCACGGCTAAAAGACCAGTTGGTCAAGGCCAAAGAGAAGATTAAACAAGCCTCCGTGGAGATGGCTATTAACCAGAGTGTCGAGGAGTTGGCCTAGGTTGCGGTAGACAAAAAACCCCCCATTTATGTCATGGATGAGCAGGAACTGAACAGGTGTCAACGGATCTTCTACGCCAAAAGCTCGAGGGCGGTGGAGCTGCAACATTATTTTGATGGGGTCAACCCATTCCTGGGAGGGGCGATCTTCTAGTACTGTGATGTCTACAACTTTTGAACCCAAATTCACACTTTGATCATTTTATGCCATATGTATGCATGAGTTCTATTAATTATTTGGTTTATTGGACTTTAGTTACATTCATTGATTATCAAGCGATCACTCCCTATGCAAAGGTTGGTTGGGCTGGATGTGAGAAACAAGGGATTGCCACTTTATCATTCCAAATGAATATAAGAGTGGAAACCAAGCTTCGGGCATCTGAGGATTGAACAACTAATCCAAATTTTCAAGAAGAAAGGGAGGGCCTAACTTGATGATGAAGCCCTCAAAACATTAGAATGATATCTTTCCCCGTGCGCGCAAGTGCATGAGTGGGGTAATGCAAGGGAAGTTGGAATTAATCTAAACCTAGGGGAGTGGAAGTTGTGAATCATGATATCCCAAATTATGAACACTGTAGGGATGTCATGATAATGAAGGATGACTATTGACCATGATCGACACACAGTATCCTCATTGAGTTAGCCTGAAATGGGGAACAAATGAGGGTCGACTACTGACCATTTTTGAATCAAGGGCCATGACTCAAAAGTCCATCTATTAGACATCCAAAACATTGGCCTAAGATAGTAAGAGAGACATAGGCTGAGTATCCATACTATTAGGGGGATTCATTATATGAGAAATAGGATGAGGGTCCTAATAATGGGAACACAAAACATTGAGTGTGGCATCATTGGTTGTTATAATGGAGTCTAACACTCTAGAAATTACACCACCGTGGTTAAGGAACATTAGGTGGATGCATCAGTCTGTTCAAAGAACATACCAACCTCCAAAGAGGGACTATCTATTAAGGGCCTATAATGACACATATTTTTAGGTCATACAGCAAGGACAGTGCACATTGCTTAATCTTCAATCTTCATAGAACAAGATTGGGGTTGTGGGGCCAGAAAGGTTAGTGACCTCAGGGCTAGGACTAAGGTGAAATGCCTTGGCATCCCTATGTGTGACATAAAGATGAGAATCATGCCATACATTTTTCTTCAATAACAACGTGGTCAGTGATTTATTCTAGTTGGGAGAACCCTTCATGGCGAGGGGTCTGATGCATCCAAGAGTTATTAAGGGGAAACCTAAACTTGTTCAGGGTAGAGCTCCTGTTTAATATCATACCTCAAGGACATGTGGGCGTGTGTAGTTTATTGTCATATGATAGGAAGGGGAGTGAATGGGGAGATCCCTAGAAGGGAGTTTGTGGTGTGGTAGCTATAAACCAGATGTGAATGAGGACATATGGAGTCCGCACCACACCACCTATCCCTAGAGGATGTTATTTAGGTTAAGGGACCAAAAGGGAAAGTTAGTTTAGGCTAGAGGCAAACTGCTCGGGCGTTCCAACATACCCCATGAAGATGGGAATTCAGTCGTATGTAGTTCTTAGGGCATAATTTAATGTCATATGGGATAATGAATGGAATGTGTGGCATGGTTGCAGTAGTACACATCCTACCAGAACTAATTTGCCCACATGAGTCGTGCTCGATGTTGAAAACAAGGAGTAGTGATGGGACATTCCTAGCACAGGGAGGCACAAGGCATGGCAATGGGATTCTAGGAGAACGACATCCTAATGATGTTGAACTGCCTTTGTAACACACCTAGATGGACGATGTTGTAAAGACGAATATGTTATAATTCTTCTTTATCATAAGGAAGTGGAAATATGTGAATCGTGATTCTTGAGATCTAGACCAAAATGATGGTTCCATGACGATATGGGGTAAATTTTGACCATGTTTGAAACACATTATTCATTTCACGTTAGTCTAGAATGTGGACTGACAAATGATGGTCGACTTTTGACCATGTTCGAAACACAAGACCAGTTGCAATTGTCATCTGAGGTCATCACGGGAAATGGCCCAAGTTGGTAGGTAAGAAAATGTGGCTTGAGACAAGGCCATAAAGGGGGTCCCTTCAGACGTAGAAGAAGATGAAGATCCAAATAACAGGCTCACCAAACATGGACATGGAATGGGGGAATGTCCCAATGAATATTCCACACATCGGGCACTGCCATAATGAATCTGAGTACGCCGACTAGACGTATCAGATAGAGGGAGATTACTCTACCTCCAAGAAAAATGGTGTTGAGTTTGAGTGCTTCTGACATAATGGTCAAAGGATGATCCATTAATGGGTAATTGATTTAATGGGGTGTGTGCAGGGATATGATGTGGACAATCATGACTTGCAGTTCTCATAGAGAGATCTTAGTTTATGGTCCTAGAACCTAGAGTAGGTTGGGAATATCCAAGGCAGTCGCATGGTTCGGTTATCCGAAAAACCTGATGTGAATGAAAATCCAAGAGGTAATCGCCACTCTACTTGTGCCGAAATGAGTTCGGGACTTGGTGAAAAAAGAGAGAGGAAAATATTTCAGCTTCTTGGGGCTGGAACTAAGAACAATATGTATAGTAATTATTATGTACCCCAAGAGGATGGGGATCAAGCTGTACGTAGTTCTAGGAATGGCATGATAAGATACATGTTCCATAGATAATAAGGTTGTGCGGGTCCGACCCTTGCACCAAAATTAGCGTCATTTGATAGATCTTTTTTGTCCTTTATGAGGAATGAGTGTTGTTTTTTTGTGAAGTGGTGGACTTAGGATAGAATTTCCAAGAATCAGCACAAGAATCAAGCCATTTTTGGGCGTTAGAAAATGGTTTGTTGTGGGTCCAATACCAATCATGACGTCCTCTTGAATGAGGACACCCCGATGTAGTTTCATGTTTCATCATCCAGCCAGGATGATAATTTCATAGTTTAATGTCATGTGATGGGGCCAACCATGCATTTTAACATCATGTAGTATAAACGCAACAGTTTAATGTCATGTGGACTAGATATCATAGTTTAAATTCATATGGCTCTGACAAAAAACGGATGTGTACAACATGATAAATCATACCCAACATGAATGAGGACATAATCCCATAGCACACCATGTGAAACTCCAAGGATGAAACCTCATGCCAAGGGGTCTAGAAAAGGTTAGAGAATGTGGGGAATGAGGTAGGACGGAATAGTTCTTTTAAGAGTAGTATGTTATGTGGTAATTGTAAGCCCAATGTGTAAAATGTCATAAGCCCACACATGCCACATCACATGGTCCTATTAGAGATGGGGCCTAGAAGGAAGAACCGAAGAGATAAATTAGTGGAATTCAAGATAAAACCAAAAGAAATTTGTTTGGGAATTTCATAGTACCACATGGGAATGGGAATCAAGCCGTAAATAGTTCTAAAAGAGATATTAATTTAGGGTCTTAGATCTCGGTCCATGGAGAAGCATAACTCTTCCAAGTAGGCACAATCCTCAATCCAATTCATAATCCAACATGATTCAAACACTATATGGGAAACAAGGAAAGAAGATGTTTTTTTCAATACCTGAAATGCACGCCAAAGGGATGTTGGTGCAGAGAAACAAATGACGCCTTACTACGGGTTTTTTTCCTTCTAATGTGAAAATGTGTTCTGAGGGATAGTTCTAGGAGTGTCAAAATTCCGCTTGGACATAATGGGGTGGAAATTAATGTGTATCAAGTAACCCACAATGAAGGCTTGAAAGGGGATGGTGAGATAGTGGAGGATAACTGTTGACCATGTTCAAAAAACAGCATCCATATCATGTGACCTGAAATGGGAACAACAAATGGGCATCGACCACTGACCACATTTGCAATGACGGACTTTTATCGATTTTTTGTCTGAAACTCGAGGAGCATTGGACCATAATGGTAGGAGATCTCATAGGCCTACCATCCTCTCCATTTGGGGGTCCCTTCGGATGTGAAAGATGATGGAAGCCCAAATAAAGGGGAACACGATGCCTAAACAATGGGTGAAAGCATATCCAGGTAGAATCTGACAATCCAAGCTCTATTCTAGCGTACTCCTAGGCACATTGGTGAACCACCGAAGATGGTAGATGTACCCAACTTAAGAGAGGCCGACTCAAAAAGATGTGAGAATACTACACAAGAGAGAGTGTTCTATGGTGTGGATATTATAAACCCATCGTGAATGAGGACATAAGGAGTCTGGACCACACTTTATACCCCTATCCTAGAAGAACGCATGCCAAGGGGCCAAAATGATAGGGAGGTTTCTATGAGATGGGGTCAAACCAGTAGACTATATAGTCGAGGATTACAACATATCCCATGAGGATGGGAATAAATCCATACGTAGTTCTGATTAAGATGTTGGGAAGTTTATCATCATGCAGTAAGGATACTAATTGGGGCGAGATACCCCAATAAGGGATGTGTTTGGCCCGATGAGTAACCCGACATGAATGAGGATATAATCCCATACCATGTCGTATAATCCAAAGTGGTAACTTGGGCCAGGGGCCTGAAAAGGCCGAGTGACCTGAGGCTGGGCCACAGAAAGAATGTCACGACCAGCTAGTAGATTAATGTCTCATAGTGAGGACGATGGTGATCTTAGTTTACGGTCAAAGAGCTCATACCATAGATTATTAGTTTAATGTTGTATGTGTCGGATAGAGAAGGTAAATCATCGTTCCTATGGAAGACCACAATGAGGAAATGATGATAGAGGACAACTGTTGACTAGGTTTCAAACATAGTATCAACTATTGTGTGACTAGAGTTCAGGGCGAACAATTGAGTGTCGAATGTGGACCATATTCATAACAGGGGACTAGTATCAATTTACAAATCACAATCCTCGAGGTTGTTTTCCTGTAATGGTGGGAGAGCCCTTAGGCTGAGCATCCATGCCATTTAGGGTTACTTTTGGATGTAGAAGAATATGGAAACCCAAATGATGGGGCTTGTGAAGCATGTCAGGGCCTGCACTCATGGAATGGGTGATAAATGGATGGATGTTTCAAGGGGATCTATGTGGAGTGGAAGAATAGCCTGACGTGAATGAAGACTTGAGTCCATACCACACCACACAATCCAAAATGTGAACTTGGACTTGGGGTGAAAAGGCAGAGGGACCTAAGGTTGGGCGTCCCAGCCAGATGTAGACATATTACAACTCAAGTGGGTACTACTTTATCATAGCTTCTATGACCATGGGAGTAATACTTGGGGTAGGAATCAAGGAGTAGGATTCAGCTCTACCCATCACATAAGAAACCACCACCTAGAATCACACTCTTGCTCAAGGAAGACTGAGGTTTGGAGAGACTGAAGAGCGGAATAAACCACTACACTCTTTGTTTGGGTCATGTGGGGGTGGTGACAATGACAAAGGATGGATGTTGACTAGGTTTGAATCACAATATCTCTATCGTGCGACTTGAAATGGGGACAAAAAATGAGCATCGATTGCTTACCATATTCGAAACGTGGTCCTCGTATCCATTTTTTATCCAAAATCCTTGAGGTTATTGTCCTAAAATTATAGTAGTTCCCTTAGGCTATGTATCCATATCATTTAGGAGCCCTTTCAGATGATAAATATAATGGGAACCCAAATGATGGGTTGTGTGGAGCATAAATGTCCCGTGAAATTTCAAATAAAGCTAGATAGCAGAAGAGCTAGATATATTTAGGGGGGGGTGGAAACATGGTATTGTCATGATGAACTTGATGTTAATGAGCGAAAAATCTGGTACAACACCATGTGAGTCATCCCAATAGAAGGTAATAAAGGTTGAGGTTGGGCCTACCGGAGAAATGTCTGGGCGGTGAAAAAATTGGGGTTGGACTCAAGGACAATATGTCTGGGCATTCATATGTATCTCATGAAGATGGGAATCAAGACGTACGTAGTTCAAGGATTGAGGTTAAACGTCGTGAAGGACGATGCACATTTTAAATTCATGTAGGACTGGACAGTTTAATGTCATGGAGGGACCTAACGCATTTTAGGGTCATGTGGGACCATTACATTGACGTTGTGTAGGACTGTACAATTTAAGGTCATGCTGGACCATATGTCTTAGGAAATTTATTTCTTGAGGAAATTTGAATTTGTGGTAGGACATATACACTCACCATCCATGGTAACCAGAGAGTATGCTTCATTATGTTGAACCATGTGAATGATATAAGGTCCTTCACATTTGAGCTCCAACATTGGTTGTTTTCGGTCAGGAATCATTAGTCTCTTCAGGGCCAATACCAAGCCGCCTAGCAAGAAAGAACAGTGGTGAACGTTTTTGTAGAAATCTCATGGTATCTTGTTCTGATGACTTTCTAGGTTGTGTAGGGTACAAAGCCTATTCTCATTGAGCACTTCTAACTCATCCAGATAGATTCCAGCAACATTATCTTGGGTTTGCTGATCATTAAGAGCTATGCGCAATGAGGCCAATTGAATCTCTATGGACAAAATGACCTCCTCGCCATAAAAAAGGGAATATGAGGTCACCTAGGTGGAATTACGATTCATCATACGATATGCCTAGAGGGCATTGGGGAGCTTTTCTGGCCACCTCTTCTTATCTGGGACAACCATTTTTTGCAGAATTTTATAGAGTATTTTGTTGAACACCTTGATCAGTCCATTTTCTTGCACATGATAGCGGGAGGTATGGTTATATCGAATATTGTACATAGGGTACGATTTCTTCAACTCTACATCTCATATGTTCGTCTCATCATCAGTGAGGAAAACGTGAGGGACTCCAAATTGGTAGATGATGTTGGTGATCATAAATTCAATGATGGAATGGGCCATGACCTCCTTGAGTGAAACTGAATCTTCCATCTTGGAGAAGAAATCTATAACCGTAAGGATGAATCTGCAATGGAATGTTGTGGATGGTTGATATGGTCCTACGACATCGAGTCCTAATACCGAAAATGGGCGACAGTACATGCTGGAGTGGAGAGGCAGTCTCTGGATCTGGGGAGATAGTTTCAATTAGGTCTAATGATCCCCGCTGGAATCGACATGAACCTCCTGCATGACTTGAGAAATGTTGACTCCTTGAATGCAAAGATGGCGAACCCCATCAAACCGGCACTTCTAGAGGATCTGCTCATGACTAGATCCGTCCTACAGGGTAAACTATAGTGTGCGGCATCAGATTCAATTGCGCTCTTCTCGATCTTCTCGAAGATTATCATTTGGTAGATACATGAAAAAGGAGGATCTCAAGTCATGAGTCACTTCAATCACTACATCTAGCTAACCTGGGGGTACCTACATGTAGGTTTAGATGGTAAGTTGGCTTACTAGCAGGCTATCATCATCCCCAAGATTGATAGGAGTAATGAATATTTTATGTGCCACATGGATAATCAGGTCATCATGTTCAGGATATGCAAGTGATGTTACTAGGCCGCCCAGGGCATCAGCTCGACCATTCTGATATCGAGGGACATGAGTAATTTTTGGCTGTGATGAGAAATCGGCCATCTACTGGAGGGTGGGTTCCAAAAATGGCAGATTCTCTAGATTTCTAAAACCATAGTCATCATTGATCTACATGATAACTAGTTCAAAGTCCCATTTCACATGAAAATCGGACACATCAATCTCGAGTTCTATCTGGTGGCCATTGATAAAATCATGGTACTCAGCCTCATTGTTGGTGGAGCCTTCTGACAACATGAATGCTTCTAGAAGAATATATTCTTCTAGGGTTATAAATACGATACCAGACTTACTATGTTGAGCTTGGGGTCAATGATACTTCTGCCTGTGGGGTTGCGAGAAGCCCCATCGAAGTGAATTTCTTATCATGGTATGGCTTGGTCCAACAAGAGAATCACTTCATCCCGGAAACGGAGCTCCAGGGACAGGTCTGCAATAGCATGATGGGCAGCAAGGAAGTATACCAACACATTCTCTTTGATAGCCTTTGAGGTACAAACCTAATGTTGAATTGCTAAAGGATCACTTCCCACTAAGCTAGACGACCTGTAAACATGAGTGGTTCATGATGTACTTCCGGAGATCTACCTAGGACATCAGTTGTACATCATGATGCTAAAGGTAATGCCACAAATTTTTAACTTCAAATACCAGTGCCAAGAATCACTTCATGATAGGAGAGTATCTAGTATCTGTATCGAGGAACATGCACCTGAGTTATTAGAGGTTATTACCCATTCCCCCATTATTCTTTTAGGCGAGAAGGGCACCGAGAGATATCTCTAGGGTGATAACATAAAATACCAGTGGCTTTCCAGAGATGGGTTAAAATAAGACCAAAGTCTATAGAAGATACTGCTTGATTTCCTCAAAAGCAGTCCTGCAATATTTATCCAACTTGTAGACGGTGCATTTCTTCTAGAGCTAAGAAATAGGCTTACACTTTCTGAAAAAATTCGCGATGAATCAGAGTATTTTTGCTATGTAGATATGGAAACCACAAAGCTCCCTGATATTTCTTGAGGGAGACATATTTCTGATGGCCATGATATTCTACGGGTCGATCATAATGCCCATGTATTTGACAACGAAACAGAGAAACTTTCCAGAGGTGACCCCGAAAGAACACTTCAATGTGTTCATCTTTAGATGTTGAAAACAAATGAAGCCAGACACTTTCTCAAGGTCTATGAGATGGTCCTGACACTTGAGATATTTGAACACCAGGTCATCTACATAACATTCCACCAACATTACAAGAATCGGCTTAAATATGTGATGTATAACCTACTGATAGGTGGAACCCACATTCTTTAAACTGAAGGGAAAGACTTTGTAATAAAAAGTACGTTGTGGTTCCCGGAAGGCTGTAGACTCTTCATACTTGAGGGCCATTCATATCTGGTTATACATGTAGTACCCATTCATGAAGGAGAGGGTTCAGAACACAACTGTATAGTCAATCAATAATTCGGTCACATGAAGGGGAAAATCATCCTTCAGATAGTGATGGTTAAGAACTCGGAAGTCGATGCCGACTATAATCTATCTGTTTTTTCCATACTGTAGCAATGTTTTCCAGCCACGTGGGTTACTGGACCACCTTAATAATATTGGATCTGATGATCATATCAACTTCAACCTCAACCATGGCACCGGGAGAAGGGTACACTTTTCTAGGAGGCTCCTGGAACCTGCGATGATTTTTCGGGAGAACGAGGTTGTGGACGGCTACCAGAGGATCTAGTCCAAGAATGTCTTTATAACTCTAGTATAATACATCACTGTGTTGTTTTAGGAAGTCTATGTAGAGTTGTTTCTCCTCGAGGGGTGATGAGGTACTAATCAATGTGTGTTTTGGGTCTGCCTCACTATCGAGGATCACATGTACCAAGTCATCAACTATGTTAGAGACTCCCTCTTTAATGGTGGAGGGAGTATCCTCTATGTCCACTTATTCACTTACAAATGGAGGATCCTTAGTGGGAGTAGCTTCTTCCGAGTCGGCAGCTCTAGATTGGATGTTGGTACCAGCCTGATGAGTAGTGGACACTACATAAAGGCACCCCTGTGCTACTGTAACAGTGACGATAAAGGCTATAGATCCAATACCATATGGTATTCGACACAAGGGGCCACTCTTGATGATATCGAAGAAATAGTGGTGCTTCATCGTGATGCATTTAGTTCTGGCCTGACAAAACAAGCATGTATGAAATAATATCGTTTCCATGTGGCATACATCCTGATACCTTATGGGATTTGGAGACTCTGAGAACACATGATCCTAGTTTCTGTAGGAGTATGAGGTTATCTTTTGAAATCTATTAGACTTGGGAACATTCTTCCCCTTGTTCTAGAAACAATGTAGCATTTACCCATGTCCATCATTGTATCCACCAATAGATGGACTATACTGACATATGTGTCATCTAGATCATCCCACGGGTCGCTCACAGGCGTAGAATTATCAACCTCTTTAGTCTAAATTTGCTTTCCCTTAATCTTGTAGTAGTTGACATCCAGGTAATTGGCTTCACAAGAAGGATAGGGAGATGATTCACCATGATCACACCCAATGAACCATTGGGGGATTACTTATGGAACTCTTGGTATGATGCTGGAATCACCTCATGTAGGTGGAGCCACAACCTACCCATCAATGCATTGTAGGAAGTGTCCTGGGAGACAACGATAAACTCAGTCGTTGCAATAAGACCACTTAACTAGGTCTTCAAATAGATCTTTACGACTGGTGTCTACTACGTCCTGTTATAACCATGGATTCTTAGGTCAGAGGGACTTAGATATTCTCAGACAATCCGAGCTCTCCCAGTGACAGAGTCTGGATTTGGCCGATCCTAGATCCCGTGTCAGTAAGACAGTAATGAACCTCCATGCCATTCAACTATACATTGATGTATAGTGTGTGAATGTTAACTTATATGGGAGATCATTAATCTTCACCATAGAAAGATTTGATGCCCTAACATTTAGTATTCATGACCGCCTAAGTATGGAAGGCTTCTGCGGCTTCTAAATCAATCTCAAACTAGAGGGGCTTCTTAATGCCTCAATGAGGGCCTCACGCATATCTGATGATAGGCGAAGAGCCTCGATGATAGAGATATTTTCTAGAATGCAGGAAAGATGTTTGAGAACTGCATACATCCGTGCAAGGTGTTAAATTCTACTTACAGGAGGCCGCTCATTGACAAGAGGTATGGTGGGCTCTGCCGGCTAGGCCGACGGTTGACTCGTGCTAGGAATATCCAAGTGATCACTACTCTAAGCCTACAGAGTGACTACTAGATGAGGTCCAGACGACTGAGATAGGCCTGTGGAAAAGTGTGACCAATCACAATGCGGTCGAGGTGGCTCTACCTGATCCAACAACACAGACTGCGGTGAAGGTGGCCCGATGTCACCAGATGATAATGCCATGTTTACTGATCCTACAATGGGCATGGTGCCTGTTTTTGGTCGCATGCATAGCCTAGATAGAATAACTAATTGAGGAACTCTGAGGGCCCATATTTTCACGGCTCTGTCGATGCTGACGATGGCTGGAGATTTTGGGAGGATCTTCCTGGCACTCCCCTTCATCAAAAATCATGTAGGGATTTACCAAATTTACGGTATTAATAGAGTCATTGAATTTACCATCACATGATGTGTCTTCCACTACTAGATGGATTCTGGGAGGGATCTCCTTATCAGGGGCCACACAGTTTCCAAGAGTACAGGATGGCAATGGGATTGGAGGGGGACTTTTATTTCCCTTACACCATCGATGTTTGCTCTTCTGGGAAGAGGATGACTGAGACAATGATGCAGAAGTAGTTAATACGGCTTATAAAATATATAGTTATTTCAGGCATGCACAGATAACACCATGGGAATGTGTGACTATTTTACAAGTCATCAAGTCATCATACTTCTGGGACCCGCCGTTAGAAACTAGATGCCACTCCCATTCGATGTCACTGCTGCTGTCTGGACTTACAAAGACTCATTCCATGTGTGTTGAAGCTGGGCCCAAACAGACGAGGTTACTATCCACCTATTCTTGATGCCAGTCATTGAACACATAGCACTGTTTGATGGTGTGGCCCAGGATTCGGTGGTAGGGGCAGAAATTATGGTGAATATTGAGGATCACCTCTTCTGGCCTCCTATAATTGGGAAAACGTACAATCCCCTACTATAGGGAACATTGTAAATAACCCGTGACATATTCCTCATTAAACAAGTATGTCTGGTACCTCGTATCTGATAAGGGGGCCCTTGGAGCTGGACCCAGTTGAGGGGATGGAGGAGCCTTCATAGGAGGTGGAGCTTGGTTATCTCTCATAGTCCATGGTTGCACATTGTGTGGGGGGACCGACAGATACTGAGGTGGGCACTACTGAGTTGGAGGATATGCATGAGGTGGAGGACCACTATGAATCTGTGGAGGAGGCTCTACTAATAACAACTCTAGTTTTTTGGGGTCCTCTATTTGAGCTACCATGGTGAGCTCGACCATAGTGGCTCTTCTCGCAGAAATTGAAGGAGGAAACAGTTGTGCCTTCTTAGCCTACTGTATGGTTTCCTCTAGGCACTCGGCCTTATTAGAGAAGTCTCAGAATCCCCTGAGGTAGTTCATGGTGATCAAAGAGGGGACCAGTTCTTTCTTGACATTACCTATGCACATCTTTAGCAATTTCTTCTCAGTCAATGGAATTTCAAGATAGTATGTAATCCCTTTCCACCGGGTGACAACGTTTGCAACCCGCTCATCAGGCCACTTCTTTCATCTGAAGAATTATATGACACACATAATTTCTCGCCAATTTTTTCAGAATGTGTTTAGGTCATAAGGTAATCCACTCTCTTCTGACGAAGGAAAAAATGAGTCTCCTATATGTTCTGTCGAAAAAACTCATCTCCCTCTTGGGTGAGGGATTCTGGTGCACAACAACTCTGCGCTACAACCGGACAAAACATCACCGGGATGTGGTCCACTGTGAGGATATCTAATAACCTCCTGGGCTTAGATTGGGGTTATGTCCCTTCATTTCCCCACTTTTAATTTAGAGGCATCTGGGGAATCGGAAACAGTACCAAAGCAGAGAGTTGTGATGGTGGGATGGCTGGTTAAGAATACAGTGAGCGAGCTGACAAACCACCGCATCTCAGACTATCCTCTAAAGAGTGTAGTGACTTATCCACGACATCATTGTAAGATGGGATAATGACTGGAGATTTTGGTGTAGGGACTATGACTATTGGTGATGGGTTAATCTGCAGCTCGTCTACCATTGGTCCCTATAATAGCTCTCTATGACAACTAGTTGAGTTAGAGAGTGCTTCTGGTGATGGTGGTGATTGCATGGCTGTAACCCGTGGAGTTAGAAAATTTTATTCCTCATGGATATACCTATAGAGGGAGGTAGGAATAAGATGGATCTCGCATTCTAGAAGTGTTAGACTGCTGTTCCTTGTTCCTTCCCCGACCCTTTTCCTGGAGGATCTAGGAGAGGGTTCCATTGATCAGTCATATTATGATTCGGAATTTGATAAGAAAAATGTCTTGATCTCATTCTGAATCTTCTCAGCGTTCTTTTAATAGAGGACAAGTATTTCCCTCTTGCCTATAGATGGTTCTTCAGGGTGGGGTATATTTTGTAAATGATGAGGACCTTTGGCCGTACTGTTGTTGGGGCGTAAGAGATCCTCACCTGAGTAAGCCGGGGTGAGAGGATCAACAGTAAAAATATCAAAGGGGACTCGGGGAGGACCTCTATGGAAATTGATGGAGTGGGTATGACCTCTGTTGAATCCAATAGGAGTACAGTTAGGAACACCATGATTTTTTATCCTGGAAACATTTGTACAAGGAGGGACCTCGTACTGGTCGATCTAAAATGGGTAGGACCTTCGTGCCAGCCGCTAGTGATGTAAAGCTGAACTTCAATCCTTTGATTTCTGAGGAGAGGAGGACCGTCGCTAGCTACTCCAAGGACCAGGAAAAGCCCCCTATAATGGAGATTGACTGGATGCATAGAATCTTCATATTGGAAGTCTGTGGTGGGAGGAATGACCCCATACCCCATTTAATGTACGTGGGATAGGCTTCTGTACTGAGTGTCACTACTGTGGGGAGAACCCTCTTTTAGAATGAAGGTAGCACATGGAGGACCTCCATGCCGAACATGTAAGTGGGGAGGACCCACAATCTTCATGGTGGGGGTACGAGGAGGACCTCCATACTGGGTGTCTCCATTGCGGGTTGGTCCGCGACAGGTGTTTCCTCCACTGGTGGCCGAGAGAGTCACCTCAGCTTGCTCGTGGGGCATTTGGGGTCTCGATCTGGGATGGGTATATAGGTACACATGCTTGGTGTGCACATGGATCTAATGATACATGCTGGCAGATGAATGTTCAATTGTAGTTACTGTCGTTGACACCACTTGGAAGGTGTACTCCTTGGTCTACGCCCTACGCTGGCATTAAGTCAACCAGATCGTGGCCGGTGGTGAAGGTTCATAGAGTACCATAACTATATCTTGTTTGACTAGGTGGTGGGGATGGTGCGGCCGAGTTGGGGCCCTCCTTGGGGGCCTCTTGAACATGATCCCGACCATGCTGTCCCAGACATCACAAACCATGTCGGCGCATGGGAGGGAGTCATCAAAACATCTAGGGGAGAGGCTCTCGAAATGATTGGATATCGAGGTGGGGGTTAGTGGCTCGCTTCACAGATCATAGAGGTGGCCATGGAAATGAGGCGCATTCCCCTCAAAATCCCAGCAAGACATATCCTTAGTCAGGATAAGCCCCTCATCCTCGTATTGGAATATGCAGTTTCTTATCACCCATCATTGTATTTGATTATAAGGGAATATTGGGCATGGACACCCGACAACTGTTAATGTGGGGGCCGTTGTAGAAGAAGCTGGGAAATGTGGGATTGCTGTATTGGAATTGTCCCCGCACCATCATCAGTGGGTGTGTGGCGATTGGGTTCTAGTGAAATAGTTTGTTTCCTTGAAAAGCAAGGAGATCAAGCCAATAATGCTAAAACAAAGAAATCAACATCTAGTTCCCCAGTGCTACTCCTTCTTACATGGTTGGTAAGAAGGTTCCACACTGACAGTGTCACAGATCGAGATGTCCAACGTTTAGACTACCCCAACATCTAGTGAGTTTCAGGTCAGGCCTGTTATTTGCTTGGTGGGACATGCTGCTAGATAACTGGATTTGGTGACATGATAATCCACTGATGTCTCGAATGCTACCAATATATACATTGAGGTGAAGAAATTCACATCGGGTTCACCATTTCATTTTCTAATGATTTTGCCGAGGCACGTGCATCTATCCGTGGAGGGTGAGTAGGAGTTTCCCCGCATTAATGCTTTCAAAAGGCGGGCGACATCTGTTCCAGGTCTAGGGACATTTTCTCCTTGATCAAAATAGGATGATGGGATTTCACTTCCTCATTCAATGAATTCCTCCTCAGAACTCATCACCTAGTCTGGTCTCCTTTATTGACTAAGATGTTGTTTGAGATACATTTCCTAGTCCCATTTCTTCATGGATGCAGGTTAATTACACTACTTCTGTCTTGAGATTTCAAGGGGTCTGGTAATGGAAGCAAACTTCGGTCTAGGGAGTAATCACGTTAGACATCACTGACGTTTCTGGATTCTAGAACACTAGCGTGTCTGGGTTTCTTCCCCGTAACATAGGGATTCTAGAGTGAGTGGAATCCCAATGAATCTCACTTCGAATGCATATAATTATATTCCATGGGCATGTAACTGAGGTTTTACTCACCTTCCTATATAAAACACAGGGTATGTCGCGTGTTTAACTTTTATTGGAGATGGATCGGACAGACCGGAACACTGACTAGAGTGGATCAAATGGGTGGAACCCTTGGAGGGAACACTGATGTTGGGGCTGACGCATGGTTAGAAGCCCATCACAATAGGGATACTCTTCGGTGGGTGGTTATGGTTTTATTGGGGCTTATGCATGGTTAGCTGGCCGGGTGCCACAAGGAGCGGTGCTGGGATGAATGTCATGATCTCACTAGGATGTGGTGGCCCGGGCAATAATCAGGATGAATGATGGAGATTTTAATGAAATGGAGGAAGAATTAGATGGAAACGACGCGAGGACGATGGGGTTGTTGCGCTTGATCCATTAATAAAAATTATACTCATCCTCGTGGTTGGAAAAAAAGTCCACATAGATCGGTGGGATGATGGGACACCTTAGTAGGAAACCCATTTAAATGGATGTCTGGATGGGATCAAGAGGAAATAGAACCTCAATGTTAGGGAATAATCTTTTTGGAGCACATAGGATTGAGGGATAGACCAGGATGAGACATGTATGATGGGATTGAACCTCATTGAGGATTCATACGTATTCCCATGAACAGGAATCAATGTCGGCATAGTTCATCTTTTGATATCTTACTATCGATTGGGGACGTCAATGCCTTAACACTGAATGAGGAAGACAATGGCTTACTGCTGAATGGGGTTGAAAATAGCTTACCGTTGGATGGAGGTCGCAATGTCTTACCGCAGGATGGGGGGTCATAACGGCTTACCACTGGATGGGGTTGCATATCAGGGAGGCTTCTTACATACCTTGACCATGGGACAAGGATAAAATCCCACGTAGTTAAAACTGGTAGTTTAATGTCTCGTAGGACAAAAATGGATGCGGGTGTACAATTTAATGTCATACAGGGCTGGAAAAGTGTTTCGAGTGAACCTCAGGGAGGCTTCCTACATACCTTGTCTTGTAAAGGATCAACTTCCATGTAATTCAGGTAGTGTGGGAACTGACGGGAAGGGGGATGTAGCTAGTGGTTGTTGGGGTTGATCCTAAGGGAGGCTTCCTACGTACCTTACCTTGGCAATGATCCAACTCCATGTAGTTCTGGTGGAGTGGGAACTGATGTGAAGGGGGTCAGAACCAATGGATGGTGGGATTAAACCCCAAGAAGGCATTTTACATACCTTGCCTTGGCAAGGATAAAAGTCCACGTAGTTAAGAGGGGTGTTGGACTTACAGATTAGGCGACCCATGGGAGTTGGTCTGGAACCTCAGGGAGGCTTCTTATGTACCTTTCCATGGAAAGGATCAAAGTACACATAGTTCAGGTGGGTGCTTGGGGAACCGATGTAAAGATGGTCGGGACCAATGGGTGGTGGTCCTGAACCTTAGGGAAGCTTCCTATGTACCTTTCCTTGGCAAGGATCAATGTCCACATAGTTCTGGTGGAGTGGGAACCAATGTAAAGTTGGTAGGGACCAATGGATGGTGGTATTGAACCTTAGGGAGGATTCCTACGTACCTTTCCATGACAAGGATCAATGTCCACATAGTTTAGGTTTGGTGGACCGATGTGAAATGGTCATAACAAGAGGATGGTGGGCTTGATACTCCGAGAGGCTTTCTATGTACCTCACCATGGAAAGTATAAAATACCATGTAGTTCAAAAGGAGTGGGAATTACAATTTAGGGGGACCATGGGTTTTGGGCTTCAAACTCAGGGAGGCTTCATACGCACCCTTCCTTTACACGGATCAAAGTACACGTAGTTTCAGAAGGGTTGTGGGACATACACTCTAGGTGACTCATAGAGAATGTTATGGTTGATTCTCAATCCTAGCCCACATGAGTCATGCTTGGTGTGAGAAACAAGATGCAGCAGAGACATGATAATCATGTTGCGAAAGTTATGTTCGTGGGAAGTAGAGTGGGGATTACACGTATTTAGTAGCCCAAAGAGGAAATATGGGCTTATGTGTGGTCCACGGTCCAGGGGGTGGAGATTGGGACATACTCTTTTGTGGAGGCTCAGGTGGTGAAAAATTAAAAAGGGAGAGAGATTCGGCACCAATGAAGATTGGAGGAGTAGGGGTACTACCTCCTATGAGAAAATTTAGGTGCTTACACAAAGGTGGTTTCCCTTTCCCCGTGGATAGACACCGCTCCAATAAAGAGGATCTCATCAAATTTGTGAAATGATATCAATCCCTTGGAGACTAGTGGGTATTGAGAATGTCAATGATGGATCACCTAACATGTAATGCACAAGGAGAGGCCACATTTTAACATCATGGGCAGAGAATGATGGTGCTTGGAAGTTGGATGTCCTCCAGCTCAAATGAGGTGGAATTACTCCACATCCCTTTCACTTACATAACTGATACATCTCACCTATTTGGGAAGGGAAGGAATTAGCAATGAAGAAGTGAGGGGTGTAATAGAGTCATCCTTTGAGAGGCCCATGTTAGCAGTGCTTTGTAAAGAATCAACATCCATTAGCATGCCTATGCGAAGAAGCATGAGGCGAAAAAATCCAATGGAAACCATCGCACAAGGACCTTGAAATTGCTTCGTGAAAACCTGAAGGTCCACACGAGAAACAGAATTGCAGAGAAAATCGTTTCATAGGTAGAATCCATGTGAGGATCTGGTGCTCCATACAGTGTAGGGGCTTTGTGAAGGGGTGTTCATTGCAAAGTGAAGTATCCAAGCCTAGGACTAGGGCATAGGTGCATATGGAATGTGATTCCCGAAGTGGAAAGGCATTCAAAAATAACTGCTTTGATAATTAATGTGCTTCATGACACAAATTGACGTTGCCTTAGTATATGGGTAACATGTGCATGAATGGTACTTCATTAAGCATAAGAACTCCGCGAGGACCCAAGTCCCTTGGGGGATCTTCTTCTTTCATGGAGGCTCGTGGGCTCCACGAAGGGCATCCCTATTTAAATTGGGGTGGAATTCATGTAAAGGGGAATGAACTTCACGATGAATAAGTACCTTGAAAAGCTCATGGATCACAGAGCAGAAATATATTTGTGATAACGGAGCTCAGATGTCAAAAGGTAGGAGGATCTGTTATTTTTGCTCGAGGGGAGCTCGATATTTATAGGAAAGATGCTCCGTGAAGTAGAGCTCGCTCAGCACAAGGACATATCTTGCTATGCTGTGGGTTTTTAAACATCAGAGGGGTTCATGAATCATCAAACCCCAAGCTCCACAGTGGGTTCACGAATGTCAGAGTGGTTCACAATGAATCCAGCCTACTAGCTCTGCAGTGGGTTCATGAACGTCAGAGGGGTTAGCGAAGCATCCATCCTACTTTATCCATGGCGGCTACATGAAGGGTGAGCATTGTGCCGACCACAATTTTGTGGGTCTCCACGAACATGCTTCATGAGGCAGATCCAAAGGGTTTCCTATTTTTTTTCCTCTTCCCAAATTTTTGAACCAACATGTTCTAAATAACGTTTTCACATCCTAGATTCTAATGAATAACAAAAAACTTCTCTAATTCTAATTATAACAACCATGTATTATCATGCATACACATTAAATAACAATTATGGAATAGATAAAACATTATAAAAGGTATCCACGAATACCATATTTTTTAAGTGCCATTAGAATCATGGAAGCCTAAACACTCATACATGAGTGAACTATATTCTCCAACACAATGTTCTCCAGGACTAGAACCACTATTATACATATCATACATAAAATATATCTTTATAACATGGGGAAGGAAACCTAAAAATTGGAGATATCAGATGCCCAGTAAGGGTTATAAAATATATATAAGAATAAACATGAGAAAAAGGGTATGAGTACGAGATCAAAACATTAGAGGATCATACCCTATATTTAAAATATCATAAACATAAACTATGGTAGAAATAATGGTAGTTCATAATACATGAATCATAATATAATCAAGATCATAGGCCCCAAATGCATAACATTGGATTAAGACATGTAATTGTGGAATACATATAGATATATAAAATCCATTGTCAAGGATACATAATAAAACCTTAATGACATGTTATGCTTTAGATACATCACATGTTCCTAATTAGGGAATTCCCTAACAAAATGTGTTATCTATTATTTTTGGTATTAGACTATAACTTGTGAACCCTCTTATTTTTATGGCTTGGGATAAAATATGTTCACTAAATAATTTTTTGGTTTCAAATACACATCGTGTACCTTTTTATTTTGAGTCTTGGGCTACAACCCATGAAAAATATTTTTACAAGAATGTTATACAACATATTTATTCTTTTAGTTAATATAAAATTTATCATTACACAATTAATTGGAGGGAGATTAGGGTGATTCAAATCACATAACAGAGACATATATATATTTTCCAAATGATCATAGAACATAAATAATTTTAGGAGCCATAAAAGATATAATATTCATAACAACAATACTAACCTAATAAATAAATTTCATATCCTTATCATTTGATTAAATCATAAAATATGGAAAATAGATAAGTTTCATAATCATTATAGTAAAGCATCCTCCATGAAAAGAAGAGAGATCCAGATGAATAAAACATGTGAATGAGAAATGATTTTCAAAATAATTATTCTATAAAAACAATAACCAAACAAAAATAATTACAACTGAACCTCTTGATAATGAGTATCCTCAAATAATGTAATCTAACATGAAAAAAATTAAATATATTTTTAAAAACATATCTTGAGTAAAATATCATTTCTTAATTGGAAAATTCACCATAAAACTAAAAACCATTATATTATAAATAAAGATCCAAAAAATTGGCAAAAAAACTTCCTTCAAAACATATTAAAGAAACATGAATCTAATTTTAAAACCCATTTCCTTCAAAATTCATTGGAAATTTTATAAGAAAATTGTAAAAACATTTTCAAAACCATTTCTTTAAAAATTCATTTAAAAAAAGAATAATTGGAAAACATTGTTTATAAATAAATAAAATTTCAATCCTCTAAAATAATATTCATGGGAATTTTGGTCATGATGGTGGATAAATCTGTACATGCTGAACATTCCGTTCTTCATCATAAATAGATTTAAAAGGTTTATCGACAAAAAAATGATGAGAATATTGTTTATTAAAATAATTTTTATTTATTTTAAATAGGATATGATAAGAATGAAATATTTTTAGAATCCTTTTAGAGGACACTGTTTTGACGGATCATAGATTTCTGATAGATGAGAGGGTATAATCAAGATTTCCTAAAAACATGTTCTTAAATATTGTATGAATCAAAGAGTGAAAAAATGGTACCAATTCAAAAATCTATTGTGAATAACTATTTGATAAGAAAAATCATGAAATTTATTAATATTAAAGTCCTGATATTTCATCAAATGAATAATATTTATAAGTAATCTTGATAAGCTATGAGATTATTTAAATAAACTATTAATACTACATATCTTTGAACTATAGTCCCCATGTAATAAAATGAAAATAAATGATCCCAAAAATATATTAAAATTAATATTTTCCAGATATAACATCTTAAAAGATGGTTATTCCCCTCATGAAAAAATATAGGTGCATAACATGTCATGTGTCTCAATGAGGGAAAATTGAGACAAAATTATATTACCTATTTCTAATAATTTGAAACATAATCCCCATGACATAAATATAATAAAATGGATGCATAGATAACCATAAATTAATGTATAATAATCATATAATCCATCCATTAGAACTATATACAAATTACATATGGGATTGTGGGTTAATAATTCTTATATCTCATTTAAATAGAATGTAAGATGAAATTACCTTACATTGTGTACTGAATCTCATTGTACTTATTCAGACCAACAATATAATAATTTTAAGCTTATTAAAAAAATTTATAGAATAATAATATATATATAATACTATATGTGGATTGATTTTGAATTTATATTACCCTCTTGTTAACAATTCAATGTTACACTTCAGGTAATATTCTCTTTGTTTTTTTCCTTTCGCCATAATTTGTTATATACTTAGTCCTTACACATATATAATTATTATTACATTGTAAAAAATGATATAAAATTAATTTATATTAATTATATTTATATTATAATAATTTATAGAATATATAAGTATGAAATGGAATATCCCATTTATGGACACAGTTGGTCGTACGTACGCATGAACATTGTTTCCGTTTTATTGTTGTATTAAAAGAAAGATGAAAAAAAATATATGTATATATTTATATAATATAATTGAAGAATAATTAAAAATTAATATATAGCATATAACTTTATTAAAACCCTCATTAATACATTTTATGTATTGTGTGACGAAATCACATCGCATTGAGGGGGGGGGGGGTCCACACTACTTTAAACATAATTGTTGTATTTTCGTATGATTGAAATCCTAAAGATCAATTATAAATGAAAATTATATAAGAATATAGAAATTATAAATGTATTATATATCATATAAAACTATATTGTTTATCCAAATTTCCACCATGAGTGGAGGTAACAGAAAAAATGAATAATCATCGTTTTGTGAGGTGGTTATTCCATGTACCTCTAATCCGTATGTTTATTACTCATTAGATGTATGTGTGTGTAATTTTATGTAGAAAAAATCGAATAAAAACATACTATAATATTTATTATACTGTATTTTATTAATTAATGTTATAATAATATTTTAGGGGTTGTATAATGGAACAAAACGAATGAACTTGAGGAATATTCCTACATCTAATTTGGGTAACTCCATTTGGTTTGCACAAACGATCTTGTATATAATTAATTAAACCTAAGGGAAGGAATCTAGGATCAGTTAAAAGACATATAAATGATATTTGGGAAGATAGTTGGGGATGAAAAGTGCCACAAGAGGTGTGAAGAAGTGGAAGGACAGGAGTCCTTTTAATGTGGTGGTGGAGTGGCACACTTAAAAATAATGGGAAAGGGAATTCCACCCTTGTTATTCCCATAATAAATGGATCCTGAAATGGTCCAATATTTAAAACAATTACTATATGTTTGAAATAATTACATAAAAGTTTACTTGGATACGTTTATATATCAATTAGGCCTTTAAGATTATGTTTTAGTCTTCAGTTAAACAAATTTTTACCTTAATTGCAATAATTAGGTTAAATTAAATTCACTAATATTTTTTCTCAAAAATTAATTTAATATTATTAGAAATTATAAATTATGATGATTCACAATATGGAGTCCATTTTTATAAATCAAAATAATATTATTGGAATAAATTAATTTATATTTAATCCTTCAGATGAGTCAACAATGCTGGTTTTTAAAATACAAATTTTCAAAAGAATGCTGTTTTTTATACTAAATATCAATATATAAATGACTAAAATGGCCTAAAATGGGTTTATTTATATAAATATAATCTAATTAATCTTTTAATCTAATTAAAAATTTAATTTATCCTTATATATTTATTATATTAAAAAGCAGTTTTGAATTAAAATCTAGTTTGATCATTGTTCATTAAAAATAAAACATCATAGAAAAAATATTAAAAATATACGCTAGCCTATATATTATGTTATTAATTAAAATATTAAGATTATATTAACATACTAAATCAATTAATGTGCTAAAAATTGGATTTTAAAAGGGTTCCCAATTAAAAGGAGGTATCAATACATTAAAAATAAAGGGTTTTAAGAAAAAAATTGGGTTTCTTCTTTTCATTGGTCTATACAATATATTTGATGAATATAAAATATATTTTCTTGAATACGTAAAATATATATTATATTAATATCACTCAATAATTAATTTATCTTATTAGGGGAGAACAAGTTTGTTAGCCTAAAAAATACTCATGTTTTTATTTATATTCAATAATTTTTTATATTAATTTCTATTTAATTAGAAACCATTGAATTCATATTCTATTTCATTAAAGTATATATTTTAATAAACAATTTAATAATGTTAATAATCAATATTTTAATAGACAGTTTATATGTAATGATATTAAATCATAACATTTTAATAATATGTAATTGTTCAATAAAAATGTGTATTACCTATTATAGAGGAAATCGAAGAAAGTGAATATTACGTGAAATGTACACTAACCATGTTGTCCCTTTTAGAATATATTAAAAATTATGATTCATATAGTGCTTGATAAATTATGGTTTTGTATAACACAAGAAAAACTTATTTATTTAATATAAAATAAATTATTTTCATTATTTATTAAATACTAAATCTCAATAAAGAAATTTAAATAGGGAAAAAAATTCACAAAATCTAGGGTTGTTATAGTCACACATCATAAAAAGTAAGATAAATATAGAAATAAAATAATTTTATCATAATATTATAGGAGGAAGTGGATTTCTCCCCATGTTTCTTTTTTAAATCAACCACAAATATAAATTTAAAGTACAACCAATTTATGACTAAGATATATATATATACACTTCTATCTGAATATTAAATTTATAAAAAAATAGTGTAGGAAATTGTGATGTATAATTGATATTAATTTAGCCTAAATGAATCATGATTTATTTTTCACACTCTAGAATAGTTTGAAAAAATAACCATGTATTCTGGGGATTTTTATATGATTATTTATAAATTAAATGTTTCATAATATTTTCATATAATCCTATAAAATTGATCTATTATATTAATACTGATGTAGAAATTAGTAAACATTTGTTGGGTGACATTTTGGGGCTTCAAATAATGAACTAATTATTCTCATCAAATTAGAATAACTAAATTTACTAAGGAAATATAGAATAATATTTAGCCACATTTTATTGATATGTTCCTTATATTTAATATATATAGTTATTCCTCTACACCTTTTAGTATATTTTCGGTCTTTGTATCCATATTAATGCATATGTGTCATATTTAACATTAATAATATATGAGGCCAAACAGGAAAATAGTCCATTATTAATCTATATTGAATAAGGAAGAATTAGATAATAATTATTAAAATTTCAAAATCCAAAAATTCATTTAGTCTTGAATTGGTTTAAGAATATCCCTAGATTAATCATTGTCAACTAAAAAGGAAAATAATGGATCATCAAAATACAATAGGCTATAAATCAAGTCGATCCAACTAGTATATAAATGATTACAACATAATATAATTCTAAATATTATCCTAGTTGTTAACTTTAATAATACACATGATGATTACATGGATTGTGTAGAACTCATTATATTGAACCTTTCATTTCATAAATATGATTACATGACTTATTTGCAATACATAATACATTAGAAAAACAAACTATCAGTGACCTTATTATCCTAGTGAATTTAGAAACATGTAAACATCAATACTAGTACACAAGTGAGATACAATATCTTTCACTAGGTTTCCCTTGACTGTCACCCTTTTTAGACATATCAATCATAATATATATCATCATAACCTGGGAAATGAAACATAAAATCCAGGGAGTTCAAATTCTCAATAAGGGTGAAATAATTGTGACATGTATGAATAATCTTGAGCATAAGGATATGAGAACATGATCAAAAAATAGATGATCATACCATACATATCAATGATCATAAACATGAATATGGGTATAAATATTTTTCATTCATAATATATGAATCATAATGATGTAAAGAACATAAAATATGAATCACATCATAGGATTGAAACATGGAATTTTTTAAATCACATAAGCATATAAAAATATTTCCCCAGTATTCAAGGAAATGATACCAAGGCCATATTATTGGAAAATGTATTTTACAGAACCGAGATACCTCCCATTTACATATCTATATTTAAAAACTGAGCTAGCTCCTAATTTTATATTTATAATACTAGGAAATGTTAATTTATCATTAGAACCATTTATGTCCCATGATTTTTATATTTGTACCTAATAAATTTGTTGGAGATATAGGTCCCACTCATCCATTAATGATGTCATACATAATTTTTCAAAAAGAAAATATACAATCATATCATAATCCATGAAATAAAATAGGTTTCATAAACATGTAATCATATATTATCCTAATATTAAATATATGCTTCATAAAAATTTGAACAATTCATAACTAGTGAAAGGAAGATGGTTTCAGAATCATGTAACTTGTGTTAGAGAAAGAGGAATCATAAGAATCATTCACTCAAAACATTAACCACACAAAAAGAATATGAATGGATTCAATGGATCATTTTATATAATGGAATGAGTAACATATACAGATGTCATATTATATGATAAATATCAAGGAATGATATTTTTAAAACATTTTTTGATAAAAAAATATGTTATTATTGGATAAAAAGGCTCTTCAAAATTGATGACCCTTTTGAAAACCATTTTTATTACAATAATCTATAAATTTATTTATGAATGATTTGAAAGAAATTTGGATAATTTTTTATCTAAAAACATATAAATATATCATGAAATAATTTTTAAAAGTATTTATTCGAAGTTTTTTATAAACTATATGAAAAAAATATACTTTTAAAAATTTAAATAAATCATCACAAAAAATATGGTTGATAAATCTGTTCATGTTGTATGGGGTAAGAAGAACATTAATTTTTTAGAGTAAAAGGATAGAAAAGTTCTTCTGCGAAATGAGTCAATAAGATTCCTTTAGAAAGAAGAAAAATAAAATATGGAAAACCCATATTTTAATGATTATATTAAAATTGTATAATATTCCGGAAAACCTATTTTAGAAAAAAAAATATTCAAAGAACAAAGATTTATGACTGAAGATACGTTAAATTCAGTATTTCATAAAATAAATTTAATAAAGATATTATGTACCAATGATTAGAAAAATAGTATTAGTACATTAATATATCATGAATAACCATAGAAGATGAAAACTAATCAACATTCATGAGTTATGGAATATAATATTTTAATAATCGTATAATAATAATAAAGAATCTCGAAAAGAAATGACACTATTTTAATTAACTCTTACCACTTTATAACATTGAACCATACACCCCGTGTATGAAAATTAAATTATATTAATCATAAAATAATATGAATATATTATATTAAAAATATGAAATTTCAAATGTAGTATGTACACTTATTTGGAAAATATAGGTGCATAACAAGGCATGTGTCTTAGAGAAGAAAAATTGAGGTCAAATTACATTACCAATTTAGCAAATTTTGTAACATTAATCCCATGACAAAATACCAAAAAATGATTAAGTAAAAACCCATAATTTTATGTTTATGAATTTTTCAATACATTAATGGGTAGTATACAGATCACACAAAAGGAATGGGTGGGAAAAAAAATCTAACCCAAATAACGAAAAGGTGAGATGAAATTCCCTTACCATGTGTCTTATCTCACATCATACACCAGTAGCACCACTGGTACCATAGTACGTCAAGGAGAGACTCACAATACTACGTTGTCCCCCTCAAGAAACTCCAAGGGTGTCTGTATCATTTTGGCATTAGACTTTTTCCAACTCTATTCAGTCTTCACTTGCTGAAAAGTAAGATCCTAGTACATCTTCGCCACTCCAGGATGTACCAACTGAAGGGATATATGAAACTCCCTCAACACTTTCTCCTATAGAACCACTGGTACCATAGTACGTACTCTAAAGAGGATGATGTGCTCCCCAACTTCAGAAAATCCATTAGGTGCCTGTCCTGTGGATATATGAGCACGTCGAGCCTCTTAGTTAGTGTCCCCAAGCTGCACCTCCATGAATCACAGAAGGAGTGGGGGAGTGACTGCCATAGAGTGGAGGTATGTTTCTCCATATCTATACATGAAAGGTATCTGCAACACATATAGCTATTCTATCGCCTCACTCAGCAACTCTAGACCAAACCTATTACTGAGTGCATCTGCTACCATGTTCCCCTTCTCAGTAGTATAGACTACCATAAAGTCGTAGTCTTGGAAGAACTCTATCCATAAAAACTATATCAGGTTCAGGTCCTTCTAAGATAAGATATACCTAATACTCTTGTGATCATAGTAGACTATAAAAATTTTCCCATCAAGTAGTGCAATGACATATTTTTCACAAAGGCCACTTCTGATATCACAAGGTCAATGGTAGCATAGTTATAATTTTCAGTCTCTGTCTCAGCTCATGAAATCATTGATCACACTTCTCCATCAACGGGAAATGCTCCCCCCTTTTTAATTATAGCTAACACGGGTGACACTACCCTGGAGAAGTCAAGTACAAATTTATACTAGTACCTAGCCAAAGAAGAAGTCCCTCCCTCTTCAAGAGGGTAAACCTGCAATTTTCTTTGAAAGGATGTCCGCCACACTTTGATGATTCTGTTGGGAACTGAAAACTCAAAAATTCTTCTGCCATGTGGGTAAGTCTGGAAAACTCAAGAGTGATTAGATATACCCTTCTATGCACGAGTTTATCATGTGTTTCCTAGGTTTCCTTATTCACTGACCCTGGAAAATCCCATTCCATAGTTGCAGGTACACCACAACCCTTTTTCTAATACAGTCAATCTAAGTATGTACTGTGGATGTCCAGTCTATAACCAAACTAACATCATAAGGGCTTGACGCTACCACCAAGAGGATCCAATCAAAACTATCACATCAAGGGTCATATCACACCATCTATTTAAGTGTTATTATCGAGTCTCCTCCCAAATATATCTCTAGACGTGAGAGTCATGTTAACTACTTAAATGGAAACTCTAGGTCTTGGGAAAGATTCGTGGAATGAAGAAATGATTGGTACCTAGGAATATTAATACGACATCTAATAGTAGACCCAAACATCTAATTGAATCATTACAAGAGCCCTTGGGTCACACTCTTTGACTGCATGAAGAAAATCCCTTCCCCTATCCTCCAGAACATTATGCCTGGTGGGGACCACATTGAGGTTGTGTTTGTAACATGTTGAAATATAGACCATGTCATGCTTCTCTCCTAGCTCCACTCCCACATCTGTAGCCCTGCATATTTGGTTGTCCCTATCACATCCTCTTCCAGAAATGTTTTACGATCCCATATCTCTGAGACTAGAGCAAGATTCCTGCTTTCCCACTAATAACACTCACTAGTTGTATCCGCTCAACCAATGAACATTCAACGGCAAAGGTTCTCTCTAGCACGCCAACATAGGAAGGAATGCGTAGAGGAATAGTGTTTTCACAAACATTCTTAAACACACTGTGCTCAGAAGTCCAAGCCCTGAAGCCCTGGTCGTATTTTTTTCATCGAGTACAAGAAATGAGTGGTAGGCCTCGATGAATTATCAGCTACCGACATGTCATCCTGCTGAAGATGTAGATGCTCTAGGGAACTCTCATCCACCTCCTCTAGCCAGTCATCAGTCACCTGTGAGTCGGGATCACCTCGAAACCTAAGGGGTATCTGATGCTAAAACTCATGTATGGAACTAAGCCTAAATGTTTCCTCTACCGGTACCTTCGGTTGTAACTACTGACCAACAAGTAATGAAATAGTTGGCACACTACCTGAAGGTACCACATTGGTACATGATCCAAGTACCAAATAATCATTATCTTGTGGAACATCCTCATGGTCACATACTAGAAAAGAATAGCAGCTCGAATCACAATCTTTTCTACTGGTGTCTCAACTGGACAGAAAACTCTATCCACCCCCTCCAGCCAGCCATCAGCTGAGTAGGAATCTGACCTGCCTCGAAACCGTGGAGGCCTTTGTCGGTGGAACTCATGCAATGCGCTTAGTCAGCATGCATCCTTTTTTGGTGGGGCTGGTCACAACGCTTTTCCAACGTGTAGTTGTGCAGCTGGGACACCACTTGAAGGTGATAACACCGTTAGAGGGCCCTACACTGAGGCCTCATCACTCGGTGGGGCTTCATCGTGTACACTCATAGGAAACCTGGATGGCTGTCTTTGAGTCAGCATCCTAATAAAGAACAGGTGCACCATGGTCATCATGTTACACCTGCTGAGATGACTCCAATGAAATACAAAGAAAAACCTTTTAAAAAAACACAGAATATGTGTTTTCATGCGTTGAGTTAGATGTTAGAATTTAGGGTCCTAGTGTATGGATACATCTTCCGCCGCACCAACAATGGACTCCCCAAACTGAAAACCTCACTCATAACACTTAACACTATTGCATAATAGAAAATATTACAGTCCTTGTTCTTCGGTAAAACCAATCTCCTCTGATACCACTTTGTCACGACCCGTCCCCAGGGGCCCATGTCGTGACTACCCCTAGCCTTCCTTGCATAGGCCATTAGTAGGTGACTAGAACCGAATGGCATAAAACCTAAATGGAAATGCATTTCCTTTAATCCTGTATAAACATACATTCCAAGAGGATGACAAGAATCAACTGTTATATAAAATTTTGTAGTAAAAGAGTGCAGAATGTAAGAGGGGGCCAAAATACAAGCCCAACTATAAAGGTACAAGTTCAACTGAAAATACAAAACAACCAAAAGAAAAAGGAAAAAATATGAGGGGTTATCCTAAAAGGTTCCTACCTAAAGGTTAGGTACAGATCACCTCCTCATCACTCCATGTCCCTCTGTATCCTTGGCGTCATGCCACACCAAAATGGCCCACCTCTATACACCGTCTAGTCCTGGAACCCTCAGCCTCGAACAATGTTGTGTGTCTTCTGGACAAGACACAAAATGGTGCATATGATGCATGTACATGGGTGAGTATAACAATACTCAGTAGAGACCATGAGACCCTATAGGTATCCTACAGTTTCATAAAGGAAAACCACAATGTAATACTTCAACTCTACTTAGATATATTCCCACACATACTACTAAGTTATTAAGATATACAAATATCATACATGAAGGATGAATACCACAAGGTAACACCACGATGGTAGATTAACGAAAAAGTAATTTAGCACATAGCATAACCTTAATCACAAGAAAAATTTAAAGACAGATCACACCCGTAATAATTCTAGGGGTAGTAACAAGTAACATTCCTAGTCACAACTTCGAACACCTAGAATACTAGAGAACACCTCCTCTATTGAGTACAGTGGGCCATCTATGTCACACAGAGGCACTTACCATTAACCTTGGACTACTGAGGTACTCCTCTTGTTGAGTACCGTGGGTCTTCCGTGTCACACAGAGGCGCTCCCTACCATGGTACTATCGCGTCACACAGAGGTGCTCCCCCTCATGGATGAATGAGATACTTCTCCTGTCGAGTTCCATGGGTAGGCCACATCACACAGAGGTTCACGACACCTTGGTTTTGCAGCTTCACACAGAGGGGCTCCCCTTTGGGCATGTCGAGTCACTCCGAGTTGTAATGGTCACCAGTCTTCAAGCCCTAGCTAGTCGTAAGGTTCTGCATGTAGCGCTCTTGGGAGAACCTCTCCCCTAGACATCAGTTATACCTCAACCACCAAAATTTTCACTGAAAATGTATACAAAAGGTCAGTCATGTCAAAAGGGACCCGACGCAATAGACAATGGGTCAATGGGACACCCAGTCAGTAAGTTATTAGAGTTTCCACACTGAGGTCACGATTGGATTCAAGGTCTGATCCAACACTCATGTGCACCAAACTTTTCCAAAAAACATTTGGAGTTTACAAAAAAGACCCTCTCGATCAAAGGACTCTGATTCTATAGATGGTTCTTCAAACAGATGTCCTCATCACATTTTATGGCCACAAAGGCATAACTAGGTCCAAATAGGACCGGGTATGGTCCAACCCAGTCAAACTGACCTGAACTGGTTCAGGATGACCCGGAATAATTCGGGTCCTACCCGGATGGCCTGGGCCTTGGTGGGCCCAGCCTACGGGGACGTAGTCCAGCCCGAACCGCAAAGGGGTGGCTCGTCCCAGCTTGTTGGCGTGGCCTATTCGCGTAGTACGACAACGTGACCTGGTGGTGTGGCCCGTTGGGCGTGCGTTCTGCACTTGCTGGCACCGAAGAGGGAGCCCCCCCCCAATCAGGTTTTCATGACCGGTCCATCAGACCATTCGGCTGGGTGGCCCGCAGGACCAGCCTGAGGGGTCCCACTCGGTCTGTCTCTTTCGGCAGGTAGGTAGGCTGATCTTCCTACCATCATTGTGGTTGTGTGGCACTGGTCCACCACAGCCGGCCGGAAGGCCGGCCGCCCTTCGTTCTTCACCGTGTCGAAGCGACCACATACCCCTCCTCCACAGGTGGGGTCGACACACGTCGTTGTTCTGCCATGAGGTCGGCTGGATGCTGGTCACCACCCTACTCTGCCACGATCGACGGGCCGCGACCTCCTTCACAACCGACAGGGCAGATACGCACCACCCATCCTCTCTCACGGCCAGCAGGGTGACAGCTACCGCCTTTTTCTGTGAGCTTCTGCCGCTTCATTCAAAGGCAGAAAAACTAAACGATCACATATTTTGAATCCTTGCATTGAGGGATCTGTGTCCATACATCATTCTCAATGAAACTCCTTGTTTCTAACGTTAATTAATATTAGGAATTTAAAAACACAAGGAAAAAAAGATAAAAATAAAATGAAAGTGGATCCTTGTCTATGTGAGGGATGATGGCTATGTTTGTTTGGAGATCATTTTCATGAATTGATAATATTAAGGATCAACAAATAAATTCGATCATATTAAAAACCTCTACATCAACCTACAATATATATTCCCAATCCCCACAGAGAAAAATATACAGATCAATTAGTTAGAGTTGATATGCATTCTTCATTTAGAAGAGAATAACAAGGGAAACAATAATCACACAATTTTATACCCCAACCCCAAGAATGATGGTGAGAACGCGTTTATGGAAGTAGGTCGGTGTTTGTCATTCCATGCAACTATCCTCTAACGACATCACTCATTCGTCGATCTCCGATTCGGGGTTTCAGTGTCGCTCATCACCTCCATTTGGTACCGGATCTGTCCTCAAATGGTTTGGCATCACTACAATTTTTCAATGCCTCATTGCTTGGCGAAGAAGTGCTGACACCTCTCCCCATGCTCCATATAAATAGGAGATGGGAAGGGTGTGCAACATTGGTGGGATTAATGGAGACCCATTAATTAGGAAGCATCCAAATTTCCCAATGGTGTGGATACTTAGAATTGAATGGTCAAGCCATTTATTGGAATGAAAAGTCATCTGTCCAAACATACCACTCGTCTGTTGGAGAAATAATATAAAAATTATATAATAATGTTATTTTATTGATTCTATTAAATAGTTACAAAAAATAACTTTTTATCCGTACCTACTATGGCCGATGTGAAGGTTTTCTTATGTGAATATCGTTTCTGCGATTTCAGTGGGGTCCTCATATTTATATTCTGGGCACCAGTTTGAATGTTACAAAACAATATTTTCACATTTACTGAACGTACCTGAAAACAAGTTCATATAGTTATTAACAGTCATCCAAGACCCGTGCCGGTCGAGATTAGGCACTGCCTAAGTGAAACATGCCCAAAAAAACACAATGGTACTCTCAGATATCGAATCTGAGTTAACATTTAAATGTTATGTATTGTAAAATAAAATAATTTCCACTTAATTATTTTATTTACGGAAAAGGCTAACTTTCACTGGAGGCTTACACCAGCCAATGTTATTATCTGGCTAAAGAAATAATACATTCATGAGTACAGAGGTGGTCTCAAATATTTATTCCTTTTTTCTGTTTGTGATTTATATGCATTTGAAAAAAATAACTTTATTTTATTATTTTATTTATGATTATTCCATTTTCATGTTTTCTAATAGTATACTTGTGCTGACTAAACAAAAGTTCGGCCTAGGGTAAAACCATCATCCTTAGCACAACGGTGCCCTCATATTTTTTATATGTGTAACCTTTTAATATTTATTCCAATTTTTCATGAAAATTGCTTACATGCGCTAATTAAAGCTTAAAAAAACATCGATGGATCATTCTGGGAACTCCTGACCTCGGAATCGCATGCCGCCAGATTTTGCGGTCTTGAAAAAATACCATGTAATTAAAAAATTATATATAATTTTTGGGACATTAAAACAAAATTATTTTCTTGACACATCACCATTCCCACATTCAGCTTGTCCATTGGAGGAATAGATTAAAGAAAAATTAAAATTGCTATGTCATTTTTATATTCTTTTAATAAGTCTTAAAAGCTACCTTTTTCTCCCAACAAACTACAGTTGATGTGAATACTCCCTTATGTGAATCTTGAGACTGTGGATTAAATGGTTCCCTCAGTTTTTAATCAGAGCATAGGTTCAAAAGTTAGAAAATTCCACATTCCCATTTACTGAACATACTCTAAAAAATTTCAATTAATTATTTATGTTAACCCTCAACCCGCGCAGGTCGAGGATAGGTTCTTCCCAAGGAGAACACACTCCAAAGAATATAATGGTACTCTCATATTTTCAATCACAATTATCTTTTAGAATTTATAGGTTTTATAAATAAAAAAATTGTTAATTAATTATTTTATTTATGGAAAAAAATAAACCTCAATTTTGGCCCGCACCAGCCATTATTAGTATCTTCCTAATGAAATAATACCCTCACGAGCTCAGCGGTGGTCTCATATTTTTTATCCGAATCAATATTCTTGAGTTAAAATCATTTAAAAAAAACTATCATTAATTTTTTTTAATGTCTTTTCATATTCGTGTTTTTTTACAGGAGTCTTGCACCGACTAAACTGAAGATGCACCAAGGGTAAACCTACCATCTTGAACGCAACAGTTCCCTCTAATTTTGGATCTAGGCACTCATTTAAGAGTTATTCCACCTTTTTAGGAAAAACAATCACGCATGTTATTTAATGTTTAATAAAACTATAATGGATCATTTCAGGGACTCTGGGATCAGAATCGCATGCCATCAGATTTAACAGTCTCAAAATAATTTTATATAATTATAAAAATTTATATTAAAAATCATGGTCTTTAAAATCTCCCCACCTTAGGGCTTCTAATCCCCAAATGCCACAACATATAATAAGGAAACAAATGAGGGTACTGAGCATGAATTTGAGCCTCCCGCTCCAATGTGAACTCTAGGAGGTCCACATGCTTCCATCGATCATGAATTAGAGGTATCGATCATACAAGAAGGATCAGCTCATGTCAATCCTCAATCTGTACTTGAACCTCTATAAGCATATCCCCATCATCAAGGTCCAACATTCCAAGGATGATAACGTGCGATGAATCATGAACACATATTCTCAGTAGCGACACAAGGAAAAAATTATGCAACCAGAGCATCTGTGGGGGAAAATATTGGCGGTACACCACCTCAACCACTCTTCTAAGAAAATAGAAAGGGTCATTTATTCTCGGTGATAGCATGTCGCCCCAGACAAACCTCCAGAATCCTCGTCGGGGTGAGACCCGTAGGAAGTCATGGCCTACCTCCCCAGACATTAAGTTTCTTCATCTATTGTTGGCATAAGTCATCTGCTAGCTCTATAAAGTCATTATTTACTGACATGTGAGGCATTATGATACAAACTCTACCACTTCATCCTTCATTTCTGGCCTCAAGTACTGATGTCGAATGTCTTGGTACATCTACACAACTCCATGGTGTACCGTTAAATATGACATATGGATCTTCCACAACTCCCCCTCCCAAAGAATAACTAGCACCATGGTACATTCTCTAAAGTGGATGACGTGCTCCCCACATTCAGAAAATATTTCAGGAGACTGTCTTGAGGATATATGAGCACGTCGAGCTTCTCAGTAAATGTCACAAGCTATGTCTCCAAATTTCATTGTTGAATTTGGGGAGTGACAGTCGTAGACAAAAGGTAAGATGCTCTATCTTTATCCATGATGTATATCTGTAGCGCGACAAGCTGTTGTGATGCCTCAGTAGCTATAGACCAAACCTCTTATTGAGTGTGTCTACTACCATGTTCACCTTCTTAGGAGTATAGACTATCTCAAATTGATATCCCTTGACGAACTATACTCGTCGTTGATGATTCATCTCCTGAAAGATCTGTTGAACCTTATTCGTCCTCTTGAAAGTATCTCTCTTATTCTTCAAAGCTTTCAAGAGTTCTACTACCCTGGAGAAGTTGGATCAATACTACGATAGTACTGAGCCAAAGCAGAAGACCCTCTCTCTTTGGGGAGGTAATCCTGGAAGCATATTTTGAAAAGATGACCCCACACTCTGTCACTCCTATTGGAAAATGATAGCTCAAAACCCTTCATACCGAAAGGGTAATGTTTCCCAACTCAAGAGTGATTGGCTACACCCCCATATGCCTAAGTTTATCATATTCTTCTTGGGTTTCCTTTTTCTCTAACTAAGGATAATCCCATTCCTAGGTTGTAGATAAACCACAACCTTTTTTCCTAATACAGTCATTCTGAGTATGAAATGTGGATGTCTTTTCCATACCCAAACTAACGTCATATGACGTCGATGTAGCCACCAAGAAGTTCCAAATGAAACGCTCACCTCATGAGTTAGAACACACCATCATCATTTGTGTGATTATCGAGTCTCATCCAAAAGTTATATTCAGACGTAAGGGTCAAGTCAACGGTTTAACCAGAAACTCTAGGTCTTGAAAAAGATTCCTGGAAAGAAGGAATGAATAGTTACTATGTCTATTAATACGACACCTAGTAGTAGACATAGATATTTCCTCTAATAAATGCTGGAGTCACTAGGTCACACTCTTCGACTACATGCAACTACTTCCTTCCCCTGTCCTCCAGCACCCTGATCCTGATGGGGATCACATTGTGGTGGTGGTTGTAACATATCAAAATGTGTACCACCTCTAGCAGCTCTTCTAGCTCCAATTCCACATCGACTGACCTAAGATCCATCTATCTATATCACTTCCTCTTTCTAAAATATTTTATACACCCAGGACTCGGAGACTGGCGTTAGTTTCTTTCTTTCACAATGACAATATTCACTGGATGTATTCCCACATCCAAACAACATTCAACCAAAAAGGTTCTCTCTAGACACCTATCATAAGTAGGAATGCATAGAAGAATAGTTCTATCTTGGATGTCCCTAAACACACCTCACTCGAATGTTTGATCCCTGAATCACTGACCATACTATATTCATCGAGTACCTAGGATAGTCGGTACACCTTGAAGAATACTCAGATACTGACAAGTCATCCTCCTAAAGCTATAAAATATCTATGGAACTCTCATCCTGTAGCTCTATATGGAAAGAGACCCCCTTCTTATATGAAGGTTCTCAAGCATGTCCACAGAAATTTCAAATCTTCACAATATTAGGGTAACCTAAACTCTATCATCATCCTGGTGATCCATATAAAAGGCTCACTACCAGGAATTCCATCTGATTGAATGTTTCTCTAGCTAGATGAAAACTAATCAACCTCATCAAGCCAGTCCTTAGCTCATTGTGAATATGTTTTACCTCAAAACCTCAGAGGCCTCTACTATTGGAACTCTACAACGTGCTCAGTCTGCGTGCACCATCCGATAGTGCGGATGGGGGTAACTGCATCCCAGCAGGTGGTGGAGCTACTGGTACACCACTCAAATGTTCAAACACAGTAAGAGGGCCATGCACCAAAGCCTCGTCTCTTGGTGGTCCGTCATCGCACACTCTCTCATGAATCCTGGATGGATGTCTATGTGGTGGCCTCCTAAAAGAAACCCGGTGCACCATGATCAATAAGTTATACCTGGGGAGAAGATCAATGAAAACACAATAAAATCATTTCAAAACACACACAATCAGGGTTTTCGTGCACTATGATAGAAATAAAAATTCATGGTCCTAGTGTATGGATTTGTTGGCCGCCCAAAAAATAATGGATTAACCAAACTTAAATCCACAATAATAATACATAACACTATTAGAACATAGAAAAGATCATCATCCATGATCATTAGTTGAACCGACTCCTTTGATACCACATTGTCACGAACTATCCCTTGGGGCCCGTGTCATGACATCCCCAAACCCACCTTCCATAGGCCAGGGGCTAGAGAGTACCACCAGAAAAGAGTATCACTAAAATGGGAAGGAATTGTCATTAAAAATGTAAAAACACATAGAGTAGAACACAACGATATGGAACCATGATGAAAACAACTGTAGTCAAAGAGTGTTGTAGGTAAAGGGGCTGGAATACAAGCCCAACTGGAAAAGAACAAGTAAAACTAAAATGTGAAATGTTGCTCATGGATCAACCACCACGAATCCTACCTGAAGGTTAGGTAAAGCTCACGATCAGTAGTTCGTGCTTCACATCAGACCAAATAGTCTACCTCCATTTACCATCCTGTCCTAGCTCCCTTAGCCGTATTCAATGATGTTTTTTGTCTACATAAGACACCATATGGTGCAGGTGTATCCCCTACAGGGATGAATATGACGATACTCAGTAGGGACCTATATACCCCCTAGGTCTCCTAGAATTCGACAATGGAAATACCATAAAGAAATATCTCATCCTTAAAACATGAAGCAATAGACATGAACTATACTTAGGTATATGCCCATACATATACCTAAGTTATAAAGATATACTCATCTCCTACAAGAGGGAAGAACAACACAAGGGTAACACCACAAAGGTAGAAGTACAACAAAGATAACACCATGAAGATAGAAGAACCACATAGGAAACACACAAAGATAGAAGTACCACACATGTAACACCATGAAGATAACACCACAAAGGTAGAAGTACCACATAGGTAACATGATGAACTTAACACCACTATGGTAGATATACCACATAGGTAATACAACAAATATAGAAGTACCACATAGGCTACACCACTAAGATAACACAATGAAGGTAACACAATGAAGGTAACAAGACGAAGGTAGAAGTACCACATCTGTAACACCAAGAATATAGATGTGCCACACATGTAACACCATGAAGATAATACCAGGATGGTTGAAGTACCACACATGTAACAACACGATGATAAAACCTCGAGGTCAGAAGTACCACATAGGTAACATGGTAAAGATAGAAGAACTACACATGTAACACCGCAAAGATAGAAAGACTCAACTCACAATAAGTTATAACTTAAGTACGAAAGTAAAAATGATTCTTCATAAGTCCAGATCATCTTATTATGTTAAGTATCCATACTCTTGAACCACACACAATGTATTGGTAACTATACCCCTCTGACACTCCCATTATCGATATGTAACTATCCCCCACTAACCCACACAAGATCGGTATGTGCTGACCCGCACATGATCACTAAGTGCTTAACCACACAGGATCTAACCCATACATGATTAGTATGCGCTGATCCACACTTTATCAATGACTGAAGACCCAAATAATAACTGATATATATAGACCCACATAGGATCAATGTTCTTTCTTAATTTTATAGCCTCCCACAAGATTCCTTGCACCTGTTGCACTCGAGATCCGTAGAATCCGCCTCTTGAGATATCGGTTGTACCACGACCTCCAATAATCTCCAGAAAGATGTAACCCAATGGACCGCCAAGTCGTAAGAGTTCAAACATTACATATGTTTCATCAATCATATGCCTAATATTTGAGTTATAAGAATTTTAGTTTTGAGGGATCAGTTGGATTTAGGCTCGATCCAACCCGGCCATACTCCATATATCTCCAAAACACACGTGGAGTATACTGAATGGACCGTCTCAATCCATGGATCCCAATGTCAGATATGGTACATCAATCCAATGCATGGTTCCAACGATATGGCCCTTTAAGTGTTTCTAGGTCCTGCTGGGCTCAGTTCCAGTCCGACCTAGTCAGAACGACCAAGCCCAACCCTATTATGGGCTGCGCCGTGGTGGGATGGGATCCCAAGGGGGAGGCCCAAAATAGGGCGGCCAGCAAAAGGGTGGCTCGCTAGGTGGTGGCCCAATAGTGTGAGGTGATTCTTGCGGTGGGGTCCAACCTAGCCATCATGGTAGGAGGGGGGATTTCACAAGCCATCAGAATGGCCTGGAGGCTATTGAGTTTGCGAAACAGTGATGCCATGTGGGCATCACAAAACCCACCAGAGGGGCGTTGGTGGCACCACCTCCTCACTCACCATCGGCGTGCTGGTCCTATTGCCTCCCCTTTCATGGTCATCCGGTGTGTCGGGAGCCTCCTCTGACCACCGAGGCTAATGAGCTGAAACCCTTTGATCCCATCAATGCACGACGGCACACCAACCTTCCTCTATAGTTGGACGATGTCGACTGCTATGATGACATGCCCCAGCTTAGTGTCATGGCCTCCTCATGTGGAATGCGTCGGATCACCGCCTCCATCATAGTCGGTTGATGTCACCACGTCATTAGTCTTCCATATAAGGCGAAAGGGTAGCTATGTGGCGGAGGGTCTGGGAAGCGTTCGTTAGACTCACACCCTCCGCATTAGCTCATAAAATAGAGGGAGAATAAAGGTGTTCAAAAAATTAACTTGAATTTAAAACAAGAATCAAACCCCTAACTCTAGAACAATGGAGAAACTTCTGTGGTTGAGAAAGTGGTTCTTTGTATGCTATCCCACACAAGTATCCTCCAACGACATCGCTCGGTCGCCGATATCTGGTTTGGGGTTTTGGTGTTTCTCTTCACCTTCCACTGGAACGAGTCCCGTCCTTTATGGGATTAGCATCTCGACACTTTTCCATAACATTTTTTCCCAGAGAAGTGGTGATGATACCCCTACCTAATCTCCATATAAATAGGAGAGGTGGAGGGTGTGTAATTTTCATAGAATTAATGGGGGCTCATTAATTAAGAAGCGTCTTAATTCCCCAACATTTCAGTTACATAGAATTGAAAGGTCATGCCATTTATTGGCTTGACACATCGTTGCTCCCACATTCTTCTTGTCTGTTGGAGTAAAATATTAAACAGAAAATAAAATAGCTATGTCATTAAATTATCATTGTTAATAGTCTCAGAAACTGTGTTTTTCTCCCGACCAACTATCGTGGATGTTAGGCCTACTTTATGAGAATCCCGGTGTTACAGATTAAACAATGCCCTCATATTTTTAAACTGATCACTGGTTCAAAATATATAAAACACTACCCACACATTAAATTAATTTACCTTAAATTGTTCAAAAAATTATTAACGTTCACCCTCGACCCGCGCCAGTCGTGGTTAGGCTCCGCCTAAGGATAAAACGCACCAATGAACCCAATCATACTCTCGTATTTTCAATCCCAATTATTGTTTAGAATTTAAGGAGTTTAATAGTAAAATAATTTTCACTTAATTATTATTTTTACTGCCAAAAACTAACTTCATTGTTGGCCCACACCGACAAATGTTAGTATCTGCCTAAATAAAGAATACACTAATGAGATCAGCAGTGGTCTCAAATTTTTAATCTGAGTCACAGTTCATGAGTTATAAGTATTTGAAAAATAAAATATATTTATTTAATTATTTTATTTATGGTTATTCCATTTATCATGTTTTCTCACCATAGGCTTTTGCTGATTAACTTAAGTCACGCCTAGGGTAAACCCGCCATCTTGAAAGCAACGGTGCCCTAATATATTCGATTCGGGCACCCATTTAAGATTTATTCTAATTTTTTTCAGGAAAACACTCACAGATGCAATTTGATGTTTAATAAAACATTGAAGGATCATTCCGAGCACTCTAGGCCTTAGAGTTGTGTGTCTCCAGATTTCAGGGTCTCTATATAATTCTATATAATTTAAAAAAACATTATACAGAAATTATAAGTCTTTACACCTTATTTGACTCCTTCTCCAAATGAGTCTATGCTAATAAAGCATAAACATGGACCCGCCCAACCTATACTGTTTCATTTTCCTTTAGTGCCTATTGATATAGTGGTTCCCATTTATCAGATTCCTGCAGGTATGTTTTAGAACCCTATCAATTTTTAATACAATAATTTATTTTCAATATAAGATGAATTGTTATAATATTTTTCTTCATTAATATTAGATATATCTTCTGATAGGTGGAAGGGGAGTACAGTCATGTTTGTGGTGCAGAACCGATTCACACAGTTGATAGTGGACTACAACTAATATAACCAAATGATCGAAAAAACAAGGCAACAAAGTTTGAGTATTTTGGCAATTGTTTCTCAATACTCCGAAAAAATTCCCATTATACCACTCTCATAGAGACAGTTTCCAAAAGTAAATTCACGGATAACGCTTGTTCATAGATATTGGTAAAGAAATCAGTTGGATTTATTATACTATTAAATATATATATATATATATATATATTGAATAATATTTTGGTGCAAGCTTCTATTTAATTTTCCCGATTTTTAGGGCGCATGGACAACACATCTAAAAGAATAATGTGATATTTGGGGAGCCTATAAACCTGAGGTGTGTATTATTTGTCATGATAGAGTTGGAATATAGTTTGGGGTGGAACCTACCAATAATGAGTGTCTGATATAATACTATCAAAAAATTATTACCTAATGGATGACAACAATGTTCGTGGTATTTTTCACCTTTAATGTTTTTTAAATTAATATTTTCATGTTTTTCATTTGTACTATAATTTTTACTGATGAATTTTATTTAGTAATATTCTAGAAAAATAAAAAAAATGTTGTTACTAAAAAATACCTCCACACTTTGGGGAATACAAATATGCCTAATCATGAGAGGATGTAAGAACCACTATTGTTTATAATTTATCTTTAGAACATTCAGTTTCTATTGTTTCCTCAATAATTTATATTATTTCTAATGTTTTTAAATAATTTTAGTTATAAAATTCCATATTGTTAACATATTTATTTTTTCCAAAATTCAATTTCATTGCAGAAGTAGGTAAGTAATATTGAATGATTGGTGCGTCGAGAAAAAAATATTTTTTCTGAGTACAATGGAAAAATATGGAAGTGCGTTTAATGAATATACATATAATCTAAAATTAACTTTTACTTTGTTGATTTAAAATATTATTATAAATTTTTGGAACTTAATAATTGATTTATATTTTTAACACGATTATTTTGAGGCCCACAATGCTCAGGAACCTAACAATTTTGGGCCAAGGAATCACTTACTTCAGGTGTTGAAAGATGAGCACCCTTGTATAGTATGATGCCGACCTGGGAAGACAATAGTATCTAAGAGGTATTTAACCTCCTCAGGTACGATTTTCTAGTTTGAAAATATTGGTGATGGTTAAGGCACATGTAGAATTTGCAAAAAAATAGTCACCTAGGTGGAAGAATGGGTTGATTGGGAAAACACTGAATTTAATAAACTAACTAAAGATTTATGTCCATCACTTTATCTAGAGGATAGTTCAGCTTGTGGTGAATATATAAAATTAATTAATTATTTATATAGTGCACCAAATGATTGTCCTAGTGTTGTTTTATGTGATTTCATTCATAACAATGACCAATGTATGGAACTGGTCGGGGACGTGGATGATGTTGAGACCGAAGCCAAGGGAGAGGCTGAGGTAGAGGCTGATGCAGAGGATGAGGGTCAGGATTAGGATAAAGATGAGGATAGGGATGAGGAAGTGGAAAACGATGAAGAGAGGGATGTGTATTAATATGAGGGTAATGACAAGGATGACGATAATGATGATAGTGATGAGGGATAGATTGACTCGTTATATTTTTTACTGATATTACTGACATTTGATGTTTGGTGATTTTTTGTTCCTAAATACATGTGTTATTAGGTAGGTTACATTGATATTGACTCATGCATTCTTAATACTATATATTTTTAATAACATAACTTTTTACTAATGTATTGTCATGTTTTTTGATAATGTAATTAGGGAATTTTGATTTTACTATCCTTTAATGCCATGAAAGATTTTTTTCATTTTTATAAAACTCATCAAAGACTCCAAATATCTTACAGATGATCATATGTCTAATGAAAATTTTAATATATAGAGGAATATAGTAATTATATCTCTATAATTTATGATCTTTGATTATCATTTGGTGTTAAATGATACCTCTTTTATCTTCATCGTGGGATGACATCCTATTATGGCCCCACTATGATTGATATTCTAGAAAGTCCAACGCCAATCAACATCTCATATTTCTATATTTTTCTTATGAGTAAAATATAATTTTGGATACTACTTTTGTTTGTCTTTGATAGAACATATTTTCATGAAATCATTTCAAGAATATGGTGTTGTTCACTACTCCACTACTCCTGTAATTTCTTATTGATGTGTCCATAGACACATCAGTTTACAATGTTATGGAAAAAAGTTCCATCACATTGTTGTTTATTAGAATGTTTATACACTCCCAATGGCCCTATATACTACTCAATATCCCTTCAATGAGTCAAAATATCTATCAAATATTACACTAAAACTCTTGTCTAACTAACATGAACTTATTCATTTTCATTATACAACTTATTAGTCATCTTCATTGTATTTGTTATTTTTTGATTCATTGCATTGTGGGATACCATTTTGATATAATCTCAATCAGAAATTCCAATAATGATTGGTCTCTCACTATCATGATGATGATTATGGCTCCTTTAATCCATAAATTCAGGTACGTGTTCTTCAAATTCAGTTTGGTTAGTCATTCTACTCAATATCATTACAACCCTACAAATTTAACATGTCAATAAAAATCAGTACATTCAATAAAGAACCTATTCTAAAACTCCATTATAGTGTTTTATATAATAAAAAAATCAATCAAAAATATAAACACAATAGGGAAGGATTTACATTTCTGAATCTCTGAAGTTTTCTTTTTTTTTCATTGTGTTCACTTTGGTGTGGATTTCATCATAATTTTGTTGTGGATACCATCCTTTTTTCAGATGTGTTGAAGTGGAAAGTTGTGCTCACCAGTGCTCTCTTTTCCCCAATCTTTTTATTGTATAATTTATACATTTTCAGGGGTATTAAATATGCATAATTTTTTCATATATAGTGTTTTTTAGGGGTTTCAGTAGTTCTGTTTTCAAGTGTTGTATTCAACAATATTCTATAATGTTTTTGCAGATGTTTGTATAGTATTTTTAGGAGTGGTGCATTCCAGTGTTGTATTCAACATACTGTATACATTATTTTTATATACCTTTTCATGTCTACACCTTGTCATTTATTTAACAAATGTAGTAAAATAATGATTAAATGATGATTATCTACCTAGTTGAATATGTGAGTTATGTGTTGATGGTTTATAGAAACCTAATGGATTTGGTGGTTGTTTCAATTTAATGGTTGGTTATAAAATAAAAAAAAGTATACTACTGAAAAGAATTTGTTGAAGACAATTAAATACAAAAAAATTTAGATATTTTAAATAAACCCTTTGAAAAGATGGTTTTCAAAAGTGGAATGTTTTTTATCCAAAGATTGTGTGGATATGAGTAAATGAAATTTGTGTAAGATATTTTTTAGAAAAAACATCCATTATATGTGACTCATATTCTTTATATGTTGATTCATATTATTTTAGATGAGGTGATGTTTATTTTGAGGTACAAGATTGATTGAATATTATTAGTAGAATAATTGAGGCCAATTTTGAGAGGAATTAAGTTATGGTGGCCTTAATACACTGTATTTATAAAAAAAGAATCTATTATACTCATATGGAATGTAAAAGATATTTTATAGCCAAGAAAAAAAAAATTCCATGTAATTTTAAAAAGAAAGGAATTTTATTTATGTCATGGTGTATTAGATAACACACCATATTGGATAATAACACAAATTTCTGCTAATAAATGAGACTCTTATATTGTTTTTCTGGTGACCAAAAATAACATTGACTACTCCATAACAATATATTTATTTCTTTTTTGAGTATAATAAAAATTTCAATATTTCAGCACCAAATAAATTGAAATTGGATAATTGGAAGAGTGGTTCTCAAATGAATATTAAAATGAGGAATATAGTGTTTTGGTACATGCCATTGTGGGTATGAAAAATCCCAATATAAAATTAAAAATGTGGATTATACTATGACCGATTGTGTAGTTATCGAGTGTTCAATCTAAATCAAAATTTATACATTTCATGATTGATGTGTCAAAATGTTTTCTTATGAACGTTTCATTCCTTTTTGTTTTGAAAATTCAAAACAAATATTCTAATGGAAAATTCTATTTCTCTAAGAAATAATTTTTATTGAAATTTTTATTTCTCTATGAATGGTTATAACATTACATACGATCTTCAATGACTTACCTTTTTTTTATAAGTTATTTATAACCATATTATTCTTAAGACAATATTCAGATCGTTATCTATAAATGGGATCCTTACAGTTCCTTTGCATTCTATTTCATTGGAATTCAAAATCTAATTTCTCTAGAATATAGAATCTAATTTCCCTAGAATTCAGAATATGATTTATCTAGAATTGAGAATCCTATTTTTATTGAATATAGAGTCCAATTTCAATAGAATTTAGAATCTAATTTCTATGGAATTTAGAATATTATTTTTTTGGAATTGAGACTCCGATTCTCTCAGAAATCAGACTAAGATTCCATCAGAAATCAGACTCTGATTCTACGAAAAACCAGACTTTGATTATCTATGTTTTTAGATATAACTCCCACAAAAATAAATCTCTAATTTCTTAAAAAAATATGCTTCAATATAAATCTAAAATTATAAACCGATTTCTTCTAAAATATGTCTCTGATTTGTTCTCAAACCAAAATCTGATTTTTTCTGAATGAAGGCTCAGATTTCAACAAAAATCATACACCGAATTCATCAAAACTTAAAATCCTATATGCTCTGAAATCAGAATATGATTCAATATATTTTCACAGTCCGATTAAACTAATTTCTAATAGTTAAAAATATTATTAAAGCAATTTACCATTTTATCAAATCATAAATTTTACAAAGTTTCTTAAGTATAGTATTATTTATCATAATTAGTTTTATAATGAAATGTCTCCCAATATATTTTAACATAACTGTTTCCTGAGTTCCATATGTACTGGTCCTTCCGAAATTCAATGAATAATATGAATGTTGGAGGTGATTTTAACCATTGGATATTTTTTATTTAAATACTCTTCCATTTGAATGATATCAGTGCTATAGTTTTTTCTATTGATCTCAAGAATGACGTACTGATACTCAGTGAGATCTCTACTCGATCTTCCTTGTGCAAATGCTGTGAACAATGTGTTCATGCTCAGAAGATATTATTCCACTGGCCTAGTGAGAATTTTAAATTTGTTGATATCAATCAAGGGATTATAGGGATAGAAATATAGAGTTATCAATCACCATAGAGATTGTGGGCTTTTAGGGATATCAATCTAGATATTAATCATCATATCGAGGTCTCACCCTGGCATGGGAAAGGAATTATTTCTCAAAAATATAAATCAAGGAACCGTTATCCATGTTTATTGGATACCCTTATCTTTGGGTAAAAAATTTCTTATACTCTTCCTCTTTCGGTACATGTTGTATTTCCACTGCATTTTATTAAAGATAGAAACTATAACATTATTATACATTATTATTCATATATTTTCTAATGTAGATAATATTCAATACTTTATAAGGATGAATCATTCCTTATATAATCATGTCTTATGTTTCTTTATTGGATCATAATAATGTTATTTCCTTTGTTATAAACTAAATGGGGCTTGTGAATTCTTCTTGTTTTACATTGTTAAGCATATATTTTCTTAAAGATAAAAAATGAACTTTTAAACCATCATTTCATCACTCCTTATATATTTGAGCAATATATATATACATTTCAATCCTATAATTGTTATAAGAGGAGGCGAGGAGGCCTCCGAAATAAATATACATGCATATAAGTTTTATTGCTCAACTTTTCTTACTTAAAATTACTTGTTTATATTTTTTGTAAGGATTTTATTTATATAATAATTATTTATAAACATTTTCTATTAACCTATTTTTGGGAAAATATATATTTTTATTTTATACATAATGATAGGAATAAATGTTGGGACAATAGACAATAAAAATCCTACCAGACCCCAATTTTTTTTATTAAAAATGTAAATCTCACCTATTTTGACAATCCAAAACCACGTTTAATACTATAAAGGGGAATTTATTTGAAAATCTATTTCAATATATTTTAATCAAATATCTTTTCTAAAATTATTTTAGAGTATAAAAAGTCTCTAAGTCAAAGGTCACTATTGAAGGTTACTAGTAAGAGGTCACTATTTTAGGCCACTGCCACGGTCACCATTGACAGACCTACTGTTGAACCACACCGCTAAAGTAATTGGTGAATAGGTCACCATTGAAAACCTAACTAATGACAGTTACTATTATAAGAGATAATGTTATAAAGTCACTATTGTAGGTCACTAGTACAAGGTCACTATTGTAAAGTCTACCACTGGACAAGTCTATCATTGGAAAAGTCTACTACTTGACAAGTCTACCGTTGATAAAGTATACGGATAGACATGTCTACTATTGGTAAAGTCTACCACTGAACAAGTCTACCGTTGTTAAAGTCTATGACTAGATAGGTCTACCACTGGTTATGTCTGCCACTGTATAAGCCTGCTGCTGGAATTTTAATTCTCATTATGCTTACTAGTGAATATGCTACTGATTGATAGGCTACTGTTACCAGTCTACTAATAAACTATTCTATACATTATCAAAATTTCTTAATATTATCATAATGGTCATATTCGATTGATTTAATGCATCTGACATTAATTTAATATTTATTGCAGACATGTCGGGAAACAACATGAGGTTCAAGGAAGACCACACATGGTTCGATCATTCCCCTTATCAACTCTGCAGAATTAAAATTGAAGATCGAGCTAAGAGAAAGCAGAGTTGGAAGTGCAAGCTGAAAAACCCAAACCATATCTAATATCCATAAAGAACAAGAAGGAGAAGAGATCTTATACTAAAAATCCAAGAACTTTACGAAGATCATTTTGAGAACATATTCATGGTTGTACTGTTTTGGTTCATGGAAGCCTTGTACCAAGAATTTGAACATCTCAATACCTGGAAGCCATTACCTAAATGTTTCAACCCTCTGTTTTGGGAGGAAACTTGTAGAGAAGAACAAAACCTTCATTTCATCAACTCCAAGAAGTCCAGATATGATCTTAAAAAACATAGATCATTCTAAACTCAATCCTAATTTTTTTAGATCTACTGTGTTCTTTATTCTACATTCCCGAGTAGTGTGTGTTTTTTACACACACTATCTCCTGTGATTTAACTGGGGGATTCTGAAAATCCCCACTCAAGACTCTCTCAACGATATTTTACCATTCATAATTGTGGAGGAAGCCTTGTGTGGCTTGGTTTCTTGTTTTCCCATGTAGAATTATGTTAGAGGTTGTAGAACCTAGATCATTTGTAAAAACATTTTAAAAACCGATACAGATTTTGTATCATGTTTATTTATATAAACTGCTTGGTAGCAGGTGATCAACAAGTGGAGAGGATTAGGTCTCAGCTAGACACTAAACATCTATTTTACTTTTTTGTAATAATATTCAAGAACAATGATTTATTTTATCCAATTCTTATATTTTTCAAATACAGAAAACCTTTTTTATATTCAGTCTGATAGTTAGTTTTGGTTAGTGTGTATATGTTCATAATTCAGTAAAACTGTTTCAAAAGATGAATTAGTGATTACATAGATTCAATTGAGGACTAATCTATCATAGAGAAACATGTTGATCAATTAAAAATTTATATCTCTACTACCTTAATCGACTGGGATATTTTGAATTCGGGGATTTTAATCATAATGTTTATATCAAGAATTTTAATTGGAACTCAATTCACCACTCTTGAGTATCCACTCCGACCATCATTTTGTATGCGAGGGTGGTTTAATTTTCATGTTTTCAAATTATTTTCAAATTTTATTTTAGTTTTATCATAATGATCTTACAAATTCCGTCATATTTAAATTTTTAGTTCTTTAAATTCTATGTAACTATGGAAAATAGAGTTGAGGGTGCTGCTACTTATAGGCCACCTTTCTTTAATGGTAATAACTATGATCAATGGAAATTAAAAATGAAAATGTATCTAGAGAGCATGTGACCTGAAATATTGGGAAAAATTGAAGAACACCATATATTTCTTACTACTACTAGAGACACACAGTCTCAGTTTACTAAAGCCACATATAAAAATAACTATACTAAAATGAATGATTTGTACTATTCTCTAGGTGATGAGGAATTCAATATAATATATACTTATAAACATGCATATTAAAATTGGGATACTTTAGCTATTTCTCATGAGGGAACACCCAATGATAAAGAAATGAGATTAAATAGATACACTATTAAATATGATAATTTTAAAATGAAGCATGATGGACCTATCTCTGAAATGTATCCCAGGTTCAATGAAAGAGTAAACACCATGAGTCTGCTTGGGAAACTAGTGGACATCAAGGACCAAATCTGGAGACTTATTTGATTCCTACCTGAAGATGGAGGTGAACTTCTGTTTCTATTTGAGAATCATGTGACATAGGCAAACTACCAGTAAACGATCTAATTGGAAAACTTATGATATATGAACAGGGGCTTCAGGTGAATCAAGATATAGGAGAATAACCAAGGAAGAATTTAGTAGCATTCAAGACATCAACCTCAAAGAGCCAACACAAAGCAAAAGTTCATGTTCTTATAGACAATTCCAATGCTGAAGAGTGAGATTCAGGCAGTGATGAGGAGATGGATAATCATGTTAGAATGTTCAAAAAGTTATACCAAAAGAATAAATTCTTTAGGAAGTAAAACTAAAATGGAACATATAATAGTAATGGACAATGGAAGAAATATAGAAATTGGAATGACAACTCAAATGAAATAATCCACTATGATTGAAAACGAAATTGTCATGTGAAGGAAAAAAACCCCAAGTTGAAATTCAAGAAAAAATATGATGATAAGGGAAATGGTTATAAAAGTGATATGAAAGCTACATGGAGTTCTTCATAAGAAATATGTAGTGGATGTGATGATTCTGATAGTGAATAGAACAATCATGCAATCTTATGTTTCATAATAGAAACATCTAAGGTAAAACTTAATTCTCCTTTACATAATGCCTATTATTTTGAGAATAAGAGTGAGTCTCATAATGAGGAAGATATGAATAAGGTTGAATTATTTGAATACTGTGAAATGAATGAGGATGCCTTTAATGAGATCAATGATAAATATATATCATTACAGATACATCAGGCTTTGATGGAAAATTATAAGTCAAATACTGATATTGAAAAAGAGAAATTCCCACAACTGTTAAAAGAAAATACAGAATTAAAATTCTCTAATGAAAATTTAAGAGAAGATCTCGAGAAGTTTACTTCTAGTAGGGATAAACTAACTCAGTTTATATGAATACAGATTTCCCCAAAATATAAAACTGGTCTAGGATATCAACCATAATATAGAAAAATTAGCAAAACCATATTTGTTCCAAAATCTAGATAGTTCACTAGTAGTTCCAATTATGGACCATCGTTCGAGAGAAATTTTTTTAAAGGACCTAACAAAGTATTTATTATTATAAATATATAAGTTTATTTTAATAAACCTATAATGAAAATATGGGTTCCCAATTTTTTACTTTCTAACCTATCTAAACACATGAAATCTAGGTACCAATGTTACCCCATGCCAAATCTGTTTTGCAGGGAAGTTGCCTAAATAGTTCATGTAGGACATTGTGGTACTTGGACAGTGGATGTTCAAGACATATCACAGGAGATTATTCTTGCTTTAATATATCAATTTAATTTTATGGTGGACAGGTAACTTTTGGTGATAATTCAATTGTAAAAATCGTTGCCTTAGGCTAGATTGGTAACCCTAATACAATATTAATTTCCGAAGTACTCTTTGTTTATGAATTAATGTACAATTTACTTAGCATCTGTCAGTTGTGTGATGATGGATTAAATGTTAAATTTGAAAATGATGCATGAAACAATTTTATTTCTAAAAATGATTTAGTATTCACTTCATGTATAAATGATAATGTGTATGTTGTGGATTTAAAATCCTTATCCAAGAAAAATTTTACATTCTTACATGCTTTTCACAAGGAATCTTGGTTTTTACACAAATGATTAGGAAAATGTAATGATCACTCTCTTAGGAAACTATGTACGAAACGTTTAGTCAGAGACCTACCTAAATTTTAATTCCAACATGACAATGTGTGTAATCCCTGTCAAAAGCTAAAAACACAATGTTCCATTCAAACCAAATAATTAAGTCTCTGTTTATCAACCACTTGAGTTAGTTCACATGGATTTGTTTAGACCATCAATAGTGTTATGTTTAATTGGGAAGCACTGTGTTTATGTTCTTGTAGATGATTTTTCTAGATATACATGGGTATACATTCTAGCTCACAAAATTGAAGGTTTTTCCCACTTTATTGTATATTACATGTTTATAGAAAATATTAGTGGACTTAGAATTATGAATTTGAGAAGTTATCATGGCTGTGAGTTTGAAAACCAATAGTTTTAATCTTAATGATCACTGAATGTCTATAGTCACAATTTCTATACTCCAAGAACACATCAATTGAATAGAGATGTGGAATGAAGAAATATGACCCTTTAAGATATTTCTAGGACAATAATCAATTAATATGATTTGTCAGTATATTTTTGGGCTGAAGCTGTTAACAAAGTTTGTTACACTATCAATAAAGTCTTGATTAGTCATGTTCTTAAGAAAAACAATAATGAGAATTAGAGAAATTGGAGGCATAGGGTTAATTAATTTAGAGTTTTTGGTTTCAATATCTTTATCCTTAACACTAAATATAATCCTGAAAAAATTTCTCCCAAAAGTGACGAGGGAATTTTCCTTGGTTACTCAATCTTGGGTAAATCCTATAAATTATTCAATAAGAAAACCAGATGTTTGGATGAGTTAGTTCATGTAAAATTTGATGATACTAATACACATGAACCTAAAACCTCTCTTGAATATCTTGAGGATGATATTTCAATTTTGGTCCATAATGATAAAAATAGTGAACCCCCTGTGAATGTGACCAGTTCTGGAAATTTTTGATAATCTGCATCCGATGAGTCTAAACCAACGGAAAACCTTGAGGAATCTAATTCGACCCATTATAGAGGCATTAGGACTCTCATGAATTGTCTTTTAGATGCTGTTGTGGGTGATTTGAATATAGAAACACAAACTAGAGCTTCTCTGAGAAAACAAGTTGAACATCATGTTTTTCATTCACAGATTGAACCCAAAAATATTAATGATTATATAAATGATTATTTTTGGATGATGGCTATGAAAGAAGAATTAAATCACTTCAAAGAAAACAATGTCGGTGAACTAGTTGAACATCTTAAGGACACTTAGACAATTTTCACTAAATGGAAATTTAGGAACAATGTTGATTAGTCTAGAAATATAGTTAAAAACAAAGCTAGGTTAGTTGCATACGGGTATTGTCAAGAGAAAGGAATATACAATGAGGAGATGTTTGCACATGTATCTAAGTTAGATTCCATTAGGATACTGATTTCTTATGCAGCTTATCTGAATTTTAAACTTTATCAAATGGATGTTAAAAGTGCTTTTCTAATTGGGTATATAGTTGAGGATGTTTTTCCTAAACAACCCCTAGTTTTACAAATCCATATATTTCAAATCTTGTTTTTAAACATCGTAAAGCTTTATATGGTTTAAAGAATTCTCTAAGATATTGGTATGACTGTCTCAGATATTTTTTATCTCAAAATGTTTTACCAAAGTAATATGTTATCCTAATCTCTTCATTAAATGAATTTACAAAGATGTTTTGATAGTAGAAATTTATGTAGATGACATCATTTTTGGATCTTCTAAAAATTCATTATGTACAGATTTTAAATAAATAATGCAAAATAGATTTGAAATGACTTTAATGAGAGATCATAAATTTTTAAATGGATATTAGAATTTTCAAAATATTTATGGTATAGTTTTAAATCAAAGTAAATATGTTAAGGATATTTTAAAATTTTTTTTCTTTGGATGGTAGTAAAGTTAGTGATACACAAATGAGTACCACTTGTTAGTTGGATGTAGATGATGTTGGAGAACCAGGGGATCAAACAAACTATAGAGGTATGATAGGGAGTCCGCACTACCTTTCGGCTATTAGACCTGATATTATGTTCAGTGTATTCATGTGTGATCATTTTCAAGCTAATCCAAAATAATCTCATTTAACTGCTGTTAAAAGGATTTTTGAATATCTTAAGTATACTCCCAACATAGGAATTTTTTATCCAAAAAATCAATCATTTAATTTGATGAGTTATTCTGATAATGACTTTTTAGGTTGAAAGTTATATTGAAAAAGCACCTCTGGAACATGTCACCATTTAGGTAAGTCATTAGTATCATGGTGAAATATGAATCAAAATTTTGTTACATTATCAAAAGCTGGAGCTGAATATATAGCTACTCGTAGTTATTGTGCTCAAATTATGTGGATGAAACACAGTTTACAATATTATGGATACCAATTAAAACATGTATCAATAAATTTTTATAATACAAGTGCTGTTAACATTTTTTAAAACCCAGTATCCCTATCTAGGACAAAGCATATTGATGTCAGACATCACTTATTAAGAGATTAGTATCAAAATGATGATATCAATCTTGAATTCAATGCCACTGAACATCAATTGGATGATATTTTCACAATGTACTTGAAGTTTGAGAGGTAAAACTACATCAAACATGAGTTAGGGATGATTAATTTCTGTATAGGGGACCTCACTATTGCACCTCGTTGTTGAACCTCATTGTTTCACCTCACCGTTAAACCTTACTATTGATCCACACCGTTAGAACCTCACTGTTGCACCTCACAGTCAAGACCTCATAGTTAGAACCACATTTTTTCGTACCTCACTGTTGGAATTTCCCGTTACATCATATTTTATGATGAAATCTGAACCATTTTATTAGTGTTATTTTTCTCTATTTGTTTTTGTTTCTATCCCTAAATGATAAAATTATAAACCTTACTATTGATCCACACCGTTAGAACCTCACTGTTGCACCTCACAGTCAAGACCTCATAGTTAGAACCACATTTTTTCGTACCTCACTGTTGGAATTTCCCGTTACATCATATTTTATGATGAAATCTGAACCATTTTATTAGTGTTATTTTTCTCTATTTGTTTTTGTTTCTATCCCTAAATGATAAAATTAGATAACAAACACATTTCAATCGACACCCGTATTTACTCTCAAACCATTTCTCTCAAAATCATTAAACAATAACTCTCTGAGAAACACTCAAATTGCATCATCTCACCAATGGAACGAGTAAAAAAACTGATGTATGGTGATGGAGATACACCAAACCGCAAGACATCTCGAGTTGATCCTAGTGGAAGAAGCAGTACTGTAGAAAAGTTGGTTAATCCGCATCAGACAAAGTGGGAGATCGTACTAGAGAAGAAATTGTGTGAGGACTGGTTTCTTTCATGCAAATATTTGGTGATGGGATTGTTTCAAACTCAAGGCTAGGTGGAGTGTTTCAAAAACAACCACGAGTCTTATTATACGATGTTAGTCAAAGAATTTTATGAGTTTCTGAGATTTTGGAAGTCTAATAAAGAGAAACAAATGTTATCTAGATTAAATGGATCTGAGGTAAGATTTTCATCTCTTAAGTGGGATGAATGTCTAAGGGTACCTCATGAGGGTATATTTGATTACTACTATAGAGTGATTCCTCCAGACAGTGATATTTTTGGGTATAAGAAAGCATTGGATTAGTTGACAGGAAATGTGACCTCAAGGAAGGTGATTGCTGTCGAAATGAATGGGGAGGATATACTTCTATTCAAATTTATCCAACATGTTATAGGTCCCTGGAGAGGGGACTTTGATTTTTTGAAGTATCATGACATATTGTTATTTTATTTTTTGAAGCATGGACATAAGATCAACCTATATAGGATGCTGATGGGTTATTTAGAAGACATAACTACGCCAAATTTTAAAACAAATGCTCTATATCATGCCAACCCAATTTCAACGATGCTGTAGGTTAAGGAAATCTATGGAGATATAGATGATACAATTTTATCCAAGAGAAATTTTTTTTCTCTAAGATAGTCTACAAGTTCATGATGATTATCTGGAATCCCTAGAGAAGATATTGGGTAAATAATGAAGGGAATCATTATAAGATGTTTGACCTTGTAAATAATCCTTCTAGGCCAAAGGATAAGAGGGATCCAGGTCTGAAGCCTGATGAAGAAGAACAAGTTTATTCTGATGAAGAAGTAGAGGATGCTATGGAACATGAGAAAGAGGGTACTGATTCTGAGGTTCAAATTACTATTCTAGAAACATTAGAATAGGAAAAAGCTACTGATTCTGTTCATTCTGACCATGAGATATATGGGATAGCCACTGATGATAGTGAAGGATAGGATCTCAGTATAAGTCCTCTGATATTCATTACAAAAAGGATATTAGGTGATCAAAAAGAAGAGGCTGTGTCTTCTGCTGATGTAATAGAGATTGTGGATGACTCAATAGAAGCATTGACTCACTCTACTAATGAGTCAGTTGACGAAGTAAGATCAGTAGCTGAAGGGGAAAGACTGGAAGAGGCAGTTTTAGTTGTCTAGGAGGTATCTCCACGTGAGGGGGTGCATTCTTTTTCCTAAGGATCAATATCTATTGTGCATGAAATTGAGGGCTGGTCTAAGGTACCTTGGTTTATGGGGTTGGGTCTAGATTATGATGACTCAGAAGATGAAATTCGCAATAGAAGACCTTCAGTTCCAAAACTCATTTTCATAACTCTAGAATCCTCTTTCCCTCAATACTATGTCTGTAAAGCTGATCTTGACTCCTTGAAATCGGACTTGCATAAACTGTCTAATGATAGGTCCTATGAGATGGAAAAGGCTATTGCTCTTGTTTAGTAGCATTTAGCATCTGAGTAAGCCAAAATACACTCTAGTATTCAATCTAATCTGCTTCAGGAAGTAAATAATTCTCAGAGTCGAATGAATGAATTTCCAGAGTCTTTGGTCCTTCTAAAACAATCAGTGGTGAGCTTGAATTCTCTTCTAACCTCTAGGGCTCAGGTTGAAAAGGATATTAAATATGTCAATGGTATATTGTAGCAGATGGTTGCTGTCTTTGAGGACTTTAAGGAGTCCATGAAAGATCATGTGAAGAACCAAGATGATTATGTTAGTAAGTTGATCGTTGGTCTGACCAAGTCATTCATGGAGACAGTAGAATACATTGTGAATCTTCTGTGTGCCTCTACTTTATCTTATGCCACTCCTCCATTTGACATTGATTCTTTCAGATCCATTTTCAGAGACGAAGTGGAAAAGATCTCTGGTGCCCGTACCTTAGACTCTTAGGTCATTTCTATTACTAGGGAAATTCATACCCTTGTGGGAATTTATTTATGGAAAGCTACACAAGATCAAAAGGATTTCAAGGGTCAAGATTACTTCTTTTACAAAATGTTTTATACCAAGCATCGGGTGGATGACCACTTCATGATGCTCTCAGAGAACCTGAGGATTCCATCTATCACTAGAGATTTTAAAGACCTGGTCAGTAAACTGGGACAATTTACTATTGTCGTGGAGAAATTTATGGAGAATAAGGATGATTTCATTTCAGCGATAGAGAGAGGTGGAAGCATCATCATGGAATTTAAGAATATTATGTTACCCTTCCTCTAAGTGGATTGTACAACCATCACTGTTTCTATAGCATTACATTCTACCTCCACTGCCTCAGCCTCAGCCAGTGCTGCTCCTATAATATCTCCTAATCAATCCATCAGATGCTTGACTCCAATGATTCCTTAGATATTCACTCCCTCTAGAGACATTGATTCTTATGTTGTAGCTTTTCTTACCATCCTTAATTCAATCCCTTGGCTCAGCCTCCACCTCTACCTGCAGACCCTACCTCTTCATCTTCCAAAGGGAAGGATTTAATACAAATTTCTGATTTGGGTTGAGTGTGGTTATATCTTTTGATAGGTATTTTATAATGCTCTTTGAATCATGTAATGAAATTTTATTAATACAAATATTTTCTTTTGTATATTATTTTATTTCATTTTTCTAATCACAAAGGGCGAGAAAATAGAACAAATGTAATTTGATATCCCTATCACATTAATCTTTGTTACTACATATGTGATAGGATTTTTGTAACACTTATTTATTTTATTATCTTACCTCTGATTTTCATTATCTCTGATAATATTATCATTATTATAAAGTTTAATGGCATAATTAGTGATTATCAATAAGGGGGAGTTTTTTGGATTCCCCTATTTTGATAATCCCAAATCAGGATTAAATCTATAATGGGTTAGTTATTTGACAATCTATTTGAATCTATTTTAATCTCTTGACTTTTCTAAAATCAGTTTACAGTATAAAAAGTCTCTAGGTCCACGGTCACTGTTGAAGGTTACTGGTAAGAGGTCATTGTTTTAGGCCACTTCCACAGTCACCATCGACAAAAATACAGCTGAACCGTACCCCTTTAAATCATCGGTGAAAAGGTCACTGTTGAATACCTTACTGATGAAGGTTACCGTTATAAGAGTTACAATTATAATTTTATAGTTGTAAGTCACTAGTACATGGTCACTATTTTAAATTCTACCGTTGGAAAAGTCTACAGTTGGTAAACTATACTACTGGAAAAGTCTACCTTTTGTAATGTCTACCATTGGAAAAATATAAAATTGGTAAAGTATACTGATGGAAAAGTATTCCATTGGTAATGTCTACCGCTAGACAGGTATACCGTTGGTGAAGTCAACCACTGTATAAGACTACTATTGAAATCCTATAACTCATTAAGCTTTCTGTTCATGATGCAGCCGATTGACCGGATATTGTTACCAGTCTACTAATTACATATTCTATACTATATCAATTTTTATTAATATTATCATAATTTTCATATTGGATTGATTTAATGCCTCTAAAATTTATTTAATATTTTTTATACATATCGGGAAATAGTACGAGGTACAAGGAAGACCGCACATGGTTCGATCATTCCCATTGTCAGCTATGTAGAATTAAAATGGAAGATCGAGTTAAAAGAAAAGTGAGTAGGAAGTGCAAGCTAAAAAACCCAGACCATATATGATAGTGCTAAAGAACAAGAATAAGAATAGTGCTTATACTAAAAATCTAATATCTTCACAAAGATCGTTTTGAACAACATATTCATGGTCGTACTACTGTGGTTCAGGGAACCCTTGTACAAAAAATTTGAACATCTCAATACCTAGATTCCAGTACCTAAATGTTGCGACACTCAATTTTTGGAGGCAAATTGAAGAGAAGAATAAAAACATTATTTCCTCAACTCTAAGAAGTCCAGTGTTGGTCTTCATGCACATAGATCTTCTAAACTAATCCCAAATTTATTTAGCTCTACTATGTTTCTTATTCTCCATTTTTGAGGAGTTTTTTTTGTTACACACACACACACTGTATCTTGTGCTTTAACTAGGGGATACTAAACAAACCTACTCAAAATGGTCTCAACTCCATTTTCCCATGAATAACTGTGGAATAAGCATTGTGTGGCTTGTTTTCCCACCTAGAACTTTGGTAGAGGTTGTTGATCCCAGAGAGTTTTTAATAACTATTATAAAACCCGATACAGGTTGTGTATGAATATTATTTATATAAACTGCTTGGGGGCAGGTGATCACCAAGTGGAGAGGATTAGGTCTCAACTTGAGACTGAACCACTTGTTTACATTATTGTCCTAATCTTCAAGTATGTTGTTTTATTTTATCCACTGATTATATTTTTCAATGATTGAAAATTATTTTTACATTAAATCTACTAATTAGATTTTTTTGGTGTGTATATGTTCCCAATTCAGTAAACCTACTTCAAATGTTGAATTAGTGATTACATTGATTCAACTAAAGAATAATCAACCATATAGAAACTTTTTGAGCAATTAATAATTTATATCTTTGCTTCCTTAATTGATTGGGTTGTTTTGAATTGGTGGATTTTAATCATAAATTTTTTTTTATAAATTTTAATTGCAATGAAATCCCCCCCCCTCTTGAGTATCCACTCCGACCAACAGAAATGACTTGGAATACATCAGTGATAGGATGAAGTGTCTCAATATCAATACCAGTATGGATAATTTTTTTATGTTAACTAAGGACTACAGGATTTCAGGAAAGGATATCATAAAGTCACCAATATAGAAAAACAAGAGTATCAATGTAACATTATGGAACAAAATACATTAGCATATTTTGTGACTAAAAAAATCTATAGCCAGATTTTGTCATGTGAAGCTGGTAATAACATTTGGATGAAATAAGATGTTACTCTTTTTAGAACATCCATGTTTATTAAACAAGAAGAGAAATTATTAGAGATGAATACTGTGGATTTATTTTTCATTATGGAGAACTTGTATGAAATGTTAAACAAAGGATAATGACTATTGTTAACATTCTTTATTCTATGGGTGAGAAAGGACTTCATGATGATATTCTTGTGGATATGATAATACAAATTATTCCCAATGAGAAGGGATACAAAATAAAAGTGATTGATGAGAATATAAAAGATTGAAACATCACTCTTAACATATTATTTGGGAATCTTCTATAACAACAATATAGAATAAAGAAAGTTGAAGAGATCAATAAGAAAAACAATGGTAATGGATGTGTTTATTTCACTAGTATATAAAATCCTACGAATGATAAGAGTGCTGAAAGTGTTACTACATAAAAAACCGTGAAATCAATTCTTATATCTGACTCAAGTGATGGTATACATTATAAAAATTAACATGTAAATATTTATTGAATGGTGAAAAATATTATGGGGAAATTATTTAGAATACACATAGATGATGAAAGTCAACATGGATAAGAAAGAATTAGATATAACTTGTTATGAATGTAAGATGGTAGTGAACATAAGAAAATACTATCTTCTGCTCAAAAGTAAAAAATGAAATAATGGGAATTTAGAAAGGAAAAAGAATAAGTACTACAAGTCTATTTATATTAATGTACTGAAATCTAATGAAACATGGAGTGCTAGTGGTGCAGACTCATTTAAAAAATCTTCGGATAGTTAATATTTTGGAATGAATAATTTTTGTCTTCTAATAAGAATCCCATAGAAAATAAATTCCTCATGAATAAGGTACAACCAACTGAATAATTATCCAATATCCCTTTAAAATCTAATTTCACTGATAAAATGTTTTATGAATCTTCAAATGATGAATTATACTCAGATTAATATCATTCATTACCTTTTTTGTTGAAGTATCTCGGTTTTCATGTTTCATGAAAATGTAAATCCTAATATAAAAAACAAAATTTATCAGAAAAATTCTAGAATCACTATTTTATGAAAATATGTATCAGATATTTCAAAAGATCTTGATCCTAAATTCCTTGGTTTTAAAAATGTATCCAAAACCCCTATGTAATTAAATTCTAACACACATAAACATTCTATGGATTTTAAAATTGTTATTTTTATGAATAATATATTAGAGACTAACTCAAATACTAAGACTAATGACTACAAGGAGAAGAATTTATTCATGACAATAAAATCTGAAATATTTCCCTTAATGATACATTTTTCAAATTTTACTTCAGGGTGGAATGAATTTGATAAAATTTAATCACATCTTTTTCCTCTACGGAATATTTCAGGGATTGGTTATTCTCACCCAAAAATAGTTTTTAGTCAAAACTATTTATTCCACAAAACTTCCCTTTTTCACTAAGTGTCATACTGGTTGACATTGAGAGAAATATATTATTTAATGATAATCCAATATTTAGGTTTTCATAAATCATAATTTTCTTAACAAATGTGGATAGAAAATATTTTACATTCTCAAAATTATGCATCCAACTAATTTTAAATTCTAAAAGCCAAATTTTTTTATTTTCAGGAAAACAATGGAACTGCCAACAAAAATACATTGTATATTGATAGTTGATTTCCTTAGCACGTGAATAGTAAGAAAAACATATCTAAAATGATTTTTAATATGAATCCTTGAAAAGTTATATTCAGGGACAATGATCAAACAGAAAATGTTCATATAGGTAATATTGTTATTTCTTGAAAATCCTTACTTTTAAATGTTTTATTTGTTAAATTTCATACGAAAAACCTTACTAGAATAATACAATTATGTGATAATGGTTACCTGGTAAATTTAAGGAATGATAAATGTTTAGTACACAATTTCATGTAATAATTTATTCTCCCTACCCATTGGAATGATAATGTTTATACAGTTACCATATAATACCTTAGGATCCAAGACATACTATGACTTAGTGCAGTGGAAAATAAATCTCAGTTAAATATGAGAAGAATAGGACATTGTAACCTTATGACCCTATGTAATAAGACACTTATTATGGATCGACCAGATCATAGATTTGATTATATAAAAGTCTACAATCCTTGTCCTTATGGAAAGAAACATAAGTCAAGATTTATGTCAATTAGTGTTGTCTCAAATCTTAATACACTGTATCTTGTGAACAACGATCTTTTTGTTCTAAAAAAAATAGTATGTATTGGAATAAAATACAATGAATTTGTTTTAAATGATTATTACACTAGATTTACATGTATTTATTTTCCAGAGAATATATCTAATGGGTTATATTAATTTATATCTTTTTTATCCAATTTAAAAAATCAGAAAACCTTTTATTGATAACTAATCATAGTGATCATGGGGGAGATTTTGAAAATTCATATTTTGAAAAATTTTGTTGTAATAATGGAATTAATCATAACTTCTTATCTACAAGAACACCTAAATAAAATATAGTTGTTGAATGAAGGAACTATATTTTTCAAGAGATAAAAAGAACCATTTTGAGTTAATACTCTATTTCAAAATACTTTTTGCTTGATGATTTTAGTACTTTTATCTATACTATAAATCATGTTTTAATTAGACCTTTTCTTAGTAAATTACCTTATGACTTATTGATTAGTCAAAAACATATGGTTTCATACATTAACGTGTTTGGATGAAAAGTATTCATCTTGCATACTAATGATAACTTATATAAATTCTCACCCAAATCCAATGATGAAATTTTCTTATGATATTACACTACATATAAAGATTTTTGAGTTTTTAACAAAAATCATTTCACTATTGAAGAAATTTTATATGTTAAATTTGATGAAACATATCCTTTTGTTTTTAAAAAAACCCACCCTACATCCTCAAAGTGGTTTTCAAAAACTAAATATCAGACATTAATGTAATATAATTCTACTCAAGAAAATACTCAAGAAAATGATACTAATTTATTTACACCAAAATATTTTTTAAATTATGTTGATGAATACGTTTTATAAAACCCATTTTAGTTTTTCTTAAGAATCATCCCGATTGCTGTATAATTGGTGATGTAAATTAACCAATATGGAAAAGAGTTTCTCTATGCAATTATGAAGATAATCTATCATTTCCTTCCAAATTATAACCTAACGGTATGGATGAATATTTAGGTGATGATGATTGGATTAAAGATGCGTATGATTAACTAAATCAATTCAGAAGGAACAAAGTTTGGACCATGGTTGAATGACCTAAATAGACATCTGTAATTAAAGTTAAGTATATCTTTTGAAACAAGTGTGATGAAAATGTAATCGCTGAAATAAATAAAACAAGATAAGTTTCTAAAGTCTATAATTAACAAGAAGTAATTTTATGTGAAGAAACATATGATCCAATAGTAAGACTTGAATGAATTAAAATTATATTATCCTATGTAGCATTTTTCAATTTTAAACATTTTCAAATGGAAGTGATGTGTGCTTTATAAAATGGATATGTTCAAGTGGATGTTTATGTTAAAAAACCTCATGGTTTTTAAGACACAAAACATATTGAATATGTTTAATAACATTCCAATTCATTATGGGGACATAAACAACCCCCTTAAGCCTTGTATGATAGACTTACAATATTTTTGTTACAAAATAATTTTGTTAAGGGAACTTGTAATCCAACCCTCATAATAAATAAAGAGAAAAAAATTATTGATTTTTCAAATATAAGCTGATGAAAATATATTTGTATTCACTCATCAATACTTAACTGATTACTTATGGACTATTATGAAATCATATATAAAAATGAGTATGATGGGTGAGTTATATTTTTTTCCTAGTATAAAAATTTTTCTCAAAGGAATTTTTTAAATAAATGTTAGTATATTAATTATCTTAAAATTTTATAATATGACAAACCTAATAGTATAAGTACTGCAATAAATACCTCAAACAATAATGATCTTATCGAAGATGGAAAACTAGTAGATCAATAATATTTTAGAGGTATAATACGCAGTATACACTACATATCATCTACTCATCCAGAAATAATGTATTAAAAATTATAACGATAAATATAACAATAAAATCAAAATTAATCACATTAAAAATATGTAAAAATAATTTTTTCTGTTTAATGGGAACCAAGGATTTAGGACTTTTCTACTCATTTGAAAATAAATTTTTTTAAACTATTTTTAGAAGATGACTTTGTTGGTTGTAGAATGGATAAGAAAAGTATATCCATAACTTTTCATTTCTTATGAGAATCATTAGATTCATTGTCTTTCAAGAAATAACATTTAGTTTTACTTTTCACTACTGATACAGAATATGTAGCTACTGCACATTGTTGTGCTCAAGTGTTGTGGATAAAACCGACACTCATACACTATAACATGTGTTATACCAAAACCCAGATCATGTTTGATAATAATAGTTCCATCTCACTACGAAAAAACCTAGACATCAATACTATTCAAATAACACATAAATCCTTCATCACATACTTAGAGATCCCACACATAAAGAAGATATCATATTAAAATTTATCAGAACAGAAGATAATCTTGCTGACATATTTACAAAACCATTTCCCATTGATATATTTGAATACATTAAATAAAAGTTAGGAATGTTAACTATAATGTAATAATGTAAATTTATAATTGGTTGAAACAAATATTCGAACATTATGTTACACCTTTTCACAATGGATGTACATATATTTATTATTCTATATTTTGTTTTCATTTTTTTAGGATCGTAAATTTTTGGAACCTAAAATGGTATCATTCCAAAATAAAACATTTTGGAACCCATGGCTTATAAGCACAACCTCATCAATACTGGAAAATGATTTTTATCAATCGGTGTGTCTTGTTTCCCAACATATATCATCGTAGTGAAATTTTTTTGTTGGTATCTCTATCTTGTTTTACGAAAACGTTGTAAGATTCAATTTCCTTAATTCATATTTATTTCTTTAAAACCTTAATATATCGTAACCTATAAATCCTTCAACGAAATTGATATTAATCATCAGATCAGATCATATAAATCTCAATTGTTGAATTGTCCAGGGAAGATGAATTTTCCCCACGAAGCCTATATAAAGGGACCCAATCATCACGTCCCACATCAGGTTTCTCAATGTTTTTACACTGAAGCTCTACTACCCTTCGGTTTGACATTCACTTTTTATATTCCATTAAATATAATGGTCTCTTGAGGTATCCTCATATATTCAGATGTAATCTAATGAGGAACTCAATGATTGGATAATCTTTAGGGAATAGATGGGGGACCCGAATTTCGTTTTCAAGTACAACTTATTGATTTGAAAGAGAATATAGAACAATGGATGGGAAATAATCCTTGTAACCATAGAAATGAATAAAGATGAAATATATGCTGATATGGATATATAATCTTACGATACCATTCATTTTTATGAATGAGTAATTAATAAATTGATTCAGATTAAAAGTTACGGAAAATCATATTCCTTGTCATACAAGAAGGCTGCAAGCTTTCTTGACATACCGTACAAAATAGATGAAATATTTTTCTGGAATGAGTTTCCTTATAAAGATGGTTGTTTTGAGAGAGTTAAAGTTATTTTTTCCCCATGGGATTAAGGAAGTGATGATGCCAAATATTTCACATCTTTCTTCTAATGACATTTTGGTAGCCCTTTGGATACACGACTTTTTTATTCCAAGGAAAGAAGATATGGACTCAATAATGATATGTGATATATTTATAATGTAATTATTGATGAATATAAGGAAGTTAAATCCCATTAAGTACATTCTTTTAACCCTAAAAAATAAAAATAATGACACTATCAATTCTCAAATCAAGATGTACCTTGTGATTTTGTTGAAGATCATTAAATTATGCATAGACTCATTCAAAATCCCATGCATGTCAAAGCCTAAAATCACTAAGATAATGTTGTTGAGTGATGATACTTAGAGAATGATAAATGTCAACATCAGTTTGAAGTCAGGAAAATTATATGAACATCCTGATGAGGATGAATATACTGTTAATAAGAAAGAAGAAGTTAGAGAAATATATAATCCAACTCATAATAAAAGAATATCCAATGAATTTGAAAAATAAGAAAAAGAACAATCCGTTGAGCCAGTTTCAGCTTCACTAATTCCCGAGAAAAAAAACCATTTTCAAATGAGTTTGCAGACAATTAAAGAGGGATCAAAATGAAAAATAAGGAATGTGTTGGATATTTTGGGATAGATTCTGCTAAGGAAAAAGCCTTAAAAATATGAAATGTTGAAGAGCATGATATGAAAGCTAAAGAGAAGAAGTATAAGAAGAAAATTTCAGATGTTGAGATTATTATGAATATGTATAGAGATACTGATAAATAATCTGAACAAGTTCAAGTACAAGAATCATTATTGTATGAACCATTGATTCCTTCCTCACTAGTGGAAAGTGAGACTGCGGTACTACGAAATGGAGAAATGGATTGTTCAATTCCATAACCAATATTTTATTATGAAGAACATTATAAAGAATAATATGTTTGTAGGAGAAAAGTTATGATATGATTATAATGGTAGAATATTATATAGAGATGTAGAGACCTTCTGACATGCAGTCTATAAGAACTCCTCCAGATGACTCCACCAAGGTAATTTCAAAGGAAAATGTTTTTAGAAAGATGATGTTGTTGTGGATGAGGATAATAAATTCCCATCATATAATAAAATAAGTAATGACAATATTGTTCAATATGATGATGAAAAGGATGATAAATTTTTTTTTGATGATTATAGAATAAATCATGTTTCTGATGGAGAGCATGAGACTCAGAATGTGAAGAAGAAACATTCTATGAACGGGGAAATAAAGGAAATTTTTATCGATATTCCTAAGATATATGTTGTTGAAAATTAAAATAATGATTTTTATAGACCGTATAAGGAGAAGTAATATGAAAATTTATTTTCCTCACCAACAAAAGAATCAATTTATGGAACATCAAATTCTTTCGGACATCGTTTTATGGTTCAGTCGTTGAAGAATCATGTAAATTATATCCCTTTCATACCCATCATTGACTCTAGATTGAAACTGATTTAATAAATATCAAATCTAATGAGAGATTCAAAAAATATTATTATAGAAAAGTTCATCAAACTCAATGCTGAGTTTATGAATTTTCATATCAGTTATGATGCTCAAAAAAGATATTGAGAAGAAATCACAAATTTTTCAAAGTCAGTCATAGATGATCTTGAAATATTTGATGATTTTACAAACTGAGTCAAGGATGATTTTGATTATTCTAATAATAGGATCATAAATTTCTAAATATGTTGATTTAGAGAAACTGAATGTATAGTAAGCTAGCAACCATCAATAATGAAATCTTTTAATGGGAAACTAAATTTAGAATCTCTTAATCTAAAAAAGGAAAGGAATATTAGGGAATACATGCTTCCAAAACACCATGACCGGGATGAATTAATCAAATATCAAGGAGAAATATTTTTTTCTCAGGAAGAAAGAACCAACGATCTCAAAAGGAAAAATTAGAATTAAGAAGTGTTGATCAAGAAGATTGAACATGATCTAAAATAATTCAGCAAGATGAAGGCCACCATGAAGGAGTAAATGTTGGAGGAGAAAGAGAATGGTGTATAACTTTCTATTCAAAAATTATATTTGAATGTAATTTCCTTTCTAATTTTTTTATATTAATGAAATTTGATCTTTTCATTATATTGTATGATTCTTAATATTGCGAATACATTTTTCATCCCTCTATTTAATTTTGAAAAGTGCAAATGGGGAGATAAAAATGATCAAAAATAATATTAGGTTAATGGAAGAGAATGACTGATTAAGGGGGATATTATATAATGAATTTTTATTAGGTAATGGAGATTTATTTCTCTATCAAATGATATAATACCATCTTTAAGGATTTCATAACCTATGGAGGAGTTAGTCGTATTCACCATGATCCAGAAAAAGAGAGATACATATTTCTTATAATGTTGGAAAATTAAATCCTAAGATCCATATATTCTTTTATGGAATGTTGTTTGTGATATCCAAAAGGGATATATTTTTAGGAAAATAAGTTTCATTATAGATTTTTCATTCTATTATGTGTGGAAAATATCAAAGACATTTTCTAAAGGAATATTTTATTTCTCTAAGAAACATTTTCTTAATGGAAATTTTCGTTGTCTATTAATGGCATTATCATTACCTATGATCTTCAATTCCTTAACTATTTTATTCTCTAACATAGTATAACCATATAATTTTTAAGTGAATAATTGAGTACTTATCTATAAATTGGAACCTTACTGTTTCATATAATCAGAATTTTCTAGAATACATAATATGATTTCTTTAGAATATAGAATCCAGTTTTTATAGAATTTAGAATATGATTTCTCTAGAATTGAGAATCTGATTTCTATGGAATTCAAAATATAATTTCTCAAAAATTGATAATATGATTTGAATGTAATTTAGAGTCCAATTTCTCTAGAATTGAGACTCCTATTCTCTAAAAAATTAATATTTTTCTTCTCTAAAAAATAAGAATCTAATTCTCTCATAACTCAGTCTCTAATTCTCTGAAAAACTGACTTTAAATCTCTCATAAATTAGACACTAATTATCTCAGAAATGATGCTCTGATTGATATAAAAAGAAGACTATGATTTCTACTGAAATCATAATCTGATTTCATATGAAATAATACTCTGATTTTGACTAAAATAAGACGTTGATTTATTTTGAAATCTGACTCTGATTTCTTATCAAATCTGTACTTGAATTCATCCGAATTCAGACTTTGTTTTCCTCTGAAATTAGTATCCCATTATTTATTATTTCAGAATCAGATTATCAATTTTTAGACTCCTAATCTCACTATCCTAAGAATCTAATTAAAATATATTCTAATAGTTACCAATTTTACTTAATGTAACATTCCATTTTTTGATCCAAAATGTGATAATTTTTCTTAAGTACAGTAAGTTTTGTTATAATTTTTGATATAAAATGACGTTGTCCAATATTTTTTAACATAACCATTTCCATGGTTCCATGTGTATAGGTCACTATGAAAATCAAGAAAATATATGACCATTGAAGAAGAAGTCAACTATTGGGGATTTTTCCTCTAAATAACCATCTATTTAAACGAGCTCAGTGCTAGAGTTTTTGTTGTTGAAATCTATATTGAGGTGCTGATACTCAGTGATAAATCTGCACAATTTTGTTTTGATAATGTTGGGAACATCTTGTTTATAATGAATATATATTGTTCAGACTTCCTAATGTGAATCTGATTGTAGTTATTATCAATCGAGCGATTCTAGTGATATGATGATTTAAGTGATGATCACTTTAGAGATCAAGGGCTTGCGGGGATATCAAGGTAGATAAATATTTCATATCAAGGGCATACCCTGGGGTGGATAATATATAATTTCATGAATTTATAAATCAAGGTAACATTATCCAAGGATATTGGATACCCTTGCATTTGGGTTAAAATATGTCGCATACGTGTCCCCTTTTTTACCTGTTTTATTTCGACTTCATTTTGTTAAAGATAATATGTGTAACATTGTTAGTCTTTCTTATTCATCTATACTCAGCTATAGCTAAAATTCTATATGCATTAAGGATGAATCTTTCATTAAGGAAACTAGTCTTAAGAATCTTTATGGAATCTATATTATCATATCCAAATCTAGTTAGTTCCATTTTTATTACCTAAATAGGTATACTGAATTCATCTTGATTAACATTGTTAAGAATATATTTTATTAAGGATAAAAACGAATGTTTTCAAACCTACAATTCCCAAAAGTCTTTAAATTGATATATATATATATATATATATATATTCACAATTTGTTCAAAAAATTATTGACTATGTAATTTGAGAATAGTTTTATTGTAGCTTAAAATGGTTGAACCAAAAAAAATTAAAATATTCTATACTGAGAGGAGTCCTCTATTGTTTATTCGATTGATGTGATTTTTTTCATATTTTATGTATTGTATACAGGTGTATACCTTGTGACATTTTATGTGAGGTATATTTGAGTATAGTGAGGCAGGGAGTCTACTGTCTACTGGGAAGAATTATTGAAATTTATTATACTAACAGATTTAAGCCATTGGTTTAGTGTTGAAAAACATATTTTTTCTAACAATTTATAAAGAGTTCGTAAACTATGAAATCATTCTATATACCAATGGTTAATAAAAAATTGTTATAAATATATACAAGTAATTTTATTTAATGGATTTTTATACTGAACATTACAAAGACTTATACCAAAGGTTTCAGAATAACAGTTAGGATATACCTATACCAATGGAAAACTATCCAATGGTTTTGAAAAGTGTTTCTATAGGGAATACCAATGGTTTACCTGCCTATACCAATTTTTTGAAATCATGGTTATAAAAAAACTTTCTATAATTGATAATAAATTAGTTAAACCCATTTTTGTGTGTTGATTATGCTATTTTACATAGATTTCCAATTAAATTAAAATTAAAAAATATTTCTTAAATTTTAATAGATATGAAAATTTATAATTCTATTATTACCTAGATATTATATTGGTCCCCCCTTTAAGAAACTGTGTGCTATAAATTTTTATTCACATATCAAATAAGTGGGGGGCCTCCTCCATCACATAATTTTCAAATATTAATGTGGCCTCTTCAACCTTATGGGTTTTCAATATAAATACAACCTAATGAATCACATTATATTGAAATACTTTCTCTTTGTGGAAAAAAATCTGGACTAGTTGTTCTATATAAGAATGATTGTTTACCAATGGGACAACATATAGACTCATAATGTGAGTTGAATCCAGAATATATATTTATTAAATTGAAACATGAAAAAAAAATTTGTACAATGGATAAACTATGTGGTATTGCCACTCGGTAGGAAACTGATCCAATAATATCTAGGATTTGTAGGACCCAATGAATCATGGAATCGGTTTCCCCTTCTTACCATAATGTTACAAAATTTTCCATGGAGAAACATTGATAAATCCAAGATCACCTAACTCCAATGAAAGACCATCCCTCTGATTATCCACATAATCTTTATACCTGCTCTGACCTGTCCACAAATGATTTTGAATTAACTAAATTTATTTCAACCACCTCTTCTACCAATTCTAGTTCCATCAAAATCTTTTCAGATAACTCATCCCAATATGATGAATTTACACACCACATTCTATATTATTCATCAAAATGTGCCATCATTATATTGGAAAAAAATGGTTGTTTATGAAAACTCTACCAAAGAAAGATGTTCTTCAAAAAATATCATGTAATATATTAAACAACATAATATAATATCTTCCATTGTCTGAATTTTAACTTATGACTGCCCATATGATTGGGGATAAAAGGATTTACTAATATTTAATTCAATACTGAATGGCTTCTTGAGGCATTTCCAAAAGGATGAAATGGACATGGTGTCATGATCAGATACAATGGTGAGAGAACTACAAGTTACCAAACTATACTATTAAGGTAAATCTAAGAATGATTATTTAAAGATAATATATAATAAATATTATTAAAATTAGAATATTTGTATAATCCATCAATAATATCCCAGATCACATTATTACCTCGATAATCCTTTGGTAATACCACTATGAAATCTATTGATATATTCTCACATTTCCTCTCTGGTATTATATGATGCTAAAGTTTCCCCTTTAGAGACTGGCGTTCTAATTTAACCAACTAACAAGTTAAACAATTCACTATAGTGTAAGTAAGATCTCTTTTCATTCCATCCCACCAGTAATACTATCGATGGTCTCTATACGTCTTAGTAATACTATGAAGAACTAAATGTAGACACTATGAGCTTCACATAACAACCCATTATTCATCTTTTTATCATAAGGTATATATAACCTCTTCCAAAATTAGAAAAAAAACTTTATAAATTTAATATATAGGCAACTTAACCATTTGAAGCAATTATACCATTTTTTTTCAAGTCGCTATCTTTCTTCTATTATTTCTTAATTATATTTGATAGAGATGACTTCACTGACACCGAATACAAAGTAGATGAAGTTATGAACCAACAACTTCCATGATAATTTTCAACAAATCATTAATCAAAATGTCATGTTTTAAATATAACATGTTTAATGAAACATTACATTTACAGCTCAAATCATCTTACACTTTATTTTATTTTTCAGGATTGTAAGGAATATTGCAATCAAAGTATTTTATTAGTTCCAACCATCTTCTCTATCACATGTTCTATACTATATAAGTTGATATATACATCAATATTTTTTTGTATATATTTGACAATTCACTCTATATAGATGATTCCAATAAGATTTTAAAATAAAAAAATCATTAACTTATTACAAAAAATGAGTTCTGTAATTTAATTTATGCGTTTTCAACAAATGTGAAGCACAATAAATTTCATTATAATTTTTCATTTAAACACAACAATGTCCTTCCAATGAAACCACACTATAGACAAAAAAATTCCCCATTTCAACAAAGCAATGTGAAATCTGGTTCATTCACCAATCATTGTTTCGGTTCATAAATATTATCATCCCATTATTTATCAAGATGTACTTAATTACATTTCATGTTATCTTAGTCAATGGACTACATAACTAATAAGGTTTTCTAAAATACATTAATAATATCCTACTAAACCATGTAAAATGTGAATCTCAATTATATTTGTGGGTATTGGATATTATTTAAAATATTTTGAATTAGTAGGCTCAAAAAATATATTATCTATAGAATCAATATGACAAAGGAAGGAAATTTTTTATATCCAATACTGACACTTTTTGAATTTCCCATATACTTTCATTTTTTATGTTTTGAAAAATAACCATTAGATGCCATTCATGATCTTATTTACTTTTAAAATATATCAAAATTTCTTCTACAAATAAAACTAGAAAAAAATACATGAAATCTATGTATATTATATTCATAAGATCCCTGAATGCTGTAGGTTCATTAGGTAACCAAAACGACATAACTAAAAATTGATAATGGCTATATCTAGTATGAAACATGGTCTTCAGAATATATGATTCATTTAAATTCTACTGATGGAACACTAACCTCAAATCACCTTTTAAAAATATTATACTCCCTTGAACTAATCAAACTAACCGTCGATATAAAGAAATTGATACTTTTTATTTATAGTGATGTTATTCAAGGCTCTATAATCAATGATATTTCTTATTGAACCAACATCTTTTTTAGCAAATAGGAAAGGATAATCCCATTCTGATGTGATAGGGAAAATAAATCATTTATCTAATATCCTTCTCAATTGATTCTTAAACAATAAATGTTCAATTTTAACAATTCAGTAAGGTTGTATTGAAAATGGAATAGAATCAGGAACTATGTGAATAATATATTCAGCTTTCTAGTCAGGAATAATTTATGGAAACTAATTAGAAAAAACATCAAGATACTCAATTACAACTGGAAAATCATTAATCTGAATAGTAAAACTATTTTCAAAAATAAATGAAAAATAAAATTCATTTTCATGTTTTAATATTTTCTCAACATCTAAATATTTTTTCAATGGTAATGGTGCATTCTTGAACCCAATTTGAATGTATTTTTGAAAAGAAACATCATTATCTCTATATTCAATATTATTGTGGTACACAGAAAGAAAATGTATACACAACCAAAAATAGAACTCTAATAGAGGCAATATTATAATGTTTTTAGGTAAGTTAGTTCCACAAAAAAATTTCAGGATATACATTATAATAACATTTTATCCCAAAATTCCCCCCATGTGTTTTTATCATATGTTATGGATTCATTTCTTGTGGTAGAATTTCAAATTGATCAGAAAATATCATAGAAATAAAAGAATATGTAGGCCATGTATAACATCCCAAGTAAATAATGAATAAGACATATTTAATATTAATTAATATTTGTGAATTAAATATTAATTTTTCTTTAAAGGGGACTCTACGTTCGATGGCGTACCTGATACGCAACAATGGGTTTGTTTGAAATCGTATGATGCACACTAATAATATAATATTATTATTTTAAATGGTAGTTAACTCCTAGCCATTTTATTGGTGGGAATGAAAAAAACTAACTACCATATGATTATACATGTTTCTAATATGTATTTATGTTTATCCAATAAAAGTTATAGGCTTAAAATGTGAATGAATCTAATTTTAAGCATAATTTAAATTAAATGGATGATTTACCACATTTTTATGGAGAACCCTATTTAAATATAACATTAGCCACTTTAATATATTCTATTTGACCAAATAAAAGTCTTCTTTAGAATGGGGACCTAAAAATTTACTTTGTGTAAATTTTTGGAATTTTTCTGATAAAGTTCATTTTCTAATGAATAGTTAAAAATATTGTATTTTAATTCAAAACAATGTTTTAATATAAATTTTTTATATGGTTTTATATTCTTTTTAATTGATTTTAAAGTATAATTAGAATATATTTTAACCATTTAAAACAATTTTTGTCATTGGAATTAATTTCACTTTGAAATTGGACATAAGCAAGTGTCAAACTTTTGATAGTTATTGTTTCTTAAAAAACGCGCTATTTTTTTTAACAATGAGAATCAATTTTAAATTAATTAATGCATCTTATATGTTTTATATTTAGAAAAATAGAAATAATTCTTGGTTTCAGAATATCAAATAATTCTAAAGGATGAATTTTTGGTATTCTTCTTAAATACATCATTTTTTGATGAATAGTGAAATCACTTAGTAGTAGTGAAAAAAACTGAATTTTTTATTTAAATAATATTTTACCACTTCTGTGAATTGAATTTCGAAAATACAAAATACATTGTTGTTATCAAGAAGAAAAATTTGGTTTAATAAGACTAAAATAATTTTTGGTGAATAGTAATTTTTGACTTTTATTTACCATGGTTAAACTAAATAGGGTAATTCAAGGTAAAAATAAAATTATAATAATTCAAAATTACCTTAACACATGTCCTAACCTTATTGGATTAGTAATACCCGTCCATGGTCATCTTTGGGTCTATTTTGGGACCCTATTGAGCCACTTATAAAAGATAATGACACTTTAGATTAATTAATTTAATGTAAAGGAAAAAATGACACAAACAAAACTCTTTTAGTATATTAATTTTTATATGTTGTTATGTAAATTATATTTTTGACTATAAATATTCATTAGAAATATAAAAATATGTCCTACATCATGATATAATTTTTTTTATATTTTTTAGACATTACAAAAATTAAATTATTTATGACACAATAATGATGCAGTATTTACCTCATTAATAAATGATTTAAATAAATAAAATAATAAAGACTAAAATAAATTTCAAAACCTATCCAATTACTATTGGATTATTTTATTTTGAATATGAGTCATCTTATCTATGAAGAAACGTTTTTTGGACCTTTTGAAACCGAAGATAAGTTTATAATAAAATAATGTCTTTACACTTTTCTAAAGAGCCCCTCCTCCCCCTTATTAAAAGATACCACTTCCAACCAATTAATCACACCTTTCAAGCCTTTTGTCTAACCCAACCTCTCCTAAATTATTCTCCCTAAAACCCACTACTCTTCCTAGAACCCTTACTTTTGGCATAAGGCACTCAAGATGTACTTTGGTTCAGACCAAAGGGAGTTACCCAAATAAAAGGTAATAGTTTGTCTTAATTTATTTTCTTTTATTTTACTTATCCTACACATAAAATATTTTTATTCCATTTTTTAATAACAAAACAAGTATAATATGTATAAAAGGATGTTTTTATGATAAATATTAGAACTAAACTTACACACACCTCCATCTAATGGGAGAAGAACAAACTGTTTCTGTGGATGGAAAACAAATGCCTCAGGAAACGAAGATTGTTCAATTATCTCCAACCGCCTCTCATGGTGGCCATTATTATGGAACTGTATTTATATATGATATATATTATGTTTTATTCTTTATTCTTATATATTTTTCCATTTATTGAACTCCTTTATGGTTTCCATAGTGGGTAAATACGATAATCTCATTAGAGATATTGCGGACTACCACCCCCTCAAAGTTAAATGACTCATTAATGCCTAATGTAGGATGTATAAAGGCTGGAGTTAATAATATTGTATATGATATTATAATATAATTATAATATAACTATGTATCATTATCTTTTTAATTCATTAAAAAAAGAAATAGAAATAGAAGTAGTGTTCATGCGTACGTACGACTTACTGTCTCCATGAACGGTGCATTTCATTTCTTACCTCTAAATGTTATGTACTATTTTAAATACATGTATAGACTAGATATATATGATATATATGTTATCTAAATCATTAATATAATTCTTAAGATAATGGATATATTACAACATGAACAACTTGTCGTAATAAGGTGTTCATTTTTTTTACTCAAGTTCCAAATATCGACAAAACGACTGTTATTAACTTAAATGATTACATAATTTTTATAAAATGGTAATAAGTAATTTAAAAGGAATAATAAACATTAAAAAAATTATAATGAAAGTATAAATTAGCATTAGTCCATTATTCAATCGATTAAAGAACGAACGGGTCAAGTCAGACACATGGTAAGGGATTTTCATATCTCACTTTTAATTCCGTGATATTTCTATTGTTCGACACTTATTCATTGAATATGGTGTATTGTGTACTTCCATTTGATATATATTATCATGATTCTCATTATTATCATGGTATTCTATGATTAATTTGTTTGTTATTAAATTTTGGTCATATGACTTAGTTGATTACAACGTGGTAAAGGGTTCCATCTCACTTTATATTCCCGTGAGATTCTTGCTATATTGGGCACAATTTCCTTTTTATTGGTGTATGTACTACCCATTATTTTAATATTTGAGTAATATAAATTCATTTATGAGTATTTACATCTTCATTGTACGATCCTTCTTTCATGTGGCATATGTTTTGTATGTTACCAAATCGGTAAGGGAACCTTTCACCCTCATCTTTTTGAAAGACTTCTTTTTGTTATGTCTTTTAATTTACATCTTATTATGTTAGGATATGTTATTATATATATTTATTGATGTAAAAATTATGCCCAAGTGATGATATACCCTTTTTATCTCATCAACTCATTTTTTGAATTTTAATGTGATGGCTTTAGGCTGCTGAATGTTTACAAGGGAACTTCTTAACACAATTTCAATTCATTGTGTTCAACTTGTAATTCTTGAATATGTCATCCTATGAATATTTGTGAATTTCCTATGATTGTTTTACACATAATATCCAGATATATTGGGTGTATTTCTCTTTGTCACACATAATTATGTGGTTGATTTATCTTTAAATTAAAGAATTCCATCTTTATAAGGGATTTCATCTCAATTTACATTTCCACTTAGACTTCATTATTGTTATGAACCAATTCGTTATTATATGGTGTATATACTGTCCTTTGACATATTATATCATGAATCCATTTACTCCAATTATATTATAAAGTTATTATTAAATGTTATTCCTCAATTAATTGTATTCAAGTGTCTCTGTTTTTGTTAAAAACTCTTTTACCAAATTATTGTTTTAAATGTTTTAAAGATTTATTCTTATACATATTTCTAATTAATGACCATGTTTTCAAAATGGGTTTTAAGATTTATTTATATGGACATTGATTTTTTCAAATGATAATTCATTTAAAATCATCAAAGTGGTATAAGACACTTTGATTCACAAATATCTTTTTAAATGGTTTTGAAAATGATTTGATAGAACATTGTTTATTTCAATATCTTGATTCGATATATTGGAATGTGTAAATGTTATCTTTCTTTTCTACATGTGTTATATGTTATGAATATTTTATTGTTATTTTGTATTATCTACATATATGGGTGGTTCCACGAAAATCCTATGGCGGGTGAGCCCGAGATAGCTCCCTAATGCATTGGGTAAAGTGATAATGGTAAATGTGATGTTTCTCCTAAGAGATTTAGGGAATATAATGTGATGGGTATTCCAAGTGTAACTTCCTATTTAGATGTGATAGATACAATGTAATTTTGATATGGATTCCATAATTAACCATTATGATTTATGTTGTGTATGTGTTATTCATAAATCTTATGATTTCGTAAGGTATGTTATGATTGAAAAATATAGTTTCATTGATTTGTATTTATTGATGGGATAATGTTTTCCATCATTATTTTATAACACTTACTGAGCTTTTTATGCTCTTCCAATTTTTTTGAAATGTTTTCCACATGACTTAAAGATGAATAGGGTCAAGGATGGGATCAAGGAAAATTCACGCTGTCTAAAATATGGAACTAGACATGTTTCTTTTTAAGAGTTTTTATTCTATAAAAAAATGAATATTGAGTAGTAGTGTCTACTTATAATATTCAAGTTGTTATGTAATAGTTATAGCCTAATTCAATAAAACTCTAAACGTTAAAATATCCTCAATGTAAATTATTCATTTAATTCAATATTATGTAATGTTATTAGGTCGGGTCGTTATAGTTGGTATCAGAGGACGGTTTAGACAACTATATGGATTATATGTTTTTGTTAGACACATGGTTAGTCCCTATGTCTATTATTTAAGTTAAATTGTTTTTTATAACTTTTTCAGATAATGAAAATTCAGTTACAAATAGAAGGAGGATCTCAAATGACATTCCTATCTCTTCCTAATAAAATGCTAGCAATAATTATTCCAAAGTCATGTTTGGATGATTGTGAAACTTTTTATAGCATAAAAATCAGTTGCATGAAGTTGTTTGGGATATCAAATATCTCAACTATACCTCGTTATCATCGTGTATCATGGGTTTTATTTAGAAAAATAATATTTTCACAATATTATCGTATTTTCAATAAAGTTAGATATTATCAAAGAATTTTCAAATATTTAACCTTATTACATGATTTTGAAGCATATTATGATTTTAAAAAGGGTGCTGAAAAAGGAGACCCTTGAGAAACCTATTTTATTTTATAATATAGTCTCTCAGTACATACTTATGGTATTTTAAAAGGACTATTAATTGAAATTTTCAACTAAAATTCATTCCGACTATTTTATAGAAATCACGTTTTATTAGATGTTTTGAAATTATATGTAATACATGATTATTTTCCAAAACTATTTCTCTGTGAACTCCTATATGACCCATGTTGTACAAGGTGTATTTGGATGGAGGAATAAAATGATTTTGAAGGATCTCAAAATCATTTTTGCGAAGCATGGACCTTCTACCTATCTGAACAAGATGACGATAAAACCAAATGGACACCATGATCAAGGTATGATGTTATTAATTTTGTGGATCGATTTATTTTACATATAGAGGTGAAATAAGACTTCATGAATCAAGATGTTGAGATTAAAATGAATTTGGATGAAAATTAGAGGTGTAAGGAAACCATTGAGGTTAAAACATGTTTGGTTTATTTTTGAGATTTATAAAAAGGACAACTCGTAGGATGGGTGACAACCCTTCACATCCGTCAAGGCTGTAAGAACTGAACCCACAACTGAAGTGCGATAAGGGTGTATCACCTACCAATAGCCTACTTGAATTCCCTGGTTAGTTTGACTTATTATTTTACTAAAATGATTTTATGGAACAAGAATAAGTTTATTTTTTGAACTTATGTTTTATCAAATGGATATACTTAGTATAGAAAAATGATTTAGTGATTAAGTGATAAAGGTTTTTGTAGAAGACGTTCTATCTTTTGATGGAAAACTATATGCCTAAGGAAGATAGAATACTATGGATTTCAATTATGGGATAATGGTTGAAATTTTAGTTTGGAATAATCTATTTTATTATTGTGAACATTTGATGATTTGGTTTATTTATGAAAATGATTAATTTATCATGGAGAACAACTGATTTGGTTAATTACTTTTCAATATGAAACTTTATGAGAAACTGTTGTTATTTTGAGATAAATTTTATCTTGGAAGACTATGTAATAAAATACTTATGACATTTTGGTTTCAATATTTGTTTGGATAAATTTTGATCATTTTTACAGAAAGTTGTTTTTTAATGGTCTTTTTTGAATGTTGGGTATTGTATAAAAAATTTTGTTGATTAAGAATAGTTTTTCTTTTTGTAAAACATTATACTTTTTGGGTATTATCTGATCTCTCTCTAAAAATTTTAGTTTTATTCGATGTCTAGAGGCAAGGAAAATATATAGTTCTTTTTTTTGGATTATGTGATTCTCAAGAAGATGATTCTTGTGCTTTTTATGTGACTATGACTTTTTGAATTATCTTTGTTTGGAGAAAATATACGTTTTTTTGTAGAAACTTATTAAAGGATGAAACTCTACATGAAGTTATGGATATTTCATTATGTTCTTATTATATATAGTAAATTAATTACTCAAAATTATTAAATGGAATGTAATAAAAACAATGTTGGTTTACATTTCCTAATGGGTAATCAAATACCGTTTAACACATCATAAGTTTGTGATTTTCTGGTGGTTAACTTTCTCTTAATCATGTTTTCTATCACTCTCCCTCAGAACATGACCGTCTATTCTCTATTACTTATCCATGTTTTCCTACATGGAATCCTAGTATGGGTAAACTTGTGTGACCATTGTAATTTTCTTTCTTTCATTAAAAGTTATAGTTTTACCGACTCTTTTTCAATGTGGGACTTTTAATGATTTTTCCAAGCCCAATTTTAAAATTGTGAGGAGGCAATTTCTAAAAGGGGGGAAGGATGTAACCTCCTAGGTAAATAAATAATAATACATATTTCATATTAATTAATAATTTTTAATTAAATATTAATTTTACTTTAAAGGGGATGCTATGTTCGATAGCATACCAGATAAGCAACAACGAGTTTCTTTGAAATCTTACGTTGCACACTAATATTATAATATTATTATTTTAAGTGGTAGTTAACTTCTAGATGTTGTATTGGAGTGAATGAACAAAAATAACTTCAATATGACTATACATGTTTGTTAAATGTATTTTCATTTATCCAATAAAAGTTAGAGGCTTAAAATTTGAATGAATATAATTTTAAGCATAATTTACATTAAATGTCCGATTTACCTCCTTTTAATGGAGAAACCTATTTAAAAATAATTTTGGTCACTTTAACACATTATAATTGGAAAAATAAAATCCTTCATTATAATGAGGACATCAAAATTTACCTTGTGTAAATTTTTGAAATTTTGCTGATAAACTTCATTTTCTAATGAATAGTGAAAAATATTGTATTTTAATTCAAAACCGTGTTTTAATCTAATTTATTTATATTGATAGATTACATTTTTAATTGGTTTTAAAGTGTAATTAGAATATATTTTTACTATTTAACCCAATTTTGGTCATTGGAATTAGTTTCACTTTGAAATTTGGACATAAACAAGTGTCAATATTTTGATAGTCATTGTTTCTTAAAAAACACGCTATTTGTTTTAACAACAAGAATCAATTTTAAATTAATTAATTCCTCTTCTATGTTTTCAATTTATAAAAATAGAAATCATTTTTGAAATTTTAATATCAAATAATGATTTGGCTGAATTTTTGGTTTTTCCTGAACATCTTCATTTTTTGGTGAATAGTGAAATCACTTAGTAGTAGTTAAAAAAGAAAACTTTTCATTACATGAAATGTTACCACTTCTATGAATTTAATTTTAAAAATCCAACATACGTGGTTGTTATCAAAAACTAAAATGTGGTTCAATATGATGAAAATAATTTTGGTGAATAGTAACTTTTGACTTTTACTTACCGTAGTTAAAGGTAAATAGGGTAATTCATGGTAAAAAGAATATTATAATAATTAAAAATTATTTTAACAAATGTCTTAACTTTATTGTATGAGTAATGGAAGACCATAGGCATATTTGGGTGTATTTTAGGACCCCATTGAGCCACTTATGAAAGATAATGACACCTTAGATTAATTATTTTAAAGTAAAGGCACAAATGACATAAACCAAACTATTTTAGTAAATTAATTTTTATATAGTGTTATGTAAATTATATTTTCGACTATAAAGATTAATTGAAAAGATAAAAATATTAACTACATCATGATATTTTTTTATAATTTTTAGACATCACATAAATTAAAATATTTATGAAAAAATAATGATGTAGTGTTTACATCATTAATAAATGATTTAAATAAATATGATTATAATGACTAAAATAAATTAAAAAACCTATACAATTTCTATTGGTTGATTTTATTTCGAATATGAGTCATCTTAGATTTGAAATTATTGTTTTCTTAACCTTTTGAAACTGAAGATAAGTTTATAATAAATTTTTTTCCCACAATTTCCTGAAGAGCCCATCCTCCCCCTTATAAAAGGAGACCACTTATAACCAATTCATCACACCTCTAAAGCCTTTTGTCTTGTAAAAACTCTGCCCAATTAATCTCCCTACATCCTCTCCTTTTCCTAGAAGCCTTACATATGGTAGAAGGAACTGCAATAAGTCCTTTGGATCGAACCAATGTGTGTTACACAAATTAAAGGTAACAGTATCTCTTAAATTGTTTTCTTTTATTTTACTTGTCCAACCCCTAAACTATTTTTATTACTTTATTTTATAACAAAAAATGTATCCTAAATATAATATAATTTTGTTATGATAGGGATTCAAACTACACTTACAGACACCTCTATCTAATGGGTGAAGAACATACTGCTTTTGTGGATGGAAAACAAACGGCGCACGAAATGATGATTGTTCAATTATCTCTGACCGCCTCTCATGGTGGCCATTATGATGGCCTTGTATTTATATATGATATATATTATGTTTATGTTTTATTTATGATTCTGTATTTTTTTCATTTATTGAACTACTTTATGAATTCCATAGTGGGTAAATACAATAATCTCATTAGAGGAAGTGCGGACTACCGCCCCCTAAAAGTGATATGACTCGTTAATACCTAATGTGGGATGTATAAATGATGGACTTAATAATATTTTATATGATATTATACTGGATTTATAATATAAATATTTATCATTATGTTTTTAACTACATTAAAATAATAAATAAAAATGGAGGTTGTGTTTATGCATACACAAGACTTATCGTCTCCATGAACAGTGCATTTCATTTCTTAACTCTAAATGTTATGTACTTTTATAAATACATTAATATACATGATATATATGATACCAAAATCATTAATATCAATCTGAAGATAATGTATATCTTACCACATGAACAACTTGTAATTATAAGGTTTTTATTTTTTTTACTCGAGTACCAAATATTGACCAAACGACCATTATTAACATAAATGATTACATAATGTTTATAACATGATAATAAGTAATATAAAAGGAAAAATAAACTTAAAAACGTTTCTCAATCAAGTATAAATTAAAATTAGTTTATTATTCATGATATTAAAGAACGAATGGGTCAAGTCAGACACAAGGTAAGAGATTTTCTTATCTCACTTATAATTCCGTGATATTTCCATTGTCTGCCAATTATTCATTGCATGTGGTGTATCTTTTACTACCATTTGAAATAAGTTATCATTATTATCATTATATTCATGGAATTATATGATTAATTTTCTGGTTATTAACTTTTGGTCATACGCCATAGTTGATTATAACATGGAAAAGGGTTTCATCTCACTTTTTATTCCCGTGAGATTCATGATATATTGGACACTATTTCCTTTTTTGGTGTATGTACTGCCCCTGATTGTACTCTTTGAGTAATATACATTCATTTATGATTATTTACATCTTCATTTTATGATCCTTCTTTCATGTCGCATATGTTTTGTATGTTACCAAATCGGTAAGGGAACCTTTCACCCTCCTCTTTTTAAAAGACTTCCTTTTTGTTATGCATTTTAGTTTAAATCGTATTATGTTGGGATATGTTCATCTATATCCTTATTGATGTAAAAATTATGAAAAAGTGACGAGATACCATTTTTATCTCATCACATCATTTTATAAATTTTAAAGTGAATCCATTAGGCTGTCAAATTTTTACAGGGGAACTTCTAAACCCAATATGAATTCTTTGGGTTCAACTTGTACTTATTGAATATGTCATCCTATGAATATGTGTGAATGTCATATGATTTTTTTACACTTAATATCCACTTATATTTTGTGTATTTATATTTTTCAAACATAATTATGTGATTTATTTATCCTTAATTTAAAGATACTATCTTTATAATGGATTTCATCTCAATAAACATTTCCACTGAGACTTCATTATTGTTATGCACTAATTCACTCTTATATGGTGTATATAATATCATTTGACATATTATATAATGAGTAAATTCATTATATTTATATTATAAAGTTCTGATTAAATGTTATTATTCATTTATTTGATTTCAAGTATCTCTCTTTTTGTTAAAAATATCTTTAACTAAAATATAGTTTTAAATGTTTTAACGATTTATTCCTGAAAATATTTCCCATTAATTTCAATGTTTTGAAAAAGGGTTTTGGGATTTATTTATATGGAAATTAATGTTTTCATATGATAATTCATTTGAAAGCTTCAAAGTGGTCAGGTAAACATTGATTCAAAAATATCTTTTTAAATGGTTTTGAAAATGATTTGATAAAACATTGATTTTTTTCAATATCTTGATTTGATATATTGGAATGTGGAAATGTTTTCGTTCCATTATACATGTGTTATATGATATGATTATGTTATGTTTATTGTGAATTATTTATGTATATGGGTGTTTCCATGATAAACCTAGGGCGGGTGAGCCCATGATATCTCTCCAATGCATTGTGTAATTTGACAGAGGAAAATGTAATGTTCCTTCTAAGGGATTTAGGGAATATAATGTGATGTGTATTCTAAGTGTAACTCCCCATGTAGCTGTGATAGCTACAATTTATGTTTGATATGGATGCCATATGTAACAGTTATGATTTAGGATTTATTTGTGTTATTCATAAAACTTATAATTTCATAAGGTATTTTATGATTGAAAAATATAGTTTCATTGATTTCTATTTATTAATGGGAAAATGTTTTACTTCTTTATTTTATAACCCATATTGAGATTTTTATTCTCATTCCATGTTTTTGAAATGTTTTCCATAGGACTTAAAGATGAATAGGTTCAAGGATGGGATCAAGGAAGAGTCGTGTTTTCTATAATATGGAACTAGACATGTTTCTTTTTAATAGTTTTTTATTTTAAAAAAAAATGGATACTAAGTAGTAGTGTCTTCTTGTAATATTAAAGTTGTTATGTAATAGTTATAGCCTAATTCTCTAAAACTCTAAACCTGAAAATATCCTGAATATGAATTATTCATTTAATTCAATATTATGTAATGTTATAAGGCCGAGTCCTTATACCATGAATCAAAACACACATTGGAATGGCATTATTAAACATACAATTTACTAGATACCACTTCATTTGATGGCCCATCATCTATTGAAGTAGTTGAAACGGATTTCACCACAAAGTTTTGATTATAGTCTCACTAATTCACTTGTTGCAAGCTCTTTCTCAGACACACATTTTCATAATGACACATCTCATTTCAAGTAAAAAAATATAATGATAGTAAATCTTATTTTTTATTACAAATATCATTTTCTTTTTCAGTGAAATTGTGAGGATTATTTCCAATTTGACCACATCAAAATCACATACCTAAAATTCAGAGGCATTCCCTAGTGTTCTACATTCATCAATTTTCCCAAAATGTAATTATAATTTTCCGATCATTATAATTTTTTATGAATTCATCCATTTCACATACAATAATGACCACCTATTCTATTTTTTTTAAATAACATATGACATACTTCTTCGCACATCATAGATGTTTTTCATTACTTTTGAATTCACTATAAGTGAACTACATTTGATACATTGTTTTTAATCCTAGGAAAAATCATTTATTTTACTATACTGATCTAAGATGAAATTTGCAGTGTACCTTGTTTGTCAAGTAATTGTTTCGTCATATTCAGACACCAAATCAACATCTTTCTTCAATTCTGAGAATTTTTTCCATCCAATGTCGAACCTCCTTATGACTATATTTCTATGAAAAAATAATTTTGAGTTCATCAATATCAAAAGCAACAATATCCTCACTGTCCCAGATATTCTTAACCATAAACCACCACTGATCAGTTGAACATTAAAAATGGTAAACACTAAGACTACCCTTTTTATTGTATAAACACCCCATGACATACAAAATCTTATATAGTGCTTCAATACACACTTCATCATGCATGGGGTTAGATTATCCTATGAAAAGTAGGTGATGTTTCCTCATGAAATGATCCACTACAGACATGTTCCTCGATGGTTGATCTTCCTGATCTCAGGCATGGATACCACAACCATTTATAACCTGATTCAACTACACAATCGTAGCAAAAAACTACTCTTTTTGGATTCTGACCAACTCAGGTAAATGGTTAGGTTTCTGTTTTCCTCTAGATGACGTCCAAGTATATATTCCATGTTCCTCCATTGGAAAACCATTCTAAACAGGCATATCTTAGATGAAGCAACATTTTAATCTTCTAATTCTGTATTATTACTATTTTATAATAAATTAAAAATAATTTATTGATATTATATTAATAATACCATATCACCTAATGTTTTATAAACTATCATTTAAAACCAACCATAAGTCTGAACACTAAAAAATTTAATAATTTTGATTTTAATAAATAAATAAATTTCCTCAACATTGAGGATCTTTTCAGGTTTAGTGTTTTTTAGAATTATGATATCATTAATATATAACATACCATTATCATACAAGAGGATACTACCAAAACTGTTTCCATTTTTTACAAAATGAAACCCTTTTAAAAAAAATAAATAAAATATAATTTTTTGATAAAAATAGTTTTGACTTATTCCTTTTACATAAAATATCCTTATACCCTATGAAAAATATTTAAAAAACATGGGATGATAAAAAAAAGATTATTAAGGGACATAAAATATGAGATCAGACCATTAGAATATTAATGTTTAAAAATCAAGAAAACATTTTCACAAAATCATACTTTTCGCCCCTAAAAACATAACTCGTGAAATTATAAGATTCGTGTAAATAATTATTAGGAAAGAGAAATCATAAAAATAACATATGGAATCCATGTAATACATAGAAGATATATTTAATATCTACATTTGGAGTATCAATCATGGTTACAATTAGAAAACCAGTCACAATATATTCCTTTAATATCTTAGGAGAAACCCTATTGTTTAACTTTGTCTCATTACCCAACGTATATGAGAGAAATAATGGGCTCACCCACTATAAATTTGTAATGGAACCACATTTTTACATAAACAACTCACAAGAACCAAAACACAAATAGAACACATATATCATGTATAATGTAAAAATAACATTTTCATATTACAATCACAATATATCATTTCAAGATATTTACATAATGAATCCCTTATCAAAACCACAGTCAAATACAAAATACATGAAAATGGAAAATGATATTTATATTAAATTTAATATCAAAAAGCTTTATAGATGAATCAAAATATCAACTAACAGTTACTATGGCACCGAAGACGTTGTCGACGTATAGATTAAAAAACATATATTTTCTCATTTTGTATAGAAAGTCAAACAATATATATAATTAAATAGATTTAAATAATAATGAATGGAATTATGGATATAAATAAAAATATATGATATTAATAAATCCTTTTAGACATATGATTTGAATGAAATAATCTTCATGTATAAATTTATCCCAAAGAAAAGAAAATTGGGTTAACAGATTCACTTACAACAATTCTAACTTGTCTCGTTCATTATTTATCATCCTGAATAATAAACAAAACATAATTTAATAATTATTGAGAAAAATTTTCTAGTTTATTATTTTGTTTTATATCATTTATTACCATGTTATAAAAGTTACAAAATTATTTATGTTCATATCAGTTGTTTTGTTGAAGTTCAGTATTTGAGTCAAAAATTAACTTGGTATGTTGTCAATAGTCCATGGGTTAATAATTACATTATATCCATAATATAAATCCTTATATATATATATATATATATTATTAATATTTATAATAACATTTTGATACAAATTAAAAACACTGTTTTTGGAGATAGTATGTCATATGTACACAAAACGCTATAATTGTTTTTCCAGTGGCATTGAAAGAATGAAATTAAATAAAAAATATATAAATATGTACACATATATAATATCATTAAAGTAGAATTAATATATAATTTATATAATATGTGTTTACCAGAACAATCATTAATATATTCCTTGAGATTTTTGAATGAATCACATCATTTTGAGGAGACTGTAGTCCACATGTCCCCCAACGAAGTTATCATATAACAACAATATGCAATGTATGAAGGCATGATTAATATAAAATATCTATAATATTAAATATGATATTATATAAATATTAAAATATTATTTGACCATAATTATCTTATTATGTCTACCCTGGAAGTCGGTAAATGAAAATGAACAAAATTATTATTCATGTAGGTGATTAATCGTATTAACATGGAAAACCGTTTCATTTATTTGAATATGAACAGGTGATAAATGAAATTGATATTTTTTAGTACATCCCTAATACAAAAATCCATCATATACATGATTATTTAGTAATAATTGATCGATGTACGATGTATATGAAAAGAAAGTTGAAAAATGAAATGAAGATATGTACTTTAAGAAAATTAACTCTTCAATATCCCACCTTGATAGCCAATTGTAGTCCTTGTATTTTGATTTTTGGTAAGACCAGTAGAACATGGAATGGGGGAGAATGATAATGAGAGGTTAGGGAATATATTTTAGGAACAATAAGTCTTTTTGGGTTGAAATAGGGTGGTGGAGAGGTAGTATTTTTACTTGAGATGTGGTTGGTTCAATGATTAATTTATTGATTATTTAATATTAAAACCAAAACATATTAAGGTGGAATTAATTTCTATAAGAATTGATTTTATATAATGCTGTACATTATTGTTAAGTTATAGACACATATAAACCAACCATTAAATGTTTTATTGGTTTTGTTTGATAAGCTTTTTACTCTTATCCTTATCCCTTATCAAAATAATACTTTTACAAGGGTAAATAATATTTTTTACAATGTTAACATTTTTATACATAAAAATGAAATTGAAATTAAATCCTAAATGGTAATAGATGTGAAAATTTGTTATTATATTATTTACTGGGATTTTTCATAAATACTCAAATTTAATTAGAATAATGAAGAATAAGAAATAAATAAAATAATTTACATTCATGTAAAAAAGTTCAAAAAAAAAGACTAAAAATATTAATGAAATGAATTTTTAGTGATAGAATAATGTTTTCATAGTTTATTATAAATTACAATAATAATGGTTGTTTTCTCCAGCATGGATATGCATGTCACTGACTCTGTTTATCAAATCCTCTTACTACTATGTTGTTGTTTGTTTGTTCCTATCATTATTATGTGATCAAAATACTATTATGTAAATTCAATGATTAATCATTATATTTTCATGTTTAAATAATACACTAAAATAATTTGTTACATGTATTAGTTATATTGTCACACCATGGATACTAGATCCAAATGTGTATTCGTTTTCCCATAGATGGTACCATAAGAAGATGAATTTGGTACATTAGTATGATATATAGAATTATTTATCCATATTAAATTTCAAGAAATAATTTTTAAACTAATAAACCTATTTCCATAATATATTGACATTCCAGATTTTAATTTACTCTGTAACAACCCCATCTCTTATAACCTAGAAAAAATGTATATCTTATTACGTAATCATAAGATACAAGAATTCACATCTTGAAGGACCAAATAGTATACTAATATTGTAAATTTATACACACTCCTGATTCGCAGATCAAATTTTAATATAATTATTATAATAATTTTTTTTACAATATCATTGTTTCTTAATTTATTACCTTCAATATAATTTATGGCACACATCCTGTATTTTTCATGATGGAAATAATTAATGGTGATATCAACTGATCAGTATAAATAATGTGATGTAGAAACTAACAAGTGTTGTTGAAGAATTGTAAATATAGAAAAATCAATATGGAAAGGTTAATTTATGAACAAAGATGTTATTTAACCACATCTTGATAATCATTATTATATTTGTAATAATCAATGTGTAATGGTTATTAAATTAAAAATAATTTCTTTTAAATAACATGAAAATCATGAATATATAATGAATAATCAATAGAAAATGCTAAATTAGGTTACTCTCATTCCATTTTAAAAACATTCTTATCATGAATATAAAATCCATAATTAATATGTAAATGTATGTAACATAAAAAAATTCCATATAATAAATTATAATGAATTAAATACATTAATATATAATATTGTGCTGGAAATATCATATATAATAATAACTAAATTCTAAATTAAGAAAATGATTTATAGTTGGAAGTCATGATCTCAAGTTACATGATACATCTACTATCATGACCTTTATAAAAAATTTATAACATTGTTAAAAACAATCTAAATTTTATCTTAAAAATCATCATTAGATTAACAATTAATTGAAGAATAATATAATTCCACACCCGAAACATCACTACATTTCCAAACCATTACTCACAAATTGATTAATATATTAAATTCTTAAATAATATTTCAAATCCTAAAAAATCAATATTGAGAAAAGAATACATATTTATCAAAATTTAGCCATATAAAAAATTTCATTCAAAGTAGAACACTATATGTTGATATTAATTATATTTTAATAAAAAATTGATACATTTTAAATAATTTGAATATATGGGGGAAATTTAATTCTTAATAATCATAGGAAAGTCAATGTTTCAAGGGAAATCTAATGAGCACAAAACTGAATAACGAAATTGGATGCCAAGAGTTTCCTTTTTTGAAATCCTTATAAAACAACCATTGAATGAATACATATGGTATCAATATAATAAATCAATAATATGTTATATGTAAAAAATAGTTTTTATCATTGATCAAAATAAATAAATTAAATTTTTCTTTAAAATCATATATAAAAAATACCATTTTCACAGAAAAATAATTTTTTTAAAACTAAATGTTGAAAAAATAGTTTTAAAATACATTTATTTGAAAATTAACTATTAAACATACACACAATGTTTTAAAAAATTAGTGGTTATGATGACATAATTTCCATACAAGACATAATAGGATAAACAATGATTCCTTTAAATAAATTATAAAATCCAAATGGTAATTATTTTGAAAGCCATCAATTTTACATAGAAATTGTTTTGTAAAAAACAATCATGTTTAAAAAAATCGTTAAAATTCAATTGTATAATTTTAAATATGTTTTTTAAAAAATAGAGAAAAGAAATTTATACTAAATAGAGGAATGAAATCCAATTTTATTTGAAAAAATTATCAATCATATAAAGATCCAATGAATGAAAAAATTAAACTTTTAATTGATAAATAACATTTAAATTTGCTAAAATAATGTTATGGTGGATAGTCAAAAAACAATCAATCAATTTTCATCAATTCATATTCAATAATAAATAATCTCTCTTGTAATGAAATTGTAAAAAACCCCTCAAAATGGTCATATCATTAAATGGATAAATAATAAATTAATCAAATATTTATATAAAATATAAATCCACAAAAAAATTGATATAAAACATTGTATATTAAATGGTCAAAAAATAAATAATCATAGGATACCAAAGACTATGAAGAAGTAATATAACCCCGTGAAATGATATTTAGTACTAAAATTATTTACCACATTTTAATTGTAAAATCAAATCACCTTGGATGAAATAATTAAAATTTATAATTAAGATAACATGAATAGTTAACTAATCATTGTATTATATATAAAACAGTATTTAATACACCAAAAAAAATAAATTATGTTCACAACATTATAATATTCATTAATTAATGGAAATTGACATGAAGTCCTCTACATGACACATAATTTGAGATGAACATGATTTAAAATAAGGTATATTGGTTTTAAGTATGTTAATAATTTTCACTAGAACTATATTAATAATTATAATATTATACGTTATCCCCTTATAAACTTTTAACAACTGTTTGTTAGCAATATTTCATTATTTTCATTATTTGGAGTGTTACTTTCCATGTTTTATCATGGATGTTTTTTTTGAATGTTTGATTTAATGAGAGTATTACATTGTCCCATCATATAAATTGTTATATTAATGTTAGAAATAAATTTTTTTCATTATATATGTTTTGGAGTCATTATTTTAATTTCAACATGAACAATGGATCATATCTCTTCATAGAGACTATCAGTTGTTATTTCCTATGAGTTACATTATCATTATCTGAATGCATAAAATGGTATGAAAGTAAATGATAAATACATTTTATAAAAAAATTATAATTTAATTTATATCACAATTATTCCAAAAATTTATTCTTATTACCTTCAATGTAAACTGTAAATGAAAAAGTTATCACATCGTTATGTGATGTGGTAGTCTGTCGCACACACGAATGATACTATCATATTCTAAATGGAATGGAATGTAATAATGAATACGTGATATTAAAATTATATAAATATAATATTATCCCTAATAAAATATACATGGGTTATGTTTTCCATTATATATATCCCTTAATGGTGGTGATGAAATAAAATTTCATTAATTAGAGAGGTGGTAAACTGTCACACACATGATTGAAAATTTCTTTTTCTATTTAATTGAATATGATATGAATATAGTTCATGAAAATAAAACTATAAAGTATTAGTATATTTAATATTATTTTGAAAATATATAATAATATTTCATATAATTTAATGATGGATTAATAAGTAAAAACATTAGTTTACAAATATTTCCTCTTCTAAATAAATATTAATTTGTTTTTAACCAAATTCCTTCCTAGGATGAAATTATTAGAAAAAAATGATGTAGGATTTTGGTATGGGAGAAAAAATGTGATTATTTCAGGTCTTCAGTGAACCAAAAGAATTTTTCTTTGTGATGTGGGGAAGAGAGGGGTTGCCTTTATATGATAAGGAGAGGATACACAAAGAGTTTTTATAAAGAGTCTACAAAACTCATACATTTTGTCATTACTAAACCCTCAAAACGGTTCATTATCAGTATGTATAGGTGACAATTCATAAATATTTCCTATAAATTGGTTATTTATAAGTTGGAAGGTAATTTTAACCCTTATAATTCTAGTTTTCCCCTGGATAATACGTTTTCCCATTTTATTATGGTAAAAAATTAAGTTTATACTAATATATTCTGCAAATTATGATAATTCATAATATTAAATATATTTTTAAAATTTGATTAACATTAGTGGAATGGTCCAATATAAAATTATACACTAATATGCAATGTATAATTGGTTATCCATATAGTCAATTCTCATCATTATTTGATGATTTAATATCAAAATACAATATGAAATTTATTCATATAACATAAAATAATTAGATTTAACTATAATTTAACTAATTATACATTATTTTCAATTTAAAATATTTCTTTAAAATTTTAAAAAATTTAAATGAAAAATCAATGTTCAAAAAATAATTTGTTTTCATTATTCGATGAGAAATTAATCTTTTCCAAAAGAAATTAATATTCACTATATTATTATTATTATATTATAATTTAAAAACAATTTATTTTGAATAAATAGATTTCAAAAAAAATTATCAATAGTTTAAAATTCTGCTGTAAAATGGAAATGAAACTATTTTTTAAAAAATTATATATTCTAATAATATATTTATATACATTACACATGATTCATATTTAAAATTTAATGAATTAATATACATAAATTATAAAATTTAGTGTTAATATTTATTCCAACAAAATTAACTTTTATTTCTTAAAAAATATACTATATTCATGATAATTCAAGAGTGATGTTTTATTTCATTGGCTATCTCATATATTAAATTAAATTAACTTAATTTTTTCAGTTTTTAAGCTCTATGTTTCATGTCCTATATGATATAAAATAAATTTCCCTTTAATTAAATTTTGGGTTGTTATATTATCCCAACATTTAATAAAAATTGTCCTCAAAATTTAATGATGATATCTGTATTCAAGGGCTTGAAATTTTGAAATAACATTTAAATAAACAACATCTTTAAGGGGATTATAAAACATCCTCTATTTAAGAGATAATGTAAAATTCATTTATTATCAAGAAGAAGAAAAAATTGGCTTTAAATATAGGACATCAATGGTTTGATGTGAATATAAGGAAATAGATGAAAATTTTAAATAATTACATAGAGTTATGAAGATCATTGGTCTTAATAAATTTAATGATATATGTAATGTTATGGAAATAAAAAATGTAATTCATTTATGAATAAAAATTTCATATGATTCATAAAATATAAATGAAATGGGATTAAATTTATGATTCAAGATTTCATTCAAAATGTTAAATATTATTTTACTATTTATGATTATATGAATGAATACATAGTTGATATAATTTAAATAATATGACTAATTTCATCAATTGGTTGTTTGTCGATTAATTCCAACATCATATCCTACTATTCGAAATGAATATCCTGAAAATACACTTTTATGTTTAACTCAATAAAATTAACATTTATCAAATCATAAAATCCAATAATGAGTGATAATTACATCAATATATCCTAATATATTTTGAGAAACAAAGATGGTTAACACATGTTATTAACATCTAGAGATCAAAAGTAACAACCTTTCTTCATCATTATCATTGTTTTGTAAAATCATTTCTAAAAAAGAAATATATTAACCAGAAAATCATGTGGTCTAGTGGTAGGAAAATGGACCTAGTATCACTTCAGTTATTTGTTAAATCCCTATGACCCTTCTATATAGTATGGGTTTCCACCCAACACGAGGGTTTGCTTCCTATAAAAAATATTAATATAAGTCTAATAAAATTTCCAAAGTGTAATAAACAATAAATATGACAACATCAAAGATAAAATCATCTATAAATCATTCCAATGTCATAATTCTTTTTCCAAAAATGGTAGACAAATCTTCTATAAATAAAAATTTTTCAAAAATATATACTAAGAAATGGGTTTTATTTCATAAACAATTCCAATAATATCCTTAAACATGTTATATTAATATTATATAAATTTTCATAAGCAGTGTTTATGAATTTAATCTTATGATTATCATTTAACTCATAAACCTATGATGGTTTCCATAACTATAACCCCAATAAATTTTATGTTTGTAAAATCATGTACAATAACATGTATGCCATGAAACACAATGAATAATAGAGAAACACACACCGTTAGACTATATGATATATTTATTTTTAAATAAATTCAATCTCAATGATATTTTCAATGAATCCAATGTTGGGATATAATGTTATATGATACTCAATTAAAATAATAATAATATATAAAAACATAAATTATAACCAAGCCATTAAGATTTTCTTTAATAATTTTTGGAAATAAATTATTAAAATCTTACGTTTTTCACTTATAAAATAATAATTTAATGGTTTGATATTGAATATAACTAATATAAAACAAATATGAAATAGAAATAAATTATTTCTCAAAAATTTATTTTTCTTAAAGAAATATTTATAATGTAGAGTGCACATTATTTGTATTAATTTTTCATACAAATTTTATAATATTTACAAGAATAAATTAATATAATTTTTTTAAATCAGTATATAAAAATTACATTCCATTGTGTTTTTTAATTTTTCTATGATGTGTCATTTTTTTATAATTACTGAAAATTACAAAATTTTAAATTAAAAATTTATTTTAATTTAAATTATTTATAATGTTTAAATATATTTTAAATTTGATTTAAAGTCAAAATAGTATTATTATAAAAATATTAATTAGAGTTAGTTTATTGGAAGCAATTTTGTTTTAAATTTTAATATAAAAACTTTATCACATTTGGAAATTTTACTCCAACAAGTTCCACTTTCTCATCATGTGTGTGATATTAAATTTAAATTAAAAAATTACACTTATATGAATGTATTTTTATGAAAATAATAACATATTTGAAATTAAAAAAATTTATATTTTCTAATAAATTGAAATTATATTTCTCCTATAATCGACATGATAAATATTTCAAATTATTTTCTAAATTTAATGTATGTATGGGTTTACAAGGCGTTAATGGAAATGTTATGGTTAAAATGAATCATAAACATTTCTATTTTTTTTTGAAAATATTCAGACATTATCAGGTATATTTATGTTGAATTGTCTCTTTTTACCCTTTTATCATTTAAAAAATGTGGGTACACCATTTTATTTTAAAAAATTATATGTTTACCACTAGCCTCTCCTATAAATGGAAACACCATCTACTATCTTCTTCAAGCCTTAAAATCATCATGGATCAGCCAATACCTTCCAAAATAAAATAAAAAAAATCCATCCAATAGTATTGTAATAAATTTTTTTGTCATAAATTCATTTTTATAATACATTATGTATAATCATAAAGAGGTGGTCTAAGAATTGGTAAGATTACTAACTTTGTGTTTTTATTTTAATTCTTTTTCCACCACAAAAAAATATTATTAGATTAATATTATATAATAATAAAATCATAACCGGTATAATTCTATGTTATTAAATTAATTTAATAACCAATATCCAAATCCTCCACCATCAAATGGTAAAGTAAAACTTTCCTCATATTTACAGTATACAACCTCCTAATGAATTGATGTGACATATTTTTCATTAAAATGTCTCACAGTTTTGTATGATGAAGGATTAATTTCATACATAGGATATTTATTACATAATATTAACTTTTCAGTAATAATAACACATATATACATTTTTATACTATAATAAATATGTGATATAATATCATCACTTGTGATTATTGCATACTACCGCCTCATGAAGAGACGTGACTATCCTTTCACTAACTATATACATGGAAGGTAATAAGGATGATGACAGTGAATATACATAGTATAAAAGGAATGAGTAATATATTAATGAAATATTAATCATTATTAAAATATAATATGTAATATTTTCTCTCTATCTCTGAAAACTGATAATGTCTTCCATGTATATGTGGACTACGACCTTTACGAAGCAATGTTACACTACATTCATCACCAAATATAATGGATCATATATATCAGAATATTTATTGAAATAATATTGTGTATGTTACATTATGGCCATTTAAAAAATATAAAATATTACATACCTTCTCTTAATAATGATCATTGAAAAACTGAAAATGCTACTCATGCGTATATATGTCCTATAATCTTCATCGTTGAATTAATTTTCAATTTTCAAATCCAAAATCCACAATAATTGTTAAAAATATTATTGATGTATAAATATTATCATTATTACATGATTATTATTATGGATATAGTTTTACAATTATCCCATTAACCATATGAAACCTACCAAATTCATTTTTGACACATAAGAAAAATATCATTGTTTCATATAATGTAAACATAATGGATAATTTAATCAGATATTACATGTTAATAAGTTAAATAAAATAATAATAATCAACTAATGGTTCCAAAATTGATAAATAATTATCATATATTTCTTATTAATGAAGGTAATGGACATAAATGATGTGTAGGGCACATGTTAAGTGTTTTGTTGTATTGATTTTACTTTCCTGTGACATACACCATGTTCAATATTTATTTTTATGTTTTATGTATATAATGAATTTTTTGTTATATAATTAGATAATTAATATTATTTATATTTTCTATTATATACTAAGTCATTTCATTTATGGGTCTTATGAATCAAAATATACTATTATAGAGACACTTAATTTCAGAATATCATTATATTGGATTATTATTTATTTAGTATCTCTATTGGGAATATTTTGATATTTCTATCATAAAATAAATATATTTCCATTTCTCTCCACCATTTTTCCAAATTTATATAATTAAATGAATTTTGACAATAAATTTAAGAAAAGACAAAATTTTCATTCCTTTCGTAGAGAGTCCCTTTTCATATAAAACCATATTTCCTAAAAAATAAAAAAATTTATAATTTTCCAAATGATTTATTAAAGGAAATTTTCCCATTATTTTACTATTAAAAAATTTTGAATGGACTATTCATTATTCTTTATTGAATATAGATCTTTTATAAATATTTTACTATCATAATCCCCTCCCTTAAAGGATACCCCTCCTAGGATAGAAATGTTTAAAGGTAGATAACGACCCTTGAGTCCCACAAACAATATGCCCCAAGTTGGAGACTACCAACAGGGGTGTACAAAACTCACAATATGGGAGGCATTACTGTTTATATGAAAATAAAATCAGGAGATAAAATGCATCATCTATATCAACACATATAAAAGGAAAACTAAAAACATACCACACACAAGTATAAGTAGAACTAATATAAATAAATGTCTCCCAATTAAATACCCAAAGTAATGATAAAGAACCGACAAAACAAACAGTCGAGGATCCAAGATTGTTAAGTCCAAAATGTTCCAAAAAACATTTGGGAAACTAGAAAATGGTTTTATATACCTTTTTCGGCCATACATTTATATTCACCAGGAGAAATAAAGTCTCACAAGAACATGTGGAAGAAGTATACTAATGCACCTGTGAAAAAATTGAAGAACAAAACAACACCTAAACATGCCTACTGACAATAAAAAACTCACTGAAGAACACTCACCAGGTAACTCACTTCAAGAAATACAATATAAAATAAATAAAAGTTATTATAGTGTACCTTTTACCATTTTCCAACCAATTTTCCACTCTCACATCCAAATGATAAACATACTATCTCTTCTGAATATACCAAATCACATCCCACCCACACACACCAGGGCCACACACCACATCCCTCCAACAGAAAACTTTTCCTCAACACATACCACCCAAACACACATGATACTCACAAAATATCCCTCACACAAACACATGAGCCTCAGAACACATCACATCTAAACAAGAAGACACCCAAGAAATCAATGAACATTCTGCCTTAATGACATTTAGTACACCACATCACAACCCATCAAGAAGAAACCCAGGAGACCACGTCACAACACACACCAAAGAATTGTGGGACTAAAAATCACATCACATCATGAATGAAGAATCTTGGGATGTCCTTGACTTAAAAGGGGGAGTTTGGAAGAGTAGGTGGTCATCCATACAACGTTGTATAGGGTTGATAAAAAAGACGACACCCACATGACTATGCGGGTGTTCGGTATATAGTGCTAAATGTGGGTTGGGTTTGTATTGAAATTTCTAGGAAAATACAAGTTTGTATATATATATATAATAAATCACTAAATCCCAACCTATGGGTTCTATGGAAAACATCCAACACACAACACCATCACCTTTTCTGCCACCTGTAAATTCATTTATTAATAAATACAAGAGTCTTCTCAAAAGGTCAATAGCCTTGATAATATAATATGGATTCATATTCTCTCCATGATCAAGAGCCATTCATTTTATTAATATGCATCAAACACATTAAATCATCCAACCCATCATTAAATTATTCGTTAACCATTGTTATCCCATTATCCAAACCAAACCATGTTATTTCAATTATTATTTTTCGTGTATTACATCACTACATGGGAATATAGCACAAGGATACCACATATCCCAAATGACTCAACGTACCCCTTATACCATCCTCTCAAAACTCCAAAACCATGGCCAACAAACCACACAATGCCCCACACCCCAACCATACATCATTGTTCCATAATCACAACCATGCATCAAAAAACATCACGATTTATTTTTATATATTATACATAGGTATTGAATCACATTCGAATTTAATTTAGGTGTGTTATCTCACATACAAAAATATTGGGGAAACAATTTCATTATAAAAACAAAATTAATCTACAAATTTCAATTTATGGTGATATAAAAACAATCGAAACCAATCAAAACCCATACATTCAGCATAAAAAAATCACCTAATGACAATAGTTTCTATTGAGACATCAAGCACGTACAATCCACTATATGAAAATATAATATCATGTTTTTAAAAGCTTGCAAAACAACCCCTTTTACCATTCAATTTTAAATTACAAAATATTTTTATTTATCTATTCTATCACGACTATAAAATATATTTAAATAATAAACCCCCTCATGAACATAACATATTGAAATGAATAAATCCAACCTCAAAGAATATATTAAACATATTGTGCACTGCATAGTGAATAAGAATACCATAAAATCACAACCACCAAACAAAGAACCCTCGATTAACCTATACTACACCAAAATAATATAGAGAGATAACTCAAATAGAAAACCCAAACCAAACCATACCACCATAGGGAAACCCCAAAGGGGAACAAAAAGGAATTGATAAGAATTAATGAATAACTCACCATCGATCAGAGATGAGACCCTAAGAATTGATACCCATCTAAATGAATATCAATAAACTAATGGATATGTTTATTAAAATAATGGGAAGAGAGAATATCCATTGGGACTTAGATTTGGGAAAAAACATAGTTTATGAAACCTATAAAACTCTACACATTAGGGAATTACACGACAAGTAATCTTGAGATTCTAGGTTTTTTAAAAATACACGTCTCCATTTTATTATTTAATATTGAAAACATACACATCATTATAATCCATGGATAATCAATTAAATGAAATTTCATGTTTGTTATTACACATACACGATGTGTATTTATGTAGCAGTTCTCTTACACTTATATATTCCAATAAAAACTACCCGAACCAACCCCAGACACTTAAAAATCACAAACTAGAATTTAATGGACTCGGAGAGAACAAACCATTACATTAGATACCTCTCAACTTATTATCACCCTCATGAATCCAAAACCAATCCTATAATGAAGAGGCATCTAAAAAAACCCCACAAGATTCTTATCCTGATTCTGATCACATGATAAATGATAAAAATAGATAATCACACAATCCTAAATGAATAAAACACTTTATAACCACTATATGACTCCTCTCACACAACCATACTAACACACAAGAACTACAAAACAATATCAACCTTCACACATCCCAAAAAAGAAACATCCACAACCAACATACCACACTGTCCAAAAAAAGAAAATTGGGAAATTTGGTCTTCCAATTTAAGATAGTATAGTTTCTAGGTGGAACTGACTCACCAACATGGGTTCAATCACATAATAGTAAATGCGTCACCTTTATTAATTGGGTCTTATTCTTTTATTATATCAATACATTATCACACATCATACGACATACATCACAAAACCAATGATATAAACTAGTAAGATAAACCAATGTTCAAAAATAATATCATAATGTATTACATAGAAAATAAAATATGAAAACAACTCTGGGTATTCAGAATGAATCTTTGTTTCTCGCTCCAAAGTACCCACATCAATGAAACTATGCCTCCAAAACACACGAAAAAAAATTGTTCATCCACCAAGAGCCTTATCATGATAAACCTAGATCTTTATTGGACGCTCCATAAATATCACAACATCCTCGATATCCAACTCTCAGAAGATAAGGACATGAGAGTCATCATGAAGATACCGAAGAATCTGAGAGAAGTGAAGGATGTTCTGGATCCTTTTGAATAATTGTTTCAATTCCAACCAGTACACCACATACCCAACTCACACCAAAACCTCAAAGGTGAAAAAATATATGATAAAGATTACTCCCTCTTCCAAACCATCACTACACACGTAATAGGGAAACCTTCCTGAACACAAGGTCTCCAACCTCAAAGTCTGGTGGCCTCCTATTACAATAAATATAATTGATAATCAAGTCATGTTAATACCTAAGCCTTTAAAAATTGAGCTTAAATTTCACTATCATTCTTCAAACTACACTGAGACAAAAAATGACTAATTCCCCAACCTTCATCCAGCATGATGGAGAATAAAACCCTCTCTTGTACAGAGCATGAAATGAAGTCGTGGAAATTAAAGATTGATTTATATTATTATATGAAAACTCTACCAAAAAAATGTGTTGTTATGAAGATCCACATAAGTATACGATACATGATAACAGAATATCCCCTTGCATTTAGATAGTCTATTTTTTCTGCCCATCTATCTATGGGTGGGAAGTAGTGTTGAGGTGAAACTAGGTTCCAAAATAGTGCTGCAATATACACAATACTTTTGATGTATAAAACACATCATAATCATATACAATTGGCAATGGAACTCTATTAATTCACACCAACTCATCCACATAGTACTTATCTAAGTAATCAACTGTGAATGAAAAATTGATTTTAATAAGTGGGACAATTTCATCAACTATTCCATTATCAACAATATATCATCAGAACCTCCATGATCTATGGGTAACCATGTAATTAAATACATTGATGTTTTATCTTATTTATACTCGAGAAAATCCTAGGGATGCATCAAACCACCAAGAAGATGATACAATACCATTACCTACTGGAAAACCATGCATGTTGCCACATCCTCTTCCATGATTCAATTCATAACAAGACAATAAAACTGAATCCTCAATCCATGATACATTTTTTGTACTCTAGGTTTAATAGCCAATGGTGAGATACAGAACTCAAGAAGAAAACCCTTTTTCATTTCCACCAACAAAATCACCCTTCCTGGAAACAATATCTGATTCTAACTATCATATGACCATCCCTCCGTGGCATCACCATGGCCAACACGATTGCACATAACTCTATCTCTATGTCTCCCCATTATAAATCATCCACATGCTATGTCAATGAATATTTTCACTGTTATCTGAAAAAAAATCCCTAACCACCATCCCCCAATTCCTATACGTGCAAGGCATCCAACTCCACCATTACCCTCCATGCATCCACATAAAGGAAATAGGAAGAACACAAAGGAACTTCCTAATGACCCTAAAAACGTCTACAATCCTAACATGTAATAATTACAATTAAAACTCATTTAACAAGTATATATGGGACTATATGTATTGAATTAGCACATGAAAACTACTCTCACTAATAAAAACCACATGGGGAATAACCACTTCCAAAAACATAACTATTCTTCAAGAGTTGTTGATAATAGCTCTTATGAAATATACCTTGTTGATGTCAAGGATGAAATCATATTTCTACATCTATAGTAATAAAATATCCCCATGAAACTGATCGGGGCCCATAATCAATCTACACATATGACCGATATCAAATAGGATGGTCTATACAAGGAAAGGTGTAGTCAAAACCATGGGAACGAGAAAGATATCAACGTATAATCCCATATAATGGGATATATATGGTGAAACAAAGATATTAAAAGCTCCCAAATAAAAAAGACACAATCAAGAGTATTAAACAGCCTAATTGTTCCTCAGATGATCAATTTCCCCTCAAGGACTACCACCAACAGAATGTAAAAATAACTATGCTTGAATCCTTTACCTCTTTACCTTTTGCCACATCCAAGAACACCCTTGAGTCAAGATCCCTAAACCTAAAGAACATCCTATGTTTGGACACATCATGGTATATCTTCATTATGGGGAGCATAAGCCATTTTATCATATGACTGAGATGTCCTCACTAGTAAATACTACTGAGGTTGATGCTGAACCTATCCCCCTCATCCAAATTGAGCTCAAGCACCCACTGGGCACTAGTCATGAATGTGTCTATGAATGACACGGAAGAAACACACCCACCCCAACATTACATGAATGGTATGAAACCCCTAAGTTCAAAAGGTATGCTATCATGTTTGAATCTTAGCTAGTCAAAAAGTGAAGGTCATAGTGCCGAAGAGCTTCCATTGACAACATTTCCCCTTGAAAAATCCTATTAGTTCCCCCCATTGAAATCATCCTCCTAAGTGCATTCACTCAGCCACCACTACATTATTCTAAACCTCTAGGTACATTGGAAAGATAAAAACGTTACGTCATAGTGGATAGAAGGATGATGTTCTTCTCAAAGACATCACTCATGAGAATCCACTTCTAGAAAATGATCATTTGCAAATGAAGAAGATCTTTGAAACTGATTCCCAAATCCCATATAGATATGCTGACATGTTGAAGAGAAATAATAACATTCATATTCACTACCTTCATGGTTGAGGAATATAAATCCTCTAAAAGATCATTCATTAATTTTACCCTAAAAATTCCTACCTCCCTCCACCCTACTTGATAAAACATACACCACTAATATGAAGCTCCTCAAATCTTAATGACTTCTAAAGGGACCCAATAATTATGTCGGCCCAAATCCAATTAAAAATGATCTCAGGATCTACTAGTTAACTATATGATTAAATATATGATACAATTATCTCATACTTCCTCAAATCCTTCCACTACAAAGAAGATAACGACCTATTTCACTAATTATCCTCCTCAACCAGATAAAATAAAAATTGATCAATTAGATCAGACTACTGAACAATAACTGCCTGAGACACATACAGATGATTAAAATGTTCCCTATATAAAAGTAATCAATGATTTCATAATCCTGGTAGTGTAGAGTATTATAAAGGTTAATATTTATTCATCTTATTTATTTCTTCATTTTTAACATTCCCAAATCAATCCAATTAAAATAAGAACACACTACATTATGATTCATGTACCTCCCCTTGAACTCTAAGCTAGAGGAAGGTCCATCTCACTTAGTCATTATATAAGATCATAGCATGTTACCTGGATTGTGGAGGGGGCTAAAAACCCATGTCCTATATGGTCTCCCTAGCCTACGTCACACACCAAGGTCAACATTCACACTTTCCATTCCACTCTATGAAATCGTAACTGCACCTAACTCCAAATCCACCATTTCTCTCAACAATATTATATAATACCACTCACTCATGAACCCCTACTTCCATGGATACCCATACTAGGATGGCACTTAATAAAAAGATATAAAGACCACCCATGTCCTACCTCTTGTTGGAACCAGATTTTCAATTCGCACAAAATGCGTAAAAATATCACAATAAGAAGATAATATTAGGAGATAGAATGAATCATCCACCATAAAACCAATATATAAAATAAATGAGACCCCCAAACCATCCAAAATTCTAATATAGATATAAATGAAACTGATATTTTTTTCAAAAATAAACTCCCAATGTAAGGTTAATGTAGAGATACCACAATAATCTATGATCATATATAATAAGGTCTAACAGGTTCCATGAAATTCTAATTGAACCATAAAAATAGTTGTATATACTTAGGTTGATTATACAAGTATACTCAGTAGGAAAATGAATATATCTTCTACAGATGTGAATGAAGCATACTAAATCCCCAATGAAAAAATTACATAACCAAATAGCTCACAGACATCAATTCTAACCATCCCAACCTCACCAAATAACACTCACAATGTAATTTAATATAATATAATGTAATTAATATTTATGATAGGGTACCCCACCCCACATTCCCATTGATTTTATTCTCTCACACCCCAAAAGAAAAATAACATGGCGATTCGACCTCTTCTAAATATACCACATCACATCCAACCCACACACACATGGGCCTCAAAACACATCCTTACCACATATAAATGGGTGAAGAGGAATTACTACACTCCACATACACACTACGAGAAACATTAGATCAACCTATGCTACCCAAAAAAGCCATCAAGTGATTTCCCAAACAGAAAAACCAAAAACAAACCATACCACAGCAGCAAAACCCCGATGAACAACAAAAAGGAATAAATTATAATGAATTGAGAAAAGATTTGTATATTTGGAGGGATAATAAGGATATATCCCCATTGAAATGAATCTGTAAATTCTACAGGAGATGGTTTTCGCTAGCTTGGGATCAGATATGAGCGTGTGGTCGTTGGGTTTGTGAAAAGCCCGAGCTGATAAAACCCCACAATTTGTACAACATTAGAATATTTAAAAGATATGTTATCAAATATCATGTCATTCAATTCTATGATTTCATGTTTTCAAGAAAAAATAATCATTTTTTATTATTTAACCTCTAAACTCTAAACATCACGACTAGTCCTTGACATGTCATGAAACCAACATTCATGTCATGTAAAACACTTAAATGACATGTATTTCTTTAAGTAGTTCTATTTAACCAGAATATTCTACCAAAAACTCCCTAAACCATCCTTGAAAAACTAAAAAACCAAAGTTTGGAAATGAAAATGACAATATAGAATAGACGATTACATTAAAAATGGAAAAGGAAAATTCTTTTCAAACTTATATTCCATATACGGAATTACCTTCCACCATAAATAACATTTCATTGAAGCATTCATTAATTTCTAATATGATATTTCATAATAAAATATATGTTAATATTCAAGATATTAATTGTTTGTAGATGTTTTTTCCAATAATATGTGTTTGAAAATATTTTAGAAATATTTCATTTTTAAAAAACAAATAGTGATTTTTTATAAAAAATTATTTTCCTCATAAAATGTCCCTTGTGATCTTTAAAAATCATTTTCCATATAAGAATATCATTTTATTGTGAGATATTATTTAATGGAGTTATAATACAATTACCACATAATTATTAATTTTTCTCTAGATAGTACATGATTAGTTTTACTAGAGATGCAGTATTTAGATACCATTAATCTTACACTTGATGGTATGTGATAATTATAATGGATTAGAAAATGTGTTAACATTTTCAACGATAGTTTAAATGATATTTTTTAAATTGATAATGTTTCACCTCATTCTTATGATTAATGTATTGGACATAGTACATGACTATAGGGTACCACTATTACCCATCAATTCATCAGTATGTCTCATGAGGGATTTGGTTGAGGACTAAATTAATTATATAAATTCCTCAGAAAAAGGACTCAAGGGTATTTATATTCCATGGATCAATAAATGAACTATAATTTTTATATTTCCCACATTATGAATTCAATCGTTATAAATTCATTTATTGATATAACATGTCACTATTTAATTAGCAAGAATATCCTTGTTTACGTTTCAAATTCACGTGACTATTAATTTGGCATTATGTGATCATTCATTGTTTCTCCATTTTCATTATAATTATATTGAGTAATGTAATGTTCAAAAATTATTTTCCATTTCATATATATTATTCAATATTTATTCATATATTAAAAAATATTTTTACACTTACAAATAATATATGATCACCCATTTTTAACGTTTACTTTTTCCTAGAATACCAGGAATTGTTTTTGATTGATATATATGGATAAACTTAGGGGGATATGCCATTATAAATGAAATTTTTTAATTTTTTGTTATATTAATGTTAAAATGTAGTTTTTTAGTAAATAAGTATACTTATGAACTTTTCATTTTATTATGTTTTAAAAATAACTTGAACATTCCTTAAGGAATGTTATCACTCCCTATGAAATATTTTATTAAGGGAAATTCACTTTCTCTATGAAACGTTTATCCTTACCCTAGGTTTTCAATGTCTTATTTAATTTCTTCTCATAACAAGTTTACCCATATTTTTCATAAACCAATTTAATACATCCTTTACTAACTTAGAACCATATAGCTCCTAAGAATCTGATTTCCCAAGAATTTTGAATCCAATTACCATAGAATTATGAATCAATTTTTTCATGAAACTAGACTCTGATATCCATATAAATCTGACTCTGATTCTGCCTAAAAAACATACTAATATATCCCTTTAAATAGAACTCCAATTTCGTATGAAATCATAATCCTATTTATCCTAAAATCAGACTCTGATTTCTCTATAAATCATACAACCATTTTTTCTAAAATAAGATTTTAGTTCATCAGAAACCAGACTCTGATTTCTCCTGATATCAGTTCTAATTTCATTTGAAATCAAACTCTAATTTCTCCTAAAAACAATCTTTGATTTATTAAGATATCATATTCATAATTTTATAGAAATTAGAATCTAAACTATCATTTTTCCAGAATCTGAAATCTTTTAAAATTAGATTATGAATTTATCATAAAGTAGATTCATGATTCCATAGAATTTTGAGTCAGAATTCGTTTTACTTAGATTATGATTGCTCATAATTTTAGACTCTAATTCTAAATATTTTATTAATATGAGTAAATAAATTTTTTATATTTAGCTCATTACGTGAATGTAAAATTTCATCATATCAGATCTTAAACATTTTAATATTTCATAAGAATAAATTTCATTTACTTACATATATGTGTTTCTTATACATTAAAATGTTTCTCATGTTATCTAACATGAAACAAATTCTAGAAATATATTTTTATCTAACCTTTTTCTATGTGACACCTATCTGGTACACCCCAAAATTTATTGTAAAATATGACCGTTGGAGGAGGAGATGAACATTGTAATTTTTTTCACCTATAAATACCCATCATTTTGATGATATAGAGCGATGTTGAGATGTCCATGATGTGATGAACTCTATAGAGAGATAGAGAGTTTATGATGTGAGAGTTCTACTAAAATTGCCTTGTGTGTTTGCTATCACTACTAGAAAAACAGGTATTTGCGACGGGCTATTTGCGACCTGATCCCGTCGCAAATGGCTTTTTGCGACGGGGTCCCGTCGCAAATAGCCCGTTGCTGAAAACGCCGTCGCAACTACACTTATTTGCGACGGGCCCGTCGCTATAGCCTTTTTTTGCGACGTGCATTCTCCCCGTCGCAAATAGTATTCCGTATTTTTGTAAAAAACTTTTGAAACAGTATTTGCGACGGGACCCGTCGCAAATCTCTTTTGCGACGGTCCCATCGCAAAAACTGTTTTTTAAAAAAATAAAAAAAATTAATAATACTAGTATTTGCGACAGGACCCGTCGCAAATACTATTTTTTAAAAAAAAAATAAAAAACTATTAATAATACTAGTATTTGCGACGGGTATAGTATCCCGTCGCAAATACTATAAAAAAATAAAAAAAAAAATTATTAATAAATTATTTTAATTAATATAATAATAGAATTATAATTTACAAATGAAAATAATAAATTATTTTAATTACTATAATAATAGTAGAATTATAATTCAAAAATAAAAAATAATAGAATATTAATAAATAATTTAATTAATATAATAATATTACAATTATAATTCATAAATAAAAAAATATTAATAAGTTATTTTAATTAATATAAAAATAATAAAATTATTTTACATTCAAATATTAAAATAATTCAAGTATTACAAAAAAAATAATTAAATTATAATATTATAAAATTTTAATATATATATAAAATTTAATATTATAAAATATAAATAATATTATTATTCATATTAATATTGTTATTTAAAAATATAATATTATTAATATTTTATAATGAGACAGAAACTACGAATAGAAAAAAAAATATTTTGATTTCTCAAATTTTATAACTGAAATACAAAATCTAATCTGAAGGAGGGGGGAGGTGGGGGATCTGCAGATGGTGGTGGAGGAAACTCCACCCCTAAAGCATGAGTGAGTCGGCGCATGTACTCCATCTGCTCCTGATGCTACTGCTGCAACCGACTCGTCTGCTCCTCGTACAGCTGCTGCTGGCGTCAACGCTCCTCCTCATGCTGCTGACGCATCTGCTCCTGCTCCTGTCGGAGACTCTATATCTATGCAGTCTGAGATCGCAACTGATCCTCATACTGTGTAGAAAAAGATGCACGAGCTCCTCTCGAGCTGGACGCCGACATCGCAGCACTGCCATAATAATCTCCGGGAGTCAGTCGAGAGCCGATACCAACTACCCAGCCCTTCTCGAAGGCATACTGGGTGGCCTGCATCCATGCCGCCTCATCAAAATGACGGGAAGTGGTCTGATCTGATGACTCGGCATGACTCTCAGGCCGGGTCTGTGACGCTGCGGCCTCATATGACTCCTATAGTTGCAATTTAAAATTAAAATTGTTAATATATTATATGCAGTTAATTTTTAAACTTGAAAACAAATAATACTGACCACGATGTGATGCTGACGATCACCTCTGAGCTCCCCAGTAGCAGGATCACTATACATCCTCCGATATACATCGTACTCTGTAATATCGGGGTGCTCGACAGCCTATAAGAATAAAAAATAAACTGTTAATATTTATAGTTATATAAAATATTTATAAATAATGTACGTACCAGATGCTGTCTATGAGTACTGAAAGAATGACTCCCAGCTCGATGAGTCACCTCCTGTCTCCCCCGATTCTGCCTCCCCAGCGATGATCTCCTCTGAAAGGCACCACTCAACCAGTGCGCACATAATCCATCCCATACATGGGATGAAATATACTCTGGTCGGTGTGCTCTACATGACTCCTCAAAATCTGACACTCCTGCTTTCTTCATCACAGCTTTTCTTAAATTGTGCAAAAACTGACGAAGGAGATCACGCATGGCCACCTCCCATGCCTCGTGGATGGCGCCACGCATGGTATCCTCGATCGGATACCATAAACCCTACAAAAAAAATCAAAATATCAAGTTAGAAATGAAATAATTTTCAAAATAAAAATTATTTATTTACGTACGTACCAACCAATGGTCGAACATGGCCTGCTGCACATCAATGGGAATCTGCTCCCATGTGGTCCACAGCTGAGAGAAATAGTTGCGCAAAATCGCGCTGCCCTATCCGACTGCTATATGCGGAAAACTGAAAAAAAATAATAAACATTTATTATGTGAATAGATTAATGAAATCTTAGTCAAATCCACGGGTTATCACACAAGTTATCACACCTCCGGGTGCGCGGATCAAACCCAAGACGTGGACGTCGCTCGGGGACGGGGTCAGGAATCATCAATCGTGCAAGACCGCGCCCCCTCCGCGTACTTCCTGAAGCGCCTGCAGGCTGAGGGTCATCTGCCAGCAACTCATCTGCATCGAAAGGCAGGTCAGCATCCGTCAACTCACGAAATGTGGCCTCGTCCATCTGAAACAGAAAATGTTAATGTTAGCAAATAATTGATAATTACTATTATATATACATATATACATATTGTGATTGTATATAAATACCATGGAATTCTATAAGTGTTCATCTTCATCATCATCTTCATATATGTCAATTTCTTCTTCATATTCCTCCTCAACATCATTGATATCCATTCGAGTTGCAGTTGCTTCATCTCTTACCATTTCAAATTCATGTGTGACATCATTAACATCATCGTCATCACCGACTCTTAAATGTGGGGTGTCGTCATCGATACTCATGTCTCTTTGTAAAAAAGAGTGATTTTGAGTACTCTCTTGAAAAACTTCAATTCTTTGCACATCAGTGAAAGCACATTCACTTTGACTAAATTGATTGTCTCGAATTTTGATTTTTATTACACTCCACCAATCAGTCAAGTCTCTTGATGTTGCACAGTACTTTGCATAATAAACTTGATATGCCTGTTGAGCCAATAAGAATGGTTCATTTACTGCAAGAACACTTTTACATTTAATATCGATGATTCCATGAGTCGGATGAACACGCACGGCTCTCTCTGTATCCAACCACCGACATTTGAACATGGTTATGTAATGTTGTCCAATATAACAGAGTTCAATGATTTTATCAAGTATGCCATAAAATTCAACTTCATTTTCTCGATAATGAGATCCTCTCAAGCTAACTCCACCGTTCATTGTTTTTTTTTTGATTCCCCATATGCATGTGTGTGGAATCGAAATCCATTCACCACATATGCATTATAAGTTTTAACAAGTTTGGAAGGTGGGTTACTCAATACACACAGCCTTTTGTCAATTTTATCAGCATGTCGAGACACCTGAAAATTTGTGAAATAATTATCAATATAGTAAACTATACATTGAATGAGTTGCTAAATGATAAAGAATTTATGTTACCAGTTTTTGAAACCACTGAGAGAAATTTTTCAGTCGACGTTCTTCGAGAGCAGCTGCTGTAATTTGTGGAATTTGTTTCTTGATAAGATTATCATACAACCTATAAAAACCAAAGTTATTTACTGTAACATAACTGATAGAATAAGTGATATAAACACTTATAGTACAACTGATGTCATCTCTTCACAGTTGAGCGGAACATACGTATGAGCTGTATGATGTTCATCATCTGAAAGCCAGCGTTCAGAAACTCCACCAAAACCAAGCTCTGACTGGTTGAAAACAGATAATTGATTGTCGATTTCATCAATATTTCTCTCATTCCGTCCCATTCGGTTGTGTTTTGAAGGATACTCAGATTCAAAATAATGGGAGCAGAAAAAAGATATTTCCTCTGGCAAATAAGCTTCTGCAATAGATCCTTCAATATATGCTTTGTTGCGTACTTTTCTTTTCAATTTTTGCATGAATCTCTCAAATGGGTACATCCATCGAAACTGTACCGGACCTCCACATTTGGCTTCATATGGCAAATGTAACATCAAATGTTCCATTGAGTCGAAGAAAGACGGCGGAAATATTTTTTCCAGTTTATATATAATTACAACAACATCTTTTTCAAGTTTTCCTAGAGCATCATAATCTGCCGTAGCCGCACAAATTTCCCGAAAAAAATGAGACATGTCTGTTATGGAATCCCAAATCACAGAATTCAACAGACCTATTAATCCAATGGGTAGAAGTCTCTCCATTATAACATGATAATCATGACTTTTTAATCCAGTAATATGACCATTCTTTACACATCTACCCAAATTGGAAGCACAACCATCTGGAAGTCTCAAATCTGCAATCCACTGACAAAATAATAAACGGTTTTCTTTAGACAGTGTATAAGCTGCTTTTGGTTTCAGTAACCTTTCTGTTCTGACATTCTCAAATAGTTCCAATTCTGGACGCCTGCAAATTTGGGCAAGATCTAAACGTGCATTTACATTGTCTTTGCTCTTTCCTGGCGTATCCAAAACTGTATGAAACAAATTATCAAAACAGTTCTTCTCAATATGCATGACATCTAACATGTGTCGGACCAACAAATCAGACCAATATGGCAAATCCCAAAATATGCTACGTTTAATCCAATTGTGTTCTTTCCCAAAACCAGAAATTTTCTGTTGGTTTATTGTGGGACCAAAAGTGATGGGAGGTAATGAAAATACAACCGATTTTAACTCTGAACCTGATAGCATTTTTGGAGGTCCATCCCTTTCAGCTGTTCCTTTTCTGAAATGTGATCTGTTTCTGCAAAAAGGATGATCAGCTGGAAGAAATCTGCGATGACAGTCAAAATAACAAGGTTTCTTTCCATGAATGAGCATAAATGCTTTGTTCTCTCCCATACAGTAAGGACATGATTTCTGACCATGTGTACTCCAGCCAGATAACATCCCATAAGCCGGGAAGTCACTTATTGTCCACATCAATGCTGCTCTCAGTATGAAATTCTGTTTCGTTGCAACATCATATGTACTGACACCAGTACTCCACAGTAAATTTAATTCATCAATCAATGGCTTCAAATAAATATCAATATTTTTTTTCGGATGTCCTGGAATTAGTAAAGTCAAAAAGATATATGGCTCCTTCATCAACATCCATGGAGGTAAATTGTACGGAGTTAAAAAAACAGGCCAACATGAATATTGACTACCATAAGATCCAAACGGACAGAAACCATCAGTGGAAAGGCCCAGTCGAACATTTCTAGCTTCTAAAGCAAAGGATGGATTCACTCTATCAAAATGTTTCCATGAATCACCATCGGCTGGATGATTCAAGCTTTTATCGGTTGAACTATTCTCTTTATGCCATGACATCATTGTCGCTGTATTCTTAGACATGAATAAACGCTGAAGTCTGGATGTAAGCGGAAAATATCTCAATTGTTTTACAGGAATCAAACCAGACTTCCCGTGTTGTCCTTCTTTATATCTCAGTTGCCCACATGTGGGACAACTATCCAACGACTCATTTTCCCCTGAATATAAAATGCAGTCATTTGAACATGCATGAATCTTCTGACAAGTAAGTCCCAAATTTCGAACCAACCTCTTACTTTCATAGTAATTTGCAGTTAAAACATTTCCTTCGGGTAACAGTGTTTTCAGCAAAGAAAATATCTGGTCAAAACAGGTGTTTGACATTCCGTTATCTGATTTGATAGCCATAAATTTTGCAACTGCTTCTAATTTTCTCATCTTGCAGCCAGGATATAATGCATCCTCAGCAGACTTCAACAACTCATAAAATTCAGACGGTCCCAACTCAGGATTTGAAGCTATATCAGCCAGAGTTTCTGTATGTTGAACAGATGAACCTGCAACATCATGTACTAAATCTTGAAACTGGGATGGATCCGGAATCAAGTTGGTATCACCTGCTCTGGAACTGCGATCACCGTGTTGATACCAAAAAACATAATCTGCTTGAAAACCAAAACGCAAGAGATGTTCCCCCACTTTGTCAAATGTGTCAAACGTTCTCAATGCACATTTTCTACAAGGGCATTTTATCTTTCCTTCTGAAACAAATTCTGGATTTGATGCCGTAAATGATAAAAAACTCTCCACACCCTCTATATATACTGGATTTAAACCAGAACCATTTGGATTTCTACGTTGATTTATCAATATGCGGTCATCTAATAATGACTATTGACGACCTCGTTGTTCTATATTTTTCTATAAAATATAAAAGCATTATTGGTTTTGAATAATTTGTTAGAAAAAACACAAGCAAGGATTGAATATATTGAGAATAAAGCAAAACCTGTTACAAATATTGAAAATTTTAATATTATATTGATTTTTTATTTTTTTAATAATACTAATATAATTTTTTTCATAAATATTAATTATATAATAATAACATCATTACATTATTAGTATATTTTATTATTAATATTAAAATAATATAATTTTATATCTTATATACAATTCTCCTTTCATCTGTGTGTTTCACATTCTGTCTCCACATGTAATATTGGCATTCACTTTCACCTCTCCATTGGCGAGTAGGTTGATAATTTTGAAAAAGAATGCCAATATTACATGTGGAGACAGAAGAAACACAGAAGAAAAGAGAATTGCATATAATATAAAAGTTATATTATTTTAATATTAATAATAATATATACAAATAATGTAATAAGGTAATTATTCCAAATTATAGGTAAGTATTTCAAATTATTGGTAATTATTCCAAATTATTGGTAATTATTCCAAATTATTGGTAGTTATTCCAAATTATTGGTAGTTATTCCAAATTATTGGTAGTTATTCCTAATTATTGGTAAATATTGGTAATTATTGGTAAATATTGGTAATTATTGGAAAATATTGGTAATTATTGGTAATTATTGGAAAATATTGGAAAATATTGGTCATTATTGGTAATTATTGGTGATTATTGGCAATTATTGGTGATTATTGGTAATTATTGGTGATTATTGGTAATTAATACTAATTATTGGTAATTAATACTAATTATTGGTAATTAATACTAATTATTGGTAATTAATACTAATTATTGGTAATTAATAATCATTATTACTAATTATTGGTAAATATTACTAATTATTCCTAATTAATACTAATTATTCCTAATTATTCCTAATTATTACTAATTATTGTTAATTAATACTAATTATTGCTAATTATTACTAATTATTACTAATTATTACTAATTATTTCTAATTATTACTAATTATTTCTAATTATTACTAATTATTGCTAATTATTTCTAATTATTGCTAATTATTAGTAATTATTGCTAATTATTACTAATTATTGCTAATTATTACTAATTATTGCTAATTATTAGTAATTATTGAGAATTATTAGTAATTATTGATAATTATTGGCAATTATTGGCAATTATTGGTAATTAGTGGCAATTATTGTTAATTATTGTCAATTATTGTTAATTATTGGCAATTATTGTTAATTATTGGCAATTATTGTTAATTATTGGCAATTATTGTTAATTAATACTAATTATTGGTAATTAATACGAATTATTGGTAATTAATTCTAATTATTGGTAATTAATACTAATTATTGGTAATTATTACTAATTATTGGTAATTATTACTAATTATTGGTAATTATTACTAATTATTCCTAATTAATACTAATTATTCCTAATTAATACTAATTATTCCTAATTAATCCTACTTATTCCTAATTATTCCTAATTATTACTAATTATTGTTAATTATTACTAATTATTACTAATTATTTCTAATTATTACTAATTATTTCTAATTATTACTAATTATTTCTAATTATTACTAATTATTTCTAATTATTAATAATTATTGCTAATTGTTAGTAATTATTGATAATTATTAGTAATTATTGCTAATTATTATTAATTATTGATAATTATTAGTAATTATTGGTAATTATTGATAATTATTACTAATTATTGGTAATTATTCCTAATTATTGGTAATTATTGGCAATTATTGTTAATTATTACTAAATATTGATAATTATTGGTAATTATTCCTAATTAATACTAATTATTGGTAATTAATACTAATTATTGGTAATTAATACTAATTATTTGTAATTAATACTAATTATTGGTAATTAATACTAATTATTGGTAATTAATACTAATTATTGGTAATTAATACTAATTATTGGTAATTAATACTAATTATTGGTAATTAATACTAATTATTGGTAATTAATACTAATTATTGGTAATTAATACTAATTATTGGTAATTAATACTAATTATTGGTAATTATTACTAATTATTCCTAATTAATACTAATTATTCCTAATTATTCCTAATTATTACTAATTATTGTTAATTATTCCTAATTATTACTAATTATTGTTAATTATTCCTAATTATTACTAATTATTGTTAATTATTCATAATTATTACTAATTATTGTTAATTGTTCCTAATTATTACTAATTATTGGTAATTAATACTAATTATTGGTAATTAATACTAATTATTGGTAATTAATACTAATTATTGGTAATTAATACTAATTATTCCTAATTAATACTAATTATTGGTAATTATTACTAATTATTCCTAATTAATACTAATTATTCCTAATTATTCCTAATTATTACTAATTATTGTTAATTATTCCTAATTATTACTAATTATTGTTAATTATTCCTAATTATTACTAATTATTGTTAATTATTCCTAATTATTACTAATTATTGGTAATTAATACTAATTATTGGTAATTAATACTAATTATTGGTAATTAATACTAATTATAGGTAATTATTACTAATTATTGTTAATTATTGGTAATTATTACGAATTATTGGTAATTAATACTAATTATTGGTAATTAATACTAATTATTGGTAATTAATACTAATTATAGGTAATTAATACTAATTATTGGTAATTATTACTAATTATTACTAATTATTCTTAATTATTGATAATTATTGATAATTGTTCCTAATTATTAGTAATTAAATAAATAATTATCAATAATTAGAAATAATTACCAATAATTACAAATAATAACATTATTAATATATTTTATTATTAATATTAAAATAATATAATTTTCTAATTTATATACAATTCTTCTTTCATCTGTGCGTTTTCTCTCTCCACATACAAATAATACATGTGAAGACAGCAAACACACAGATGAAAAAAGAATTGTATATATATATAAAATTATATTATTTTAATATTAATAATAAAATAAACTAATAATGTAATAATGTTCTTATTCCTAATTATTGGTATTTATTACTAATTATTAATATTTATTCTTAATTGTTAAAAATTATTACTAATTATTCCTAATTACCATATAAACAAGACTAATAATTTAAATTTATTAAGTAATAAAACAATGTAAACATAATTAAATTACAACTAATTAATAATAATTGAAACTAATAAAAAATTAAAAATAAATAAAAAATTAAAATGAAGATAAATACCTTGAAAATTGAACTGTTCTGATCGTTCTTCAAAACTTTAATATCAGCTCCGGAGAAAAAAATTAAACTGGAGAAAAACTCAACTCTAGAAATATAATTTTGAGAGAAGGAGAAGATAAGGAATGAGAATGAAATGAAAAAAAAAGGATGGGGGTATTTATAGGTTAGATTATTTGCGACGGGACCATTTGCGACGGGATTCCCGTCGCAAATAGTATTATTTGCGACGGGACCTGTCGCAAATACCTTAGCCAACATTTATTACGGTCAACCGGTAAATAGTTATTTGCGACGGGTCCCGTGGCAAATAACCCTCTGCCGACATAGTATTTGCGACGGGGGAATATTCCCGTCGCAAATACCTTTTACCACCGCCGGTTATTTGCGACGGGGAAAGCAATCCCGTCGCAAAAGCCTCCTTATTTGCGACGGGGAAATACCCCCGTCGCAAATAAGTTTTTAACATGACTATTTGCGAAGGGAATAAATCCCGTCGCAAATAACCCGTCGCAATTGCTCATTTTTCCCGTAGTGTATTAACTGCTTTTTCAATATGTGATTAACTTGTTCATTATTCTTAGTGTGATTCAAATTTTTTATTATTTATTGAGGGTTACCGGGGATGGGAAGATAGAGGTGATGACTACCTTAATGTTCAAGGGATTACATATATATAAAGATAGACTGTGATATTCTTATCAAAGGTTTACCCAAGTATGGGTTAGATAAACATTCATCAATGTAAAAACCAAGGGAAATTTATCCAAGGTTATTAGATACCCATCCCTTTTTTCAAAATATATCCTGCTTATTTACATGTCTTTGTTACATGTTTTAATTCCACTACTTTTTTATTAATGAATGAAATATAACTTTCTTATAATTTCTTTTACTTCTATACTCTGATATAAATTAGACTCTATACGCTTTAAGGTAAAATCATTCCCTATTGAAACTTGTCTCATGTTTTTCTTATCAGATCCATTTTATCGGATCCTATGAAAGATATTTTCTTAGTGAAGAACTAAAGAAGGTTTGTGATTACCTCTTATTTAACTTTATTAAACATATATTTTATTAATAGATAAGAACAAATGTATTTAAACCTATAATTCACACTTCTAATAATTTAGCATCTACAACTACATTCCGATCCTCCAATTAGTATCAGAGTAGGTCTCTAAAATACATATATATACATATAAGTTTTCTCAATTTACTTTTTTTTAATTTTACTTGTTCATGTATTTAATATAGATTTTTATTATAAAATCTTTTGCTACTAATTCTTTTTTGTGGAAAACAGATTTTTTTATAGAATTTCTTCAATGAATGTCAGTTCTGTTGACAATTTATATCGTACTAGGCCAACAATATATTGTGGTAATGAATATGAGAATTGGAGAGATATGATTATGAATTTTTTTATTAACACTAGAATGGTTAATTTTTTCATTCTCACTAGTAAATACCCGATTCATGAAAAAGAAATCATAATATTCACAAATTATGAAAAAAAATATCAACAAACTTAAAATGTACACCAAACACTTTTTTGTTTTATGAATCGAAATATCTATAGTCAAATATATTCTTCTGATACTGCCAATAGTATGTGGAAGAAACTTGATGATACACTCTATGGAACATCAATAGTGATAGAAACAAGAAGATCTATGTTGAGAGATGAATATCATATTTTTTTGTTTCCAAATGGTGAACTAGTTTGCAATGTCCAACAACGATTTATGGATGTTGTAAACAGTATTCAATCATTTGGTGAAAAAGGAAATGATGATCATGTTCTTTTGAAAAAGATTATATATATTAATATCAATTAATGGAAATCTAAAAGGAAAGCTGTTGACAAACATAGGAAATCATATAACATTACTCATGATCAATTTTTTGAACTTTTCTTCAGCATGAAAATAGAATGAATACTGATTCAAAGATAAATAAAGATAATAATGTTAATGGAATTGTTTCCTTCACTACTAAATCTAAATCCTATAGTCTAGAAAGGGTAATTTGATATAATTTTAATAACGATAATGTTATATCTCAATCAAGTGACAGTGATCATTCTAAGAATAAATTATCCAATCTTTCTTAAAAGATGAACAAAATTGTGGGAATGGCTTATTTTTAGTAAGGATATAAGAAGAAAGACCGAGAAGTCATGGAATATTCTGAAGTAACTTGTTATGAATAAAAATTGGATCTATATATCAGACTAGATTGTCCTATTATAAAGAGAAAAGACAGAAAGTATACACATTTTAAAAGGAAAAAAAATAAGTTCTACAAATCTAAGGCTGAAAAATTCCTGAAGGCTAATGACTCATGGAGTTCTAGTGGTGGTTAATCCTCAGATGAATCCTTGGAATACAAATACTCTAGTTAGAAAAATATTGTCCTTATAGCCAAATTACCTATTGAAAATTATTTTCCAATGGATAAGATACACTATATTGAATCTTTAAAAAAATTCATTAAATAATAATTTCATAATGATGAATATTATGAATATTAAAATGAAAAATATTCCTCATCAGAATATAATAATTTACCTTCATTTAGAGAAGTTTCTAAATATGATAAATAACTTGAGATTGAGATATGAAAGATAAAAAAGTTATTACAGAAAGATAATTCTAGATATATATTTCAACAAAATAAGTATCAGATCATTCTAATGATCTCATACATAAGTCTTGATTTTGAATGCATTTCAAAAAAAATACAGAAGTTAATTTTTGGGAAGGATAAACATTCTCAGGATCTTTAAAATGTTATTTATATGAAAAATGTTTTACAGAATAACTAAAACTCTATGATAATTAATATGTTGGTAAAAATTTAGTCATCAGACTAAAATATGTAAAATTTTTCTTAAAGAATATTTTATCATATTTTTAATTAGGAAGGAATTAATTTTATAAAATTTAATCACAATGTCATCATCTTAGGAATAATAATAAATTGGGTTATATTCACTCGAAAGCTATTTTTATTAATAAAAATTTTGTTTCCCAAAGAGTAACATATTTTATAATGTGTGAATGTGATGGAAATTCATAATTTGTTTTTCATTGAATAAAACCCAATCCTTAGTTTCTAAAAAGAATACTTTTATAAGAAACTCTATATCCCTAAAATTTTACTTTCTAACATTTATAGATACAAACATGTTTGTATTTAAAAATTCAGACTTTTTTTTGTTTTAGGAAAATAAAAGAAGTACCTAAAACAATACATCGTAATAAGATAATGGATGTTACCGATGCTTGACTACTAACAAATCATCATTGCAAAGAATATCAAGATGAATGAAGGAAAAGTTACATTCATAGATTATTATCAGAGAGAAATTGTTGGTATTGGAAAAATTTTGCTTCTTGTAAAATATTTAATATATAATATTTTAATTCGTAAAAGCCTTAAACACAGCCATATAAACGTAATCCAATTATGTGATGAAGGCTACCCATGCAATTTATGAATGATAAGTTCCTAGTACAAAATTCCAAGTAATAATTTTTTATATCTACCCATAGTAATTATAATGATAATACACCAAACATAGAAGACCTTAGGATATAATATCCTTCTTTCCTTAGTCGAATTGAAGACAAATATTGGTTATTGAATAGATTACTAGGACCCTATATTCGTAGGAACCTATCAAAAATCTCAAAGAAAATACATGTTAAGGATCTACCTGAGCTTAGATTTGATTCTTAAAAAGGATGTTATCATTGTTAAAATATTAGGTAACATAATTCAATCTTTAAATAAATTAGTGAATTCTCATCTTTTGATTCATTATAGCCAGTGTATTTGGATCTTTTTGGTTTAACATAAACAAGAAGTGTCGGAGGAATATACAATGAATTTTTTTAGTTGATGATTACACGAAATTTACTTAGGTATGTTCTCTAGTAAAGAAATAAAATAATTTTTCTTATTTTAAATCTTTTTCATACAAAGTTAGAAATGAGGAAAACCTTCCATTGATAACTATTAATAGTGATTATGGACATGAAATTGAAAATTCAGATTTTGAAACTCTCTGTAGTAAGAATGGAATTACTCGTAACTTCTCAAATACAAGAACACCCCAACAAAATGGTGTTTTTGAAAGGATAAATTGAATTCTTAAATAGATGACTATTACCATGTTTATTGAATATTATATTGATAAAATATTTTGGGATGAAGCTATAAGTACTTCTTGTAATTCTATAAATCATGTTTTAATCAGATATATTTATAATGAAACACCTTATGAATTGTGTACTTGTGGAAAAGATAATGTTTCCTAATTCATTGTATTTGGATTCAATTTATTCATATAGAATGCTATACATAACATACTCAAATTTTCACCTAAATACAATGAAGGAATTATCTTGGGATTATCTAATACTTCTATGGGTTATAATGTTTTTAATAGAAATTATTGTACTATTGATGGAATGGTACATGTTAAATTTTATAAAACTTGTTCTTTTTTTAAAAACTTCATCCTATATCTTTGGATATTTTTACAAAATATTATTATTATTCATTGATTTATGATTCTTCTATAAAGGAAAATGCTCAAAAAAAATTTAAGGATGTATTACCGCCTTTGATTATTTACCTTATGTTGATGAACATGTTTTACAAAATCCAAATATATTGTTTCTAAAGAATCATCCCAATTATAGTTTCATTGGTGGTGTAAAACAGTCGATATGGACTAGAAGTTCTTAAATAAATGAATTATAACATCTTTCATTTCATTCATAATTAGAACCTAAATTAACTGATAATTCTTTAGGTGATTATGATTGGATTAATGTTATGCATGATGAACTAAATGAATTTGAATAGAACAAACCCCGAAAAAATGTTGAAATACCTAAGGAACCTTCTATAAATGGTTTAAAATGGGTCTTTACAGATAAATTTTATGAATATGGAATCATTTTATGAAATAAATAAATATTAGTTGAAAATGATATAATTAATAAGATATAATAGATTATGAAGAATACAACACTCTAATATATAGACTTGAATCTCGTCTTATTTTACTTGCCCTTGCAACATTTTTAAATTTCATAATTTTTAAAATAGATGTGGAGTGTTATTTCCACATCAGATATGTTCAAGAGGATATTTAAATTGAACAACCTCTTAGATTTGATGACAAAAAACACCCTAAACATGTTTTTAAACATTAAAAATATTTATATGTACTAAAACAAACCATTAGATCCCGGTTTGATAGACTAACATGATTCTTTTCAGAAACAAACTTTTGTTAATAGAATTTATGATCCAACCCTTTTTATAAATAATTATAACACAAATGTTTTTATTGTCCAAATTTATGATTATGACTCTATATTTGTATTAACTCATCAATCTTTAACTAACTCATTTGAGAATCACATGAATATGTGTTTAAAATGAGTATGATGGGTGAGTTAACATTTTCCCTTAGTTTTGAAATTTATCAATAACTAGAATGATCCTATATATCACACTATAAGTATGTTTAATATCATTTTATGAAGTATGGATATAACCACACTAAAATTATATGTACTCCAATCGGTGCCTCAAATTCACTTGATCTTAATGATGCAGAGAATCAAGTAGATCAAAAAACAATTAGAGGTATGATATTATTATTATACTTAATATATATCCATCTTGGCTTAATGTTTTAAATATTATTATGTTCAATATACTAGTCTAATATAAAGGATTCTCATTTAAAGGTGGTGAAATAAAGTTTTCTCTATTTAAAGGGAATCATGGATTTAAGAATTTTTTATTCTTTTGGAATAGTTAGTGTATTAATAATATGTTCAAATGCTTAATTTGGTGGATTTATAATGGATATGAAAAGTATGTATGGAAATTTTCATTTCATAAGAGATTCATTAGCTTCTTGGTCTTGCATGAAGCAATACGCAATAGCACTTTCCACAACTAAAGCTAAATAAACAGCAGCTAGAAGTTGTTGAGATCATGTGTTGTGTACCCAACACTCACCCATAGACTATGGCATGAGTTTTAACATAGAACAGATATTGTGTGAGAATACTAGTGATATTCCCTAAGAAAAAACCCTTCAAATCACATTTGTTCAAAATACATTGACATTAGGAATCAGTTTCTTAGGGATCAAAAACTTAATGGAGACACTTTTCATCAATTTATCAGAACACAAGATCAATATGATGGCATGTTTACAAAATCCCTAACCTCTAATAGATATGAATAAATTATAAAATGATTAGTAATGATAACCTAACGTCAATATTTCATTTAAAATTTTTCTTAAAACCATATCTTAATGTAAATATACTACTTCACATAATGGGTGTACATATGTGGAGTATTTTATATTTCCTTAAATAATTTTTCAGAACCAATATTTTTCTTTTTATTAAAATATTTTTCAGAAAATAAAAATTATTTTATTTCCTTAATTAATTTTTTTGAACCCTATGTTTTATAATAAGAACCTATGAAATATTAATAATTATATCTAATTAATCCAGAAGGTATTATTTCATACTGAAATCATCGAAATCTAATTTTTACATGTTGGTGTTGTTGTCTTGTTTTAATAACAAATTTATCATATTCAAATTCCTTAAATATAATATTATTTAAAACCTCAAAATATGGGAACCTTAAAAATCCTTCTTCTGTCTTTCTATAATCTGTCTGATCAGATTAAGATAACCTCAACATTTTGATGGATTTAGTAATATGAACCATCACCAAGAATCCTATATAATGTATCCCTTATTCGCATTCCACATTGGTTATTCTAATGCTTTTTCATCGACGCTCTTCCACTCTTCAAATCATCCATTCAATTTTCTTAGTTTCCATTTGTTGTAGAAGTATATTGAAGTTTCCTCGCAAAATCATGTGACCTACAACAAGGTTCTCAAGGATAGGTTTACATATATATAATGGTTGGATGAACAAAATATCTTCCGTATGTATGATTCTATGATTTCAATAAACAGTAAGAAGAATTTATGTAATGGCCCTAGTGTTACCAAACAAAATAATTTGGATCCTATTTATCCTCATATCTTTATATTATTCAATGGTTCGTTATGTTTTTATGAAGAAGGTGGATGAGAATGTATTTCTTTGAATATTTATTTGAATACGTTACTATTATATTTCATCCATGATCTTATTATTTTAGATATACTTTATGAAAGAGACGATGTATTTTGTTCTCGCAATTTCAAAGACATGGAAGGTAGTTCTGAGAAGGTAAAATCAATTGACTGTTTTGGACTTAAAAGAGTTAAGTCATAGTTGATCAATCATATTTTAACAAATTTTATGTTATTAGCTTTAAAGATTCATATTTTTATCATTCAAGAATGGGAGACAAGGATTCATTTAAGAATTTTGATATTTCCATGATGAATGTCCTGACCAATCTATGAAATATAAATCTATTGTAGTATATCCTTTTGATCATCATAAATATCAACAATGGATGACCCATGTAACAACCCAAGATTTTATGAAAAATATTCTTTTTAATTTCACTAATATCTTGTGTTGTACGATACACCAAAAGGAGCTTGCACAACACGCATCCTTGACTTGCCTTGCATTACACGCAATCACGGCCTTCCTCGGTAGCGTGTGTAGTACGCAATAACGAGTTTCACTAAACAACAATATGCTATTAAAATATTATTAAAACTAGCCGTTATGAATAGTAATAACCAATTTTTAAAATTTTATAATTTTATTTTTCAAAATGGAATTCATTTTTGGATTCGTAATATCGAAATTAGCTTACGGTAAAATTTTGGTGATTTTCGGATAACTTTCATATTTTGATGAATAGTGAAAATTACTAAATTTTAATTAAAAACAAATTTTTCAATCGAAATAATTAATAGTAATAAATTATTAATTTGAGTGGTTTTAAATTATATTTAGATTATATATTTTTACAATTCAATACAATGTTTTTCATTGGATTTAATTTCACATTTACACCAGACATAAACAAGTGCTAATCTTTTGATAGTTATTAACTCTTAAAAACACGCTATTTGTTGTGAAAGCGGAAATTAATTATAATATTAATTAATGCAACTTATATGTTGGTAATTTTGTAAAATAGAAATCATTTTTGAATTCAGAATATCAATTATAACTTAGGGTGAAATTTTGGCATTTTTCTGAAAAACTTCAATTTTTGATGAATAGTGAAACTACTAAGTGGTAGTTAAAAAATTAATTTTTTCATAAATCTTAATTTTACCACTTATGTGAAAGGAATTTCAAAAATCCGAGAGACATGGTTGATGTCAGTATGTAAAATGTGGTTCAATGAGATTAAAATAATTTTTGATGAATAGTAACTTTTTACTTTTATTTACCACGGTTAAAGGTAAATAGGTTAATTAAGGGTAAAAATGATATTAATATTACCCTAACACATGTCCTAATCCTATTGGACAAGTGTATCTCGACCAAAAACAACCTTAAGTGTAAAATATTATCATTTAGGCCCACTTGGATTAGATTAGGACATTTATTATTATTTAATTCAAAGATTAGTTAAAAGAGATAAAATCAAAGTTTATTTACTAAAACATTTTTAATATAGGGTTATACATAATATAATTTCGACTATAAATATTAATTAGAAAGATAAAACGATTTCCTACATAATGGTATTTTATTTGTAATTTTTATACTTTAAATAATTTAATTTATTTATGACACAACGATGATGGAGTAATTATCTTTTTAAGAAACTATTAACATAATTGATGTTATAAATGCCCAAATAAATGTAATTTGAGACTTTTTATGAATTCCAATAATTTTATAGGTTAATATGACATGTTATTATTTATTTAATTAACTTTTTTAGAACTTATAATTCTCTTATGATTTTCACAAAAATCAATTACTAAATAGTGTCAAAATTGACATGAAATAGTTTTTAAAACAAATATTATATTATTAATTGTTATTTTAATCCTAAATATCTAAGGTTCGGCCAAATGACTTAGATAAGGTTATATATATTAATAATAAACAATTTGGGGTTCGTTTGGCTTCTTATAGTAAGTTTATTAACCTTATAGTGTAAGAACACAAGAAGACACGGTAAAAGTAAAATTATTTAACTTAATGTTAAATCTAAATGATAAGGTTAAAATAGGAACCTAAACTTGTCTAAATACAATTGTATGATAGGATTTCGACCCATCGCCACCTTAGCCTCAAAATAAATAAATTCTGAGCTATTTAAAACCGAACTTGACTTTATAATAATATAATATATTTACTTATTCCAAAGGTTCCCCTCTCCTCCCTTATAAAAGGGCACCTCCTCCCTCTCTTCCTCACACAACTTTGAGCCTTCAAGCTCGGCCAACCCCGGCAAAAATCTCTTCTCCACTTCCCTAGAAACATCCTAGAGGTTCTTTTCTTCTTCAAAGACCAATTTTAGTGCCCTAAGAAGAGGTCTCAAAGAGGCGCTTCAAAGAAGAGGTAATTTCCGTTACCAATTCTTTCACCTTTATTTCTTCTTCCACTTCTTCTTCTTAGGATGTTTCATTATGAAGTAATAACATCAGTATCACTCATATACTGATATTTTATTATAAGTATGAAACAATCCTAATTCACCATCTATCCATCCTACGGAAAAAAAAATCACCGCGTGTGCGTACGTACGGAATACCGTCTCCACGCCGTGGTGTAATCTGTTTTTCCACCAACACCTTACATGGATGGGTATTATGTTGTAAAGAATAACTATACATAGTTATTATAACATCATAATGATTCTGATATATTGTATCATCCACTCCAATTCAATTCAATAATTATGGAAATGATATCATCGCTCGTGCGTACGTACGGACTACCGTCTCCACGACGCGATGAGATTCATTCTCCATGTTAACCATTTAAGAATGATTATAAAGTATATATAAGCAATAATAATGAAATATATGACATTATAAAGCTACTGGATTTATGTATATTTATATGTATGTCATCTACTTAATTCCATTCAATTCAATAAGGAAACGGAAACAGCGTTCATGCGTACGTACGGACTACCGTCTCCATGAACGGTGTATTTCATTCCATTTATCGATATATTATATATATATATTCTGAATATATATTATATATAAATCATGTTTTACATTCTGGATATAAGTAATCATGATCCAATTATTCATATTAATAATTAAAAGTTGAAAACATGAACGAAAAATGAGACGATTTTACCCAAAACGCTACTTTAACATGAATTTACAAAAGAACGGGTAATATAAAGTCATAAGTGAACCATATATGATAGAATAACAATGAATATGATTATGTAATAAGTCAATGACATTATCTAAATCATTATACAGGGGGTTCGGACACTTACGAAGCAAATCGGACCTAAGGTAAGGGAAATATCACAATCTCATTTTTATCCGAGATTGCTTATACTTTGGTATTTACTAGGGTGTATTTTATCATCCAAATCCATGTTTTCCTCAATATGTAATATTATTTCCATCCAAATACAATTGTTTAAATCCAATTTTACCATTCAGTGAGTTTTTAGTAAAAGATATGAAAGGAATCTTTTGTTGTTTTTCATACGAGGTAATTTTTGACATTTCCGACAAAAGTACGAACAATGTTTTTTTAACTTATACGGCATGAATGGATTTTTAAAAAATTAAGAATCATTTACAAGTTTTCAAGTTTATTTTTAATCAAATTCTTTTATTTTAATGTTTTATGACATGTTAAGAAAGGAAAAATGTTTTTGAAGAAGAAAGGATATTTTCCTCAAGAATGGAGTTCAAGTTTTTAATCAAAATTATTTTCCATATAAGATAATAAAGGGTATTGCTTTTATCCCTATTATTACATTGATTTGATTATGTTGTGATGGAATTATTTTTATGAATTCCTTTATTGTATATGAAATTTTTTATGATGTCATGATGTTTAAGATTCCCATTTTTATTACATGGTTTATGAAATGATGTATGGTTTATGATTTTGTGGCACACATAAGAATGGTTTAATTATGAGATGGGTGAGACCTATATCTCCCTACAATGCATTGGGTAAAGATTTTATATCTCATGAGATAGACATGGCTGGAACGGTAGGTTATACCGGTTCAGTGAAACAGGACTGAAACGAGGGTGACTCGGTTCAGAAAGGGACATTGTCCACTAAGATAGTTTTGGCAATGAGTCTTGACTAACATGAAATGATTCTATATGATTATGTGTGTATGCCACACAGTTTCATGTTTTAAGTTATGATTATTGGATTTTCATTTCACTACTATGATTTATCCCATGTTGTGAAATTATGCTCTCTTTTGCAGGTTAAGATTTCCAAAAGTTATGTTCTTATGAATATGATGTGATTGATTTTTCTTTTGTTTACCCTTACTGAGCATTTGAGCTCACCCTTTTATGTTTTCTTTTCCCCAGGATATAAAGAAAGGTTTTAGGTAAAAAAAGGAAAGATCTTTATGGGAGATATTGAAGATCTTTCACCACGATTAGAAGATTACATTCTGAGTTTCCAAAGACACTAAACTATTACGATCCTTGTGTGTGTTTTTTTATTATGTACTAAGTATTCTGCAAAAGTAATGTAATGTTCATGTACGTTATGCTTAGGGTCTCTATAGTTGGTATCAGAGGAAAGGTCTAGTCAACCTTTGGAAACTAGGATGCGAAAAAATTAGTGAGATCCCTAGAGATATTTCTAAGGTATGTCTAGGGATGTCCCTAAGGTTAAGTATACGTATAGGTTATAGTACTAGAATTACACTAAAGATCATAGAATTAAACCTAAGATGTTAGATATTAAAGGTACTCCCCCTTTATAATGTTGTTTTCCCTAGCATGATTTTTTCCTCTCACACTATTCTTTTTGGGTTTTAGACGATGGCTGGAACCCGAAGGAACCGTGTTGATCAATGCAATGGAAAATGCAATGATTGTCCTCCTGAACAAACAAATGTTATGGGAGATGGAGTGAAAAATCTTATTGCTATACATACACAAGCTATGAATCATTCTGGACTTCCAAATGAGCAGAGAAGGGAACAATATTCTATTAAGTCCTTCATGAGCCAACGTCCACCTTCTTTCAGTGGGACTTCCGATCCACTTGTTGCTGAACAATGGATCAGTACCACTGAAAAGATATTTTCAGTTCTTCAATGTTCTGAACATGATAAAGTCATCTTAGCAGTATATCATTTGGAAGGTGAAGCTGATCAATGGTGGAATCTTATCAAGAATACGAGGCCAAGAGATGAAATTGAGTCCATGGAATGGGACGAGTTCAAGAACTTGTTTTTCAGTACGTACTTCCCTTGTATTCCTCGAACAAAGATGGAAAAGGAGTTTCTTGAGCTGAAGTAGAAGGATGATGAATCTGTTGGTATATACGAAGCGAATTTTACAAGACTTGCATGGTATGCATCTGGCATTATCATCCAACCTGAAAGTAAAGTTGATCGATTTTTCAGTTTCTTAAAACCAAGTCTTCGAAGGGAATTAGCTATAAGAGACTTCAGTAACTATGAAGAAATTGTGCGTTGTGCTATCAAGGTAGAAATGGAAGTTGGTGTTACATATCCATCTCATGGTTTTGACAAGAAACGAAAGATGGAGTTCAAGGAGAAATCTCAGAATAATGGTGAAAAGAAGATGGATGTTTCCTTATGCACAATGTGTGGAAAGAAGCATGGTGGAGATTGTCTTAAAGGGACTAGAAAATGTTTTAAGTGTGGAAAAGAAGGTCATCGAGCAGCTGAGTGTCGAAGTAATGGAAAAAGGGATTCTAATGATGTGAATAAAGCAAACACTGCAGAGAACGCACAACCAACACTTCAATGCTTCAAGTGCAAGGAAATGGGGAATTATGCTAATAAATGCCCTAATCCAAGGGTTAGTGATGATCGACATGAGCAACCGCTTAAGGCAAAGGACAAAGGGAAGTCACATGCGATCACTATTGGCAATGTTGAATATGACAACGATGTGGTGGAATGATTAAGTGTTTATGTAATGGGATTCCAAAATAATGTTGTATCATGGAGTATTGGAATATTTATGTATTGGTCTAATGTGGTATTCAAAGTGATTGAGCTTTTATGCGCATAATGAAGGGAAAATGAGAAAATGAAATGATTAATAGTATTAATGAGATCATGATTGATATAAAGACTAAGTGATATCATGGTTTGAGTAAATAGAATTTTGAGGATTTTGATATGTGGAAAGTGTTTACTTTTAACTCCATTCATGTTTATACTAAGTTTCAATGGGTATTCAAGAGAATACATGATTAAGGACTTTGAAGGTTTGGAATGTGACCAACAAGACATATCTTATTATATATGGGGATCAAAGATGGTATTAAATCTCTGGACTGCAGTATTATGGATAAGCCTAAAGACTAGAATGGACTATGTTGGACATAAATTAGTATTATTTAATTATCGAAGTTCTTTTTTCGATATTATTGATGGGATGTTATAGTAATGTTGTTTTAGAAAAAGGACAACCTGCAGGACGGGCGACATCCCATCGCGTCAGACAAGGATGTGGGAATCGAACCCACAACCGAAGTGCGACTGGCCTTTATCGCCTACCACTGGCCTACAGGAAGTCCCTGTTTAGTAGAAACTAGTTTTATTATATTAAGCAGTATGATATATGAAGTATAAAGTCCATTTTAGGAACCATATATGATTAATCTCACTATAGGTGGACTTATGTATTTTTTTTGATAACTTTTCAAATCTTTTATTTGAGATAGATGGAATGACCCATCATTCTATCACATGATCTGCTAACACATCACGAATGACGAATTCAACTTCAAGAGATGAAGTGGAAATTATCCAAAGAACAAAAAATGGTGAGACTATACCAAAATCATGAAAGTATTTCTTCTAATTCCAATTTCATCAACTTTAGGGAAATGGTGTTGAAAACCAAAAATGTTGTCCTAGTGCTATTATATCTGATTAATCAGATGGTACCTCAGATCTTCACAAATTTATGGATTTGTGATTGTTGGCTTTTCCATAGCCATGTTCTCTACCACTCTCCATCAGAACATGATGGTTAGATTTTTTTTCCATATCCATATTTTCACCTATGTGGAAACCCAGTGATTAGTTTATTTGGGTAACCGTTAAATTTCATACTTTCATTATTAAAGATTGGTTTTGGTATTCCTTTTTACGATGTGGGTTTCTATTAAAGAAACTTTAGAATAGTAAACCATTTATAACCCCGATGAATTTCGAGGGCAAAATTCATTTTAAGGGGGGTAGAATGTAACAGCTGATGATTTTATGAAAAATATTCCTTTTAATTTCACTAATATCTTGTGTTGTATGCTACACCAAAAGGAGCTTGCACAACACACATCCTTGACTTGCCTTGCATTACACGCAATCACGACCTTCCTCGATAGCATGTGTAGTACGCAATAACGAGTTTCACTAAACAACAATATGCTATTAAAATATTATTAAAACTAGCCATTATGAATAGTAATAACCACTTTTTGAAATTTTGTAATTTTATTTTTCAAAATGGAATTCGTTTTTGTATTCGTAATATCGAAATTATCTTAGGGTGAAATTTTGGTGATTTTCGGATAACTTTCATATTTTGATGAATAGTGAAAATTACTAAATTTTAATTAAAAACAACTTTTTGAATCGAAATAATTAATAGTGATAAATTATTAATTTGAGTGGTTTTAATTTATATTTAGAATATATTTTTACAATTCAATACAATTTTGTTCATTTGATGTAATTTCACTTTTACACCAGACATAAACAAGTGCTAATCTTTTGATAATTATTATCTCTTAAAAACACGCTATTTGTTGTGATAGCGGAAATTAATTATAAAATTAATTAATGCAACTTATATGTTGGGAATTTTTTAAAATAGAAATCATTTTTGAATTCGGAATATCAATTATAGCTTAGGATGAAATTTTGGCATTTTTCTAAAAAACATCAATTTTTGATGAATAGTGAAACTACTAAGTGGTAGTTAAAAAATTAATTTTTTCATAAATCTTAATTTTACCGCTTCTGTGAATGGAATTTCAAAAATCCAAGAGACACGGTTGATGTCAGTAAGTAAAATGTGGTTCAATGAGATGAAAATAATTTTTGATGAATAGTAACTTTTTACTTTTATTTACCACGGTTAAAAGTATATAGTGTAATTAAGGGTAAAAATGATATTAATATTACCCAAATACATGTCCTAATCCTATTGGACAAGTGTATATCGACCAAAACCAACCTTAAGTGTAAAATATTATCATTTAGGCCCACTTGGATTAGATTAGGACATTTATTATTATTTAATTCAAAGAAGAGTTAAAAGAGTTAAAATCAATGTTTATTTACTAAAACATTTTTAATATAGGGTTTTATATTTTATAATTTCGACTATAAATATTCATTAGAAAGCTAAAAAGATTTCCTACATAATGGTATTTTATTTGTAATTTTTATACTTTAAATAATTTAATTTATTTATGACACAACGATGATGTAGTATTATCTTTTTAAGAAAATATTAACATAATTGATGTTATAAATTCCCAAATAAATGTATTTTGAGACTTTTTATGAATTACAGAAATTTTCTAGGTTAATATTACATGTTATTATTGATTTAAATAACTTTTTTCGAACTTATAATTCTATTATTATTTTCACAAAAATCAATTACTAAATACTGTCAAAATTGACATGAAATAGTTTTTAAAACAAATATTATATTATTAATTTTTATTTTATTCCTAAAAATCTAAGGTTCGGCCAAATGACTTAGATAAGGTTATATATATTAATAATAAACAATTTGGTGTTCTTTTGGATTCTTATAGTATGTTTATTAACCTTATAGTGTAAGAACACAAGAAGACACGGTAAAAGTAAAATTATTTAACTTAATGTTAAATCTAAATGATAAGGTTAAAATAGGAACCTAAACTTTTCTAAATTATATCGGATGAGAGGATTTCTACCATCCCCACCTTAGACTTGAAATAAATAAATTTGGATCTATTTAAAAACGAACTTGACTTTATAATAAAATAATATTTTTAATTATTCCAAAGGTGCCCCTCTCCTCCCTTATAAAAGGGCACCTCCTCCCTCTCATCCTCACACAACTTTGAGCCTTCAAGCTCGGCCAAACCATGCCAAAAACTCTTCTCCACTTCCCTAGAAACATCCTAGAGGTTCTGGTCTTCCTCAATGACCAATTTTAGTGCCCTAAGAGGAGGTCTTAAAGAGGCGCTTCAAAGAAGAGGTAATTTCCGTTACCAATTCTTTCACCGTTATTTCTTCTTCCACTTCTTCTTCTTAGGTTGTTTCATTATGAAATAATAACATCAGTATCACTCATATACTGATGTGTTATTATAAGTATGAAACAATCCTAATTCACCATCTATCCATCATACGGAAAAATAAATCACCGCGCGTGCGTACGTACGGAATACCGTCTCCACGCCGTGGTGTAATCTGTTTTTCCACCAACACCTTACATGGATGGGTATTATGGTGTAAAGAATAACTATACATAGTTATTATAACATCATAATGATTCTGATATATTGTATCATCCACTCCAATTCAATTCAATAATTATGGAAATGATATCATCGCTCGTGCGTACGTACGGACTACCGTCTCCATGAAGCGATGAGATTCATTCTCCATGTTAACCATTTAAGAATGATTATAAAGTATATATAAGCAATAATAATGAAATATATGACATTATAAAGCTACTGGATTTATGTATATTTATATGTATGTCATCTACTTAATTCCATTCAATTCAATAAGGAAACGAAAAAAGCGTTCATGCGTACGTACGGACTACCGTCTCCATGAACGGTGTATTTCATTCCATTTATCGATATATTATATATATATATTCTGAATATATATTATATAAAAATCATGTTTTACATTCTGGATATAAGTAATCATGATCCAAGTAATCATATTAATAATTACAAGTTAAAAACACGAACGACAAATGAGACGATTTTACCCAAAACGCTACTTTAACATGAATTTACAAAAGAATAGGTAATATAAAGTCATAAGTGAACCATATATGATATAATAACAATGAATATGATTCTGTAATAAGTCAATGACATTATTTAAATCATTATACAGGAGGTTCGGACACTTACGAAGCAAATCGGACCTAAGGTAAGGGAAATATCACAATCTCATTTTTATCCGAGATTGCGTATACTTTGGTATTTACTGAGGTGTATTTTATCATCCACATCCATGTTTTCCTCAATATGTAATATTATTTCCATCCACATACAATTGTTTAAATCCAATTTTACCCTTCAGTGAGTTTTTAGCAAAATATATGAAAGGAATCTTTTGTCGTTTTTTATACGAGGTACTTTTTGACATTTTCGACAAAAGAACGAAGAATGTTTTTTTAACTTATACGACATGAATAGATTTTTAAAACATTAAGAATCCTTTACAAGTTTTCACGTTTATTTTTAATCAACTTCTTTTAGTTTAAAGTTTTATGACATGTTAAGAAAGGAAAAATGTTTTTGAAGAAGAAAGGATATTTTCCTCAAGAATGGAGTTCAATTTTTTATTCAAAATTATTTTCCATCTAAGATAATAAAGGGTACTGTTTTTATCCCTATTATTACATTGGTTTGATTATGTTGTGATGGAATTATTTTTATGAATTCCTTTATTGTATATGAAATTTTGTATGATGTCATGATGTTTAAGATTCCCATTTTTGTTACATGGTTTATGCAATGATGTATGGTTTATGATTTTGTGGCACACATAAGAATGGTTTCATTATGAGATGGGTGGGACCTATATCTCCCTCCAATGAATTGGGTAAAGATTTTATATCTCATGAGATAGACATGGCTGGAACGATTGGTTATACCGGTTCAGTGAAACAGGACTGAAACGAGGGTGACTCGGTTCAAAAAGGGACTTTGTCCACTAAGATAGTCTTGGCAATGAGTCTTGACTAACAGGAAATGATTCTCTATGATTATGTGTGTATTCCACAAAGTTTCATGTTTTAAGTTATGATTATTGGATTTTCATTTCACTATTATGATTTATCCCATGTTATGAAATTATTCTCTCTTTTGCAGGTTAAGATTTCCAAAAGTTATGTTCTTATGAATATGATGTGATTGATTTTTATTTTTTTACCCTAACTGAGCATTTGATCTCACCCTTTTATGTTTTCTTTTCCCCATGATATAAAGAAAGGTTTTAGGTAAAAAAAGGGAAGATCTTTATGGGAGATATTTAAGATCTTTCACCACGATTAGAAGAGTACGTTCTGAGTATCCAAAGACACTAAACTATTACGATCCATGTGTGTGTTTTTTTATTATGTACTAAGTATTCTGAAAAAGTAATGTAATGTTATTGTACGTTAAGCTTAGGGTCTCTACAAACCATGTCTCAGATAATAATGTTTCCAGTGATATTTTTTAGGATCATTGACTTGAGTTTAAAATCATTCAAAATTCCTTCCCGTTCAAAACCCAATATTTTTAAGATAATGTTGTTATGTGATATACTATCATGAAAATGAAAATTGGTTTTATAATAAAATAAAGAGAGTTATTCGATCTACTTGATAGTGATGTTAAATCTATTTTTAAGATATGTTAAGAAAGAGAAACATACATGAAATTACTAAGGAGAAGAAATAACCAAGAATTAAATTGAAAGTACCAATACTAGAATCAGTATCATCTCATTCCATGATAAAATTGAAAAAGATATATTTTATGATGATGTAGCCATGTAGAGAGGGGAGAAGAAGAAAAATTTGGAAATAGATAATGTGTTTGGGTTAGAGCCTATTGAGGCTAAGTCCTTAAAAAATCAAGCAGCCAAAGAGACTAAGAAATAAGAAAAAGACAAGAAGTTGTATCAGAATATCTAAGAACATGATGATTTTCATGATTTCCTTAGTGATATAGAGATGTAATCTGAACAAATCCTGTAACCAGAATACTTCATGCATGATTAATCTCCAATATAATCTTTGGGAAATAATGATTCAATTATAAAACCCATTATTGAAGAAGATATTGTTCGGCAAGATGAAGAATAAGCATAATATGAATATAATGATGAAAGTGAAGATGTAATAAAAATGGTTGAAGAATATCATTATATGGATATTCCATCAAACATTATTTCAAAAATAACATTCTAAATTGAATCAACCATGATAATCTCATAAGGTAATGATGATGAAGCTTAGGATGAGGTGAAAATTCTTCAGATGATGAATGTATTAATCATGATTTTTTCATCCTGTTGATGTTAAGGAATGTTCTGATAAAGAAGCAGTTGATGATGATAAATTATTCATGTTTCTGATAGTGATCATGATACTACAAAAGCTGAGAACTCAATTTATAATGTTGAGAATGGAATGAAAGAGGTTGTTGATTCACCTAGGAATGTTTTTGTATCAAAATACATGAAAAAGTTTGCTGGAACAACTAAAGGAAAAGAAGATGATAAAGATAATATTCCCTATACAACAATGGAATATGCTTTAAATTTTTTATCTTACTTGGGATATGTTTTTTTATCCTTAAATAATATTGTGAATACTATTCCCTTAATTTCATGTATTTCCTTGAGAATCCAACTACTTCAACAAATAATCAATCAAATGATAGATTCAACAAACATTCTCTTGGAATAGTTTGAAAATCATGAAGCCTAACTGAATAATTTTCATAATGGTTATTAAGATCATGGAATATAATGAAATTTTATAACCAAGAAATATAAGTCAATGATTTAATACATGAAAATAATGGATGATTTCCATGATTCAGTAAAGGATGTATTTGATAAGTAAAATGATGTGATAAAGAAATTTTCAACAAATCTTTTAGAAATGCTGAATCAAGACCATGTTTCTTAGATCCAATAGGATAATGACCTGAATGTAAAGATACGTTCTATTACATAAAATTTAAAAAGGGAAAGAGAGCTTAGGGAAGAGTTTAAAAAAATTCAAAGAGCATGAACTTATGGTAATGTCACACGAAAAAAATTCTAATGTCTCAACATTAATGGAATAATAACCTTGAGAAGAAAAATTATGATTATGAATGGCTTCTCAATAAGTTTTAGGATGGTCATAAAGAGTTGAAGAAGTTGAAGGCAATTTTGATAAATTTAATGCAAAAAGTGTATAAGAAGGATGAATGATTTTCCTAAATCTGATATTTTGTTGTATTTTTCTTTTATCAAAATTTTCCAATAATAATAAAATCTTGTAATAATTCCATTTTTTTCTTCTATATTTCTAACCATTTTTGTTTTTTTCATTCACTTTATTCTTTATTGTAATTCCCAAGAGGAGAAAAGAATGATCTAAATAATATCATATTAATAGAATCTAATTTCCTATGAATGGGGGACATTAATTAAGGGGGATACTATATAAAGAATATTTTCTTAAGCAAGACAAAGTAATTTCTCTATGAATGAAAATAATATGATCGTTATGGATATCAAAACCTAAGGGGGGGGGGGTTAGTTGTATTCATCATGGGTCATAAGTAAAGGGAGATAAGTATATCTTATAATGATCAAAATGTGATAAACTTTTTCATTATATTATATTTTTAAATGTTGTTTGTGGTATACCAAAACGGGTAGATTGTGTTGTCAATATGTTTCATTATGAATTTTCTAGTCCTTAATTTTTTGAGAATCATAAACACATTTATTATGGAAAGATATATTTCTCTAATAATTATTTTATTAATGAAAGGATTATTTCTCTAAGAAATTATTTAAACTTACACTTTGTTTTCAAAGTCTTATTTAATATTTTCTCAAACCATGTTTAACCATATTTTTTTGAAGACAATAAATCTGATCATCAACTATCTTACACTCTTACAATTCTATAGTATATTATTTCATCCGAATTGTGAATAAGATTTCCCCAGAATTGTGAATCTAATTTCTCCAAATTCCCGACTCAGATTTCATCTGAAATCAGACTCTTATTTCATCTAAAATCAGAATCTCATTTCTTATGAATCAAAAAATGGATTTCCACTAATGTTAGACTTTAATTTATTTTAAAATAATCCATTAATTTATTATGAAATTTACTTCAATTTATTCCTAAATCATACATTGATTTCTCATGAAATCGGACTCTAATTTATTCTGAAATCATATTCTGATTTCTACTAAAACCATACAATGATTTCTTTATAAATCTAATTCCATATTCTCTAGGAATTAGACTACATGCTCTAACTTTTTAAGAGAATGAAATATTCTCAAATAATATTCCTAATTTATCATAAATTAAATTCTAGATTCCTCATAATTATGAATCCCAATACATTTTACATATATTTCCATTGTTCATAATTTTAGACTTTGATTCTCACATTCATAAGATTATCATTAAATAAATTTCAAATAATTACCTCATTTCCATAAAGGTACATTTATGTTTATCATATTTTTTAACATGTTAATGTTTATTAATTGTAAAAATGTTTTCTTTAAATAGATATATTTCTTATACATTATAATTTATCTCCACTTTTCTTATAAGAAATGATATAGTACAATATATTTTTAACTAAATGTTAACTATGTGACACATGTCAATGTTCCTCAGAAATTCAAGGAAAAATATGATCATTGGAGGAGGAAATGACCATTATGATTTCATGCCTATAAATACGCATACCTGGGTGGATTTAATTAGAAGTTGAATAGTGTTGGATGTGGTGAATTCTGGAGAAAGAGTTTATGTTGTGGGAGCTCTACTAATGTTACCTTGTGAGTTTTCTCTCAACAAATTGTTCATGCTGTGAACAATATGTTTTGACTGGTTTGTGTGATTCCAAATTGTTGTGATCAATAAAAGTCTTCTATGGAATGGATGACAGAGGTAATGATTACTTTAATGTATGAAGGCTTGTAGGGATAGTAAGAAAGACTCTGATATTCTTATCGATGGATTAAACTGGTCTATGTAAGTCAAAATTTCAGGAATGTGTAGATATATGGACATTTATGAAAGGTTATTGGACACACTTATCTTTGAGTTAAATTATTTCCCACTGGTTTACTTATATTTGATAGATGTTTTAATTTTTCTCCCTTTTTATTAAATAAATAAAAAATAACATTCTTATACATTCTTGTACTTGTAAACTCTGATATACTAATGTTCTCTTATCAAATATGTATAATCAAATCCTAAGAAATTTAGTTTCATTGTTAGTAACTATATATGGTTTTGGGATCCATAATGCTTAATTTTTCTGAACATAAATTTTCGTAAAGGATAAAAACAAATGGTTTTAAACCTACAATTCACCCCACTTATAATTGATCATCTATATGTACATTTTGACCCTAAAGTAGTCAACAAAATTGGGCTACATGGGTTTAGGTGCAACAATTGTTAAATGAAGATGGTTTTAGAGTCATTGGGAACTATATTTTTTCAAACATAGATTTTTACATAACCCTCTATCAAATTTTTCGGATAATTAATGAATGAAATCATAAATACATGGTATAAAAGACATTATATTAGTTTTCTAATAAAACTCATCTCTGTCGAGATACTACAACTGGGTTTGGTTCTATCATAGGCATATTGTGGGGTAATAACTTGTTGAACCCTCTGTGAATCTAGTTGCTTTATTATATTTTGATAATACCAATTATGATTATTTGTATATTATTAATCACTATTTGATCAATGGATAAATACTTATTTGGGAATATAGCTACTTATTTACTTTAAGTATTGTTTAAATACTAGTCTTTCGGTTACTGGATGTTTGTACACTCTGACTTAACCTATTATGCCAATAGAATGATTAAACAGAACAGAGCTACCGATACTGTTGAGTCTACCACTATGTGAGAGCTACCGATACAGACTAGTCATCATTACATTAAAGTCCACCGTTACAGATAATAGCTACCGTTACAGAACAGAGCTACCGATACACACAAGTCCACTGATATGTTGAAGCTACTGTTATCAAAGGAAGTCTACCGATACATCAAAGTCTACCAATACAAGATAGACCTACAGCTACCGATACAAGACAATCTTAACGATATAGATCTACCGATACAAGACAGAGCTACCCCTACATATATAAAAAGGTTACCGTTACACCAAAGCCTACCGATACTCGAAGGTCACCGATATGCAAGTCTACCGATACACGAAAGGTTACCGATATACTAATCCTACCCATATAAAAAGGATACTGATAGAAAGGCTACAGTTACTCAAGTCTACCGTTACACAAGAAGCTACCGTTACTCAGGCCTACCGTGACATCTACCTACCGATATCCAAAGCTACCATTCCAGAAACAGACCCCGACACTGCTTTAATTTCTTTATCATTATTTAATATAACCAATGTTCATATCAGGTATATTTAAATGCACTGAAATTTATTTAATGTGTGTTGTTGGATGTCAGGGAACCATACCTCATACCTTCAAAAAGAAATCATTTCTTTTGCCGGAGCTCGTGCTTTAAATGAAAGAAGGACGTGTTGCTACAAAAAGGTTTGAATTGAATATACGAACATATAGAGACATACATTCCACGTGGTGTGCAAAAAAAAAGAACAACCAAGTGTGAATGTAAAGAGAGGACATAACTTACATGAAGAACTCATTCATTACTGCATACCAGTGAAGTGATGAGAACGAGAACATAGCACAAGAACTTAACGGACTACTATATCCTCTGTCTCTACATCTGGAAGTCAAGGAAGCAGACGACACTCTGTTTTCCAGAAAAAAACTAGAAGAGGACACAGAACCAATTCTGATCAATCCAAAGGAGTCTAGAGTTGCACTGGAATCACTAGATACATTTCTAAACTCTAAATATTTTCCTATGTGATTTATGTTTTACATTTTGAGCAGTGTGTGTTATCTTCTATATTTTACACACTCACTATCTCCTGTACTTTAACTGGAGGATCTGTAAATCCTCACTCAAACTCTTGCATCTTTTATTTCCCACTGGGATAGTGGTAGAAGTAGTGTGTGACCTAGACAACTGGAGCTGTTGTTTTTGTTCCCACAAATAACAATGGTAGAGGTCTTGGACCTGGACAGTTGCATACTGTTATAATTCCCGATCCAGGGTGTGGATCACTTTTATATAAATATTTTAGAGGACTAATTCTCAACTTGAGACTGAACCTCTTGGTTAAACCTACTATGCTTATTTATTTTCAATGCTATTTTTATTCCACTGGAAACTACTTTAAAACCAAAACTGTTTTATAGTCACTTTGAAAATTAAACTTCCAAGTGTTTATATTTGTTGTAAATCAGTAAGTTAGTTTCAAAAGTTAATCAATTATTCTTATTTGATTAACTGGGAAATAATCAATCCTTTGAGAACCTAACAGAACCTTTATTTTGATATAAATTCACTACAGTTTAATTATGTGTTTTATTTGGCGGATTTTAAGACAACGTTTTTAAACAGAAATTTTAATTGGAACTCAATTCACCCCCCTCTTGAGTTTACACTCCAACCAACATTTGGTATCAGAGGCTAGTTATATATTTTCTAAAGTACTCTGTTTTTCAAACTGTGATTTGAGTTGTGTTTTAATGATCATATAATTTCTGTTATTTCTAAATTTTTATCTCTTTAAAATCATTGCTTTAAGTAAGATATCATGGATAATAGACTTGAAGGTGTTGCTACCAATAGACCACCCTTTTTCAATGGCACTAACTATGATCAGTGGAAAATAAAGATGAAAATTCATTTAGAGAGCATGGGTTTTGATATTTGGATGGATCTAAAATCAGAATATAAAATACCTACTACTGTAAGATCTACTTGGAATGTAGCTACTAAGACAGCCTACAATAATAATTGTAAATCCATGAATGCTCTGTACTGTGCTTTAGAAGATGAGTAATTTAATAGAATATCTTCTTGTAAAACTGCTTATGAAATTTGGGATACCATAGCTGTTTCTCATGAAGGAACAACTAATGTTAAGGAAATGAGATTGAACACTTATACTATTAAGTATGATAATTTTAAGATGAAGCCTGATGAACCCATTTCTGAGATGTGTCTCAGGTTCAAAGAAATTTTCAACACAATTATCTCTCTGGGAAAAGATGTTCCATCAAAGGAACAAATTATGATAATTCTGAGATGTATACCTGAAAGATGGAGAGGAACTTCTGTCTCAATTAGAGAATCATGTGATATAGGAGAGCTGCCAGTCAAGGAAATAATTGGAAAGTTGATTATGTATGAAGAAGAACATAAGGTGAACAAAGAAGAAGAAGATGAACCTAGAAGAATGTTTGTTTCTTTCAAATCTTCAACTTCAAAGAACAAGGATAATGAGAAACTTCAAGCTATAAATGAGAGTTCAAGCTGTGAAGACAGTGAAAGTGCTTCTGATAGTGATGCTGAGATGGATCACATTGCCAGAAGGTTTATGAAGTTCTCTAGGAAGAAGATGTATTTCAGAAAATCAAATTACAAAATGAAGTATGATAGCAAGGTTCATTGGAAAAAGGATTGGAAGAAATCTGACAAAACAGATGAAGTTGTTTTCTATGAGTGCAAAAGAAAGGGACACATAAAAGCAGACTATCCAAAGTTTAAATACAAGAATTAGTATGAATACTAGGACAATAAGTATAAGAAAGCAATGAAGGCTACATGGAGTGCTTCTGAGGATAGCTCTAGTGAATCTGAAATTTCTGAAACTGAAAACAGACATAAGGAAAACATGTGTTTTATGAAAAACACATCTGAGGTAACAGCTGAAAATCCTGCTTTAAATTTATATTATTCTAGAGATGATTCTTACTCAGAAAACATGTCAAAATCTGAACTGTTTGAATATTGTGAAATGTGAGAAGAAACCTGTAATGAGTTGAAAGACAAATACAAAGGTTTAAAGAAACGTTATGCTTTAACTGTTAAGCATAAATCTGATCTTGATATTGAAATGGAATAGAATTCTCAGTTCCTTGAAGAAAACACTGAAATGAAATTATCTAATGAGCAACTCAAGAAGGACTTAGAGAAATATACCAATGGAAAAGATAATCTCACTCAGATGCTAGGTAAGAAAATATCACCTAGATACACTACTGGTATAGGATACAAACCTGGAAAAAGGAAAATTACTAAAAATAGATTCATTACTAAATCCGAACAGAATGTAGCTAGTTCTGAAACTTCATATGCTTCAACTAGTTATATTCATAGTTATGGATCTAATAAGATTTACCTTTCAAAACATGTTTACTCTAGAAATATTATGAGACCCATTAGACAAATATGGGTACCTAAAGTTTTATTGGCTAACCTGTCTGGACCCAAGAAGATCTGGGTACCAAAATCATTTCCTATCTAAATCAGTTTTGTAGGAAGCCTGTGTAGGATCGAAATAGTGATGTAGATGCTCAATTTACAAGAGGGGGGGGGGTGAATTGTAAACTTTAAAAATTCCTTTGGAACCTTTAAAGTCAGTTAAAAATAACTATGTTTTCCTTAAACAAAGGAAAGGGCTAAGTTTAACAAAGTTAAACTTAGTAGATTCACAACACCTCTAATTCCAAAAGCAAACTTGGAAAGAAATTCTGAACGTAGGTTCCAGAAATATGGTTCCGGAAGTTGACACTTAACAAAAGATTACAATATGAGATTCTACCTTAAATCGTATAGAATCTAAATGAAACAGAGTACAAGTAAGGAAGTATATGAAAGTTATACATTCCTTATATTTCAAAATGCAGCGGAATATAAACAATTAGTAAAACTACAAGTAACAAGATATAAGTCTTTTAACCCAAAGAGAAGGGTATCCAACAACCTTGGATAAAGGTACCTTGATTTATACTTTCAAGCAAGTCTGTCTTACCCACACCCGGGTAAGCCCTCGATACGAAGATCGGAGTCTCTGTCTTGCTATCCCCGCAAGCCCTCAACTTCAAGGTAGTTGGCAACCTCTGTCTTCCTCAGCAAGGAAGCCCTCAAACTTCAAGGTAGTCGGCACCTCTGTCTTCCTATCCCAGGAAGCCCTCGAATGTAATCACCAACATTCAGAGTCGCACGTAGGTTTGAGAGTTAATAAGAGCCTCTCTCTCTAGAAATCACTTCAAGAAAATTAGTCAGCCTTTCAGCACTTTTTTCAGCAAAGAGCTCTTTCAAATGAGCTCCTATTTATAGGTAAGGTCGGATCCTTCTCCAACAGTCATATTTTCCTTAAAGATAGGAGGGACCTATACACGTGTCACTTAGACAACGTTTAGTTTATAACAAAACAGACGACATTGTTTTATAACAAAACAAGTGTAACAGAATGTACGACATCATTTTAATTCTGACTCAAAGGTTCGGAATGAACGCTTCGGAGTAAAGGTTCGGAGTGTAATGAAAATAATAAGAGTAGACAAATTTTAGAAGTGTAAGCAATATAAAAGTTCGGAGTCTAACAAAGATATTTTTTCAGAGTCTGAATTAATTCAGAGTGTATAAAACAAAGATACTCAAATTCTGTTTAATAGGTGAATTCAGAATGAGAATTCGGAATAGGAATTAATCATCAGAAATCGTAATGAGAATTCGTCAACAGAATTCGTAATGAGAATTCTTCATTGGAATTCGTAATGGGAATTCGGAATGAGATTTCTTCATTAGAATTCGTAATGAGAATTCTTCTTCAGAATTTTTATCCTGAATCTGGAATAGAACATAGTCAGAGTTCATATCCGGAATTCGGAATGAAACATCCTTATAGTTCTTATCCAGAATCTGAATCCTAAAACAGAATGCTTTATATCAAAGTTTCAACGATTATGATAAAATAGAAATGAATCTGAATCTCATACTTAATAAAAATATAGATGAAAATAAGATAAGGATAATTTTTCTTATAAATGCTATTTTGCTTATAAAAGAAATTTCTTAAGAAAGTATTTTTCTTATGAAAGCAATTTTCCTTAAGAAAACGATTTTCCTTATAAAAGCGATTTTCCTTATAAAATAAATTTTTCTTATAAAAGAAACTTTCCTTAAGATAAGGTGTTTGTGATTTTCAAAACAAGAAGGAATGGAAAAGTCATAAGGAAAACCTTATTGACTCAACAATCTCCCCCTTTTTGGAAAGCACAAACATTCTTACGAAAAGGAAATTCTAAGAAGAAAGAAAAACATTAAGGCTTATCTCCCTTTTCTTTAAGAATATTGATGAATACGACTAACTCCCCTTAGGCTTTGAAACTCTATGGATCGTATTCAGATTTCCAGAGTGATAAATAAGAAGGTCTTATTTAATGAAAAAGATCCCCCTTAAACGAACTCTTATTAGAGTTTTTCTTTTTCCTAATGATCTTTTTCTTCTCCCCCTTTGAAAAACTCTTATTAGAGTTCTTCTTTTTTCTTAAGGATCTTTTCCTTCTCCCCCTTTGTGATTTTCAAAAATAATTGGAGGGAATGGAAAAATAACAAAGTACCTGAAAAATTAGTAATGACAACAATGGAAACGACAAGCACGACTTTCATTAAATTTGAAATCTCAGCAACAAAAAGAATACAACAAAAAGATCAGATTTGGTTATTTCGGATCTTTTTCCTTCGTCATGAGCCCCTTTAGAATAGTCTTGATCTTCTTCAGGTCTTTATGATCTTCTTCAGCTTGCTTCTCTAAGACAACTATTCTTGCGGATTGAGCTTCAATTTTTTCTTCCTTTGCTTTTATCTTTTCTTCTTGATCATTGATCTTTTCTTCCTGAGCCTTCATCCTTTCTTCAAAATCAATCCGATGATCCCTTTCAAACTTCCAGTTTTGAGAAATGGAATTCAGCTTCCCATTCAGATCTCTCACTTCTTGAATCCGGAAGTTCTTTTCTTCTGTCAACTTCTCTTCAAAGGATGCAGTTAACTCATTTATCTTCTTGTCCTCGGTTTCAAAAGCATCTTTAACATTGTCTTGAAACTCATCGAACAACCTCATCTCTTCCACAGTCTTCTTCGACCAGTTTGACATCCTCTTGCAAGATCTTCTATGAGCTTCGTAGCCAACAAAGAAGGTTTTGAACTGAGCCTCAATCTCAACGCATTTGTCCATAACCATAGATACGAAGTCATTTTTCTGATTCAACGCATGTTGGAGCATCTGGCATCTTGAGTCAATACTTGAGAAGGTCGGAATGGTTCCCACCTACTTCTTTAAGGGCTGAACAACAAAGTCATGCCCCAACGAGGATGTCTCCGAATCCGAAACTTTACTTGGAGAATTTTCTTCCTCAATAAGCTCCATCTTCCTTTTAGATGAATCACCAAATTCCCTTTTATTGCTAGCCACTGATTTGAGAGTTTCAACAAGGAGTTGCTTTCCCTTGTCTTTTTTCGGAATTGATTCTTGATCAGGAGTTTTATGCTCGCCAGTAGACACTTGAACAATCTCATCAACAACTTTTTGAACAACATCTTCCTCATTCTTATCCTTCTCTGGAGTTACTAACTTAGAGGATTCATCCTCTGAAGTTCGGAGTGATAGATGTTCTGAAGGTGATCCTTTATAATCATCCACTTGTTTCAAAAGATCTCCTGTTTCACCACTTCCTTCAGCAACTTCTTCTTCTTCACCCACTTGCTGAATCTGCTCGATTTTCTCAACATGCTCAACTGTAGTCTCTTCCGGAAAATCAAGGTTTCTTCCTGGAGTCTCAGGTAGAGATTCCAAGGAGAAAGATCTTGGAACTGGAATGCTTCCGGATACTATTTCATGAAATTTCAACAAATCTTGGACTGCCTCGGCTTCTGAAATCTTCTTCTTAAGCTTCTTTTCCTTTACTTGTTTTTGAAGCTCATCATCATTTTTCTCCTTCAGGGCCTTAGCTTCCGCAGGGTCCAATCCGAACTGCGGATCCCCTTCTTTCCTTTTCTCTTTATTTTCTCTCCACTTCGCAACAACCTCATCAGGATAGGCCTTCTTCTTCTTTGGTTTGGGAGGTGCGGTTTGAACTTCCTTAGACTTAGGATCTTCGACTTCAGCTGCAACTTCCTTCAACTTTCTTTTATTTACTGGTTTGGATGTTTCCGGTTCAGGAGCCTTCAGAACCGTTTCTTCTTGATTAGGAAAATCAACAAACTCACCAATCTCCTTGTTGAAAGCCACATCCATCCTCTTAAGGGTGTCATCACTAACCAACAAAATTTTACAAACCCTTGGCATAGATCTGCAAGCTTCTTTGAAAGATTCAAGGCACCGAACTATCAACATTGATAATATTGCTGGGTACATTACGATTTGTGCTCTGAGATTTCCCTTCTTAAGATTCTCAATGGTTATAAGAATGTGCCTCATGAAGTTAAAATTTCTTAGATTTATCAGGAAATCTAAGATATAGATCTCACTCTTCTTCAAGCTGTCTTTATAACCTTTCCTCGGTACGATAAGCCCTTGCACCCACAACTCTAGAATCCGGAAATTTGTGGATAAACTGTCAATCTTCGGAGCCTTGTCATCAGCCAGTCCGAGAGTTTCTAAGGCTTTTTCTTTGTCGAAGCTACCCTTAGAGTCTGGAAAAACATGAGAAATAAATTCGGCTTCTCCTTCATTGGACAACCCTACCAAGCTTGCAGCCTTGGTATAAGAAAGCTTATAGGTCATTCCATAAGACTTAAAAGAAAACTTATCCCTATTATCTTCCTGGAAGAAGGAAACAGTTTCATAGAACTCAACAAGTAACTATGTAAAAACATCGTCTTGAGTCCCCGGTTTGGATACAACAACATCTTCCTAGCCATTCAACTTAATGTTCTTTGAAATAAGAGAATCATAGTTGTTGAAGAAATCTGGATGGACTAACCTTTCTCTGTAAACTAACCATTGTGAAATAGGATTAGTGGATGACATTTCTTGAGATGCTAACTCCGTAGACATTCGGATCTGTAATCCTCTGAGAAGTTCGGAATGGAGACAACTGTAGTTCGGAACGACCTTAAAACAGAGGGGCAGAGCTTCAAGACGTGAGAGCTTGAAATCGATGTGGGATGAGTATTTGGGTCCCCTTTATATAGGCAATGAAATGACGGTTCAACTTCCACAGTTGATCTAACAGTTGTGATAAGCTGAGATCAGATCTGACGGTTGAAAACTTGAATCCGATCTTTTTGAGGTTTTTATTTAAACAAGGAATAAAGAAAACTAAAATCCGAAAACATCATACAAGAAAATGCCAGTAAGCAAAATTTGACTACGAAAACTTGAGTAAGGTAATCATACCTTTCGGATTGGATTAGGAGGATTATTCGTAATGGGTAATATAACAAAGACTTGAAAAAAAAAATTTATTATGAGAAGACAGATTTCGCAAAAATTTTACTATGGAAAATAAACTTAGTACGAAAAACTCATTATGGAACATTCATTACAGAAAAACTCAGTATGAAAAACAAACATAGTAAGGAAAATAAATCAGTACGAAAAACATAGTACGAAAAATACATTACGAAGAATTTAGTATAAAAATTCCGTTATGAAAATTCTAGTACGAATATTTTCTATTCCGGAAATTTTAAATACGAACACTTCCATTCCAGAAGTATTCTGTATGAACATGTCCATTTTAGAAAAAAAATTGTAGTTCCGGAAATCTCCATTCCAGAAATCTTCGTTCCGAAAAGTTTGAAAACAAATTTTGAAAAACATTGTTAAACAAACAATCAAATGTACCCCCCTATGAAAAGAAGTTTATTACTATAAGGAGATTTTTTCAACAGAATGTTAATTAAGAAAGATTACCTTATGGTTATCATTCCTAAATTCTGTTTAATATATTCAAATCTATCAGAAGGCAAATATTTTGTGAAAATATCAGCAAGTTGTTCTTGCATTCCGATAAACTGAAGAATAATATCTCCTTTAAGTGTGTGATCCCTAAGAAAGTGATGTCTAATATCTATGTATTTTTCATGGGAGTGATGTTCAGGGTTCTTACTGAGGGCAATGGAACTTGTGTTATCACACAAAAATTGAGTTTTAGTAAAACTCATGCCATAGTCTGTGAGTGTGTGTTGCATCCACAACACTTGTGCACAACAACTTCCAGCTGCTAAATATTCAGCTTCATCAGTAGAGAGTGCTACAGAATGTTGCTTCTTGTAGGACCAAGAAACTAAATAATCTCCTAAGAAATGACAAGTTCCAGATATACTTTTTCTATCCATTCTACATCCACCAAAGTCAGCATCAGAAAAGCTTTTTAGAACAAAATCATTTGCAGAAGTATAAAATAACCCTAGATCCATGGTTCCCTTAAGGTAGCGAAAAATTCTTTTTACTACCTTTAAGTGAGATTCCTTAGGATTGGATTTATATCTTGCACATAAGCATACTGAAAACATTAAGTCTGGTCGACTAGCTATTAAGTAAAGTAGACTTCCTATCATACCTCTAAAAGATGTTTGATCTACTGGTTTCCCAGCTTCGTCAAGATCTAAAGAGTTTGAGGTACCAATGGGAGTACTTATACTCTTAGTGTTGTCATAACCATACTTTTTAAGAAGATCTTTAATATACTTATGTTGAGATATGTAGGTTCCTTCTGGTTTTTGAGAAATTTGAAAACCAAGGAAAAATGTTAACTCAGCCATCATACTCATTTCAAACTCAGATATCATTAGACTAGCAAAAGAGATAGTCAAATATTGCTGAGTTGAACCAAATATAATGTCATCAACATAAATTTGAACAATCAAAACATTTTTCTTATCTTTCTTTATAAAAAGGGTTGGATCTGCATTTCCCTTAACATAGTTATTTTGAAGCAAAAATCCAGTGAGTCTATCATACCATGCTCGTGGGGCTTGTTTAAGGCCATACAAAGCTTTGGTAAGTCTAAAAACATGATCAGGATGTTTTGTATCTTCAAAGCCAGGAGGTTGTTCTACAAAAACGTCCTCTTGAACATAACCGTTAGGAAAAGCACATTTCACATCCATTTGGAAAAGTTTGAAATTAAAGAATGCTGCAAAGACAAGTAGAATACGGATAGATTCAAGTCTAGCTACTGGAGCATAGGTTTCTTCATAGTCTATTCCTTCTTGCTGATTATAGCCTTTAGCAACAAGTCTAGCTTTATTTCTAACAATGACTCCATTTTCATCACATTTATTTCTGAAAACCCATTTTACTCCAATAACAGAAGTTTCCTTAGGTCTTTCAACCAAGGTCCAGACTTTATTCCTTTCTAATTCATTTAGTTCATCTTGCATTGCTTTGATCCAATCATCATCACCTAAAGCTTCATCAGTGCTTTTAGGTTCTAATTGGGAAAGAAATTCTAGATGTTCTACTTTATTTCTTAAGGAACTTCTAGTCCTTATAGGTTGGTTTACATCACCAATGATACTATCACTGGGATGATTCTTATGAAACACCTGATTTGGGTTTTGTAGAACCTGTTCATCAACATAGGGTAGAAAGTCTTCTAGGGTAAATGTTTCAGAAGTATCTTCTAGAACAATTTCCTTATCAGAATGTTCTTCTATCAAAGGTTGACAATCAGTTTTTGAAAACACATCCGAGGGAGAAGGCTGGGATGGGTTAAAAACAAATGGATTTGATTCATCAAATTTTACATGTACTGTTTCTTCAACAGTACAAGTGTTTTTATTAAAAACTCTATAAGCCTTAGAGGTTGTGGAATATCCTAAGAAAATTCCTTCATCTGATTTTGGTGCAAATTTATGTAAATTATCTGTAGTATTCAAAATGAATACTTTGCAACCAAAAACCTTGAAGTAGGAAAGTCTTGGTTTTCTACCATTCCATAACTCATAAGGAGTTTTATTAAGAAAAGGTCTAATCAAAACTCGATTTATAGTATAGCAAGTAGTAATTACAGCTTCAGCCCAAAAATGTCTAGCAATATAATATTCACTCAACATGGTTCTAGTTATTTCTTGAAGAATTCTATTTCTTCTTTCAACTACACCATTCTGTTGAGGAGTTCTAGGTGCTGAAAAATTGTGATTAATACCTTTCTTACTACAAAAAGTTTCAAAATCTGAATTTTGAAATTCTCCTCCATGATCACTATGAATAGTTTTCAATGGAAGGTTTTTCTCATTTTTAACTTGAGCTCTAAAACTTTTGAAATAGGAAAAAGCTTCAGATTTCTTTGCTAGAAAATAGACCCAAGTAAATCTAGTGTAATCATCAACTAGAAGAAACACATAGTATTTGCCTCTAATACTTCCAGTTTGTTTTGGACCAAAAAGATCCATGTGCACTAACTGTAATGCATCGGTTGTTGAGACTTCACCGATTGACTTAAATCTTGATTTATGTTGCTTTCCATATTGACAAGGATCACAAACTTTAGAAGAATCAAATCTAAGCTCCGGTAGATCCTTAACTAGTTTCTTCTTAGAGAATTTACATAGGTTTCTAATATTACAGTGTCCTAATCTTCTATGCCGTAACCAGGAATGATCTTTCATTGCACTTAAGCAAGGTAAATCTTGACTCCTGATGTCTTCTAGGTTTAATGTGTAGACATTCTCTTGCCTATTGGCTGAGAGAATAAAATCTTCCTTGGAATTGTGAACTAAGCACTTATCATTCCTAAAATTCACAAGGTAACCTTCATCACATAACTGACTTATGCTAATGAAGTTGTGCTTAAGACCCTTAATAAAAAGAACATTTGAAATCAAGTTTTTACCAAGAAAAACAATATTACCAATACCAACAATCTCTCCCTTAGCATTATCTCCGAAAGTTACCTTTCCTCCTTTCGTTTTGATAATCATTTCAAAAAAGCTTTTGTTACCAGTCATGTGCCGGGAACATCCACTATCCATGTACCATGTATTGTTGCTGGTACTCTCTTTGTTTTCCTGAAATTAATAAGAAAATTAGATTTTCGGAATCCAAACATGTTTGGATCTGAGATTTCCAGACAATAAAATTTTAGGAACCCACATCTTCTTAGAAAAGTAAGCTTTGTGAAATCCAAGAGATTGGATTTTGTTTAAGGAACAATTCTTTGCCCAGTGACCACCATATTGACACTTGGTACAAAATGGGGCACTTTGAGGAATAAAATAATTGTTACTGAAAATAGGTTTTGCATGGGTATAACCAAATCCGGATTTATTTCTTAAAGGTCGTATTTGGGAATACATCTTATCAAAATTTTCTTTACCATGGGTAAAGTTTGATAAACTCTTCTTTAAGGAAAAAATTTTGGACTTGAGTTTTACAACCATGTTTTTATCCTCAAAATAATTAGTTTTAGAACTAGAGTTTGACTCGAAAACATTTTTCTTAGAAATTACTTTTTCTAATTCTTTAGAAAGTTTGTTCTTCTCAGAACTTACTTCCTCAATAATTTTTGAAATATTTTCAAAATCAGTATTTTTCTTATCAAGATCTTTAGAAAGATCTGATATCTCTTTTATAAGAATAGAATTCCTAGATTTTGCCTTATCAAGTTTCTTATTGAGTTTGGAATTCCCAATCTCAAGAAGTTCAGCAAACATAGAGACTTCTTCATAAGTAGGTAAAATATTTTCTTCATCAGAAGATGATTCTTCATCAGAAGAGTTATAATACTTACTATCATTAGAATTTAAAGAAACATTGGTCAAAGATTCAGAATTTTGTACCTTAGCCATAAGACAATTATTATCAATAGGTAATCAGGCTATAAGACCAAGATTCTTCTATCCTGAAGATTCATAATCAGAAGATTCATCTAAAGAGTCACCACCACTGGCACTCCATGTGTCATTAGCTTTCAAAACTTTCTTAGCTTTAGCTTTATAATACCTCTTTCTGTTCCTGTCTGAATGTCTTTCATTCCTTTCTTTCTTTTTGAGCATAGGGAAATCTGGTCTAATATGTCCAGCTCTTTTACATTCATAACAAGTAACTTCTCCATCTTTCTTATATTTCCTTTCCTTTTTCTTATACTTAAATTGAAAATTTCTCTGTCCGGCTATCTTGTTCATCCTTCGAGCAAGATTTGCTAATTCATTTTCTGAAACATCACTCTCACTTGATTTGGATTGGAAAATAACTTTCTTAGACTTGGATCTGGTTACTCTCTTAGGAGTCTTAGCTTTCATCTGATTTGAAGTTGTAGTAAAAGCAATAGTACCATTTCCATTCTTCTTCTTGATGTTGTCAGCATCTCTCTTCATTCTAGTTTCATGTTGTAGAAGAGTTCCAAAAAGCTCATCAAGAGTAATTTGAGTAACCTTCATGTTCTCATCTATAGCTGTTCTCTTGGATTCCCACTCATTGTCCATAATATCAATTATTTTATCCACAATAGCTTCATCATCTAAACCTTTCTCTCCCATAGATTGTAGATTGTTGACAATAGTCATAAATCATTGTTGAACTTTACAGATAGGTTCTCCATAAGGAAAATTGAAGCCATGATATTCAGCTCTAAGCATAGCTCTTCAAGTCTCAATCACTTTGGAAGTCCTAAAGTGTGTAACCTCTAACATCTTCTATATAAAGTTAGATGCTTCACAAGAAGAAATTTGGCTATATATATTTTTGGTCATTGAACATAGTAAAGTGTTGCGTACCTTATAGTTTAGTTGATATTCTTGCTTTTCTTGATTAGTAAAAGATCTGACTTCCTTGTCAGGAATTTTATAATCACTAGTAAGCATAAAAAAGTTGTCTACTCCAGTATTGATAACAAAAGTCTTCATACGATCTCTCCAGTATTCATAGTCATTACCATCAAAGATAGGTGGTCTTGTAGGATTCAGATTATCAATTGATCCAACATTGACTCCTACCATAATTAAAATAACATTGGACACACAAACTTGTTAGTAGAAAAGATTCGTAATAAAAAAGTTTGGAATGAGATATTTCGGAATGGGGAAGTGAGCAAGAAAAAATTATTCGTGAGTATAAGTATTTCAGAGACCTCCTCTGATACCAAATGTAAGATTGGTATAGAGTAAGAGGTTTCCAAGCTCTGATACCAATTGTAGGATCGAAATAGTGATGTAGATGCTCAATTTACAAGAGGGGGGGGGGGGGTGAATTGTAAACTTTAATAATTCCTTTGGAACCTTTAAAGTTAGTTAAGAATAACTATGTTTTCTTTAAGCAAAGGAAGGGGCTAAGTTTAACAAAGTTAAACTTAGTAGATTCACAACACCACTAATTCCAAAAGAAAACTTGGAAAGAGATTCCGAACGTAGGTTCCGGAAATATGATTCTGGAAGTTGACACTTAACAAAAAATTACAATATGAGATTCTACCTTAAAGCGTATAGAATCTAAATGAAACAGAGTTCAAGTAAGGAAGTATAAGAAAGTTATACATTCCTTATATTACAAAATGCAGCAGAATATAAACAAGTAGTAAAACTACAAGTAACAAGATATAAGTCTTTTAACCCAAAGAGAAGGGTATCCAACAACCTTGGATAAAGGTCCCTTGATTTATACTTTCAAACAAGTATGTCTTACCCACACCAGGGTAAGCCCTCGATACGAAGATCGGAGTCTCTGTCTTGTTATCCCTGCAAGCCCTCAACTTCAAGGTAGTTGGCAACCTCTGTCTTCCTCAGCAAGGAAGCCCTCGAACTTCAAGGTAGTCGGCACCTCTGTCTTCCTATCCCCAGAAGCCCTCAAATTTAATCACCAACATTCGGAGTCGCACGTAGATTTGAGAGTTAATAAGAGCCTCTCTCTCTAGAAATCACTTCAAGCAAATTAGTCAGCCTTTCAACACTTTTTTCAGCAACAAGCTCTTTCAAATGAGATCATATTTATAGGTAAGGTCGGCTCCTTCTCCAACGGTCATATTTTCCTTAATGATCGGAGGGACTTGTACACGTGTCACTTAGACAACGGTTAGTTTATAACAAAACAGATGACATCGTTTTATAACAAAACAAGTGTAACAGAATGTACGACATTGTTTTAATTCTGACTCAAAGGTTCGGAATGAACGCTTCAGAGTAAAGGTTCAGAGTGTAATGAAAATAATAAGAGTAGACAAATTTTAGAAGTGTAACCTATATAAATGTTTTGAGTCTAACAAAGATATTTTTTCGGAGTCTGAATTAATTCAGAGTGTATAAAACAAAGATACTCAAATTCTGTTTAATAGGTGAATTCGGAATGAGAATTCAGAATAGGAATTCGTCATCAGAAATCGTAATGAGAATTCGTCAACAGAATTCGTAATGAGAATTCTTCATTGGATTTCGTAATGGGAATTCAGAATGAGATTTCTTCATTAGAATTCGTAATGAGAATTCTTCTTCAGAATTCATATCCTGAATCTGGAATAGAACTTAGTCAGAGTTCATATCCGGAATTCGGAATGAAACTTCCTTATAGTTTTTATCCAGAATCTGAATCCTAAAATAGAATGCTTTATATCAAAGTTTCAACGATTCTAAGAAAATAGAAATGAATCCGAATCTCGTACTTAATAAAAATATGGATGAAAATAAGATAAGGATAATTTTTCTTATAAAATCTATTTTGCTTATAAAAGCAATTTCTTAAGAAAGTATTTTTCTTATGAAATCAATTTTCCTTAAGAAAACGATTTTCCTTATAAAAGCGATTTTCCTTATAAAAGCGATTTTTCTTATAAAAGCAACTTTCCTTAAGATAAGGTGTTTGTGATTTTCAAAACAAGAAGGAATGGAAAAGTCATAAGGAAAACCTTATTGACTCAAAAACCTGTTTAAAGAGATCCTGTAAAAGACCTGGTACTTGGACACTGGATGTTCAACACATATGTCAGGAGACTTCTCATGCTTCAATAGTTTAGTAAAAGTTGATGGAGGCTTTGTCACCTTTGGTAATAACTCAAAAGGAAAAATCATCGGCTTAGGCCAGATTGGTACCACTGACTCAGTATTAATTTCTAAAGTTTTATTTGTTGATGGACTTAAATATAATTTGTTAAGTATTTCTCAGTTATGTGATGATGGTTTTTATGTTAAATTTGAAAACGATTCTTGCAATGTTTTTAATTTTAAAATGTTTTTGTGTTTTCTACTTTAAGAAATGAAAATGTTTATGTTGTTGATTTTAATTCATTAGCTAAGAAAAATATTACTTGTTTAAATGATTTTCATAAAGATTCTTGTCTTTGTCATAGATGATTAGGACACTGTAATGTGAATTCACTTAGAAAACATGCTAGGAAGAACTTAGTTAGTGACCTACCCAAACTTGAATTTCCAGCAGACAAAGTTTGTAATCCCTGTCAAAAGGGAAAGCAACATAAAGTTTCTTTTAAATCAAAGAAAGAAGTGTCAACTTCTAAACCTCTCGAGTTGGTTCACATGGATTTATTTGGACCATCTAGAGTTTCTAGTTTGAATGGGAAGCACTATGTCTATGTTTTTGTACATGATTATTCTAGGTATACTTGGGTATATTTTCTATCTCACAAAAGTGAAGCTTGTTCTTACTTTGTTAAATATTCCAAGCCTGTAGAGAACATTAGTGGACTTAAGATCAAAACTTTGAGAAGTGATCATGGTCATGAGTTTGAAAATCAAGAGTTTGAATCCTACTGCTCACACAGTGGATATAGTCACAATTTCTCTGCCCCTAGAACACCCCGGCAGAATGGTGTAGTGGAAAGGACGAATAGAACCCTTCATGAAATTTCTAGGACCATGCTCAATGAGTATGACCTGCCTATTTATTTTTAGGCTAAAGCTGTAAATACAACTTGTTATGTTATTAATACAGTCTTAAGCAGAAATGTTCTTAAGTGGACCCCTTATGAGTTGTGGAACCATAGGAATCCTACGGTTAACTACTTCAGAGTTTTTGGTTGCAATGTCTTTATTATTAAAACTAAAGATAATCTTTACAAGTTTTCACCAAAGAGTGATGAAGGAATTTTCCTAGGTTACTCTATTTCTAGTAAATCATATAGAGTTTTTAATAAAATAACCAAATGTGTGGAGGAATCTTTTCACAACAAATTTGATGAAACTGATCCACATGAATCTAAGACCTCTCTTGATAATCTTGACGATGATCTCTCTATTTTGAACCTTAATGATAAAGACAGTCGACCTGTTGTTAAAACAACCAATTCTAGTAATTTCCCAGAACCTGCGTCTGATGAACCCGAACCTTTTGATGAACCTGAAATCTCTAGTCCTACCTTTTCTAGACCAACTAGGACTCTAAAGAACCATCGTTTAGATGCTGTTGTAGGTAATTTAGATAGAGGAACACAGACTCAATCCTCTCTAAGAAATTAGGTTGAACATCAAGCTTTTCTTTCATAGTTAGAACCTAAAAATATCAATGATTATATCAATGATGAATTTTGGGTAATTTCTATGCAAGAAGAACTAAATCAATTAGAAAGAAACAAAGTCTCGAAATTAGTAGAAAGACTTAAGGACACTTTAACCATAGGCACAAAATTAGTGTTTAGAAACAAAGTTGATGAATCAGGAAACATCATTAGAGACAAAGATAGGCTAGTTGCACAGGGTTAAAATCAAGAAGAAGGAATTGACTATGAGGAAACCTTTTCTCTTGTAGCTAGATTATAGGCTATAAGGATCTTACTTGCTTTTGCATCACATCTGAATTTCAAGTTATATCAAATGGATTTGAAAAGTGCTTTTCTAAATGGTTTTATTGTTGATGATGTTTTTGTAGAACAACCACCTGGTTTTTCAAATCCTCATTTTCAAAATCATGTTTTTAAACTTTCTAAAACCTTATATGGTTTAAAACAAGTTCCAAGAGCTTGGTATGAAAGACTTAAAAATTTTCTTATTTCAAAAGGATTTTCAAAAGGAATTGCTGAACCCACTCTTTTTTATAAAAATAATTTAAAAAGATGTTTTAATAGTACAAATCTATGTTGATGATATTTTTTTGGATCTTTGAAAAATTCTTTATGTAATAATTTTTCAAAGGTTATGCAAAATGAGTATGAAATGAGCTTAATGGGAGAGCATAAGTATTTTCTTGGTTTTCAAATTTTTCAAACTAAAGATGGCATTATTCTGAATCAAAGTAAATATAATAAGGATTTATTAAAATGTTTTTGTTTGGATAGTATTAAGGGAAGTGATACACCTATGATTACCACCTGTAAATTGGATATTGATGAAATTGGTAAACCAGTTGATCAAACTAATTATTGAGGTATGATTGGGAGTTTACATTATCTTACTTCTAGTCGGCCTGATATTATGTTTAGTGTATGTATGTGCGCTAGATTTCAAGCTAACCCTAAAGAGTCACACTTACTTGCTGTTAAAAATATTTTCAAATATCTTAAAAATACTGCTAATTTGGGATTGTTTTACCCAAAAGGAAAATCATTTGATTTAATAAGGTATTCAGATGCTGACTTTTCTAGATGCAAGTTAGATATAATAAGCACTTCTGGAACTTTTCATTTACTTGGAAAGTCTCTAGTATCATGGTGTTGTAAGAAACAGAACTCAGTTGCATTGTCTACTGCTGAAGTAGAGTATATAGCTGCTGGTAGTTGTTGTGCACATATTCTATGGATGAAACACACTTTACTAGACTATGGATTTGTTATTAAACATGTTTCAATTAACTGTGACAACACTAGGGCGATTGACATCTCTAAGAACCATGTGTCTCACTCTAGAACAAAACACATTGATGTTAGACAACACTTTTTAAGAGATCATTATCAAAGAGGTGATATAACACATGAATTTATAGGCACTGAACTTCAATTAGCTGATATTTTCACTAAGACTTTATGTTCAGAAAGATTAAGTTTCATTAGACACGAATTAGAAATGATATCTTACCCTTAAACCATTAGAAACCTTGCCGTTAGGAGACCCCACCGTTGGAAACCTCACCGTTAGAAACCTCACCGTTAGGAGACCTTAAACCTTTAGAAACCTCACCATTAGGAGACCCCACTGTAAGAAACCTCTCCGTTAGAAACCTCGCCATTAGGAGACCATAAACCGTTAAAAACCTCACCGTTAGGAGTCCCCACCATTAGAAAACTCACCATTAGAAACCTCACCATTAGGAGACCTCACCATTTGAAACCACACCGTTAGAAACCTCACCGTTAGAGAATCCTCACCATTAGAGAATCCTCACCGTTAGAATACCTCACCGTTAAGAGACTTTACCAGTACATCTCACGCTGTTTTAAACTTATTTAAAGTTGAGACATCGAATTTTTTTATATATATGATTTATTTTAATTTTGGATCCTAAATGATATTAAAGCGAGTCTAGACATCACTCAATCTAACCACGAACTCATCTGTTCGAATCCCTCCAACCTAACCCTCTCAAGCCATATAACCCTAAACCTCGAATCTGTAATGGACCGTATCTGGAGACCCCAGGTTACATATGGGAGTGATGAGCCGCAAGCGAAAAGATAGAAAGTAACTAATGCTAGTACTAGTGGAAGTGGAAGTGGAAGTATTGCTCGAAGGAATCCAATAAACCTGCCTATCTCAAAGAGAGAGATTGCCGTTGAGAAAGAGGTGTGTGCAAAATGGCTCATGGAGAAAAAGTCCTTGGTTATTAAAGTTTTACAAGAACCAGGTTGGACTGAGTGCTTAATGAACCAAAATGGACCTTATTATCCAGGACCGGTGAAACAGTTCTATGAATTCGTTCATTTTGAGAAGACTGAAGAAGAAAGCATAATGTTTTCTTATGTGAATGGACATGAATTTTCATTTACTTCATTGGAATGGGCTGGGAACTTAAGAGTTCTGCATGAAGGAGATTTTGCTTTCTATTAAAAATTTTTTCCCTCAACCAGTGATGTGTTTAAGTATGAGGATGCCTTGTTGGAGTTGACAGGAGATGTAACTCATAGAAAGGTCATTGCTGCATAAATGACAGGGGAAGATAAACTTCTTTTCAAGTTTATTCAACAAGTAATTAGTCCAAGGAGAAGAGATTTTTCTACACTGAGATTCCAGGACATTTATTTGCTACATCTGTTGAAGCATGGAGTTAAGGTAAATCTGTGTAGATTGATTATGATTCAGATTGAAGAGATGACTAGACCAAAGTCTAAGTCCAATGCACTTTTCTTTTCTAAATTGATTTCTACTATGTTGAAAGAAATGGATGTTGCTGGACCTTAGGATGAAATTATAGTAGTTAAGGATAACTTCTGCATCACCAGGACTGTCTGTAAATACATGAAGGTCAGTTGAAATCTTTGGAGAAAATCATGGGTGAATGATGATGGAAAAGTTTATGACAAGTTCACTCATGTGGATCATCCGTCTAGACCAAATGATATAAGGGATCCTGGTCTTGGACCAGATGAGCCAGAACCGGTTTACAATGATAATGAAGCTGAGGAGGAAGAGACATCAGTAGAGGAAGGAGGAGACCCAGACTTACCCATTAGTCTTGTGCATCAAGTTATTTCTTTTGGAGCAGCTAGCCCTCAAAAAAAACTTCCAAAGAGAGAAAATGTCTTGAAGGACAGTGATACAGAGACTACATAAGAAGGAGAAGAAGCATGCCAGTATGTTTTCAAGGACCCCTCTAAGGAGTATGAGGCAACTGAATCTGGTCATGATGTTAATGGAGAAAAGGAGGCTGATGGTGAAGCAGATGATGAGGAAAATGTTGAAAAAGAGCTCAGTTTGAGTCCTCTAATAGTTAGTACAGTCAGGACAGTGCCTGATCAGAAAGAAGTAGCAGCATCACCTGTTGGTGAGAGAGTCATTAATGACTCAGAACAAATGGATATTGAATCTGCTACAGTTGTAGAGGAAATTGCAGAATTACATCAGGAAGATCGGTTGTAAGAGATACCTCAAGAGAATATTCCATGTTAGGGTGAGAATCTTGGCCCAGTATCAGTGCTATATGACATTGAAGGTTGGACATCAGATCCCAGATATAAGATTCTTGGACTTTCTTATGGAGATTCGGTTGAGGAAGACCAACCCCAAAAGGAATCAGTTACCTTACCCACTATGGCTAAAAATGTGGCAACCAAGGAGGACCTTGAGTCCTTAAAAGATGAATTGAAAGAAGCAATAAGGTAATCAGTGGAAGATATGAAAAAAAGTATGGTTGAAGAGATGAAAATCGTGGAGCAATCCCTTGAGTTATCCATTGGATGTGGTGTGTCCAGTCCTGTGAAAGAAATGATGGATGAACTTAGAGTGTTCCACACTCAGATTGAGAGTTGGACATGAGTTGTAGTTGCTTTGAGACAATCGATTGCTTCTCTGACTACCATGCATAGCTCTCAAACTCAAGTAAAATCTGACATTCGATATATCAAATAAGTGGTCAAGAAATTTGTGGAAGTTTTTGAGGCCTTTAAGAAGTCAGTCAAAGAACATTTGAATAGTCAGTATGAACTTGTTCAGAAGGTAGTTAGTAGTCTGACTCAATCCTTCAAGGAGATAGTGGCCTTCTCAATGAAAGCTCTTCCCTCATCCAGGTCCAATGTCAACCTTGACCAGATCCGCACTATTATTCAGGATGAATTGTCTATGTCCAGTCTCAATGGTGCATCAGATTCTATGATTATTGCTACCACTAGGGAAGTTAGTAGTTTTTTTCATGATCACCTACAGGCAGCTACTACTTCTCAAGAGGAAATAAAGAATAAGGTGGATGCTTATTTTGAAAAGGTTTATACAAAGCATCAGCTGAACAACCATTTCAACCTCTTACTGGAAAATATGAAGTTACCTCTAGTGACCCAAGCCCTCACCAAACAGGTTAGTAAGCTCAGTGAGCTTACTCCTTCTTTGGAAAAATTCATTGAAAATAGAGATGATTTTGTATCTACAATGGAGAGAGGAGGAGGCATTATAATGGATTTCTGGAACCTGTTGCTTCCCTTCCTGCATATGGATTCCAGACTAGTGATTGTACCTCCTGCCCTTCCTGCTTCTGCCTCTAGGAGTACTCCTCAATTGACTCCAGTTCAAGCGATCAGGAGCTTGACACCGATGATCACTCAGAGGAGCGCAGATTTCAGATCCGGTACAGTTTCTGTAGCTGAACCACCAGTTGTGCCTTCAGCTATTTTGAAACCCTCTACTGATCCTAAGGTAAAGACACCAATTCCAGAGAAGGATTGAGTGTTTCTAGATCTTTTTTTATAGGAATCAATTGTTTTTTTGTTCTGATTTTATTAGTGTATCTTTTGTATATTAATGAAATTCATCTTCATTCTCTACTTTACTGAGTTTCTATTACTTTGTCTTTTATTCTCTGCTAATATTTATCTTCTCTCTGCTACCCTTCTTTTTGTTAGAAAATGAGAAAATGAGAAACTGAGACCAAATAAGAAATGAGACCTAAGAGTTAACAAAGGGGGAATAAGAAACTGAGACTTGAGGAAATAAGACTTAAGAGAGAATCTTGTAGTACAACTGAAAGGGGGAGGAATATGGAAGTTTTGATCTAAACAAAACAAAAGAACCTTTTTCCTCTAATAATTTTTCAATTTTCTTGGCATAAGTTGTGATTATAAAAAAGGGGGATATTTTTAAACCCTCTAAGAATCTATTTTCTTTATTATATTTTGATAATCCCAATTATGATTATTTGTATTTTATTAATCCCTATTTGATCAATGAATAAATACTAATTTGGGAATATAGCTACTTATTTTCATTAAGTATTGTTTAAATACTAGTCTTTAGGTTACTGGATGTTTGAACACTCTGACTTAACATATTCTTCCAATAGATTCTTAAATAGAACAGAGCTACCGACACAGTTGAGTCTACCGATATGTGAGAGCTACAGATACAGACTAGTCACCGTTACATTAGAGTCCACTGTTACAGATAATAGCTACCATTACAGAACAGAGCTACCGATACACACAAGTCCACTGATATGTTGAAGCTATTGTTATCAAAGGAAGTCTACCAATACATCAAAGTCTACCAATACAAGACAGACCTACAGCTACCGATACAAGACAGACATACCGATATAGATCTACCGATACAAGACAGAGCTACCGCTACCGATATAAAAAGGTTACCGTTACATCAAAGCCTACCGATACTCGATGGTCACCGATATGATGGTCTACCGATACACGGAAGGTTACCGATATACTAATCCTACCGATATAAAAAGGTTACCGATAGAAAGGCTACTTTTACTCAAGTCTACCATTACACAAGAAGATACTGTTACTCAGGCCTACCGTGACATCTACCAACCGATATCCAAAGCTACCGTTCCAGAAACAGAACCCGACACTGAATTAATTTCTTTATAATTATTTAATCTAATAAATGGTCATATCAGGTATATTTTAATACACTGACATTTATTTAATGTGTGTTGTTAGATGTCAGGGAACCGTACCTCGTACCTGCAGAAAGAAATCATTTCTTTTTCCGGAGCTCGTACTTTAAATAAAAGAAGGATGTGCTGCTACAAAAAGATGTGAAATGAATATACGAACATATAGAGACATAGATACCATGAGGTGTGCAAAAAAAGAACAACCAAGTGTGAATGAAAAGAGACGACAAAACTTACACGAAGAACTCATTCATTACTACATACCAGTGAAGAGCTGAGAACGAGAACATAACAAAAGAACTTCATCGACTACTATCTCCTCTGTCTCTACACCTGGAAGTCAAGGAAGTAGAAAACACTTTGTTTTCCAGTCAAAAACCAGAAGAGGACACATAACCAATTCTGATCAATCCAAAGGAGTCCAGAGCTGAACTGCAATCACTAGAGCCATTTCTAAACTCTAAATCTTTGCCTCTGTGATTTACTTTTTATATATTGAGCAGTGTGTGTTATTCGGTGTATTTTACACACACACTGTCTCCTATACTTTAACTGGAGGATCTGTAAATCCTCACTCAAACTCTTGCATATTTTATTTCCCACTGGGATAGTGGTAGAGGTCGTGTGTGACCTGGACAGCTGGAGCTATTGTTTTTGTTCCCACGAATAACAGTGGTAGAGGTCTTGGACCTGGACAGTTGCATACTGTTGTAATCCCCGATCCAGAGTGTGGATCACTTTTATATAACATTTTGAGAGGACTAAGTCTCAGCTTGAGACTGAACCTCTTGGTTAAACCTATTTTTCTTATTTATTTTCAAAGTTATTTTTATTCCACTGCAAACTACTTTAAAAACAAAACTGTTTTATAGTCACTTTGATAATTACACTTCCAAGTGTTTATATTTTTTGTAAATCAGTAAGTTAGTTTCAAAAGTTAATCACTTATTCTTATTTGATTAACTGGGAAATAATCAATCCTTTGAGAACCTAACAGAACCTTTATTTTGATATAAATTTACTACAGTTTAATTCTGTGTTTTATTTGGCGGATTTTAAGACAAAGTTTTTATACAGAAATTTTAATTGGAACTCAATTCACCCCCTCTTGAGTTTCCACTCTGACCAACATAACTCTAAAAAGTTTGTATTGTGATTGAACATATTTTCAATTGGTGCAAAAAAATTGGTCCTTACTACACAAATGTTTTGACACTCCTAATAGATATTCATAGGTTAATTTATAACTTATTTACAACCAAGGATACATGATTGGAAAATGTTTATACGATTTGAAGATATTCCCATTGAAATAATTTTTATAATTATGATATTAGAAATGAGTGAATTTTTTAAATTTATGTAAATTGATTCACTAGTTTTGGATTTATACATTATGATTTATAATTGTATAATTTAATATATTACAGTCCAATATTTAATATAACTCATAGTTGAATTAATGGGAACCATATCAAAATCAATAATCCAGATATTATGAATTATTATTCCACTAATGATGTTTTGAAAATATTTCTACCAAACAACATTCTTAATCATTGTCATACAAAATGACGGTAGGGAATGAATATAAAAATAAAGAATGATAAGGGTTTACCTCATACCAAATAAATTATTGTTCTACAAGTTATTATGTAAATGTTTTCAGTTAAAATATTTGATGAATAAATATTAATGTTGACCCAATGATGTTATTGTTATGGTTTAGAGATTTATCTATTATAAATGGAATCATTTGATAACCATATTATTCAAGGAAAATATTTATAATCATATATAAAGGATTTTAACTCCTTTATGGATCTTATGATTCAAGAATAATAAAATTTTACTATTTAAAGATCCATTAATCATTGTGAATATTAATTTATTATTCTATGATGTGAAGTCAAAAAGATCAAAGAAAAATCTAAAGATAAAATTGTTACCATGGAATATAAATATATCTATAATGTGTAATTTCCTATAACCTATCTCTTAATTGAAAATGAATTAATTGGCCTTCAAAAAAGGGAATTGACATAAATTTTCTCTTAAATAATCACATAGTTCTTAATTGATGGTCATTTAAAAAATCACAGTTAGATGGTTTCAAGGTCCTTATCCTTCCATTTAACAGTCACTTTCTAGTGGTCTATGCACTATATCAATATTGAAAATTATTTGGTATTTTCATAAATTTATATATCATCCCATTAAACAAATGTTCTCTTATAAAGAAACATTGATATGTGGTATTTAATATGATCTTTATACCCAACTTCCATTTTATCAAGCAGATGTTTAATCAATCATTCTCATGATGGGTGATTTCAAGAATGCTATTTTAAAATGTGGAACCCTTGATTGTCAAGATCATTATTAAATTGAGAGGATTTAATATATATGTGCGATATAATATGTAACACCAATAGATTCTTAAATAGGAATATCATGTTTGATATTATGTATTACACATAATGAAAAGATTGAAATAAAATATAAAACCATATGTCTTTTGGATGCATTAATTTTTATGAAAATTCAATGTATTTTATTTTCAATGTACACGCCACAGGGTTTAAACAAAACATGTGTTTCCATTAAAATAGTATTATTAAACATAAACATTATATCGTTTCTGTGAATATTGTGGGAATGAATTTTAATTATATATTCATGAAATTTTATTTTTTGTAAATGTATAAAATAAATTTAATTTTTATATGTTAATTTGAAATAAAATAAAATCTATTTCAAAGGGAATAAAATTTTCTTATTAAAACTATTCTTTTGAAAAGGAGGATTATTTTGGTAGAGTTAACATAATAGAACATTACTTTTTACACATTTATTATGATATATATGGAAAAGTAAACTACAATTTTTTTTATTAAAACATAAATATAATGTTGGGGTGACATTTTTGTATTTTTATGAGATGTCCCCTTTTTAATATATAGTGAAAGGTATTGAATTTAATTGAAATAAGACATTTAATTTGAATTATTTTAAATTTTAATTATTTATAAATTTTGTTTTAGATTCTAAATTTTTAAATAATATACATACTATTCGAAATGTGTTATTTTAGTAAATTTTTTTTGGAATATTAATATAAACTTTTGGAAAATTTTGAACATTTTATCTATGAATACTCGATTTCTCAATGAATTTATATGGTTACTTTTAAATATTAATTTTCCACATATTTAAATGGAATATATAAAATTGGATTCATTATTTCGAATTAAAATTAGTCATATTATATGATAAATACAGACTAATGTTTGAATATAAATAATTGTTAAAATATTATATGTTATTTACTATGGTTATGATTAAAATGGGATTATTAGGAGTTGAACTAAATTGATCTCAGATAAAATTTCCATGAATTTTGAATAAATTATATTATATGGACATATTAAGAAATTAAAATTTTGGTTGTCTTGATGAGTCTTTGATTATGATATTTTTGAAATGGGATAATTGAGGGTCCATATTCTTCATTTTAAAAATTACAGTTATTCCTCTCTCATCCCCTATAAAATGCCTCCAAATATCCTCTCTTCCTCACACATTCTCATCCTTATGGTTCATCCCAGCCTTGCACAACATCAAAACCCTCAAACTAGTATCATATATTTGGTTTTGAATTCAATTTTATTAATACTTTGGGTACAATCATAAAGAGGTGATCTTAGATGATATAAAATAACTAATTTTTTTTATTTTTAACATAAACAAATTTAAAATCCATTTAATTTAACAAAACATAATTAAAATTATATCTAAAATATAATCCTATGAAATTATTTAAATTTAATAATATATATCTATATCATCTTCCCAAAAATAGAGAATGACAATTTATCATGTGTGTATGGTAGATTACTCTCTCTCGAGACGATATGACACATATTCTATCAACACATATCATGGATTAGAATGATGATGGAAATACTATATATATATAGGATTTATAACATAAGAATACATATGTAGTAAATAATAAAATATACCTTTTAAATATCTACTATTTAGGGGATATAGTAATTTCACTCTTGTGTACGACAGACTGTGGCCTCATGAATCTATATGATTCATTTTACACTTACTCTTTACATAGAAGGAAATAATTATATTATTAATGAATATATGTGTTATAAATTACATAATAATAATATAACTGAAATTTTTACCTATACGAAAAGGTAATATATGAAAAAAATGACATTCATTCAAAATGATAACGTCATTGATGTATATGCGGACCTCCACCTTCATGAACATGGGTGATTATCCTTTCATCACCAAACAACATGTATAATATATATTAGTATATTAAATTAAATAATATTGTACTACTAAAATTTTTATCATTCTATAATTGTAAAATAACACTCACCTTCTTTCCCTAATGATTTCTAATAAATTTAAATGTAACTACTATGTATCTGTGACCTACCATCATCATGATTGGAAATCTATTCATTTTTCATCAAATTCTTTCGCTATTAATTTTAAAAAAATAATAGATATAAATATATTATAATTATGTTTTATTTATTTTTAGATATATTTAAATAATGACCTCTTTTAAAATAATAAACCGAACAAATAAATTTTTACACCTAAGCAACATATAATCAGAAAAAATTTATGTAAACCTAATTAATAATTTAATCATATATAAAATAGGAATAAATGAAATAATCGTAAAAATAAACAAAAAAAATATTCAACAAAATAATAAAATTAATTTTAATATTTATGAATTTAAATGACCTCTATGATGAGTCATACTCATGTTAAGGGTTTCTTATATCTCTTTTATTTTCATAATATGTAGACTCTATTCAACTCATTTTTATTTTTTATTTGGTATATATTCTACCATATTTCTAAAATATAATAAATTCATATAACATAATGGTATTTTCTATATCATTTAATGTTATTTAGTTCTTGAGGATTATAATTTAAATGTTTCTAATTTGTAATGGGGTTATTTCACTATCTCATCACTATTTCAAATTGAATTTTTATGTATCTATAAGGGTAATTTTGGGATAATTCAATATTAAAGTCAATATGTTATATTGTCCTTTAGTTAGTCATGAATGTTTCAATGTACAAGTTCTATTTTGAATATTTTTTTAACTAAAATTTATTGATAAAATGTATTGTGTAAAATCATACATTATTCCTCTCTTCAGTCAAACATGGAATTAATTTTAAAATGATGTTTTTTTTAAAATTATTTCTAAATTGATTAAGAATTTAAAAAATTATTTTTTAATTAAAATGTACCCGATTTATTAATTTTTTTTAAAAACCGTGAAAGGAATATTCTTCTCTTTCCCTAAATGATGATCTTTTTTAAAAAACATTTTGATGTAAAGGGAATATTCATTTTATATTGTATGAAATGTAAGGAATAACCAGCCATCATGAGCATAATTTCCATGAATATTAGAATGTATGTTTAGATGGGTTTTTTTAAAATGTGTTTCCAAATATTCAAGAAATTGATTTTTAATGCTACTTTTAATGAAAATTATTTTGATAAAATTTTATGATTATTTTAAATAGATATTTTGATCATCAATGAAAGGTTATTTTACACATGAAATATTCCATGATATCATTTGAAATAATATTCCATCAAGGAGGTAATTCATTTATGTTACTTATTCATTAATAGTGATATACTTCAACGATACCTTATTTTTTATATTTCTGGATAGTTCATGATCAATTTGACTGGGGATATAATATTTTGATATTGTTAATTTTATTTTTAATGGTTTATGATGATTTTTATTGATTTATTAATGTATATACATTTTTATGATAGTACAAATATAAATATTTACATTCACCATGTTTCACCACATTAATATGAGGAATTCATTTTATATAGTATGTGATGAGTAGGGTATGTTATTTCCCATCAAGGAATTAATCTCTCATCATGAAAATTGGATTTGGTAATCCATAAGGCCTTAACCATTTTTATATATATCATGGAATACATACCCGTAGTTATTTAGATTTATTTAAATAAAGGATTCAATATTTTTTTAATTTCATTCATTATATATTCCATCATTATGAATTTATTTAGTATAATCCAATGTGATTATTCTTTTATAGATAATACCAAGGGTTATGGTTGAAGAACATGTGATTATTTTTATTATAGTAGTTGATAATTATTTACTCCATCCAAATTATGAACATATTATTGATTAATTGTAATTTTGTTAAGAAATTTACCTTTCCATATTGATTATTCCATAGTTATTCATAGCTTCTATTATATCCTTACCCTTACTGAGCACCAAAGATCACCCCATTATTAGGATTAGTTTTCCGAAAAAAAACTATGAAGTGTCTTTGGATTGATATATAGCGATACATAATGATAAATAATTTAATTCTAATATAAAATACTATATATATATATATATTATATCTTAAATTTTAATAATAATTTTTAGTATTTACCTACATTACCAAGACTACCAGACAATTCTGTCCTTTTGGATGTTATAAATTGTGTAATATAAAAATTTGACAATGTTGTTACTATCTTAAGGGATACAATGGTTACAATGGTATAATAACTCTTGAGATAATGAATAAATTTATTATTATGATATTTTATATAGTCCTCAGATTATTCATGGTAATTAAAACCAAAATACCAATAAACAAACCGCTCAAAAAACATTATTCAACAAAAATATATAGAAACATCATCTCATTTAACTCAATAGAAGTCCTTCAATGGTCTATGGGATATTCATTAGAAGAGGGTATTGACTCATATAATTAATTGATTCCCCACAATCAAGAAAATTATCATGAAATCGATCCTTAGGATGAAATTCATATCCCTTTATTGTAGTCATTATTTTTTCTTATCAATTCCTTGCTTTATTCTATCCATTTTTACACATTAAAAAATTTACCACTTTATGGAGAATTGTTCCCAGTGTATCCTTACAAATTTCCAAAATGATGTAAATGGGGCCTTAATTTCCCCATGGTCTCCATCATTAAATATCTTAGAGGAATCCATCATTCTATTCTTTGGAAAGTATAAGAGTTATTTATGGTAAAGGATGTTATTCATATTTTCAGATTACATATTAGGAATGTTTGTGTTAACCTTAACTTCAGAAATATCTCCAATTGATTTCCAATAGTGACCACATTTACCATCATATTCAATGTTTTCATGAATCATTAGAGTTTCTTCCATTAACTAAAGGAAAAAATTATAGTGTGAGCCCCAATAATCATAGTGTGAAACCATATATTTTCTAACGAACTGATCTTTTATTAATAAAATTCCCATTTTAGTTTAATCACATGTATTATTATGTAATATTGTTAATGAAAAATGATCTTACTTGTTTTTATTATATCCTATCAGATTCAAAATACTGTTAAGTATAATTAAACTTGTCAATATAGCCATTGAATAGTGATGACACGATTTGTATAAATATGTGGTTAAAAAATTAATTGGAATATATTAAGAATGTAATGGCCTCAAAATGTAGGATAATACCATTTGAAGCCCATTTATCGGAGATTATAGGGGGATATAATCATTGGAATTTTCCATTGAACAAGACCATAAATAGATCCTACAACCTATGATAAAGAAAACCATTTAAAAGATATGTTAAATATCATCGAGATAATGGACCAAACCATGTATATAAAAATACAATATGCATGTATCACCATCACACACCATACTTTTAGGGTGTATTCTGGTGTATTAAATGGAAAACTATCATGAATATTATAGTATGAATATGTATATTTTTTCAATATAAAATTTTAATTTTTTTATTTCCATTTCTTTTTAAATGTTTTCACATACAATTAATAATAAATTGCATATTTAATTGGTATGAAAATGCAATTATGTTGTTTATTTTGTTAAATTAAAATATTTTTTAAATAAATAATATTTTCATAAATATTATTATTTTATAATTTTTAATAAATATAAATGATCAATGATTTTTAGGAACTCATATTTAATTATTCTAAGGGTTTGACAATTTTAATAGTTACAAACCCTATCAATTCTAAAACAAAAGATTATTATTATTTTAAGAGATAAATTTCACATATTTTTTAAATTATCTTTTTCAAATTAATAATATTTTGTGAATCAGAATGTCAAAATTATAAAAAGGGTACTTTTTAAAATATTTCATTAGACAGATGATGTTTCCATTATATATTAATCCTTCTATTTTTAAATCCAATTATTGGGATTTTCTATTGAGTAAATATAGTTTCATTATGACTTTTCCATAACTTTATTTTATTAAAATCACAAACACATTTTCCTAAGAAAAATTATCTTTCTCAAAGAATTATTTTCTTATTGAAAAATTTCTTTCTCTATGAAATCTTTAATACATCCACTTGGTTTTAAATGTTGTATTTACTGTCTTATCAAAAAAATATTGACCATTTTTTTAATAAATAAAAATTTGATCCTTATTAAAAACCATATAATATTATCGTTCCATAGAAATATAATCTTACTATATTTAGACACTGGATTATATGAAATTCAGACTCTGAATTCTATAAAATTTGAACACCAAATTCTCTAAAATTAAAACTATGAATTATATAGAATTCAGACACCGACTTATCTGACATTCAGACTCCAAATATTTTAAAATTCAGACTCCAAATTATCTAAAATTTATGATTTTAATTCTTTGAAATTTACAATGCTAATTCACTAAAAATCAGATACTAAATTCTTTGAAATTTAGACTCCAAATTATATGAATTTCAACTCCTAATTGCAAGAAATTTAGGCTCCTAATACTATAAAATTATTACTCTGAATTACTCTGAATTCTGACTCTGAATTCATTAGAATTCAGGATCTGAATTCCTCAATATTTAGACATCAAATTCATCAAAATTCAGACACCGATTATCCATTTTTTCGAATATGATTTTTCATATATTTAGACATTGTATTCTATATTCCATAGATTCTGATTATTCATATTCAGGTAAGCTACATTACTTTTCTAACCAATTGTTTCAATTTTATCAGATCATAGATTCTTAAACAAGATACTATTTTTCTTATATATTATTTATTCATATGCATGATAGCATTTCCCATGTTATAAATACATAAAAAAATGTTTTAGAATTTGTTTCTAACCATTGGTTCTGTGACACATATAAATGTCCCTCCTAAATTTAAAGAAAAATATTATCACACGAGGAGAGAGAAAAAAGTTGTAATCCTTACCTATAAACAAGAGCACATTTTAACAAGATCTTAACCAAAAACACACATTAAATGAGATTTAATAATATGATACTGTGATGTGATTCATAGAGAGATAATGACTCTCAAGCATTGTGAATTTTTCAACATCTTAGTCAACCGTGTGTAACTTGTTCATCTTGGGGTGCGTGACACTGATTTTTGTTGTGTAAAATCAAGGAATTATGGATATATTAAGACAGAGGTGAAAAATACCTTAATATTGGCGGACATTCGTGGATACGAAGATGGAGGTGCTGACTACCTTAATGTTATAGGGCCCACAAGAATCACATGACAAACTCTAATGTTCTCGTTGAGGGCGTACACTAGTGTGGGTAAGATATAATTTCTTGAATGTATAAATCAGGGGACCTTTATACAAGGTTGTTGTATATCATTCTCTTTGGGTTAAAATATCTCATAGTTATTTACATTCTTTGTTGCATGTTTTATTTCCCAAAATATTATTAAATAAAGAAGTTATAATTTTCTTAAATTTTTTTTGTACCCATACATACTCTGATAAATAATTATTATGTACTCTTTATGGTAGAATCTTTACCTATGATAATTATTCTTATATTATATAATGTATAACTTATTTTAGTTATGGTTTCTTATAATTAGACTTGGGCCCTTCCAATTAACCCTTTTTTTTTGATAAAAAAATTATATTTGTGAATTTACATTATTTAACATTGTTAATCGTAGATTTATTTACGGTTAAAAATGAATGTTTTGAAAGATACAATTCACCCCTATTGAAATTTATCATCTTCATATTTTATTTAGATTATACAATTGGTATTAGAGGTGGTATCTAAAATACTTATAATTATATAAGTATTTTCTTGATCAAGTCTTACTTTATTAACTTTTCAAACTAATGTTTTCATTAAATATTATCTTTATAAAATATTGTGTTACAAATTATTTTGGAGGAAAGGTATTTTTCTTTTGGAAATGGAATGTATGAATGTCAGATCTATACAAGACCATTGTCCTAACAGACCGTGAATATCATATGGTAATGATAATAAGTAGTGGGTAGATAGGATAAATAATTTTTCTACTAATACTGTAGTGGATAATTTTTTAATGTTTATTAGAGATTACAAAATTCCAAACAATAAAGTCATAACATTTACCAACCAATAAATATAATAATATCATCCAAATTATAAGGTAGAAAACACTTTTTTGAGTTCTATGACAGGGAATAAAGATAGACAAATATCTTCATGTGGAGTTGCCTACTGTATTTTAATGAAACTAGAATTCACTTATTTTGGAACTTGTAATGTGATAGAAACTAAAATAGATATGTTAAGATATAAATATAATGGGTCTTTATTTTATTATAGAGAACATTTCTGAAATTTGATACAATGATTTATGTCCATTGTTAACAATCATCAATCTATGAGAGTGAATGGTCTTGGTGATCAAGTTCTTTTGGACAAGATAATTTATTTTAGGCCCAATGAGTGGGAATCCAAAAGGATAACTATTGATGAAAATATAAAAGTATCAAACATTTATATTCATAAGTTATATGTAACTTTTATTAATCATGAATCAATAATAAAGAGATATACTGATCACAATAATGAAAATGGAAGTTTATCTTGCACAACTACTTCTAAATCCAAGACTCCAGACATGGTAACTAGACCTAAATCTATGAAAGATGTTATAATATTTGAATAAAATGAATGTGAACCATGTGAGAATAAATTACATAATATTTCATGATGTATAAACAAGATCATGGGAAATAATGATTTTTAGTATCGATATTAGAATAATGATAGGAAGGACTAGAAATATTCTGAAGTAACCTGTTATGATTTCAAAAGAGTTGGACATATCAGAACATATTTCTGTAAGCTTAAGATAAATGATAGAAATAATATTAATTCTGAAGGAAATATAAATACGTACTACAAATATAAAGATAAAAATGTCTGGAATTCTATTAACACCTGGATTGCAAGTGGTGGTGCCTCTTCAGATGAGTCTTTAGTACATGAATCTTCTAGAAAGAAAAATATTGGTCTTATATCCGAATTACCTATTGAAAATCATTTTTATGGCTAAGTTACAATATAATAAATCTATATCCAATATTTTATTAAATGCTAATTTTCCTAATGAAGGATATTATTAATAATTAGATGAATAATCATCCTCATTATAAGGTAATTCATTACCTTTATTTAAACAAGTATTTTGATTATCTAAATTACTTTATAATGAGTAATTTAAAAAAAACAAAGTAAGTAAAATCAAATTCTAGAATTTATGTTTTAATAGAAGATGTATCATATCATTCTAATGATCTTGATAAAAAACACTTGATATAGAAAATATTTTCGAAAACATTAAGAATTTTAATTCTGAGATGGAAAAATATTCTAAGGAACATGAAAATTTTATTCCTAAGGAAATATTTTTAGAGGATAACTCAAAATATAAGAATAATTAGAATGGGGATATGAATTTAGTAGTGACACTAAGATATGAAAATCTTTCCACCATGAAATATTTATCAAATTTTACATCGGGAAGGAAATAATTTTATATATCATATTTAATTATTTTTCCTGTTAATAATAGTTCTAGATTGGGTTTACTCATTCAAAAAATATTTTTAGTCGCAATTATTTCACACAAAAAAGTGCCCTTTTTTGCCCTAAGTTTTAATGTGGTGGAAATTCGGAGATAAATTTTTATTTAAATAAACTCAATACAAATGGTTTCACATGGCTTATTTTTTTATGAAAATGTAGATGCCTAAGATTTTACATTCTAAAATTTCCAAATCCAAACATCTTTGGATTCAAAAATCCTAACTCTTTTATTTTAAGAGTCACAAAAAAAGTACCATGAACAAATCATGGTACATGGATAGTGGATGTTCCCAGCACTTTAATGGTAACAAAAACATCATTGAAGATATTATCAAGATGAAATGAGGAAATGTAACTTTTAATGTCAATGCTTATAGAGAAATTGTTGTTATAGGTCAAATTGTTATTATATGATAAGATTTTATTCCAAATGGTTTATTTGTTAATGGTCTTAAGCACACCATTATAAAAACCATAATATTATTAGATGAAGGTTACCATTTGAATTTTACGAATGATAAATTTCTAGTACATAGTTCCATGGAAGATTTTATTCTCTCTTCCCAAAGGCATGATGATTTTTATACACTTAACAATGAAGACCCAGGAACCAAGAAATACCTTTTATTAGTGAAATGGATGATCAATCATGGTTATGGTACAATGTAACCTAATGAACCAAAAAATTCTCTAATGAAAAACTTATTAAAGATCAACAAGAGATTATATTTTTATTATTCAAAATTTTGGGATCCCTGCTAATATGGAAAAAAATTTAAGTCATGTTTTAAATCAATCAGTGAAGTCTTAACATCAGATGTATTATAGCTAATGCATTGTGATCTTTTCTGTCCAACATAAACTAAAAGTATTGGAGACAAATACTATTCATTTTTTTAGATGATGATTACAGTAGATTTAGATGGGTCTATTTTCTTACAAAGAAATATGAATATTTTTTTTCATTTCAAAACATCATGATCCCATGATAAAAATAAGAAAAACAGTCCATAGATAACTATTCATAGTTATCATGGAGTAAAATTTTAAAATTCAGTTATTGATTTCTTTTGTAGTAATAAAGACATTACTCAGAACTTATCTTCCCCAATAACTCTTCAATTGAATGGTGTTATTGGAAGAAGAAATCGATTTATTCAAAATATAACTAGAATGATGATGAGTTAATATTATATTACTATAAAAATTATGTTTGAAGATTGTATTACTTCTTATTATAATGTAAATTAAATTTTAATCATACATTTTTTTAATAAAGCATCTTATGAATTGTGGACTGTTTGAAAACTTATACATTCATACTTCAAAGTATTTGGATGAATTGTAATCATTTTTTAAACTAAACGATAAATTACATAATTCATAGAGAAATATGATGAAGGGATTTTCTTAGGATACTCCACAACTTCTAATGATTATAGAGTTTTTTTACAATAATTCTTGAATTGTCAAAGAAACTGTTCATTTTATCTTCTATGAAACTGATCCTTTTATTTTTAAACAAACCCAACCTATATCATCAGATGTGTTTTCAAAAACTGAAAATCATAATTTGATATGATATTCTTCTAATAAAGAAAATAATAATGTATATATTCCTAAGGAATTTAACCCTAAATGTTTCCAACATTATGTTGATAAACATGTGTAACAAAACCCACACTAGTTGTTTCTTAAGAATCATCTGAGTGATAATATCATTGGTGTTTTAAATCAACTTGTAACAACTAAAAGTTATTTAAGAAATTATGTATAAAATCCATCATTTATTTCCAAATTAGAACTTAAAATCACTAATCAAGCATTATGATATGATGATTGTATTAAATATATGAATGATGAACTAAATGAATTTGAATGTAATAAATTATGGACTTTGGTAAAAAGACCTATGAAATTCTTTTTAATTGTAATAAAATGGGTTTTCAGAAATAAATTAATGTATAGTGGAATAATAGTTGGAAATTAAAAATTATAGGTTTTTAATGCCTATAATCAACATTAAGTAATATACTTTGATGAAACCTACACTTTAGCAGCTATATTTGATTCTATATGTATTCTACTTGATTTTTAGCATTCATTAATTGTAATCTTTTTCAAATGAATGTAATCTATGATTTTCATAATGGATTTGTTCAAGAGGATGTTTATGTTGAATAAAATATTGGTTTTGATGAAAAAAACATCCTAAACATGTTTTTAATTTTACCGATGAATAATATGGACTTAAACAAGCCTTTAAAGCCTTGTATGAGAAAATTACTAGATTATTGTTACAAAAATATTATGTAAAGAAAACTGTTAATCCAATATTTTTATAAATAATGATATGAAAAAGGTATTCATTGTTAATGTTTATGTGGATGAAATTATATTTATGTTAAAAAAGAAATATTTAACTGATTCCTTCACGAATCTCATGAAATATTATGTCGAAATGAGTATGATGGGTGAGTCAAAATATTTCATTGGTTTTAAAATTTCTAAAAAACCATAAGAAACTTATAAGTATCAATATAAGTATATTAAATATATTTTTAAAATTTATGAATATTACAACACTAAAAATATAAGTACTACAATAATCACCACAAAATCTATTGATCTTGATGAACTTGGAATCCAGTAATTCAAACCGATTTTTGAGGTATGATGGGATGTTTATTATAAATAATTGTAATTCATCCAGAACTAATGTTTTTATTATTTCTATGTGACAGATATCAATATAATCCAATATAATATCATTTAAATATAGTGAAAATAATCTTTCTCTCCTTATAGGGAACCATGGAATGAGGAGTTTTCTATTGTTCGGGATATGATTTTGTTTTAATTTTTTTAGATGCTGATTATGGTGGTTAGAGAATGGATAGAAAATATACATTTGGAAATTTTCATTTCATAGGTGATTAGGTGATTTCATGGTCATGCAAGAAGAAACACATAGTATAACTTCCCACTACTAATGATGAATATGTAGCAACTAGATGTTTATGTGCTCAAGTATTTTTGATGAAACACACAGTCACATATAATGGCATGAGTTTTACCAAAACTAATATATTGTGTGATAATTCAAGTGCAATTTATCTAAGAAAAAACCATACACATCACTCTTGTGAAATGCACACAAATATTAGGCATCTCTTTTTTGTGGATCACACACTGAAAGAAGATATAATTATTCAATTTAAGAGACCACTATATTATCATGATACCATTTTTACAAAATCATTACCCTCCAATAGATTTGAATACATTTAATAATATCTAGTAATGATAAAGTTAATGTATTCATCCATAATTAACTTCTTTATAAACCTATCTTCCTACAATTACAAACTCTTTTTCATAGGGAGAGTATAGTTTTCTATTCTTTTAATTTTTTTTTCTTTTTAAAATATTTTTTCTACAAATGTTTTTTCTTTATTTAATAATTTTTTTGGGATCACATTTTTTCTCAACCTATATTTTATTTTATCATTTAATTTATTTTTACAAAAAACTAATTATTTCTTTTAATTAATAAATTTTTTCTTAATCTAAATTTTTTTAAAAAAATTGGAAACTATTTTTTTCCATAATACAAATTTCAAGAATCCATGTTTTTTTGAAGAGCCATATCAATACTAAGAATTTATTCTATTCAATATAGAATGTGTGTTTCCTTACATAAATCATTGTAATTGAATTTTTACTTGTTTTTATTTCTATAATGTTTTACGAAAAAGATTCTATCAGATTCACATTCATTAAATCAGATATTTCCATATAACCTCAAGGGATTACAACGTACCAAATCCTTCTTCATCTTTCTTCTCAAATATCTAATTACATCAAGCTGATTTCAACAATTATATTAAATTGGGAATCTGAACTACATCCTCGAAGACTATATAAATGCCCCCCTTATTTATGTGTCATATTGGTTTATCAAGAGTTTTTACACCAAAGCTCTACCACTCTTCAAATCAGTCATTCAATTTGTTGTGGTCCCATACATTTTAGATGTCACTCGATGTTTCATCACATAATAAAATGATGTCAACCAAGGATATCAAGTATTTAATAATTTATAGATAGAGGCTACTTAACCCAAACTACTTTTACTAGTATAATTATTTTATTATGAAAAATATCATGCTGAATGAATGGGAATGTTTATGTGTAGCCAAGACAAAGATTTAATATCATGTTTTTCTAGTTATTCTCTTAGAAATGAATGAATTAGTTTGTTTTTATTGAAATGGGGGACGAAATTTTTTTCCCCTTAATAGCTACGAGAAGGCCTATTAATTATCCTTATACATGGTTTCGATCATTCTCAGTATTTCTTATCAAGGTAACGGAATTTCTTTCTACAACAACAATCTAGAAAAAGAAGGAGTTTTTGAGAAGGTAAAGGAAATTGAGTGCCTTGGACTCAAGGAAGTAATTTCACCAAAGATCAACCATTGTTCACAAAAAATTAGGATGTTAGATTTGTGGTTATAGGGACTTCTCATTCTAATCAAGGGACAAAATTAATCTCTTTAGAAAAGTAATATCCTTATGATGGACTTCTGGGTTAATCATAGAAATGTAAAACCCATAAAGTACATCCTTCAGGCCATTAGTACTATATATAATGGAACAATGACATCTCAGATAATCATGTATCCCATAATCCTTTTAAAGATCATCATTCTCTATTTAGAATCATTTAAAATTCCAAGAAGTAAAAAACCTAGAATATTCAAGATCATGATGTTGAGTGATGACACTCTTCGAAGGATGAAAGTTATTTTCAATATCAAGGGAGAATATTATTATAATATTTCCGATAGTGAGGTTCATTACTTATAAAATAAAGGGGAAGTATGGGAAACATCCATTAAAACCTACATGAAAACAAAGTAGAAAGAACTAGAATCCAAAGAAAAAAAAACAATTCCAGAAACCCAGTCAGATATACCAAAGAAAAAAATGAAAAGAGTTTATTGATGAAGGGGTAGCAAAGTGGAGAGAGCCAAAAAAGAATAAGAAGGAGGGTGATGCCTTCTTTCGATTAGACCCTCTTGAGGTAATGTCCTTGGAAATTCAAGAAGCAATAGAGTATGAAAGGCTTAAAAAATAAGAGAAGTTGATGAAGACAATGTCAGAGGCTAATATCGTTCAAACCATTATAAGAGACACAGAATATTCATCTGAATAAATAAAGGTACCATAATCCTTCCTACAAGAGTCAGTGATAGTAGAAAATACAGAAATGAAATTTTCAATAATGGAAACCATTATGGAAAAAGACATAGCTCAGCAAGAATTAGAAAAAGAAGAAGAATAATAAGAAGAATAAGAGAGTGAAGATGTGATCAAAAGGTGGAAGAATACAATGATAATGAAAGTACATCAGACAAGGTATCTATTAGAACATCCCGAGTTGAATCAACCAAAATAATCTCTAATGGGGATGGTGATGATGAATAAGACAAGGTTGGTAAATCTTTTAATGACAAGTGTAGAAACCATAATTTCATTCATGATGATGATATTGAGCGAGATGCTAAGAAAGTTGATGTTGATGTAGGATTGATAATCACTATCTCAGACAGTGAAGATGAAAATACGAATGATGGGAAGGAAATCTCTAAAACTGATAAAACAAAGAATGTGGTTGATGATTTCTAAAGAAATATTTGTTTATGTATGCTATGAAAGAATTTGGAGGAATAGATAAGAGAAAATATAAATAGTTTGATAAAGATTCATCACCAACAAAGGAATCAACTTCTAAATCTTCATTATCAATGGGTTAGGATTTTCATGTTTGGTATTTGAAGAAATTAGTGAAAACAAAACATTTTTTTTTTCTATTTATTGATACATGATCTTAGTTCCTTCAACATTATTTCAATCATAGTTATTATATTATAAGCATGATCATGGAAAAGTTTATAAAACATGAAATGTAGTTTAAGACATTTCATACTAGTTATGATGCTCATTGGAGATCATGTAAGGAAATAACCAAATGGTCCAAGAGAATGATTGATGATATGAAATTCAGTGAATATATCCATGATTCATTAAAATATTCTTTTCATAAGACATATGTCCTAATGAAAACCCACACAAAATGTTTTTAACGAATCTAAATCATTATAATGTTTCCCGGATGCAAGAGGATAATGATCTAAATGGAATGTTGAATACTATTCCTCTAAATTTAATGAGTTAAAAGGAACTCAGTTTAGAGTTGGATGAAAATTTCAAACTGAAATAATAGGTAGTAATAAGAGATGCATAATTTCTATTGTCCCAATAAGAAAGAATCAAGGATCATAAATAGAATAATTAGGATCAAGATCAATTTCTCAATTTTTTTGAAGATGATCACAAATAGATGATGACATTAAAGGAAACCTTGATAAAGATCATGCCAAAGAAAAATAAGGATCAATTGTTTCCCTCAAAATCAAATCATTTGTGGTATTTTTCCCTATAAAATTTTTTCCTATCATATTGAATCTTTTATTTAGTTTTGTTTTCTTGTGTGTTTATAATCTTTTAGGTACATTTTTTTTCATTATTTCCATTCCTTTTTGGAAATCACAAAGTGGGTGAAAATAATTATTAAAATAATATTAAGTTAAAGGAAGATAATACACCAAGTAAGGGGGAGATTATGTAAGGGTGAGTTTACTTGAAAAATATTTTCTTTCGAGAAAAAGTAACATCTCAATGAAAGACAATAATACGATCATTAGGAAATTCAAAACCCGATGGGTAGTTAATCATATTTATAATAAGTCATATGTAAAATGAGATAAGTATTTATTATAAAGTTCAAAAATAAAAAAACTATATTATTTATATTATATTTCGAATTGTTGTTTGTTCTTTAAACATCAGGGATATTGTTGAGTCAATAAGGATTCCTTCTGACTTTTCCATTCTTATATGTTTTAAAAATAACAAAGTCAAATAGATACAAAAAATTATATTTCTATAGGACTAATTTTTATTGGGAAAATATTCTCTCTCTATGAATAGTTGTATACTTACCCTTGGTTTTCAATATCTTATTTAATGTCTTCTCAAACCCCATTTAACAATTTTTTGAAGAAAAAAACTCTGATCCATATAAAAAAATAGGAATCTTATAGTTCATTAGTGACCGAGTGTTACAGTTTTCAGACTCTGAATTATCAAAAATTAAGACTCCGAATTCTCTAATATTTTGACCCCAAATTCTCTATAATTAAGACTCTGAATTCTCTGAAATTCGGAATAACAATTCTCTAAAATATAAACTCTAAATTGATTGAAATTCAGACGCTGATTTCATTGAAATTCAGACTCCAAATTATATGAAATTATGACTCATAATTCTATTAAATATAGACTCTGAATTCACTGATATTCAGAATCCAAATTCCATGAAAATCAGACACTATATTGCGTAAATTCAGACTCAGAATTTGCTGAAATTCGGACTCTAAATTCCTCCTAATTTAGACACTGAATTCATATGAATTTGGACTCTACATTCCTCATAATTAAAAACCAAAATTCATTAGAAATTAGGCTATGATTTTTTTAGAATTTGGACTTATAATTCATCAAAATTAATACTCCAAATTCTTCCGAATTCAGACACCAAATTCATCATAATTATGAATATAATTAGCCAATTTTCTAGAATCTTATTGTTCATATATTAATAATACTAATTAAATATTCTCTAGATTCTGATTAATCATATTCTCTTATGCAAGTTCAGTTTTTTATCATATATTTCAATTTTATTAGATCCTAGTTTCATAAAGATGATATTATTTTTATTACTTATTTTTTAATCTTATGAAAGAGAATGTTTCCCATGTATTTTTTAATAAAATGATGTCTTAAAATTTGTTTCTAACTAACTATTAGTTGTGTGACATGTGTATAGGTCCCTCTAATATTTAATTAAAAATATGACCATTGGAGGAGGGAGCTAATTGTTGGAATCTTTTCTTATAAGTAGTAGTTCATTTGACTAAGTAAACAATAAGAATAAAATATTACAAGAGGTTACATGTTTTGATGCTATGATGTGATTTCTAGAGGATGAAATAATTCAGTGCCTTCTGAGGTTTGTGAACATCTTGTTCACTCGTGAACAACATGTCCAATATCTTTTGTGCGAATCTAATTGTTTTTGTGTTTAATCAAAGAAATTTTTGGGGTAGGATGACAGATGTGATGACCACCTTATTGTTAGAGGACTTCTAGGGATAGAATACAGAGGTTATGACAACCTTAAATTTTCAGGCCATTCTGGAATAGAAAGATTGACTCTAATATTCTTATCAAGGGCTACCCAAGTATGGGTAAGATATACATTTTTGAAATTATAATTCAATGGACCTTTATTCAAGGTTGTTGGAAAATTATATATATTTGGGTTAAATGATTTCATAATTTTTTACTTACATGGTTACAAGTTTTTAGTTCTGGTCTATTTTTTAAAATAATGAAGTATAACTTTCTTATGATTTCTTGTATTTTACATACTCTAATTAATGAATATTCTATATGCATTAATGTAGACTTTTTCATAAGAAAAACTTTCTTATATTTTCTTATGTTTAAATTATTTTAGTTTATGTTTCATATAATTGGTCATATGCCCATATAATTATCACTTTGTTTCAGAACAAAAGATGGTTTTTGAATCTACCTTGGATAACTTTGTAAACCATTGTTTTCATTTAGGTTTAAAATAAATGTTTTAAAACATAAAATTCACCCCTATTGTAATTGAGCATTTATATATTCTATTTTGAACCAACATATTATTTTCTCATGTACCTATTACTATCCATTTTCAATCCAAATTGAGATACATACCTTTCACTCTAATAAATAAATTTTATGAAATTTTATGTGACATTGTTGTGCATCTGAAATTCAACCTCAATTTTCCAAGCCAAAAAAATATGTAGTGAATTCAGTTATCAATATCATATCAACGATGTTAAACTTTTTAAATTTATATATATATATATATATATATATATTGTGGGAAAACATTTATATATTCCATAAAATATTATCATGGAATAAAAGTTGATGATAAATGATTCCATGAATTATTATCTATATGGAACACCCAAGCGTGAGAATGAAATGAATGTTATTGGTGCATCGAGATTTATATAGATCACCAATGCATTGGGTATTATTATGTTTAATGATAAATCATTTTCAGATTGTGTGTAAGAAAATTAACTTTATGGGATATTTCTACCATGATTTATTTTAAATTATCCTTGACCTATGTTTATTAACATGTGTTTTATGTTTTTCCACATTTCCTACATTGAAATTATTTTATTATTCGATATCATGTATTATTATTCACATTTATGATCATCACCCCCATTTATATTCCATTTATGTGCCTATTTTCTATTTTGTATTAATTTTTTAATGTTATTATATGGTTATTCCCTTATTGGTCTTTTTTGACCACCCATTTCTTATGTATGTATCCATGTTATCCATTGTAGTTTGAAGAACAAGGATGATAATGATGTTTTCAATAGAGATGATGTATTTCCTAATTTTGGTTATTATATAATTTTCCTAATTATTAAATAAAAAATAATTATAAATGATAAGGGTTGTATTATGTGTAATTTTATGTATTATATCGTTAATTAAAATTTAATAATGTTTCAGGTTGTTATAGTTGGTATCAAAGAATAGTTATAGTCATTATTTGGAAAAAGATTATAAAACTATAGAAAAGCATTAGGTATAAGACTATGTATAAGAGAATATATCGGAATATTGGTATTTATACATTATGTAGTTTCTCCAGAATATACATCATGTTCTGCATATTATAAGTTGATGTGGCTTGAGAATAGATGTGTATAAGGTTAAAACACGAAAGCACTGCATCGATCTAGACTCATCCAAGAACTGGTGCAAGACAATGTGCCTTGTTTCACGCTATTTTTGACACTCTTTGGATGATGTGCATTTGTAAATTCATAATATAATTATGAACCGTTACTATGTGAACGAAAAATACCCTTTATAATATATTTTTTGGAAATACATCATGGATAACATTGATTGAAGCCTAGAAATTTAGTTGTTAAGAAAATACATTTAATTTGTATGTTATCTATTTAATGTCATTGGATTCCCATTTATGTGGTTATTAGTATTAAAATAAACATCTCAAATTTACACGTTATTGTAATGAATGGCTATAAATAAGTGGAATCACGTAAATAATCAACTTGAGAGGAAACAATATAGCTACCCCAATGAGATTCCTAACCCTCTAGTAATATGAATAAAAAACACTGTGATGATAATATATTATCAATCATAGGATTTAAAAAGAGTCATATGTCAGTAGTATCACCCATATCTAACTAAGAATTGAATATTATACAATTGAGAGCTTAATACAACAAATTCCCTTTAACTTTCAATGGATCATCATATCCCTTAATCATAAAAAAGGGATCAAATCCATCGATAATATCTTCACTACACATCAATATGATATGAAATCAAATATTATACTAGGTTTTTATCATATGGTGGAGGGAAATTTTATATGCAATACATTGATAATGAATACGAATACTAGTGAATAAATAGAAGAGATGGCATATAAGTAATTTTAGAAAATGTTTTTTTAGAAATATTTTTATTCACACTCTCCAAAGTAAATTGGAATGGATTTATTTTAATAATGAAAAATGAGGATGAGAATATTGCGAAATATAAGGATAACATCATAAAATGTGCATGATATGCCTCTAGATTAGTTGTTACCATTGAATACATGGATGAATGTTTCTTTGGTGGTATTAAACCTACTATATTAAAATACATTTCAATATGATACATTTATTGCTATGAGGAAATTATCAGATGTTCCCTGAAAGTCAAGCTGGAGATCTAATAATCTCAAGTTGGGTCTACCAGAACTAAACTTCCATGTGGAAGTTGATGTATGGGGACCACCATACCTTAACCTCTCATGAGAGGTTATGGTGGTGGGGACCACACAAACCATAACCACCCATGAGAGTTTATTGTAGTGGGAACCACCCAGAATTAAACCCCCTTTAATTAAAATTAACTATCAACCCCCCTCATTAATGTGGAAGAGCCGCTTGACTTCCTCCACATTAAATTGTGCCAACACACCACCTTATTGTGCCAACTTAAATTAATTGGCTTGAAACTTTTAAAATATTAAGGAACTGCTTCGTTGGAATTTAGGAAGGTTCATAATATATGAACCATAATAAATTCCATGATTGATACATACCTCTCCCCCTCTATAATATATATGGAACTTGGGAGAAGTATTTTGGATGCATTCACCATGTGATGAATTGCTGGTAAAGTGCCGCAATGAGGAACACATGGAGGATTACATTATCCAATGAAGAACACTCTCTAATGAAGAACGCTCCACAGATGAACAGCGTTGAACTCTTATGACCTTCTTCCCCAGGGCTTCTTCTGACGTGGGGCGTCCACATCATCGACTACAAAGAACCAACACATGATCCCAGAATTAGAGGTGTGTGGTAGATGATACAAATGTTAAGAACTTATCCTCCTTTGTACGTGCATGAATGAAATCAAGAAAACAAATTTATGGGTTTATTTTCATCATAATACTTTCCTTGTTTTATTTTTTGGTTTGGGAAAGAATCATTGTTGAGGTTGTAAAATTTGATGTTTATCTTTCTTCTTTCTTGTTGAGCCAATTTCTACCACTCTAAATGTAGAGGGTGCGAGCCAAAATGACATGGCCCGACTCATATACAATATTATTCTCTGTGGTTTTCTTCATAATGAAGGAAGGTGATGAAGGCGACGAAGGCAACGACGACACAACTCGTGGCCACCATGACCCACGCTGCCCCTGCGGTGCTCCAACCTCCCAAAAAATCCTCTGTGCACCCTTGTCACATCACCCTACCCTAGGGAGAACCGGGCCCTTTCCCTGGCTTGTGCCCCCATCGGTCGATCCACCTAGCTACGCTACCCGCTGGCTGTACTGCCCGCTGGCTGTACTGCTCGCCAACCAAGCCTCCCTGACCGCACCCCCCACCGGCCGCATCCACCACCCCCCCCCCCAGCCGCGCCTCCATCCGTCCATGCTGCACTAGCCATGCCACCCACCGAACGTGCCACCCACCATCCACGACCCTCAGAGTCACCCCAAATCGTGCCACATGTCGGTTGCACCACCCGTGGCCCTCTGAGCTCCCCCACGACCTCTTGCCCTTGCAGCACCTTCTGTGGTTGAGCCACCCTCACAGCTCTCCGTGACCACTCATGGCCTGCTGGGCAGGACTTATTAGACCGGACCAGAACCAATGGGTGGGGCTAGGTCAACCCGGACCGGGTTGGCCCAGGCCGTATCGGGCCAAGTCGGTCTGACCGGGTCTAACTGGACCCATGCTCACTACGCCCTTTACATTCTTTTGGACATATTATTGGAACCGGATGTCCATTTGATGAACCTTCAACGGCCCTAGATATTTAGGAGCAAGACAGTCCCTTAGAGTATACTCTACTAAAGTTTTGGTATGAGATGAGTAACATTCAGGTTGGATCGAGCACGAATCTATCCGGTCCCCTCGGATTAAATTTCTAATAACTCACAGACCGTGCGTTTGATTGAAATGTCTTCTATTGAGTTGAGACCCCTATGGAATGGTAGAAAATTTTGATAATTTATCTTGGGACATTGTGAAAGTTGGAGTATCGGCCAGTAGCTTTTGGAAAAGATCCTTTCGGAGACAAGCGATCATAGAGCAGAGACGTAGTAGCTGGATGAAACATGACTACTGCGGACCATTTTGACTTGGAGTGACTCTACATGGATAGTGGGGAGGACCTTGGTGTCACAGAAGACCCACAGTGGGGAGCACCTTGGTGTCGCGGTAGACCCACGGTACTCGACAGGAGGAGTACCTTAGCAGGCTACGCGGGGGAGGCTGCTTGGTGATGCGGAAGACCCACAATAGGGAGTGCTCTTGGTGACAGGGCCGATCCATGGTACTCGATATAGGGAGTACCTTAGCAGTCCAAGGTAAGTGGGAAGTGCACTTGGTGTCATGACAGGCCCACTGTACTCAATAGAGGAGGATTTTTCGAGCAACTGAGGTTTTGACAATGTGTCTGGGCATGTTAATTGATACTACCCCTAGAATAAAATCCTGGTTGAGCTGAGTCAGTTTTTTGGTGTTTTCCTCATGATTGAGTTGGATCACTTGATAACTTAGATATATGTATTGGCATATTCCTGAGTAACTTTGTAATATCGCAGATTTTTCCAAGTATTATTTTAATATTGTATGCAAATTAAATTGATAATAGGCATTGTGATGGCGTGCAGTTCCGAACCCCGGTGAGCCCGGAAAAAATGTTTGAATTTCATTAAATAATTAAATTACACACGCGTGGGGTTTTCCTGAAATTGTAAAATAACAACTGAATGCATGCTCAGATAAAAAATATGATGGCACCATTGCGTTCGGAGCAACTATTTTACCTTGGGCGAGGCCTAACATTGACTGGCACAGGTCGGCGGTGAAATCTAGTTTTTGGGCGTAACCATAATAAAATATTTTATTAAATCTTAACGCAGTGAATATCTTTTATCATTTTAAATATAGATTTTTTCATGGGTCTAGGGTTACAGATCTCATAACCCTGAAAACCTTGGAGGCTCTGGAGGCTATGAAGGAAACCCCAACACAACGACAATATTCTTGAGGAGTTTCGCTGGTGACGACAACACGATGTCTAGATCATCACCAATGAACGCCGCAGAACCAGTTAGGACATTTGATCAATTTTTGATTTCTTTCAGTTTTTTGATTTCTATGACGAATTCATACTAATACAATAACAGTTTATCCCACGGATCGAATGTATTTGTGTGATGGGATTTTGCAGGGATTTTGGGGGTTCGATTCTTGAAGGTTATTTTGGTTTCGTTTCACCGTCAAACGGTGACAAACCACGATCGACTCGAACAACGATCAAAGTTTGACCCTCTCAATTTGTGGTTCCTTTCATCTCCAATTTCTCACGTTCTTCATGTGTTTTCTACGCGTTCTAGGAGGAAATTTATTGTTGCACGTTCTTTTGTGGGCGTGATGATCCAAGATTGTAGATCCAACCTCGGAATGATGGTACGGAGCTGTGATGACGTTTTTTGGAAGACGATTCGGAGTGGATTGGGAGATATGTGTTTGGGGAGTTTTCCTTCGGATTAATCAATGCTTTTTTGGAGCTGATCGAAGAATCGAAACCCACAGATTCAGCATCACGATGATGAGGCAACACAAGATCTTGAATTTCGTGGAAAATAGACAGTAGAATTGAGATCTGGAAGATTGGCCGAGGCCTGAGGAGGAAGACGGTGATTCTAGAGTAATCCCGACTACACGGTGTGTAGTACGGGATACATAGCATGTGTAAATTGCCGAACCACCTAGCGTGTACTCCAGGAGTACACAAACATGAGTAGGGTACATGTCCATGGACACGACATGTATACCCTTCCCCGGCCAGACCCAGCCAAATGCACGGAATAACCTGTGTTTTGGTACATGGGCAAGGCAACAAGGACATACACCATGTACGGGCATACGGCCAGGGTACACAAGTGTTTTACAGTTGAAAAGGTAGGGTGTGTGAGATGACATACATATCGTGTTGTTACTTTTCTGCACGACTTAGATTTCTGACACTGGGTATTTACACAGGTAGTACCCGGAGTCAAGGAAAACGGTGTGTGATCCTTCTACACGCCGTGTAGTTTTGTTTTCCACATCTTGGACATATGACAAGGGTTTTTTACAGGGGTAGTACCCGAAGTCAAGGAACATGATGTCTAACCCTACTACACACTGTGTAACCTGTTTTACATGGCTGGAGCCTTTTTTCTCCTGTGACTTGTTCTAGTTTTCTTAGGGTTTGAAGCCTTGGTATTTCCCCTAGTGGTTTTGGGTATCATTTCTTATGTACATGAGTATGATCCCTTCAGAAAGACTTTCTGAATAGAGTTGTTGGAATCCCCTCTATGAGACATTGATCCGGATCCTCTATCCCTTCTTGGTACTCTATGTATATATATTTGTATCGACATGACCTACCTTACCTGGGCACTGAGCCTCTACATAGCAGATTATTTTAGACTGAGTTGTTTGAATCACCCCATAGCATGGTTGTGATATACATCTGAGCATATTATTCTTAAGTATTTGTGGATTCAGTTCTCACAGAACGAGTACTTTGTATCTCTCTATTCAGACCTATGAGTGTGTTCTCCCGGTTACATGCTTAGTTGAATCTTCGAGCTGGATCATAGTGGTGGTGTTGCGATAGTAGATCGTGTATGAATATATCTGGATACTCTTGTTATATGTTCTGTAAACATATATTGTGTAGAGATGATTGTATCATTTCCTTCGTGGTATTTCTTTTGTTGTTTTATTTTGTGGTGTTCTAGTTGTCCTATTGGGTATTGTTATACTCACCCCTACACGGGCTTTTCACGCACGTGTCATGTCATGTGTAGACGAGTGAGCCTTTGATAGGATTTTAAGCAGACCAGGACTGGATGGTGCACAGTGAGATCAGGCCGGCCGAGGTGTGTTCCTATGGCTACATATTTCAGTCCCCGTACTTTTCTTTACAGGTTGGACATTGTTGCAGACTTTCTTTTGGTGGTCTAGTACTTTTGGCATATGGGTTTACTTTACTACACTTTACATACATGTCTTACACTATTGGTTGGGATTTTAATGTATGCATGCATTTCCATTTTCAGTAGTTTTAACTTTTCTACTTTGTGGGCTTGGAGATGTGTGTGTGTGTACAGGTTTATAGGCAATGCTTCCCAAGTTAGTGACATTCCTACTCTGTGTTATTCACTAGCCCCTGGCCTACAGAAGGTAGGCTTGAGGAGTTGTAGCATGGGCCCTACTGGGACGAGTCATGACAGAGTGGTATCAGAGGTGGTCAGTTCTACCATAAGGCCGAGAGTCTGTGAGTTGGTTTGGGGAAACAGTGTTAAGTGTTTCGAGTTCGGATTTCAATCCAGGGACCCCAGTGTTGGTAAGGGCGGCCGACGTATCGATACACCAGGACTCTGATAACTTTATTTTCAACTCGGAGCACGAGAACACTAGTTGCCTGGGAAAATAATGGTACATGAATCATATAAGAATGGGTTGTGGTTTCCATATCCTTATTGAGTCAGCTCTCCAGATATACTCTCTAACTGGGATACATCTTGTTTCTTACAGGATTCCTCCGCAACGGGCACCCTCTAGGATCCAACAACTTGATCACGAGGATGAATTCCTCAGTGATGAAGCTTCGATACAGAGACCATATCCCCCAATTTTACCTTCGGGTGGTGTGTGAGTTATTCCACCACTTGTGGAGCATTGTTTAGTGCCTACTGTACCAGGAGAGGAGGAGTGCAGGATTTGCGCACTCTACGACTTTAAAAGACAGATACCCCTCAGGTTTCGAGGTGAGCCTGACCCTTAGAAAGCAGAGGACTGGCATGAGGTAGTGGCCAGAGTCTTCTGTTTGGTCAGGACACCAGCAGACCAGATGGTGATCCTGGTATCGAGCCTTCTACAGGGCTCGGTCAGGCAATGGTGGAGTTTGGTTATCCAGACACACGATGAGGCGACTCTTGCATGGTCAGAGTCTGAGCATCTCTTCAAAAAATAGTTTATACTTGTTACCTTGAGAGTTGAACATATACATGAGCTTCTTCAGCTCCATTAGGGGACCATGCTAGTGGCTAACTATATATCAAGGATTACCGACCTCTCACAGTACTCGATGGATATGTCCAGGGATTATTACATCAGAGCTCTTACTTTTTAGTGGGGCCTGTGCAGAGACATCCATAATAGCATCATCTCTATGAGAATTCCTACTTATGCTGGGGTGCCCGAGTAGGATTTGGTGGTCGATAGCTTCTTGGAAGATCAGAGACAACCAGTAGTTTTCAGTAGTGTGCGAGCTGGAGCAGAGTCCTCAGCATCCGGGAGCTGACGTCAGGGACCCTGGCATGGGAGATGGTTTCAGAGGAGATCCTAGGACAGAGGATCTGCCGTACATGGTTCATAGTGTGAATCCATCCAGCCTCGAGAGAAGCGATGATTCTCATGTGATGGAAGAGGACATCTCGCTCGAGATTGTTCGTTTCGCCGTACTACTTACATGGGAGTAGTGGATGGACCACCGAGGTAGAGTAAAAGTGTTGAGCAGACAGATAAATGGGGCGACAGACGTGGTAGAGGAGCTGGGAGAGTAGCTTGAGGTGGTCGGCGTTTTGATGTTTTACCACCACCAACCCTAGGAGGTCCACCCTAGGTTCAGGGATTCGGTGGACATAGGCAGTGACAGCTGCAGGAAGCAAAGGCTGATGACCCCGGTACTCCTGGAATGATTAGAGGTACAATCTGTGCCATTTCTACTTTTTCTACCGTACTGATAGACATAGGTCCTAGTCATTCCTTTTTGGCTGCATATCTTGTCCGAGACCTTGTGATTCTAGTTGAGCCGTTGACTCGAACTTTACGCTTAGAAACACCGACTATATATGGTTAAGAGATCACACACCTTTACAGACTGTGTGACATGACCCTTGGAGGTGAGAGTGTCGGTTAAAACCTCTTGGTGGTAGTATCGAGGCCTTACAATTTCATTCTTGGTATAGATTGTATATCCACAGTTCATGCCCATATTGACTATTATAGGTGAAGGGTATGGTGTGTCTGTAGAGATGGAACGAGGTTCTCCTTCTTCGGTGAAAATTAGACCCATGATACTCAAGATATACTCATGCGTAAGAAGTTACAGCCGATTTCACATCAATTGGCTAGCCTAACACTTGGTGAAGCAGATGTAACAACATTCCATTTTCCAGAAGTAGTGGCTGAGTATGAGGTGGTCTTTTCGGAGGATGTCCACAGACTACCACCCCATTGGGAGATAGATTTTTTCATTGAGTTTCAACCTGTGATGACACCAATATCAGCATCAGCATATTGGGTGGCTCCTGCAGAGCATTATGAGCTGAGAGTGCATCTGGAAGACTTGTGATGGAAGGGCTTCGTGAGACCCAGTGTTTCATCCTAGGCAGCCCAGTGTAGTTTCCCAAGAAGGGATATGGGAGCATGAGGCTGTGTGTGGATTACTGGTACTTGAATCTGGTGATGGTGAAGAACCAGTATCCACTACCGGGGATCGATGACTTCTTCGACCAGTTATGAGGGGAACGATGGATCTCGAAGGTTGATCTATGATCAGGCTATCACCAGTTGCAATTACGGAATTAGTATATACCAAAGACGACATTCATGTGTTTCTACGGTCACTATGAGTACTTGGTGATTACGTTCGGCAAGACGAACTCCCCGACAGTGTTTATGGGACTCTTGAACCGGATCTTTCTACCCTATCTAGATCGGTTCTTGGTGGTCTTCATCAACGATATCCTTGTATACTCTGTGTCCGGGGAAGAGAACGCGAGACACCTATGTATGGTTTTGTACACACTCCAAGAGAACAAGATATATGGGAATCTCTCAAAATGTCAATTTTGGATACAAGAGGTCCACTTTTTGGGACATGTCATCTCAGTAGATGGTGTAGAAATGGACCCAGCAAAGATAGAGGTAGTGTTAGCATGGGAGCCACCCCAGAGAGTGAGAGAGGTGAGATGTTTCCTTGGGTTGGCAGGCTACTATCAAAGATTCATTCCCTATTTCTCAAGGATTTCAGCACCCATGACAGCTTTGACCTGAAAGGGGAAGCCTTTCATGTGGACCGAGAGATGCTAGCAGGCCTTTCAACAGTTGATACAATGTCTGACAAGCACCCCTATCCTGAGACTACTCGATGAGGGTGTCGAGTACGTAGTGTTCTGTAATGCATCAGGAACTGTTCTTGGTTGTGCCATGATGTAGAGGCATGCGGTGATTGCCTATGGCTCACCTCAATTGAGGCCACACAAGTAGAACTACGCAACCCATGATCTTGAGTTGGTAGCGGTAGTCTTCGCATTGATGATGTGGCGTCACTACCTGATGGGCGAGCAGTTTATCATCTACTACGATCACAAGAGTATAAAATATATATTTTCTCATATGGATCTGAATTTGAGACAGAGGCGGTGGCTGGAGTTCCTCCATGATTACGAATTTGAGATCGTTTATACTCCTGGTAAGGGGAACATTTTGACAGATTCCCTCAGTAGGAAATTTAGTTCACAGTTGCTGGATGAGGAGATGAGGAAGGTGGCCTCTTTACAGTTATCCTTAATGGATAGAGATTAGGAAGCTTTCTTTCAGTCGATGGTAGTCACCCATCCACTCTTACAATGAGTCAGGTAATCCCAAATCGAGGATGTTAGCTACGATATTATATGTGCTCAGATATCCACAGGTTATGCTACTAATCGATATTCAAAAGGTGGGGAGCATTTTTTTTTGTTTCAGAGGGCTCAAAGTAGTACTAGGGATGTAGTGGGAGGTGGTTCTGAGCGAGTTCCATACAATTACTTTTTCGGTGCATCCAAGTGTGGCAATGATGTACCAGGATATTCAACATCAGTTACGGTGACCAGGAATGAAGAAGTGTGTGGCAGAGTTTGTTTCTTGGTGCCTTACTTGTCAGAAAGTAAAGGATGAGAACCAGGTTCCAACAGGTTTGAATCAGCCCCTTGAGGTGCTAGAGTGTATGTGGGATAGGATATCCATCGACTTAGTGACGGTCATACCACGAATGTATAGGGGACACGCTGCCATATGGGTGATCATTGACCGACTCACCAAGTCAGCCCACTTCCTATAAATACGGGAGTAGAGTTCAGTATAGAGCTTGGGACACCTCTACATGCAAGAGATAGTTTGACTTCATGGAGTTCCATCAATGATCATCTCAGAACGTGATGCTCGTTTCACATCCCATTTTTGGAAGGGATTGAAAGAAGCTATTGGGAATCAGTTACGTTTGAGCACAACATTTCATCCTCAGACTGATAGATAGATAGAGAAGACCATCCAAGTCCTGGAGGATATGCTACAAGATTTCATACTTGAATTTGGTCGTAGTTGGGAGGATCACCTACCACTAGTTTAATTTTCTTATAACAACATTTATCATTCCTCTATTGGTATGGCACCATTCGAGGATTTTTATGGGTGACCTTGAAAGTCACCACATTGTTGTACTAACCCAAGAGAGTCACCACTCATGGGCCCAGAGATGGTGCGAGCTACTACACAGAAGGTGCATGTCATCTAGATGTGGATGAAGACTTCATAGAGTCGGAAGAAGTCTAATGCTGATAGGAGACGAAGGACCTTGTAGTTCGAGGAGGGAGACCATGTGTTCCTTCGGGTCTCACCTCGATGGGGATTTTAGATATTTAGCCGAGCAGGAAAGCTATCTCCAAGGTTCATTGGACCTTTTCAGATTCTGGGTAGAGTTGGCGAGGTTGCGTACTGCATGGCTCTACATCCTCAGATGGACCGGGTACACAACGTCTTCCATGTGTCGTAGCTACGGATGGACGTGCATGATCCAACGCACGTTATGGACTGGGGTGATCTGGACATTGATGATGGATCGATATTTACTGAGTACCCAGTAGAGATCAATGATTGGAAAGATAATATCCTTTATGGGTGAGTTTTTCCCTTAGTGTGTGTCTCGAGGAAGCATGAGAATCTCTAGGAGAGCACGTGGAAGCAGGAGGCTCAGATCTGTGCACAGTACCCGCACCTTTTTTAGTAGCCATTCTGTTGGGTTTTCTGGGACGTAAATCTCTAAGGTGGGGAGTATGTAATGTCCTTGATTTTTCCATGTATTATTTTAATATTGTATGGAAATTATATCGAGACCAGGAATTGTGAAGGCGTGCAGTTCCGAGGCCCGGGGAGCCTGGAAAAAATGGTTGAATTTCATTAAAAAATTAAATTACACCCGCATGGGGTTTTACTGAAATAGTAGAATAACTTCTGAATGGGTTCTCAGATAAGAAATACGAGGGCACCGTTGCGTTCAGAGCATCAATTTTATCTTGGGTGAGGCCTAACATCGGCTGGCGTAGGTTGGCGGTGAAATCTAGTTTTTGGGCGTAACTGTAATAAAATATTTTATTAAATCTTGACACAGAGGATATATTTTATGATTTTAAAGAGTGATTTGCGCAGGGTTATAGGGTTACATTTCTCGTAACACTGAAACCCTTGGAGGCTATGGATTCTCTGAAGGAAACCCCAATGAGGAGACGACATTCACGACGAGTTTCTCCAGTGAAAATGACCAGACGACTGGATCTTCTCCATCGAACGCCGCAGATCTAGGTATGGAGTTTGATCTATTTGTGATTACATTCCCATTCATGATTTCTACGATGAACATGGACTAATCTATGAACAGATTAGCCTGCGGATCGATAGTATTTGTGGGAAGGGATTTTACGGGGATTTTGGGGATTCGATTCTTGAAGGTTATTTTGGTTTCATTTAACCTTCTAATGGTGATAAACCATGAATGACACAAACATCGATCGATGTTCATCTCTCTAGATTTTTTGGGCCTTTCTTCCCCAACTTCTCACATTCTTCATGTCTGTTCTACACGTTCTTAGAGGAAATTGATTGTTGCATGTTCGTTTGTTTTCGTGATGATCCAAGATTGTATATCCAACCTCGGAATGATCGTACGGAGCTGCGACGACAGTTTTGGCAGATGATTCGGATCGGATCGAGAGATTTGAGTTTTGGGCGTTTTCTTTCGGATGAATCAACACTTATTTTCAGAGCCGATCAAAGGGTCGAAACCCACAGATTCAGCATCACGACGACGAGGCAAACAGATATCTTGAGTTTTGTGGTAAACGGATTGCAGAATTGAGATCCATATGATCAGCTGAGTCACGAGGTGGAAGATGGTGGTTCTGGGGAAATCCCGACTACAAGGCATGTAGTATGGGCTATATGGCATGTGTTCGTCGGCAGACCACTTGGCGTGTACTCCGAGAGTACATAGACACAGGTAGGGTACACGGACAAGGACAAATCGTGTATACCCTTCCCTGGCCTGATCCACGGGATACCCCGTGTACTGGTACACGGGTAAGGAAACACGGACAGACACCGTGTACGGGCATAAAGCTAGGGTACAAGAGGGTTTTCAAATTGACAGGACACGGTATGTTAGTTGACTTACACGACGTGTATATACATTTCTGCACGACTTAGATTTCTGACATGGTCCGTTAACACGGGCAGTACCTGGAGTCAAGGAACACAGTGTGTGATCCTTCTACACTCCATTTAGTTGAGTTTTACATAGCTTGGATGGATGGCACGTGCCGTTTAAATGGGCAGTAATCAGAGTCAAGGAACATGGCGTGTAACCCTACTACTAGTCGTGTAACCTATTTTACTTGGCTTGAGCCTTTTGTATCCGATGACTTGGGCTAGTTTTCTTAGGGTTCGAACCCTTGTTCTTTCCCCTGGAGGTTTTTGATATCATTTACTATGAACAAGAGTATGATCCCTTCAGTAGGAATTCATGAATAGAGTTATTGGAATCCCCTCTGTGAGACATAGAGTCGGATCCTCAATTTCTTCCTGGTACCCTAGGTAGAGTTCTTTGTATCTATGTGACCTACCTTACCTGGGTATCGATCCTCTGATTAGCGGATTAGTTCATACTGAGTTGTTGGAATAACCCCATAGCTTGGTTGTGATCCTCATATGAGAATCTTATTCTTAAGTACTTGAGGAGTAAGTTCTCCTAGAATGATTACTTCGTATCTCTCTCTTCAGAGCGAGGAGTGTGTTCTCCCAGGTACGTGCTTAGTGGAATCTTTGAGCTGGATCATAGTTTTAGTGTCGCAATAGTCGATCATGTATGAGTATATCTAGATAATATTGTTATCTGTTCTGTAAACATATACTGTGTAGAGCTGACTACATCATTTCTGTTGTGGTATTTAATTTTTTGTTTTCCTATATGGTTTTCAGGGTGTCATACTGGGAATTGTTATAATCACCCTTGCACAGGCTTTGTCCACATGTGTCATTTCTTGTGCAGACAAGCGAGCATTTGACATGATTCTAGGTGGACTAGGACCAGATGGCGTGTAGTGAGATCAAGCAGGCTGAGGTGTGTTCCTATGGCTACATATTGTAGTCCCAGTTCCTTTCTTTTCAGGTTGGGCTTTTTTGCAGACTTTCTTTTGGCGGGATTTTACTTTTGGCCTAGGATTTTACTTTAACACACTTTACATTCATGTCGTACTCTGTTGGTTGGGATTTTAGTGTATGCATGAATTTCCATTTTCCGTAGTTTTTTACTTCTCAGCTTTGCGGGCTTGGAGATATGTGTGTGTTTGTGAACATGTTTGTAGGCAATGCCTACCATTTTAGTGACATGCCTACTCGGAGGTAGTCACCAGCCCATTTCCTACTAGAGGTGGGCATGGAGAGTTGCAGCATGGTCCCCACTAAGATGGGTCATTACAAACATTATATGTTTATTTCATACTTTGAGGTTTATCCATGTTGGATTTTTTGAGACCTTGAGGGTCTCGGGTTCCAATCTAAGTATCATTTTTGTAAGGACCCCGTTGGAGCAAAGAACCACTGAGAGGGGGGGGGGGGGGGTGAATTAGTGGTACCCCTTTTTTAAGTTCCTTTTAAATTGAAAACACCCTTTGTATACTGTTAAGGATTTAATTCCCTGCTGAGAAAACAAACAAGAACAAATCCAATGGAACACAACAATTTACAAGGTTCACTATTCAATAAGAATATCTATGTCCTTGGTATGGTTGGAAACAATCTAGCACCATACAATCTACTACGAAAAAAATCCTTGTATTTCAACGAGTTAGATATACCTTTACACTCATGAAGCACTGTGAATTAATCACTCTAGTGCGTGTGGACCCTCTTCGCAAAATATGGAAAAGTCACTTTTCTTGTAACAAGTTATGTTACATGCACTTCCTTTCAAATACACAAGTGTAAGAAAGTTCAGCACAAATCTTCACTTCCTTACCCATAAGAAAGGCAAGGACTCCTTGGACTTGAGATAGATCAATTACTGTCCGAACATCCCATTCTGAATCTCTACTCTAAATCTCCACTCCAAAATCTTCACTCTGAATTTTATTCTCTACTCTGAATTCAATCAATCCGAATTCTTCACTCTGAATCTTCAATCCGAGTCTTACACAGTCTGAGAAACTCAATACGGTGATAGCCAGTACTGATTCCCCATTCCGAATCTCCAATCCGAATTCTCTTATACACTCCAAATTTTCTCAATCTGAGAAACTCAGTACGGTGTCAACCAGTATCAAATTATCGTTTCAATTGAGACTGAAATGGAACTCTGTCAGCCAAACAATTCTTCTTCTCTCTAGATTATCAGAGCTTCTGTCTCTACTTTTTCATCAAAAATTACCTTAGCACCCTAATCTCCTTTTATAGGTGCTCCAAAGTGTGCTTAGGTGGGAAACCAAAATATTTTCCCACTCACATAAATTCACCCAAATCATAATTTCTCCTGAAATATTGGAGTAATTAAGACATTTTCAACTCTTCTTGAATCTTCTCAAATCTTCTTTCCCTTCACTTGATTTAGAGCTTTGGCCTTTTCCGCATATGACCTTGTTACACAAGTTTCCCAGCATCACATTCTCAGATCCACTCTTCTTGAGTCTTTGGCATAACTTTAAATTCTTTCCATGACTCTTCATCGCTTCTTCGGCAGGACACCATTTCAATTATCCGTATGACCTTTCTTTATTCATCAATACCAATGATTTTGAACTCTCGGTATGACTCTTATGGATCTCGAAACGACTTCATGAGTTCTCAGTATGACTTTAGATTATGACTTCACCAATTCTCGGCAAGGCTCCGCACTTCTGGGTACAAAACGTATGTTCAGGAAGTCATCTCTGAACTTCTTCACTCCGAACATCTGACTCAGCAAGTCGACTCTGAACTTCTAACAATGAACATCATCTTCATCAAGTCGACTCTGAACAACTGGTAACGAACTTCTGACTTTGGAAGTTGAATCTGAACATCTATTCAGGAAGTAGACTATGCAAATTCTGTTAAGGATGTAGACACCTCAAATTCTATTCAGGAAGTAGACTCCGTAAATTCTGTTTCTCGTTGCGACTTCACCAGTTCTCGGAATAGCTATTCCTGATTCTCAGAATGACTTCTCGTACCAAATTTGGCATGAATCATGAGTACTTGCATATACTCTCAACTTAGAGTTACAAAACAGCAAAGCATTGTCCCAATTAATGCCTTCACATATCCTATCAGCCATCCTTCAAGAGTGTTCAATTTATCTGTTCTAAACTTCTCAATTTCCAGACTCCGAATTATTCGAACACCAGGTTCTCGGTTCCGAACTCCTCAATTTCCAGTCTCTGGATGATCAATATTCTCAATTTGGAATTCATATAAATTCATGTTGTCTTTCCATTATGAAAACTTCCTTATGATCAATAAAATAAAATCCATGCAAACTAACTCAGCCTTCAGCTTGGTCCTAACAATCTCCCCCTTTGGATTTTGTTTTCAACCAAGTTCTCATATACCACCAAACCTGGAAACCTCATGTAATGGATTTCATATAAATAATTCTAAGCCTAAGTGAGCTAACTCATTGTAGGAAACAATAATCATTGACAGAGAAACCATGTTGTTCATAGGTAGTGAAAATGACATCTTCAACTTTAAACATCATTATCTTCATACATCTTTTAAACAACTTCAACTTCTTCCCTACAACCACTCTAATAAAATAGTTATAATAGTTCACATCCACAAACAAAGATGAGTTCAGAGCTTACCCAAAAATCCCTCATTGAACAATAGATTTATGATACAGACAACTTCCCCCCTTGATAAAACAATCCAAAGTTAAGAAGAGAGAGTGGACTCAGAAACAAACCTTAGCCTTGATGAGAAAGAGGTTAGACAACCATGTTCAACCTCAATCTTGAGAATGATTCCTTTGGCAAGGGTTTCGTGAAAATATCAATAACTTGTTCAAAAGATGAAACGTATTCTTGTTTCTGTTCATTCTTTTCCACATTCTCTTTAATTAAATTATATTTGATGTCAATATGCTTCGATCGAGAATGTTGGATTGGATTTTTGGTAAGATTAATTGTGCTTTGATTATCACAGCCAAAGAACAAGGGAAACTTCACTTCAACTAACAAATCTTCCAGCTGTGCTTTCATCCTGATAAGTTGAGTAGCGGCCATGGTGGAATCAGTATATTCAGCTTCATCCATAATAAGTGTCACCAAATTATGCTTCTTCGAGTGCCATCCAACAGAAATTTTTCCCATAAAGAACACTCCACAAGATGTGGATCTTTTATCATTAACATTTCTTGCCCAATATGAATCTGAATAGCCAAAAAAATCAATGTTATTTGAGCCACTATACATGATTCTAAATTCTACTATGCCTTTTATGTATCTGAGAATTATTTTTCCATCAAGAAGATGTGATTCTTTAGGAGCACTCTGGAAACTTGCACATAAGGTAACATCAAAAAAAATCTGGTCTTGATGCAGACAGGTATAACAAACTTCCAATCAGCTTTTGATAGACTTTCTGATCAACTTATTTTCCTTCATCATTTTCCTTACCTTTGTTCCCAATGAAATAGGAGTTGATATAGGTTTTTAGTTTTCCATGCCAAACTTCTTGATAATTTCCTTAGCATACTTTTCTTGGGAGAGAAAAATGAATTCTTTCTATTTCAAGATTTGTATCCCAAGAATGTATCTCATTTCACCCAACATGGACATCTCAAAGCCATTATTCATTTCTTTAGAAAACATTTTACAACTTCTTTCATCATTCCCTACAAAAATAATGTCATCAACATAGACAATCACAATGAGAGAAAGATCTTGGATTTCCTTGATGTATAGATTGCAGTCAACTCTTTCTTTCTTAAAGTTCATCTCCTTTAAGAAAGTATCCAGTTTGGAATACCATGCTCTTGGAGCTTCCTTTAGAACATATAAATTTTTCTTCAACCTGCACATATAAATTTCATTATTCCCAACAACTAAGCCACATGGTTTCTCAATATAAACTTCTTCTTTGAGATCACCATTATGAAATGTGGATTTAACATCCATTTGAATGATTTTGTATCCTAGTTGCGCAACAATAGCAAGAAAGATTTGGATAGTTTCTAATCAGTTGACCAGAGAAAAAGTTTCATCAAATTAAATTCATTTAATCTGAGTGTAACCTTTGCTAACCAATCTTGCTTTATTTCTAATAACATCACCTTATTCATTCAACTTGTTCCAGAAGACCCATTTGGTGACAATAATGTTATTACTTTTTGTCATGGGTACGAGTTAACATGTGTCATTGTTTTCAATATGATCCAACTCTTCATTCATGGATTGAGCCCATTCCGGATGCTCAAAGGATTCTTTAACATCATTTGGTTCCACTTTGGAATACAAGGAATTATGTGATATAGAATTTATTGTTCTTCTTGTTTGAACCGTGTGACGTTGATCACCAATAATATTATGAATTTTCACTTGTTTCATCAACGTTGGATAAGTTTTTTTGTACCTTCCTCGTCACTTGATATGGATGAATCTGATTCATCATCTTGATTAGGATAACAATTCATTGCATTCTTATCAGAATCATTAACTTCATCTTCCTCATCTTTCTTGTATGTCTGGACATGGTTATCTTTTCCCAGAGATTCAATAACCTTTACATCAACTGCATCCATAATTCTTCTTGTTTCTTTGTTAAAGCATCTATAACCCCTTCCTTCTAGTGCATAATGAAAAAAAATTCCATATTCTCCTTTCTGATCGAATTTTCCACTGCTTCCACCTTTCTTCTTTATAATGCATGCGCTCCCAAAAACATTAGCATGATTCATACTTGGAGTAATTCCATAGAAAAGATCATACGGTGTCTTGTTTGATTGAGGTCTATAGAAACATTGATTTTGAATAGAAATAGTTGTACCTGTATCTTTCCTTTAAAAGTAATGAGTAAGGCCTTGTTCAAGCAACATCGTTCTTCGCATTTCCACCAAGCTTCTGTTATCCCATTCTGCAACCCCATTTTGTTGAGGTGTATATGGAGCACTATATTCATGTTGAATCCCATGCTTCTCAAGATAGTCTTCAAATTCTTCACTTCTCTACTCACCACAATTATTTGTTCTCAAATTCTTCACAGAGTACTGACATTCTTTCTTACCTTTCCTTCTGAAGCTTTTAAACATTTTCAGGGCATCTGACTTGTGTTTCATAAACATAACACACATAATGCGAGTAAAATCATCAATGAAAGTGATAATGTACTTGTCTTAATTTGTTGATTGTTTTCTCATTGGACTACATATATCAGAATGTATTAGTTCAAGGGGTTATTTATAACATATGTCAACCTTCTAATGCACAACACTTGTAATCATTCCTTTCTGACAGGTAGTGCAACACGAATCTCTTCTTCTGGGAAAATTTGGAATATCTCAAACAATTTCTCTTTTAGATAACTTTATCCTATTTTCTCGGACACATGAGTCCAAGTCTTATGTGCCACAACTGATTTTCTTCTACTATGCTCATGTAACAAGAGTTTTGTGAATTTCCAACCTGAAAAAGATTTCCTTTAGTTCATTGTCCTCTTGTGTCAATCTCCCCATCTTCTTCACTTTTCACAAAAAATCCATATTTTATAAAGATAACTTTGTTACCCTCATCACACAATTGTGATACACTCATCAAGTTGTTCTTCAGCCCGTCAACATACAGGTTTTTCTTGGACTTCAATTTTTCCTTCCCAATGATGGCTAATCCAACACCTTTTATTTTTCAAGATTCATCATTTCCAAATGTCACAGTGCCTTCTTTAAACCTTTTCACATTCTTTAGAAACTTCATGTCTCCTGTCATATGTGAGGAACACCCACTATCAAGTATCCATGGTCTTTCTTCCTTTATAACTTTTAGAGTAGTTTCAACAACAAGAGGTTTTTCTTATTTCAATTATTTTTTCTCCTTTAGCTTCTAAGAGTTAAGAATATTTTGTTGAGCTGGTAATAGCACAAGACATCCTTTTTAAAGATGTCTAGGTTGTTCAAATCTTTCTTAAATAGTCTCCAGAGGCTGGAACCTATTTTTGGTCTTCAATTTATTCTTCTCAACTTTCTTCATGAAAATATTTTAATTCTTCTTCCTTTGAATAGGTTGACTCCCCCTCAATCTCTCCCTTTCATAACCTGTGGGGTGTTGGTACTAATGTTGATTAAACCAACACATATTTGTTGTATGCCCGAATCCACCACAATACCAACAGTACCCATAGAATGAGTACCATCCTTTGAAGCTTTTTTTCTGATACTGCTTTGTTGCTCTTTCTTCAGCCCCACCAACCATTCTTTTTTAGCAAGATTTCACTACTGGAATTATGCCTTCTCTTATTTTGCTTTCTTTTCACCAGTGTTAGTTTTATGTTTACTTGAAACTTTAGAGTTCCCAGTAACACTGGTCTTGACCACATAAGCAACATTCTCAACTTTCTTCTTCACAACAACCACTTTATTCTTCTATTGAATTGTCTCAAAATGTGCTTCTTGAGAGCTTTCACCCACACCAGTAGTTGAGTTTTGAAAACAAATATTTTTTATTCAACTTCTGAGAGAATATTTTGAACGTGTTGTAATTCTTACTCTTTTTCCTTCAGCTTAACTCTCATGTGCTAATTTTGATTTTTTCTCATCTTCAACAGATTTCTTCAAATCATCAAGCTCTTTCTCATTTTCTTCTTTATCATTGGCTCGATTGGATTCTGAGAAACATTCATCTTCAAATTTTTTTAAGCGTTTCAAGCCTTATGATCTTCCTTAAACATTCCTTCAATTCTTCTTTCAGATGCATCTCAAGCTGAGTTTCTTCTTCTTCTGAGTTGCTGGTTCTGAAATCTTCATCATTCACTATTTCAATGAAAGTATTTTCCAAACAATGCTCAACTGGTTTTTCGGATTCAGCATCAAATTATTTATCTTCTTCATTTATAGATCAAAAATATATTCTCTTTGATTTTAAGAACTTATTTTCTTTCCCTGACATTCCATTACCACCCTGCTTCTTCCATAACTTTTTGGATTTCTTTCTTTTTCATCACTATCTTCTCCATTCTCCCTTTTCGGGCAGTTAGCCGCAAAGTGGACAATGCCTCCAAATTAAAAACACTTCAACGGATTTTTCCCTTTTATTTACCTATTCCTCTTTTAATATTTTTCAAAAAAAAGGACAAAATATCGTTAAGATTTTTACATACCTTGTTTTCAGAGTTAGAGTCACCACCATCTTCTTCAATCAGATTCATCTTAGACATTTCCTTCTTCATGGCTTTGAAAGATAATTCTCTGTCAACCTTTGTCTTGGTCTTCATAGACTTTTACCTTCTCATCTCATAAGTAATGAGAGTGCTATGAAAATAATCAAGAGATAGAGACTCAGAATCACTCTCTTGTAATGAGGATACCTTCCCATCGAATTTATCATGAAGAATCCTCAAGATCCAGTCCACCACAGTAGAGTCCTTTATCTATTCTCCAATACATCTGAGGGTACTTACAATATCGTTTACCCTGGTGATGAAATCCCCAACAGATTCATGCTCTCCCATCTTCATGTCTTCATACTTCAATCTCCAGATTTGATGTTTTTCCTTCATTAATTTTGTATTGACTTCGTATATGTCTTCCAGGTTTTCCCATATAACTGTGGTTTTGGCCACTCCTTTTACTCTCGAGAATTCACTTTCAGAATGTGAAGACAATATTGAATTCTTGGATCTTCCATTATTCTCAAGAAACATCTTGTGAACAGGTGTGAGTGAAATACAGTCTTCAATGGGGGGAAACCCAACTATTGCAGCTTCAAGAACTTCATAACTAATAGACATGAGATATGGTTGAATTTTATCTTTCCAGATGTGATAGTTCTTCCCATCGAATACCGTAATTCCTTTACTGTTCACACAATTTAGATTCTCCATCAGGAAGGAAAAAAAGGTTACCTGCTCTGAAACCACTTGTAAAGAACCAGTTGGAGCAATGAATCACTGAGAGGGGGGGGGGGGGGTGAATCAGTGGTACCCATTTTTTTAAGTTCCTTTAAAATTGAGAACAACCATTGTCTCCAATTAAGGATATAATTCCCTACTGAGAAAACAAACAAGCACACATCCAAAGGAAAACAACAATTTACAAGGTTCACTATTCAATAAGAATAGCTACGTCCTTGGTATGGTTGGAAACAATAAATCACCATACAATCCACTATGAAAACTATCCTTGGATTAAAACGAGTAGGATATACCCATACACTCGTGAAGCACTGTGAAAAAATCACTCCAGTGCGTGTGAACCCTCTTAGCACAATATCGAAAATTCTCTTTTCTTGTAACAACTTATGTTACCTGAACATCCTTTCAAATACAAAAGTGTATGCAAGTTCAGAAAAATCTTTACTTCCTTACCAATAGGAAAGAAACGGACTCCTTGGACTTGATATAGATCAATTACAGTCCGAACATCCCATTTTGAATCTCAACATCGAATCTTGACTCCGAAATCTTCACTCTGAATTTTCTTCTCCAATCCGAATTCAAACAATCCGAATTCTTCACTCTGAATCTTCAATCTGAGCAATCCTCATTCTGAGAAAATCAATACGGTGAATGCCAATACTGATTCCCCATTCCAAATCTCTACTCCGAATTCTCTTCTTCACTTTAAATTTTCTCAATCCAAGAAACTCAATATGGTGTCAACCAGTATCATATTCTTGTTTCAATTGTGACAGCAATAAAACTCTATCGGCCAAAAACTTCTTCTTCTCTCTAGATTATCAGAGCTTCTCTCTCTACTTTTTCATCAGAAATTTACCTAGCACCCTAATCTCCTTTTATAGTTTCTCCAAAGTGTGCTTAGGCGAGAAACCAAAATGTTTTCCCTCTCACTTAAATTCACCCAAATCAAACTTTCTCCTGATATCTCAAGGTAATTAAGACTTTTTCAATGCTTATAGAATCTTCTTGAATCTTCTTCCCCTTCACTTGATTTAGAGCTTTTGCCTTTTCCGGATCCGACCACGTTACACAAGTTTCTCGGTATCACATTCTTGGATCCACTCATCTTGAGTCTTCAACATCACTTTAAATTCATGGCATGACTCTTCATTGCTTCTTCAGCATGACACCATTTCAATTATCGGTATGAACCTTCTTTTTTTATCGATACCAAAGACTACGAACTCTCAGTATGACTGAAATGGATATCGATACAACGTCACCAGTTCTCGATACAACTTCAGATTACGACTTCACCAATTATCAGCAAGACTCCACACTTCTGGTTATGAACATCAGGTTCAGGAAGTCGACTCTGAACTACTTCACTCCAAACTTCTGACTCAGCAAGTCGACTCTGAACTTCTTACAATGAACTTCTTCTTTATAAAGTCGACTCCAAACTTCTAATAACGAACTTCTGACTCCGAAAGTTGACTACGAACTTATGTTCAGGAAGTAGACTCCGCAAATTCTATTCAGGAAGTAGAATCCACAAATTCTGTTCAGGAAGCAGACTCCGCAAATTTTGTTTCTCATGGCGACTTCACCAGTTCTCGGAATAGCTCATCCTGATTCTCAGAATGGCTTCTCGTACCAAATTTTTCTTGCATCAAGAGTACTTGCATATACTCCCAATTTAGACTTACAAAACAGCTAATCATCGTCACAATTAATTCCTTCACATCTTATATCTTCCAGCCTTCAAGAATGTGCAATTTCCTGGTTACGAACTTCTCAATTTCCAGGCTCCGAATTCTTCGAACACCAGGTTCTCGGTTCCGAACTCCTCAATTTCCAGACTCCAAATGTTCAATATTCTATGTTTCGAATTCTTATAAAATCACGGTGACTTTCCTTTATGAAAACATCTTTAATATCAACAACATTCAATCCACAAAAACCAGCTTTTACTTCAGCTTGGTCGTAATAGTTATACTCACCCATGCACTGGCTATACCTACACCTAGTTTTGTTGGTTGTAGAAGACAGATATCACTGACTGAGGCTGAGAGTACAAGGACTGGATGGTGCCTGGAGGTGGACCATACGGTGTGTCGGCACGTGTAGGATACGTACAGATGTGGAGTGCTGAGGAGTCTATCTTTACCTACCCTTGTGGTAGGAATCCCAGAGGATGACTTAGTAGCTTCTTTTATTTCTTTTTCATTATTTGTATTGTTTTTAATTGTTCTTTTACTTTTACTGTTGGGCTTGCATTCTGGCCCCTTTTACATTAAACACTCTTTTGGTTGTACAGTTTACTCATGTTCGTATCTTGTTGTATTTGTGTTTACAACATATAAGGGAAATGCCTTCCAATTTTTTGGGAATTACGCCTTTGGTGCTAGTCGCCAGCCCCTGGCCTATGGAAGGTGGGCTTGGCGTAGTCATGGATTGGGCCCCAGGGGATGGGTCGTGACAAATTAGTATCATAGGAGTCTGTTCAACAATAGAATATATGACTCTGATCTTTTCTATGAACCAATGGTGTTATGTGTAGTGAGTGTGGTTTTCAGTTCAGGGAGTCTAGTGTTGGTGTGGCAGCCGAAATATCCATACACCAGGACCCTGACATCAGATTTATGACTTAGTGAATGAAAAAATAGATTACATTTGTGTTTTCAAAAGTTTTATATAAGTCAGCTCACCAGGTTAGCCCACCGGGTTTAAAATTTTAACCGTAGAGTACCTTTTTCTCTTCAGGATGCCTCTACGCAGATAACCAGCTAGAGTTCCAAGAGTTTTATTCACAAATAGCCCACTGAGTGATGAGGCCTCAGTGCAGGGCCCTTTTTTCTGTAGAGGCACTAGTGATACCACACCCCGTTGGGCCACTGATGCCACCGGCCCCAGCAGCAGATGATGCACACTTCTTGATTGAATTGCACGAGTTCCAGCTCTCGATGCCACCCAGGTTTAGGGGATAGACGGACCCACATGATGTAGAGGATTGGCTGGAGGCAGAGGATTGGCTGGAGGCTTTGGTGAGGGTTTTCTGAATGGTAAGGACACCAGCCGATCCCATGGGGATCCTTGTAGCTAGCCTTCTACAGGAAGCAGAAGGAAGATGGTGGAGTTTGATTCTCCAGGTCCATGAAGAGGTGACGCTTCTCTTGGTATACTTCAAGAGCCTGTTTTGAGCAGATTGTTTTTCAATGACTCTTCATGGAGTGCGTATTCAGAAGCTACTTCATCTGTAGCAGGGCATCATGACAGTAGCTCAGAAATCTTCGAGGTTTGCTAACATCTCATGCTACTCCAATGATATGGTGCAGGGCCCATTTTTTAGGGCCTAGAAATTCTAATAGTGGATCAGAAGGGATATCAAGGCATCAGTGACCTCACTTAGCATCCCGATATAGGTGTGGGTGTTAGAGAGGGCCCTCTTGGTGGAGAGTTTCATTACTGAGCAGTCACCACCAGCGAGACCCACTACCAGTCATCACGTAGAAGAGTCTTCTACAACTGGCAGAAGACAGACATCACAGAGGTCCAAGAGGACCAGACCTACATGTGGACAACTGCATGACTTATGATCGATTGTGTGGGGCACCCGAAGCGGAGATAGACATTCCAGGAGAGGGAATTGTTTCACATGCGTCGGGCAGGGTCACAAAGCTCGTGACTATCCGACCTACCATTCAGATGATCAGAATATGGTCGAAAGATTGCCCAGGAAGAGACAGAGATTTGGCCGAGGAGGTCCACATGGAGGTGGAGGACATGGCAGAGGAGCTGGTCGTTCAGTTGGCGGTGGGTGACGATTCGAGATGTTACCGCCACCACCACCAGGAGGTCCACCCCGACCGCAGGGAGCATATGGACATGGGAGAGCTCATCTCCATGCAACTGAGTACTATGATCATGATTATCTTGAGATGATACGAGGTATAATCTATTTCTAATCCACCATAGCTGCAATTCTTATAGACACAGGTGTCAGTCACTCTTTTATAGCCATTACCATCATTCGGAGCTCGGGGATTCCGATAGATCCATTAACTCGATCCATATGGATATAGACTCCTACGAGAGCATATTCGACAATTAAAAAATGGTGATAATAGTGTGAGATTACTCTTGGAGGTGAGAGATTCAGCTGATATCTCCTAGTAGCGGCGTCGGGGCCTTACGACGTAATCTTGGGTATGGACTGGTTATCTACAGTCAATGCTTAGATTGAATGCATTAGGCGCAAAGTGCAGTGTGTTCGCTCGGGTGGGACCAGGTTTTCCTTTATTGGTGAGAAGAGAGACTTTTCTGCACATGATGGACTTGCTCGGAGGATAGTTCAGCTGATCACACATTAGTTGGCTAGCCTTACCTTCAAAGCAGTTTATGTGGAGAGTCCGAGCTATCCTGCAATGGAAAACTAGAACACAGATGTTTCCCTAATGATGTACCAGGTCTACCTCCTTATAGAGAGGTGGAATTTTTCATTGACTTGTACCCCGATAAGACACAGATATCTAGTCCGCCGTATCAGATGGCTCCGGTAGAGCTTCACGTGCTGCGGGTATAGCTATAGGAATTTCTTGGGAAGGGGTTCATCAGGCCCAGTGTTTCTTCTTAGGAAGCCCTGATTCTATTCACCAAGAAGGCGGATGGGATCATGAGGCTTGGTTATGACTATCTGCACCTAAACCCAGTGACTGTGAAGAACAAGTACCTATTCCCAATAATTGATGACCTCTTTGATCAGCTAAAGGGAGCACTGTGGTTCTCAATGATAGAACCTAGATCAGGCTGTCACCAGCTAAGAGTATGAGATGAGTAAGTGTAGAATACAAACTTCAAGTTTCGGTTTGGCCATTATGAATTCATGGTTATGAAATTTGGAGTATCCAATGCTCCATCATTGTTCATCAGTCTCATGAAGAGGATCTATCAGCCATACCTCGATCACTTTGTTATATTCTTCATCGCCGACATTGTGATCTACTCAACTACTGAGGAGGAGCATTCCTATCATTTGAAAATAGTACTAGACACACTCAGAGAGGACCAAAATTATTGTAAGCTCTCGAAGTGCAAGTTGTAGATCGAATAAGTTCACTTCATGGGACATAACATATCGGAGGCTAGATTTGCAGTGGATCTAGTGAAGATTGAGCTGGTACATGCTTGGGAGCCACCCAGGATTGTGACACAGGTACAATGATTCATGGGTTTCGCTGGATACTACGGGAGGTTTGTGACAGAATTATCTAGATTTCCATCACCATTATCTACATTGACGAGGAAGGGACAACCCTTCTTCTTGATGTAGAGATTCTAGCAGAGCTTTCAAGAGCAGAGGTAGAGGATGACTAGTGCCCCATCATGAGGCTTCTAGAGGAGGGCCTAGGGTTTGTAGTTTACTATGACATATTAGTGACTGGGCTAGGATGTTTCCTGATGCTGGAGTGCATAGTGATCACATATGGTTCTCGACAGCTGAGACAACATGAGTCGAACTACGATACCCATGACCTATAGTTAGTAGCAGTGGTCTTCTCCTTGAAGATTTGGTGACACTAACTGATGTGTAATCACTTTACAGTGTACTATGATCACAAGAGACTCAAGTATATCTTCTCTCATAAAGACTTGAACTGGAGACAACGACGTTTGATTGAAATCCTCCAGGACTATGAATTCGAGATAGTCTATACTCCTGGGAAGGGGAACATCGTAGCAGATGCACTCAGTAAGAGGTATGGTATACGACTACTAGGTGAGGAAATATATCAGCTGGACTCATTACAGATATCCTTCATGGAATGTGATGGACCATCTTGTCTTTAGTCTCATATAGTCACTCCACCACTTCTCTAGCGAGTCAGAGAAGAGAATCGTGGGGATTCTCACTGCGAGGCTCGACGTGCTCAGATATCCACAGGGCAATCACCTGATGTTTTTGATGTAGGTGGGGATCACATCATCCTCTTTAGAGGATGTACCATGGTACCATTGTAACATCAGGAGGAAGTGTGGATGGAGTTCCACACAATACCACTAGTGGTACATCCAAAAGTGGTGTAGATGTACCAGGATCTCTGATGACAGCACTGGTGGCCGGGAATGAAGAAAGCAGTTGTGATGTTGGTCTCTTGATACCTCACTTGTCAACATGTGAAGGTCGAGCATTAGGTACCAATAGGATTGGTCCTGCTTTTAGAGGTCCCAGAGTGAATGTGGGATGGGATATCCATGGAATTAGTGACATGACTTCCATGTACATCCATGGGACATGAGTCGATTTGGGTGATTGTTGACCAACTCACCAAGTCAGCCCAGTTCCTACCGATCTGAGAGTAGGGATCAGAAGAGGGAATTGGAAGCCTCTATGTGCAGAAGACTCTGTGGCTACAAGGAATACCTTCGACGATTGTCTCCGATCATGACACACAATTTACTTCCCAGCTATGGAAGAGGTTGCAGGAGGATTTCGAGACACAACTTTGATTGAACACCGCCTTCAATCCGTAGACGAATATACAGACTAAGCAGACCATTTAGACCCCTGAGGACATTCTCCATGCTTGTGTTGTCGAAATCGCTCGTAGCTAGGAGGATAACATACCTTTTTAGGAGTATGCATACAACTACAATTATAACTACACTATTGGGATGAAACCTTTCGAGGTGTTCTATGGGTGACCTTGAAGATCACCTTTGTGATGGACTGACTCAGTGTAGTCAGCACTAGTGGGACCAGAGATGGAACGAGAAACAACATAGATGGTGTAGATCATCCAGGAGAAGATGAAGACTGCACAGAGTAGGTAGAAGTCATTTTCTTATAGGAGACGGAGACCTTTGGAGTTCGAGGATTAAGACCACATTTTTCTATGGGTCTCACCTAGAGGAGGTTTGTGGAGATTTGGATGTGGTGGAATGTTATCTTCAAGGTTCATCAGACCTTTTCAAGTCCTCAGTAGAGCTGGTGAGGTGGCATACCGCTTAGCTCTTCCACCTTATTTGTACCAGGTGCATGACGCCAATCATGAATCCCAACTGAGGAGATATGTGCATGAACCATCCCACATCTTCCACAATGGTGTGTTGGACGTCGACAATGGGGTGACATTTACGGAGGTTTCAGTAGAAAGACAGGATCAACGAGAGTGAGTTCTTCGCGGATAGTCGATACCTTTGGTGTGCATTCGATGACAGCATGAGAACCTCCAGGAGAGCACATGGGAGGGGGGGGGGGGGCTCAGATTAATGCTCAATACCCCCACTTGTTCCTTTAGTCTAATGTGAGGCGTACGAGGAAGTAAATACTAAGGATAGGATATTGTAAATACCTAGAATTTCCATGAATTTTTTTTAAATATATAGGAACATTACGAGTCTACAAAAATTGACGATGTCAAATTCTGAGGCCCAGTGTGCCCGGAATTAATTTCAGAAATTTATTTTGGGTACATTCAGTAAATGTGCGATTGAGCTTTTCTAACTTTTGAACTGGTGCTTGGAATTGAAATCGTAGGGTACCATTTCACTCACAGCGCTGGTATTCTCTTTAAAAGTATTTCTCCTCCATGACAACTGGTCAATGGTGAAAGTTAGTTTTTGGGTTTTTCTTATAAAAATAAAATAAAAATAAATGTGTATTTCACTTTTATTTTTATTGAAACACCCATGTGAGTGTTAGGAGGTGGGGTCCATTGGAACTAAACATACATGTAGAAGTTGTGGTGTGGGGACCACCAGACCGTAAACACCCATGTGTGGTTATAGTTGTGGGGACCACCCGAACCATAACCTCCTAGTAGCGGTTATGGTGGTGTGGACCACCCGAGATTAAACCCACCATTAATTGATAGAAACTCTAAACCCCCTCTCATTAATGTGGAGGATCCTCTTGACTTCCTCCACATTAAATAGTTCCAACACACCACATTATTATGCCAACATAAATTATTTGGCATGAAACTTTTTAAATATTATGTTACAGAATCATTGGAATTTTGGATGGTTACTAATAAACGAATCATCTTAAATTTCATGATCATTACATACATCTCCCCCTCTCGTATATATATGGAGTTTGGATGGAGGATTTGGGACAGCTCCCCAAGCGACGAAGTGCTGGTAAAGTGCCACAACACCCAACACTTGGGGGACTACACTTTCCATCGAAGAACACTCTCCAACGATGAACGCTCCATAGATGAAGAATGCTGACCTCCTTCGACCTTCTTCCTCAAGATTTATTCCAAAGTGGGACATCTACATCTTGGACTAAAAAAAACTGACACATGAGCCCAGAATTGGAGGTGTGTGGAGGACGAGACGAATGTCTACAACATCACCTCCTTACTTCTTGATCCAAAAAAATCATGTGAAAAAATTTATGGGGTGTATTTTCACCATAATACTTTCATTGTTTACTTTTTTGGTTTGGGAAATAATCATTGCAGAGGTTGTCAAATTTGAATTTTATCATTCTTATTTCTTGTTAAGACAAATGAAACCACAATAAACATGGAGGGTACGAGAAAAACTAAAATGGCCCTAACCCCCTCTATATTTCTTCATTGAGGTTTTTCCTCTGAATGATGGAAGGCGACGAAGTAAACGAAAGCAATGGCACCGCCACCCACAGCCACCACTACATGTTCTTCCCTAGCGGTGCTCCGGCCTCCTGGCTGAACTTATTGGGTGCCATTTCCAAGCCATGCCACCGCATGCCAAACCATCCCCACGACCTAGCTCACGCCACCATCCGGCCGAGCCACCCTGACTGTGTAGCCCGTAGGCCTCGCCTCCCACTGGTCGGGCCTCCCTGGCCATGTCGCTTACCGACTGATCCACACCAGCAGTGCCGCCTTAGTCGTGCCTCCCACCGGCCGCGCCTCCCCGGCTGCGCCGTCCGCCGGCTGAGCCTTCCACTAGTCGTAATGACCTAGACGACCATGCTTCCTGCCGACCCTATGAGCTACCTCGCAGCCTCGGGCCCTCACAACGCCCCCCATGGCTACGCTGCACTCGTGGCTATTGCGGTCCATCGTGGCCTACTGGGCCTGAACCAGTGGGCTGGGATGAACCTGACGGGCCCTGCCACATTGCTAGATGGGTCTGACCTAAAAGATCGAGCTGAGGTGACCTAGAATGGGTCGGGCTAGGCAAGGTTAGGCCTGGACTGTCTGACTGGGTCAGACCGGACCAGGTCCCACTACTCCCTTTACTTTCTTTTGGCCATATCATTGGCACCAAACTCCCGTCAGATGAGCCATCAGTGGCACTTGATATCATGGAGAAAGATAGTTTCATTGAGTATACTCCACTGGAGTTATGGTATGAGATGGGATATGGTCAGGTTGGATTGAGCACGATTTCCACCTGGCCTCCAGGACTAAATGGATAATAACACACAGACAGGGAGTCTGATTGATGCTCCGTATATAGCGTTGAAACCTCTATGAAGTGGTGGACCATTTTGATACTTCTTCATGGGTCTTCGTGATAGTTGGAGTATTGACTGGTATCTTGTGGAGTAGATCCTCCTGGAGATGAGAGAGGATAGTTCAGAGACCTAGTAGCCAGCTAAGACCTGACCACTTCTGACCGTTTTGACTTGAAGTGACTATACTAGCCCAGTGGGGAGCGCCTTGGTGTCGCGGAAGACCCACACTGGGGAGCACCTTTGTGTTGTGGAAGAACCACGATACTCGACAGGAGGAGTACCTCAGCAGGCAATGAGGGGGAGCATGCATAGTGACGTGGAAGATCCATGGTGGGGATGACTCTTAGTGAAATGGAAGATCAACGGTACTCGACAATAGTAGTACCAAAACAGTCCAAGTTTTGAGGAATGTTTTCTTGGTGTCGTGGCATGCCCACTGTACTCAATAAAGGAGAAGTTATACAGTAGACGAGGTTTCGACAATGTCACTGGGGATGTTACTTGATACTACCACTAGAATAAAATCCTGGTTGAGCTGAGTCAGTTTTTCTATGTTATCCACATGATTGTGATTGATAACTTGATAACTTAGGTATATGTATGGGCATATTCCTGAGTAAGGTTGTCTATTTATTTGATACTTTTTTTTATCCTTGATGGATTTTTTGAGACCTTCAGGGTCCCGGGGTCCCTACTGAGTATCATTATACACACCCATGCATGGGCTATGACCGCACCTTATTGTGTTGGTTGCAGATGACGAAAATCACTGACTAAGCCTGAGAGTACCAGGACTGGACAGTGCCTAGCGGTATACCGTATGGCGTTTCGGCACATGGAGGAGATGGATGGACGCGGAGTGTATAGGAGGCTATATGTACCTACCCATCATGTAGGATTCCCGGAGGACGACCCCATATCAACTTTTCGTTCTTTTTTTTCAGTTGTATTTTTTTATTTGTAATTATACCTTTACTGTTGGGCTTGTGTTCTATCCCCTTTTACATTCAACACAATTTTGGTTATACACTTTAATCATGTTCATATCTTGTTGTGTGTGTGTGTGTGTGTTTACAGGTTATAACGGCCATGCCTTCCCAGCTTTATGGAATTATGCCTTTGGTGCTAGTCACCAACTTCTGGCCTATAAGAGGTGGGCCCAGGGTGGTCACGGCACGGACCCTAGGGGATGGGTCGTGACATGATGGTCAAAATAGATCCACAATTCAACGAAGTTGTCATGTGATCACATTATCATTTTACCATCATATGAAGAACAAGAGCTACTTGTCTACACAAAATAGCCATGATACACTGAGATAGATGGGATTATTCAATGATACATGAATCAACATGAAATTTAAAAGGAGAGACATAGTATCCCAAACTATAAAAAAGAAAACCCTAAAGATGAAGAAGTTTATTATTTGAGAAATAAACGTGATATCTTATTTCTCATTCAAATATATCATATGCATGCCATGATAAGGTGGAAAAAATAATGAGTCATCATGATATGATTTTATGAAGGTGATACAATAAATATTCAATTACATATAATAATAATTATGTTTTTTAGGACCCCTTGACATAAATTATCACATTATGGGACCCATGGAAGACCCTTTTTATGAGAAGGAATCCAAAGATAAACCATGTCATTAATGAGACTCATGAACATCCCTTTTACATGTGAATGGGGCTATGGAATACCCTTTTCACATGAAGGAAGAGTGAATTGGTTTATGTGATCCATTTAGAAGATGACATTATGTAATGATTCATGAGGAAATAAAAGCCTTCTAAGTATAGTGAACTAAAATATGTGTCATCCACAATCCATTTCACGTTATTGTGAAGAAAATCGAACTATCTAGTGAGTTATTCCATTGAATCTTATATACGAATGAAGAGAAATCCATCTAATGACCACAAGTATATGTGATGTCATTCTAAGAAGAACTATTGAGATGTTTGGAACCCTAATCATAGCTTATGCTTATGTATTATTCATTAAGGAATATATATCATGTGAACCCTAACTGGTTAGAAAATAGAGAGAGGGGACATGATTTTCACTCATTCCAAGCATTCCATCTTCCCTGCATGCGACAATTGATGAAAACAAAAGTCTTGATGGAAAAATAATGGTGAATATTTATAGAGTATATAGATATTTTGGTATTAAACAATTTAAAGAAATGAAAAATAATTTGTTGATTGATATTGGGTTATGTGAAATGTTCATCAATAATGACATATTGAATACATGCATGAATTGAGTTGATAATTTCATAAGATAATCCGTTGAAATTGTGCCAGATCAATGTTTCATAATAAATTTTAGATTGAATTACATGTCTCTACAACATTTTTTATGTAGGTACATCAATAATAAAAAGGTCATATTCATGACTGAGTATTTTTATTGACATTGATATACTTTATCATCAAATGAAGATTTAAATTTCTAGAGCAAGATCAACAAAACTGTTATCATTCGTTAGAGGATATTAATGGGTTTCCATGTTTTATTGTTGATCTAGTGTGCTTATGTAGAAAGATCAACACCCATTTTGGAAAAAGTGTCTAGGAGCAGAAGATAATTCTACTAAAGAATCAAAATTGAGAATAAAATTGTGTTTATGACTGGGGTAATACATGATATTTAATAGACTTGAGTAGAATATATGAAGGGTTTGGTGGATAACCAATTAAGGTATAAGAGTAATATTATTGTGTAGTATAACCAGGTTAAATCATAGTATCGACTAATGGGGTGTATGACCGGTTTCATCCCAAACCATTTAAAATGATGATAATATTATAATGAAAATTATTTGATGGTGGGAATAAATAACACTAAAGTGATATTATCTTAAAACAAATCCATATAAATAAAATTTTCAGATCTCAACCATGATAAATACGAATATGATGTGAGAATATGAGACTTCATATTATACATTGGAATCTTAAAAAGGTCAATAGATTGAAATCAAAAGAATTAATTTTTATGACATAAACCCATAAATCAACACAATAGAGGTGTATCTATCCTGTGGTTATTCAATTTTAATGTAATTGTAGGTATCCTCTATAAATCCATGGGATATTCTATACTGATAATTTTTTTGGGAAATTAAAGAGCTACCTCAAATTGAGAATATAAAATATACAATTTAGGATACTATTATGCACTATTTTATCCATGAATAAAACTAATAAAATAATTATAGGAATGGAAGTTGAATAATATTCTTAAACTAAATGTAGAAACACCACTACAAGTATGTTATCAATGTTCTATTTGAAGAAATAATTTAATTGATTATGACTCTAATTATTATTCATACTAAATATTTGAGGTTTCTTTTTAAAATTCTGATTTTTATATATAATTAAAATTAATTCTGATGAAAATTTATAATGACATTTTGAACATTATTTTTTTAGGATTCTGGTACCTTTATAATGAATAATTACTACTAGAAGAAGTGGAAACTTCTATGGATGTGAAATTGAATAAATGGTTTGTAATATCAAACATTATCACTACGTTAATGATAAATATGAATGAAAAATATTCCATTTTCAATGAAAAATATGAAAAATATTATAATTAATTAAATAGAAATATTTCATATATATATTTCATTGAGGAATATTTTTTAAAATCATCCCAAGAAATTGAAAATTTTCACAATGTTTCTATGTATATTAATTAATATGAGTTAGAGGATATTTTAATCCGAGTAAGGGGGAATTAAAATTCATTTAATGTCTAAATGATAATGCATGAAAATAGGTGAAAGGTTATTTCATGTTGGGATGAAATACTATGATCGCATTAGAATGAGAAAAACTCCATCAGTATGAAGTGTTTAGTTCAGGATGATAGATTAAAGAATCGGGAATCTCTACAAGATGGATGATAGTAAATTATTTGAAACATTTATGCTACCATATAAGATTTCATTGATGGTCATGTCATCGAATATATCATCAAATTATCATCTAACAAAATGTAAACATAATTCAGGATGATGATATCCAAAATTCCAAAAACCATGTTATGTTATACAATTTTTTCATGTATTTTTGTTGGTTTTTACATTTTTTTTATAATTATACATTGTGATGAACTTCAAAAATTGAACTATGTTATGGGTGGACAAGAAAATTAGTTTGAATCCCAGATCCCCTAATTAAATAATATTAAATTTTATTAAAGAGGAAGAGATCCACATGTTCAAAAGGAATCATGGGGGCTAGAAAAAATGCAGGTTGATGGAATCATCAACAAAAAATACACTCCACTAGGTTAAAATAATCTAGTATTAGAAAATTACACTGGAGAGGGCTCAAGAGAGTCTTATGATTCCATGAAGTATGCCACTAAATTACCATCACACCACATGTGAATTATATTAAAACTTAGGGATATGTGGTAAAAATAGTTAGAGACTAGATTTATAACATGACATCTTTTTCTATTTGTCTCTTGTGGAGTTCAAAAGTATCTTAGATTCAGCCTCCAACAATGAAAGAGGGAGATTCAGGGCATGGAACAACTGAGTAACATATAACATGTACCATCCTTCAAATTTAAGGTAATATTCAATCCCATAATTTTTTTTAAATTAAAAAACAATGAAAAAATTAGAATTGTGCCAAAAAACATTCCATGCATGTTTCATTGAGAGAACCAAAAATAAACATTATGTTTTATCCAATGGGTCAGAGGAGCAGGTCACAAATTGTATGATCAATGGAGGACCTGGTCAATTTTTGGGGTTTTATGGAGATATGAAATGATTAATAGAGGCCATCACATCTCCATATATGATTATAAGAGAGAGATCCATGACATGAAATTTTTTCATACCTAATAAGGGCCTCTGTTTCGAGATAGAATCCTTATGGTGTTCCTTGTTTTGGGCTTCTCAGACACACCAACAACCTATTGTGAGGAGGAGAGATCAAGTATTCACTACTAGATTGTTACCATCAGTACTTGAGAATGCCCTTGAGAGGAAATGCATAACATACTCCACTATAAATATAAAAAATTAATAACCAATGCATGAATCCCCCTATAATGGAATCCATTTAGCTTTTTTGAAAGAGATGAATGATAAATTTCACCTTATCAAATGAGAAGTATGGGCCATTTTGAGGACATGAGAACTCAGTTGATTTGAACAATTATGTCAATTGGGAGAGATTGGTATCAGATTTTCCATAGTATGAACCTGAATTTGGTAGAGATATATTTTCCATAGAGTGCTCCCCCACTCAAATCCAAAAATAGATTCAATCATAACCTAGTTATTATTCTTTTTAGAAATAACACAAGAATAGTTTTCAGTGAAAAAACATCAGTCCAGGGTGTCCACCATTTTGATGCCATCAAAAACAGACATCTTCTCTATATTCAAAACCTCTTGGATGAGGGTGGGGTAACCAATATAATGGTAGATAGTGTTTTTTGACATATGGAAACCCAAAAAATCGTAGGACTTGGGCACCCAATTTCAATCCCAAAAAATGTTGTTCCTGTGACCAGTAATCCATAACTAGTGGTTATAAAGATCAGTAATGTGGTAATAGAGAGAGTTCAAAAATCTTGAGTAATGATCACTTCTTGTTCTCAAAATATTAACATTAATACATGTTATGAACCTGCTCCAAATTTATCAGTGTTCAATCACCTCCCTAAAAATTTCATGATTGAATATATATTTTATCCATCATGTTTCCATAATTGACTACCCCCTTCTCATCTAGCCTATAAAATATATTCTATGATTCCCAATGACCTATAATCTTACCATAAAAATACCAGAGGAATGAGTATACGAGTTGGTCCATATCATTTGTTAGGCACCTTTATAATAATAGGGATGTGCTAGGGAATTAAAGATAACACACAATTGACTAGGTTAATTTTCACACTTAAGAAGTAAATGTGATTTATCCTTTTGGTAAAATGGATAGAGAATTTGTTAATAATAATATTATTTGATAGATCTGATCTCTTTCTGGTGGAAAGGGTGCAAATAGGTATTACATGTTTATATTTCATCTTTAGATGACTAGGATGTTCCCAAGTTCATTCCTTCACCTTGTAAGGAATGAAGAAAGGATAAAGAACCCACTTTTTTCTTTTAAATCCTTTGAACAATATATTTTCAATAAGTATTATTTTTTAGGTCCCCCATCAGTTTTATTTAACCATAAATAATGAAAATAACGTTATAAAATTAAAAACTTTGGAAGATAACACTTTAATAAGAACTATAGGGGTATGGCCTAATCTGCCCAAGTTGCATATAAAAACCCATGAGTCAACTGAGAACATCTTGATTTAATATTATAATTTTGGGGGAGATTGGTTCTCTCTTCCTAAGCCCCCTCACTGACTTTAAAAAACATCATTTTTTACAAATGAAGACTAATTTGATAATGGAAGAACAAAAACAACAGAATAATAGATCAATCACCTAGTTTTAAATCCCCATTAATCTCATAAATTGAATGATAAAATTGAATGCAATGTGATCATATGAATTATGATTATAGAGTTTAACAATAATATTACAAACCATCACCTTGCATATATATCACACCATAAAAAATAGAAAAATATTCATATTCTATTTTTTATGATTAATGGATATTGAGAATAAGGGAATTGAATTTCATAATAACATTGAAATAATGAAAATAATATAAGACATTCTTTTTGGAGGACCAATGTTGAAGAGAAAAGAATATTTGAAACTGAAAATTGAAATCCATATAAAATGAATATGATTATAATGAAAATATTTAAATTATCAAAACATTTATGATTGTTTTCCTATAGAAATAATCATTGTTATGTTTGGTGGTGGTATATAAAAATTTGGTAGAAATATTATAATAATGTGATGAGAATATTACAAATAAAATGATGGAATATATGAAGTGACAAGGCATCCTTGGGATGTGAAAAATAATATTAAAATATACACACAAACTGTTACAATGAAAAATATTGATGGATCCCCTGTTAAATTGAAGTGATAAAGAAATGTGTAACTAAAATACCTACCTCCTATTAAAATATATATTTAAAATGAATTAAAAAAACAACCAATGTTTGGATATGGAAAATATCATCATGAAAAATGAAGGATCAGGGGTTTTTTCAGTTATATCTAGCACTTTTTCTGGGGGCACATACACCTTGTGAGTTATTATACAATATTGATGTATTTTTTGCCTCAAATTCTCTCTTTCAAATGTTGGGTTGGAATCACCAATTATTGAGTAATGATTTCTCATTGATCAAAACAGGATGATGTGATGTCAGTTTCACCTTCCATGGATTCCACCATGGAACTTGTCACCAAGTTCAGGTCACCCTAAATGATTATGACATGTTTTTGAAAATAATTCATTGTTCCATATCATTGTAGATTACATTTAGTTAAAAAAATATTTTCTAGAAATTCCAATGGGTCTTGATAGAGATTCAACCTTCTGTTAGTATATTATTCATGATGGGCATCACTGGCATGTCTTGAAACTAAAACGTTGGTCACCTATATTATTCCTCATAAGAGGGATTCTCAAGGGAATTAAACCCATGTTATCTCCTTTTAATCATGCTGTATCGTATTTGACATGGATGTATTCAAAAGTTTTACTTAGGATTCCCATATTTAACATGAGGTAAATCACAACTTTACCATCATTCATATATTGACTAAGAATCGATCAGAACATATCATGGAGACGAATTAGAGGGGTGGATCCCTATAAAGGAAAAACTAGATGTTTTATCATCTTAAAGGGAATGAACACCAATGTAGATATAATAAAGATGGTGTGTTTGTTAAATGGATGGTGTCACATCATGAAATATGATATAGACACTGATGATTGAGGATAAGAGAGGTGAACCCCAATGAGGGAGGCAACATGGTTTACATTGATTGGGATTGAACCTCAAGGAGGCATCCAATGTAACTTGTTTAGATACATGGATAAAAACCCATGTAGTTTGAGAAGGCATTGTGTGGGGAATACACATGGTCAGCTATCCTTCAAAAGAGAATTTTTCTTTGTAGGATGATGTGTGATTTGGATATTATGTATGCTTATATGCATGGGCGGTACTAGGTGTAATAATGTGGGGATAGGGATTACGATAAATACATACAATATGGATGGAATGATTTTACTTGGATGTGGATGCCCATGTAAAATTAGAATGGATATGGATGAATGGTTAATATAGAATAATTTAAGTTGAAATATTGAAGTGGGTGTTAGGATTTAACATCATGTATCTTTTTATGTATCCCAATTATTTTGGGATCAATGTCCTTGTAGATTTCATGGTGGATTTTGGAATGACAACATTAGAGGAAATACATGGAATAGAGGTGGAAGAATTTCAAGATCATATTTGGTTATGATGGCATAGAAAAAATAAGGGATGATGATGTTTGGTGGAAGATGGATCAGAACACCCAGTACAGGTGGATCTAGGAGATGTGTCCCCTAATTAAAAGTTGACACTTCATGATGGTACATCCCTAGGAGGAAGTAGAAGATATTTCCATTTGATGGGATTAAATCTCAAGGAGGCCTCCTATGTACCATACCTTATAGATAGGGGTCAAATCCCACATAGTTCCATATCGGGCAGAGATACATAAGGAGGGTGCCCAAATTGATGCAGGGTATGTGATTGGAGCTTACACATCGAAGTTACCCACTGTAAATGTTGGAGCTTATGTATGATATTAGGCCATATGGATGTAGATAATTGATTACTATACGAATTGTGTTTATTGGTAATAAGAAGGGTATCATAGTCATTAATATCCTTTAACCCCACAAGATTCAATATTGGTGTGAGAAACAGGGAGCCGTAGACCTGACAATCAAGTCGTTAAATTATAATCAACGAGAGATGGTCTGTGGATTATGTGTAGTATATAACCAAGGATTATCACATTCCATGTGAGAATAATCTAATTCCACATTAGGAAGATATAAATCCCATGGAGATGAGTTTTCAAGGAGAATTCTCATGGACTGGAAACCAATTTTCATTGCATGGGATAATACTACATTTTAACATCATGTTATGCTGATGATGGAGCAAGGTAGTTTAATTTCCTACAGGATATATGTGGTGGACTCACTCCAGATTCCATGAACATACATAACTGAATCCCACCAATCCATTGGAAAGGTAAACAGTCTGAAACGCCCCAAAAGAGCAATGTGGATGATTGTCCTAGATTAGGATCCTTGGTTGTTTTGATATTACAATTTGAAAAATCCATCAATGTACCTATTCCAAGAAGAAATAGGTAGGGTGTCACAACACAAGGCACTACACAATGGAATAAAAAATCAGTTCCTGCCAGAACGGAGTGATGGGAATGAGAATCATGTGCTAGATTTGAGGGTTACTTGCAAAAGGGCATCTATCATGGTGATTTAAGGTAATGGAATCCCCGGATGTATTGAAGTGGGTATACACACAAGATTGGAGGAATATGTGCAATAGAGTGGGTATCGAGTAGAAGATGAGATGTGTATGTGAATGTGTTGTTTGAAAAAGAGGTATTTTGTGAACAATCTCCCATAGGATGAAATGAAATGATAAAGTTGTATCTCATGTGTGTCCAAATGAAGGGGGTCCCATATGAGACATGTCTCACATGATTTTATACATTGTGGGGTTCATGGAATGCATGTTGTTGAGGAAGAAGTAGTCATGCACGTTCTGGTGCAATAGTTAGACAAACAGATATTATCCTCAAATAAAGGGGGATCACCTCTATATATAGTAAAATTAAATTGTGGTGGAACATATGATTTACAACATTGAAGAGGGAATTTTATATTACATTGGGAATGTAAGAAACTTATGTGTGGGTTAGTATTTTATTCTCCAACCACTTATATTTTTTTCACCTACCTGGGAAATAGTTTGGAGGATGAGGTTGAACGTGACCATTTGACCTCGCATTGGGAAAGTATGGCTCTTTAACATGAATTTCCATCTCACACGAAGCCATTAGATCATGCATGCATTTCCCTTGGTGCTATCTAAATAGTACTATGAGTTAATGGGTGTCTATAGTTTTCATAAAGATGACATTGGCAACTAAAAGTAGAATTTAGTGCGAACCCCCCCCATATATTATTTGAGCTGAAAATGGATTAGAAGGTTAGGTTGTGAGGGGAATACCTAAAAGAACGGTACCCATGGGGATGTGCCAGGAACATCAATAGACTAGCGCGTAAGGCATGTTGAGTGAATTCAGAAAACCCAATATATTCCTATAAATATTTGGGGGACCATATGCCTAGTATGTTATCATTCCATATTGAATGTTATTTTTATCTCATTTGTGATTTTTTTGAATCATGTGTTGAAAACCATGTCACAGTAATTTTTTACACGCTACAACTATATTCTTACGTGCTTCTAATAATGGCTAAAATTGTGAACCAATTTTGAGTTCATCACCCAAAATTATTCATAGATAATAATTTTTCCATTCAAACCTTCAGTTATTCATACAAAAGCCTTTTTTCCTTAAAATAAATTCATTAAAAATAAATATTCTATTTTATCGTATAAAAAATTTAACACTTATCAAAATGATTGCCCAATCATTTAAAGGTAATTAAATGATATAATAATCATTCATAAGAACTATTTTTATAATATTATTTATTAAAACCATAGTTTAATATAATAATGTAAATATTTCTCAAATTTTATATTTTTACATGAAACCCCATTTTATCAAATTTATCATTATTTTATAAAAGGCTACTCTGATAATGTAATTGATAGAAAAGATCATTTATTTATAATAAGGGGTTAAAAATTATGTAACTAATACCTTATTACATAGCCTCTTATAAAACATACAAAAGACCTTAGGGTAAGGTGTGTAATGGCGACAGACTATTGGGGAGGCATAGATAACATCGCTCGGGTCATACTATCTATTAACATTAACGTCTCTATTATGTGATTTCATTCATGCATAACATGTTGAATCTCTGCTTGGGATTGTTCAAGAGTGAGGCCCAATGATGCTAAATTCTTCCCAATATCGAATTGATGATATTCATACGGCCTAAGTCTACTAGATGTGGCCATAATCTCTTTTGTCTGCGTTGAATGTTCTTTTAAAGCATGTATTTATATCATTTGTTTGATCACTACTAAACAGCTATATTATCAATAGTAATGATACATAATGGTAATTGGAACCCCAAAATAATAATAATAAAATAGTTAATTTTCTTCTATAGATATAAGACAATAAATGGAATTGAATTTTATTCTTAATAGTTCAGGTCATTACAATGATCATTGTGGTTATCATTGATGACTTCCTTGTGAACTCAAAGTCCACGAAGGAGCATACAGAACATATGCACGACATTTTGGGTGTTCTCCATCAGCGACATCTATTTGGGAAGCTGTAGAAGTGTGAGTTTTATGATTGAGAAGTCTATTTCTATGGGAATGTTGTATCCTAGTAGGGGGTAGATGAGGATCCATATATGATAGAATCATTTTTCGCTTGGGAAGCCCCCAAGATAGTGGCTGCGGGGTGAAGATTCCTTGTTATTGGAGGCTATTACAAGTGGTTTGTAGCATATTCCTCTCAGATTTCGAATCCTCTCTCTAATTTTACCTAGAAAGATTATATGTTAGTTTGGACTAGTCATTTCCGGTTGATTTTTAGTATATGAAGAAAAAGTTGGTTTGTACTTTTGTTCTTTTTCTGATATTAGAGGTAGTTAAGTTAAATATTTTTTTTATGCTTCACGTATATTGTTAGGTTGTGTTCTAATGCAGTTGATATTCATTGTTTCTTGTGTATCTCAAATGATGTGCCCTTTGAATGTAACTACTCCCCAATGATTTTGAGTTGGCTGTAGTGGTTGTTTCATTGTTGGGCCATTCAATGTGTTGAATTGTGCTAGTGTAGTGACATATTAGGGAGAAAATCGCCCACTGATGATCTCGATGCATGATTATTTTCAGGTTTTTTATCTTCATTATTGTCTTTGTGATGAATCTTACATCACTGATTGGGCAGTGATCAACATTGATAATGATGACACCTTTAAGGAGTGGCTTGTAGTGATCCATGACTGCAAGGAGAAGGTGTTTCATGGGTGTTTTATCCCCTTGGTTCGTGTCTTTTGGAGACAATATGGAATGGAGGACATTACATGGGAACATAATCTTCATAAAAAATCAATTCCCTGAGTAGTTTAATTTTTATCGATTTTCTTGTAATGATGTTCATTTGTGATTGGGGGCCATTCATTTATAAGAATCAAAAATCATTTTTTTTCTTTTGTGGCTTTCTCTCTTTTGAGAGGTATCTCAATGGGTGGTAGTTCTTACCACTTTTTTTCTTCATTTTAGGTTTTTTTGAATTCTCAAGGATGATAATGTTTGAGTGGTATCTGATGTAATAGAACATACCTTTACATTCCATTCCCTTACCTAAATCTAGTGTGTCAGGTTGTCTGGGAGGTCATGGTGACAGATCCCCAACACTTTCCAAAACATCTCGTTATATGAATAATGTTTCTAGTCTTGTGTGTAGTTTTTCCAGCCATCGATAAGTGTACAGTGTTTCAAGAAGTCAATAGGTGTACAATGTTTCTAGACATTGATAGGTGTACAGTGATCCCAGACATCGGTAGGTGAATTATGTTTCCAAATTCCAATAGATATATAGTATTTCTATACATCGATTAATGTACAATGTTTCTATATTTTGGTAGGTGTATAGTGTTTCCAGACATTAGATGATGTACAATGTTTCCGAACAGCTGTTGGTGTACCATGTTTCAAGACATCATTATTTATACATTGTTTCCCGACGTTGGTAGGTTTACACTGTTTCTATACATCAGTAGGTGTACAATGTTTCTAGACATTTGTAGGTATACAATGTTTCCAACCACCTACAGTTTCACCCCTTTAGCATTTTATATAATTAAGAATGCATCAAAAACCATTTTTAAGGTCTGTAAGGCCGATTAAAAGCCCATAAATCCTATTTTAATATTCCTAAGGCCCAAGATGCCTTTACTTAGTCAAACTGCGTGGATTAATGTGATTCGCATTAATGTAAATTCTAAACAGTTTTGAAACCCATTAGTCTTGAATCTAATCCTTCAATGTGGGTAACCTTCATATAATTCATTAATTTTAAATTTTCGCTATGTGAGTAACTCCGATACATTCTTCCCATAGTATTGATGTGACTGTACCAATACTTTTTGATCATTTACCATTGATTTTCTTCCTTCTACATGCGTTCCCCCTTTTGGGGTAAACAGCAAGTGTCGACCCATCATCGATTGAAGGTATGATATACGTATGTTCTTATGTTTTCTTTGATCCAGCTTCCCCCATTTCACCTTTCTATGTTATGGTATATTATATCAATGTTTCTAATTGTGTTTTCTTGGATCTCAGTTTGTGCGGTCATGCCATGATGTCCTTGGGTGGATGTAGTTATCGGAGTGGGAGGCGATCATGATCTATGTGTGGATCATTATCGTACGATGAACATCAATAACATTTTTAGGCAGGGTATATGTTTCTTATATAATTATTTATATTAAATCACATAGTTAGAATTATTTATCCCACTATATCACAATGGAATTTTCATAAAAAATATTTTTAAGAGATAAGTAAATATGTATCAATTGAATGTTATTGAATCTTTTTTTGCAAGATTGTGTGATATCTATTCATGCCTTGTTTCTCATTTCTTTCTTGATAAAAACAATTATATATTGTAATATATAATTAATTGTACATTAATTTTCAAAAATAAAGTGTCATTTAAATAAATCTTTTGATTTCTGTTGTAAATTTATGATAATCTAATTGATGCAGTAAGCTTGTTAAATTAATTTGTGATATCTATGATAGATTTTTTTTATGACTCCAATAATTAAATCCAAAATATTATGAGTTGGTTAATTAATGATAGACTAATGAGACGAATAGGGTTTTGTGTTACCCACATTCTTGTAAGGATGATTGCCTTCTACTTTGGAGACATGAGATCTCTTTTCATGTGAATGAAGAATGAATTGTTTAAGTCCAATAGCCTTGTTGATTTATTTTATAGATTATTATGATGTGTTATGGTTCTTGACGGATGTTGTGAGATATGGGGGTAGTGATACACAGTGGTTGTGGCACAAGTAGATGCCTATAGTGGTGAGACCCATCAGTTTATACATGTGAGTGTTGAGGATAACACCCGAGATGATGAAATGGGTTGGATATGAATGAATGGATGGTTTCTAAATCTTATTGGTTATTTATCTACTTTACATTACCCACTTCTCACGTTAGGTGGTATTTCTACCCTCATTCTAATAATAGGTTATGACATAGAATTTATTCCCATGCTTTCCATTTTTAGAATCTCGAGGATGGATGTAGCTTCACATATCCTATAGGTGGAAAAGACTCGACAAGTAGTTCACCTTCTCACCATGTAAATCCCCTTGTTCATGGTAGCATTGAGTATTTTTCTAGAATTCATGGGAACATAGGAATGTAATAATGTTTTTAATAAATGATAAGTTTATTTATGATACCCCATGTGGTTTGAACATAGGGCAAGGCAATGATGAAGTTATAATTTAAAGGAACTGTGGATCATTTTTGGAATTAAAATAAAATGTAATGTGGAATTAATTATAGTTAATGAATGGTAAAATAATTAATTATGGTAATGTAACTCTAATAAAAAAATGATTATTAAATCTATTTTAGATATTTATATTGTTTGGTGCTAATAGAATACATATTCTTAGTAGTGGCAGTTGGGGTTCTGAGAGACATTAGCTGTAGTTGAGTTTAAGACTAGGTTATTACCATATTTTGGTTGTGAATGATAGTATATAATATAATTATTTTTGTTTCTATACGCAACTCCAACTGGTCAATTATACAAACTAAAATCCCAAGGATTCTTATCCCTAAGTCATGTTTTCCACAACATCCTGATGGGAATATGGATGACTGAATACCCCCGTTGGCCCCTCTCTTCTCCTCGTAGTTACATATACTAGTACACATATTAGTTATTATCTCCATATATATGTGTGTAGAGGGATATAATGGCCTATTTCTATTCAAAAACATATATTATAGATATTGTTTCCAATAAGATACTATAGGTATAGTGTGTATATGCTATGATGGTTTGAGGATACTTACTCAGTGTATGGGTTATAATGGCTTGAGGAATAAAGGCCGAGTTATGATACACAATATAAGAGATATGGAGGCTCCCAAAAACTACTTGGTTAATTTTTTTACATGGACGTAGAGGTTTTGTTGCTTGAGGTGCAAGATGTCGTGCTTCTCCAAAGTCTCTATTAGTAATCCTTTTTATAGAGACATTATTTGGACGTGAAACATTGGGCCCAAAGAGGAAAACCAGTGGGGAAGTGGTTGTAGGGTACCCATGATATTCAATGTTATATTATATATTCTTATATTAAATACTTGGTGAGAGTATACATGGTGATGTTGATAACATAGTATACATATTTATATGATTATTTAGTTTCACTTGATTTCCACTGTGTTTTAGAATTCTTTATTTACTTTTTTCACGAGAGGTTACTGGGAGGATCCAACTAAGTATACTGTTATTCTCACCCTATGAAAATATAATCTATTTTCAGGTCACATGGATATGGTTGGAGGTCAGGTTGGTTATAAAATCTTGGGGTTTTAGGGGTTATCTGTGCTGCATGGTCCCAATTTGTTTTACGTTCTATTGGAATATGTAGTTTTCAATTTTAGTTATAGTAGTTATGGAATGAAATTAAATATGTGTACTTAGGAATTCATTATATTGTAGTATGAGTTGGATTGATTGGTTTATGACTTATCTCTTTCGTCCCCATGTGTTCTCTTAGAGGGTAATACATCCCATATTGTGTATTTAATATACCCTTAGCGGTTGTTTCCAAATCAGGGTAAAATGGAGGAGGAACTTAAGGGTCACCATCTCCCTTCTTACATTTCTGTCCCAAGAGGGGTACACCATGTGGGGAGGGGGTCGTGACATATATATATATATATATATTATTTAATGAAAGTAATTATATCATTAATATAATATATATATTATTATGAAATATATTTTTAATTAAAACAATCCATTATACATTCCATGTATCATCTAAAGAATCATATTGATTATTGGGGGTGGTAGTCCAAACTTCCACAAACGATGTTATTGATTTTACACAAAATGTAATTTATTATGATATGTTTTGTTAAATAATAAAATAATATTAAAAAAATAATAAATGTAAAATATAATTTATATAAATAGAGTGTCCATCATAATGTTCACTATTATGTGTGGTAATAAAAAAATGTACAATCATCATTTTGTGAGACAGTAGTTCATCGAACAATGAAATAGTATGTTCGTTACCCAATAGATAGAGGTGTCTATAATTTTACATCAAAACCATAGAATAAAAAAATCTTGTATATTTTGGATATCAGTGTTGTGGTTAATTAATGGAATGAGTAGGGTTTAGCTAGTGGAGAATTTAAATAAATCTAAAAATCTATAGGAAATATGTTACCTCATAATCGGGTATCAACTATGGGTTTTACCCAATGGATTCATACGATATCATTCTTCCCAATTGGGGTATTCTAGGATGAGGGGAGGGATGTTGAAGATATAATTAGTTAGATAATGGTCAAACTAAAAAATGCTTGAGAGTTGTGAGTAAGTGTGATGAGATGAGTCATTTTTTATAATGGAGGAGGAGCGACACTCTTGTAATATTTTGACAATGGTATTCTTCCAATATATTTACTATTTAAATTTGTTCAAATAATACACCAAATTAGGGAAAAGAGAGTATATTTTCAATATATGACCATCCAATAGCTCTTGGACAATATTATTTCTCTTTTTGGGCCATATGTTCATGGTTTAGTCCCTTATTATGCTTAACATTAGCAAAATCATAATTATTAATTTTAATTACATTAACTAATATTTATGGTTATAAAAAATTGAAATTATTATAACATAAAATAATCATAACTCTAATTATTTAATACATTTTTTAAATTACAATCATATATTTATTAGGAATAAATTTATAATCAATCTTTTTGGTGGGACGAAAATACAGGGTTTTAAAGGTAAATATTCAGATGGTTTCCTTTTTTTTATTCCGCAATTTCAATGTAAAATATATTACAATGAAATAAATTGGATTAATTTATGAAAATATTATCTAATTAAACTTTAAAACAATTAATAGTATAATTATGCAATATAAATAATTTACATGAGAGAATAATTTTGAACACAAATTTAGTATTTTTAACAATTCATTAATAAATGATATACCATAGAAAAACAGTAAATGTTCACACAAAAATAATTATTATAAAAAATTTATTAATTTGAATTTTATTTTGAAATATTATTTAAATTAATGTGTTAACATTTTTATTGAAAATGGTTTCTCCATAAAAAGGCGCCAAAAATAAATTAATAAAAAGATTTTATTTTTTTATAATATTGAGTTTTTACTTATCTTATTATAATCAATCCTAATGTATGAATATCAAAAATATATTTTTTGGTCGTATTAGATTACTCAAGAGGGGGTGAATTGAGTATCAATTATAATTTCTGTTAATAATGGTTCTTAAAAAAATAACATCCCCCTATGAAAATAAATACAACGTCAGTTTGTAGTGAATTTATAAATGTCTTGATGGTTCAATTTGGTTCTCTAAAGATTTATTAGTTCTCAAATTTCACAATATAAGGATTAGTAATATTTTGGAAACAAACCCACTGTTACAAAACAAATATAAACACTTGATAAACTAACTATCAAAGTTCAGTTTATCATGTTGCCAGAAAAATATTACAGTTAAAAATATAAGATAAAAAAAAACAACAGATAACAATAGAGGTTCAGTCTCAAGCAGAGACATAGTACTATCCGCATGGTGATCACCCAACCCAAACCATTTATATTAATAAAATTTTGATCCACAACCTGGATCGGGGTTCTCAACAGCACACCAGCTATCTAGGTCACACATTTCCTCTATCATAGAAATTCATGGAAAAAACAAATAAACAAATCTCACAGGATCTCTTCCACAGATCTATGTGGGATACAAGGGTAACAAGATATTGGGAGTGAGGATATTTTGTTATCCTCCAGTTTAGATCAAGAGATAGCATGTGAGGTTCAAACAAATATACACACTGCTCAAAATAGTAATGATAGGAACAAAAAAGTGATATGAAAGATAATAGTGTTTAGAATTCCATATGTGTTGTCTAGTATTTTTCAGGATTCAATGGATGTTGAGGAAAATAAATTTGATTCATCCTCTATAAGTTGCCTTTAGAACAAAGTATCACAATATCCGTAATCTAGCTTCTAGGTGTGAAAAGGGATCTTCTCTTTAATGTCTCGGTGTACTGTGAACTTTAGAGTAATGTTTCTTGTTAGAAACTTCTTATGATCTCAATATTTTAGTTCTTATCTTTAGGTATTCGCACAGTCTCTATTTCAGTGTCTTCATCGATGTCTGTTTAAAGTGATAGTTGAAGTCCTTTTATACTCTAGGGTTCATTAGACATGAAGATCTCTGCATGTGTATGTACCTCGTACTGTCTATGGATAGTCATAAAAGAAATTGTAAATAATTTCAGGAACATTAATTTTTTTAAATATGACCATTAGAATTAAATTTGAAATAATAAAATGTAAAAAGTTATTTATAACTATCGGTGAGTCATCATCGGTCTGTTGTCTTCGATTTGGTAACATTGTTATGTCATCTTCGATGTGTCGTCTTTGGTGTGATGTCTACGGTGTGTCATCTTCAGTGTGTCGACTTCGGTCTGTCATCTTCAGTCTGTCCACTTCAGTGTGTCATATTTAGAGTGTCGAATTCGGTGTGTAATCTTCGGTGTGTCGACTTCAGTGTGTCATATTTGGTCCATCCACTTCTGTGTGTCATCTTCAATGTGTCGACATCGGTGTGTAATATTCGGTCTATCATCCTCGGTGTGTCATCATTGGTGGTTCAACATCGGTGTGTCATCTCCAGTGTGTTGACTTCAAGGTGTTGAACATTGGTGTGTCGATCATCGGTGTCTCGAACATTGGTGTGTCGAACGTCGGTGTGTCAAATGTACCATCGGTTCTAGGGAATATAAAAAATGTTGTGATGTATCTGTATTACACGAATCATTAAAATACCATGTGTTATCTAATATTACATGTATAAATTCAGTAGTAAACATATTAATTCGTGAATATTGGTTATTGACTTATTTTAGAACATTATTCTATATGAAATTATTGAATTACTTAATGATATTTAATGGAATAAATGAGTATAAAATGTATATTGTCATTATTTGTGATTATGAAAACTAGAAAATCATAGAGTGTCCAACAATCTCCCACTTTTTGGTAATCACAAAATATGGCATACATGAAAATATATATAATAAAAATTTCTTCACATATCATACACACTGAATGTAAAAATTCAATATAAATAAAGACTTTAGATTTTTAAAACAAATATCCCCCTCAATAAATGAAGTAAGATGAGTACATGACAAGAGTCCTAAACCAGTAAATCTCCCCCTTACATAAATAATCTATTACTTAATTGATTATATGACTTATTTTCTCCCATTTTTGGGATTAGAAAATAAATGAAATGTTGAAAAGAAAAATAGAAGAAAGAAAAAAAAAACAGAAACTGATAAAGAATATAAAAGAAAGACACCGCTAGGATGTCCATTAAGAGGAATAAAAGTACAATTCAAACAAAAAGATCCAATACCTATCAAAGAAGAGACAATCCATCACTTATGGTGTGGATGATGAGGAGATTTGCCTTTGTCTGATGGATTAGAGGGAGGAGGAGAAGGATTATGTTTGATAGAAGAAAGTGGTGTTCTGAAGATAATACCAAGAAAGGAAACACCTATAGGCATAGTAGCTCCAAGGGTAGTACATCTTTCTGACAACACATGACTAGGAGTTTGCTTCGTCCTAATCGGTTGAATATGTGAAAGAGCCTAAGAGATAGTCATTGGACAAGGAGGCCAAGAGACAACACCAATTGATGCAGCTGTATAGACCACAATATCCTTTTCTAGAACATGCCGATAAGGTTTTATCTATTTGATAAATTAATTAATGATTTCACCACCATATTTCAAGGCTTTTTCAAAGTAATCATTATTTTCTATAAATTTACTCCACAAAGGGGTAAAATCCTTTAATTGAATGAAGAGATTCTTGAATGCTTCTCTGACTGGAGGAATTCAAATATTCTTTTCAAGATACTTGAAGCTATTTATGAGATCATTATTGATGTAAATCTTAGTGAAATACAAATCCACCCTTTCTTAGATCTCTTTCTATGTTGTAGAGGCTTCATATGTGCACTTCCTAACCATATTATACACAAGATCTATATTTTGATGTACTCTTTCAATAGTTTCATTATCTAAAGCACTTTGATGATTTTTAATTTCTTCTCTCATCACAAACATGAGAGAATCAAAATAATCTAAAAAAAATTCCCACTCCAAGAACTAGATGGTCCAGTCAACATTTTTCCAAGCTCTTCTTTCAAATTCTTTAGGTCCACACTGAGTAAATGAGTTACCAAGTTCCTATGAACATCCCAAACACCACTAAAGTAGGTCTTGAAGTCATGGGTAAAGAAATTAAACTCATAGATCATCTTTATTACTTATTATCTCATCAAGGTATTGATTTTAAAATTGGTTTCTACTATGTTAATTATATTTTGTTGAATATTCAAGATCACAATTCTTTCAATATTTTCTGCATCAGTATCTGATAAACATATTAAGGTGGAGGCTTCACTTCTGGATCCAACTGTGGAAATCACAGACTCGAAAATATCATTTTTGGAATTTTCCAAATCAGACATAGTGACATACTCACTGGGCACTACCTATGATATTGGTTATACTACTAGAGGTGAAACTAGTGGAGCAGGTGCAACATGTTCTGGTTCAGCTTGGACTTGGGGAGCAAGAGGATAAGGGACCCTTTCTTCATCCGAGACATACTCTAAACCAAAAAGAATGTATCCGGGATACTTATTCCAATCTGCTGTACAGGTCCAGTATCTTGGCTTTATATTATAAATTCTGATCCTCTTTTCCTGAGGCTCAGAAACAAAATCATCTGAATCAAATTCTTCATCATGGTCTTTGACCATATCAACTTGTCTGGGAATAAGAACCAACCGAACATCGGGTTCTACAAGTTCTCCATCCACTGCAACTTCAACAGGAACTTCCTCAATTTTTGGCACTGGAACCTCATCTTCTTCCTTTTCACCATCAGCCATAAGATCATTCAATTCCTAAATGAACGCTGGATTTTCAGCATTAGGATGCGGTGGTATGTCCTCACATTCAATATCTCGATGACCAATATCCTACTGCTCAACATGTTCGACACCCTCACCAGCTCCATGAAATGATTCGTCATTGGATATTTCAAACACTTTTTGTCGCATTTTTAACATGTTACTTACATGCTCATCATTTCCTCCATCATCACAATTATCATCATCATCTTCATCTTATTCCTCTTCTAATTTACTAACATAGCCTTCAACTCTTGTAACGTTAGTTTCTTCCTCATCCTCATCACCTAATAAAGTTTCTCTCGAGGGAATTCCCAAAGGTGGACTACCAGGTCCATAAGACATATATTTGTTACTTTCAGAAATATCAGGATCACTCATATCATCAAAATAAGATCCTTATTCCATAGGCACTTTAGGCTCAGCTTCCTCATTAGAATAAACAGGATCCTCTCAAGGTTTGAAACCTGGATCAACATGATCCTTTGGTTTAGATGGGTGGTCAACTGGATTGAAATCCTCATATTTCCTTTCCTCATCTCCTACCCGACATCTCTTCCATGGGTTTTAGAATATTTTCATCATTATACAAATGTCTTTTTGAAGAAAAAAACCACTAAAGGAACTTATCAATCCATCTCTACCATCAACACAATAGAACCATTTCATCGTGGAAAAAATTATCCTCGGAGAGTATAATCCGGTTGTGTAACACCCCATGCCTCCACAGTACGCTTCTCTTTGAATAATACAATAGTGTGTGTTGTACGCAAATTCGAGTTCTAACACACCACAACCAATAAAATTCCCTGTTATGAATAGTAACACCAACTTTTTAAAATTTTATAAATTTTATCTTTCAAAATGGACATCATTTTTGGATTCAAAGTATCAAAATTATCTTAGGGTGAATTTTTTGTAATTTTCTGAAAACATTCAATTTGTGATGAACAGTGAAAAACACTGAGTTATTGTTTAAAACCAAATTTTTATTTAAATAATTATTCATTTGATTTAAAATTTTATTTGGTCAAAATAGATACATAATACCTATATATGTTCAATGTAATTAATTTGTGTTTGTTTATAAAAATTTTAGAAATAATAAAATTCAATTGAACTTTGTACCGTCTTTTACCCACCTTCTAGGAGCATTTACAAATCTACAGAAAACATTATTTTAACACTCTTGTGAGTTGAATTTCAGAACTCCAAGAGACACGGTTGATATCATTAAGTAAAATGTGGTTCAATATGATGAAAATATTTTATGGTGAAGAGAAACTTTTTAATTTTATTTACCACGGTTAAAAGTAAATAAAGTAATTAAGGGTAAAAATGATATTATTATTACACTAACACGTGTCCTAATTACATTGGATATATATAATTCGACCAAAAACAACCTCAGGAATTAAATATGAACATATTTGGTCCACGTGGATTAGATTATGATATTATTATTATTTTATTTGTTGTATAGTTGAAAGAGTTAAAATCAAAATTTAATAACTAATACTTTTTTAATATATGGTTACACATAAGATAAATTCAACTATAAATATTCATTATAAAGATATGAAGGTTTCCTACATAATGGTATTTTAGTTATATTTTTTAGACATTAAATAATAAAATTTATTTATGACCCAATGATGATGGAGTAATTACCTTATTAATGAAATTTTAAAATAATTTACATTATAAATATCCAAATAAATGTTATTTGAGACTTTTTTATAAATTAAACTAATTTTCTAGGTAGATATAACATGTTAGGGTTGGTTAGATGAATTCTTTTTGAATAAATAATGCCGTCATAAATTTAGAAAAATCATAATACTTAATAATGTCAAAATTGACATAAATGAATTTTTAAAACGAATATTATATTATTAATTAATATTATATTCCTAAAAATCTAAGGATTTACCAAATATCGTAAATAATATTATATATATCATTAATGAACCACTTGATGTTCTTTTAGAAGTTTATTTTTTTTATTAACCATATAATATCAAAATACAAAGAGAAATGGTAAATGTCAAACTATTTAACTAAGAGTTAAATCTAAAAGATAAATTTAATATAGTGACCCAAAACTATATAAAACCTATTAGTTGAGTGTTATTAGTCCCACCCCACATTATACTATAAATAATTTATTTTTAAGCCTTTAGAAACCGAAAAGAATTTTATTATAAAATAATATTTCAAGCTTTTCCTATGGTGCCCCTCACCCATCATATAAAAGGGCACTCCCCCCTCTCTAATTCACACATTCAAAGCCATTTGGATCAGACAACCCCAACCCAAATTCCCTTTCAACCATTCTCCCTTCATCCCAGAGGCCTTACTTTAGTCAGAAATCCAACTTAAGGAGCTCTTTTGATCAAATCAAAAGGAATAACCTGAAGAAGGGGTAAATATTTCATCACCTATTTCAAGTTCCTTTATTCTTCCACTCCCTATTTCTTTGTTGTTTCCATTCTAAAATAATAACCCTAGTATATTCTATATATTATTATGTTATTATAAATATGATACAACCATATTCATTATCATATTTATTCTTTGAATGTCATGTCACCATTGGTGCGTACGTATGGCTTACTGTCTCCACATTGTGGTGTAATTATTTTTCATTACATTATTATTTGTATGGGTATAATAATGCTCTGTAATTGATTCAAATAATAAATATAACATGATAAATATTCTGTATATTTGATATACCATCCAATTATAAATTATTTTAATATCCAAAGATCGATATTGTCGCTCGTGCGTACGTACAGATTACCGTCTCCACGAACGCGATGAGATTTATTCTCCATCGTATCCATTCAAGACTAATTTTCATTATATAATTAAAGATAATGTTTAAAGACTTAATATAATTATTAATATGAATAATATATATCCTATTCATAATAGACATTACTTATGTAACAAATAATATAATGGAAAACGAATTAGTTAACACCCGAAGCGACGATAATACTAAAATATTATTAGCAAAGAAATATGAAAAGATCATATAGGATATCATATTAATGTATATGATTATTGTATAATTTAATAATAAATATTTCCCCATTATAAAAGAGTTTAACATACCCTCGTCCAAGGAAAGTACAAGGTAAGGGTTAATTCTACTATATCTTCATTATCCGATGTAGTTTAAAGGTAATTATCTATGGGGACCTCTTTTTCATCCACATCCATGTTTCTTAAAAATGTATTTCAAAATATTTTTACTCTTTACTCGAAAATGGGGTAAAGTGATTTATACCCTTATTTGACCTTATATGTTTTGAAAGGAATCTTTCTGTCATTTCTCAAACAAGGTACATTATGACCTTTTCGATAAAATTAAGGTAAGAATGTTTTTTACTTATACGGAGGGTGGAGATATTTTCTTCCATTATAACATCGTCGAAGCATCCCTTCAATGCATATAAGAATATTTTAAATATAAAATTTTTATTTTATAATTATTGGACATTCAAATGATTTCAAAATATAAAGAGATATTTCTCTAAAAAAAGGATTGATTTCATTTATGTAAACGTCCTTTGATGGATTTTAAACTTATTTGAAGTTGATTTATTACGATACAAAAAATCCAAATTGTATTGATTTTTTTGTGATATGTTTGACCATGGATGTGTTATTTTATACGATTCATAGTTTATGTATAAAGTATTGGAATTTCATATGCTATTTTTAATACAAATGATTATGTTAGGTTTAAACATTTTCATATGAGGAATACATTGGACTTAGTATGTGATGGGTGGAGCCCGCTATAGCCCCTCGATGCCTCAGTAGATCTCATGAGAAAAATTATTGTCTTGGCATAAGGCCTTGAAAATATATTATTGGTAGTCTAGGCACAAGGCCTATACTATGTGGTGATGATAGTCAAGAATTATGAATTCCATCATTATGAAATTGTCTATTGATATTTCATGTTATTATTAGACTATTAAAATATCCATGTGAATAAATAAATGGAATTATTTGATATTATCTTATTCATATTATTCTGAAATTCATGTTTAAAATGCTTTTGTTTTCGTCTTATACATTGCCTTAAACGTTTATGCTTATTTATGAATGTTTCCACTCTATTGTTTTTTTAATGAGCATCTGATCTCACCCTTTTGTATGTTTTATTTTTCCCAAGATGCGAAGATGTATATCATGAATGAACTGCAGGGAAAGTTTATGGGATCTCAGTATTGTCTATGGAAACCATGTTGTTGTATTTTTCCATTTTATGATGTAATGTAAACCTTAGGAATGTATCCAGTACTTTGAAGGATACTAAACTAATTGGCCTTTTAAGACTAGATTATTTGTAATCATTCCAATGATATGTAATAATGCACCAACTCTGGGCTTCTGGGGTCAAGGTGTTATGGGTTTCTTTCTTGTATGGCATAAAAAAATTAGATATTTGTAATATTAGACACCTACATAGGTTTACTTTTATCCCATGATTCAACAAAAATATCAAGAAAAATCCTAATACATAACAACAGATAAATCGTCCTTCCTTGGGAATATTTGTTGCTGTATGAACATAAAAAGTAGTATTACTTCTCCTTCAAATTAATTTGATGTAATCCTCCAGGATTCTCCATTTCCAGTCAACTCTTATAGAGAATCAACATAAGATAACAAATTAGAAGAAGGTGGAATATTACCAGGATAGTCAGCATAGACTCCTTTATGAGGTATCTCTAAGCATTGAACCCATTCTATGGATGTGAATGATATATCCATTCCATTTACTACTAGTTTAATTCTTTCTACATCATCTTCATCCAATGTTATTATAAAATTTCAGTAGAACTCATCCACTAGTCGGGTATAATAAGGTCTTTCATTTTTGGCGAACCCATTGAGCCATCATTGAGATTCCAACACTTTTAACAAAAAGGATTTTATTGATAGAAGCCACAAAGAAGACACCAATTTTCTACTATAAACACTGGACATTCCAAACTTGGATTCTTAGTCCCACTGGACACACCTTTCTAACTCTTAGTGTAACATCCCAAATACAGAGCCCCTCCACTGGTTCCCCGTACCCTGTTCTCCACAAGACCTCAAGTGCATTTCCCCAAATTCCAGAGGCTTCCGACTAGTAGTGATGGCCTTGGTAAATTATTGGGGAAACTATGCCCTCATTCAGTAAGGTATACAAGGTAAGGAAAACAAAAATAAATATCAGAAGTGGTAAACAACATGCAACAAATGGAACCCAACAGCAGAAACAATAACTATATAGAAAATTGTAATAATGATGAAGAAAGTACAAGTATCTAAGGAAAATAAAAAACACAACAACGTGCTGAAGTAAAACTGAAAACAGAGTGAAAAAGAAAACAATGTAAACTCCTCAACATCGCAAGCCACGACTCGGTCCAATGCTCTCCAACTCCAGTGCAATCACGAACCTGAAGTAGAAGGGAAATTTCCCTTATCTATACCCGCATCAACATAGTCTGCTTGGGCCCAAAAGTATGGCCCAAACAGGATGCGAGATACAATATCAGTAGGCAATCACCCAAAGATTTGTGCCTAATAGTCAATGAATACATGGAAGTAATAAAACAAGAAGCAGTTAACAGGTACACAAGTAGTTATAATCTATAGTTCTAACAAAAGAAGTACACAAGTAAATATCTAGAAACAATAAATAAAAAGGTAACGCTCTGGGTAGCTCTCACAGCCTAACCCCTATGGTTCAACCTGTAAGTACTAGTAACCCTCTTGAAGGCACACACAATATCACCCCCTCTGGTTTAGCTACAAAATTAATAGACTCTATGAGGAAGCACTCACCATTAATTCCCCCTATAGTCTCATATCGTACTAAATTCTCTCTGGGGAAGAACTCAACGTCTCATTCCCCCTGTGGCCCACGTCGAGGAACTATGGACTCTCTGAGGAAGAACTCATCATCAATTCCCCTGTGGTCTTGCATAGTATTTAAAGACACTCTGGAGAAGCCCTTACATCAATTCTCCGTTTGGTCTACACCTCTAGGTTCTCACAGTACTGAGTAAAATAAACATTCATAGTGTGCGTGTATCATCCATGTAAACCTCAAGAACTACTTGACTATCATTCTAAGGCTCAACAGTAAAAAAAAGTTGCAGTTCCACTATCCTACGACTAGGCATGGCAACTGGAAAATGCCAAACAGGCTGAAAAAACATGGAAAGTATCTTGATCACAAAATAAATTACTCTACATACAAGAATAAACCTCTACTAAATCAATCATGCAATGCAGGAAAACGGCAGGGGAAAAACAAGAAACCCGCAATTCCCCGCCCAAGGGAATTTGTGGAATTTGCACAAAATACTCATAGAATTTCAATAGAAAGGCACAAACCACCTACCTATATCCTAGTAGATCGATATATGTCAATCATGACAATTGATTCCCCTTAAAATGTCATAGATCTGAGAAAATGCACAAAATGATCACCCTACGATAACTCGAAAACGAAGACGAATCAGAAAATGAAGCTCAAGCAGAAGGAAGATCTTACTACTAAAATTCTAACACAATCGACCATCCTCGAATCGGAGAATGGATGAAGGGGCGGGAGCTCCTCAAATATTCTGTCGTACGGGTCACTCTCGGACAAACGGGTCATATTAGGAGGTGTGTCTGTGCGTTAGGTGTGACCCTGGTTCGTTTAGTAAAAAACAAAAAGTACACGGCGTGTACTTTTAGAGTACACAGCCTGTACTGGGTCTTTTCTATACTTTGTCAAAATTGGCCTCCACGTCACCCCTACACACCGTGTGTGTGCCCTGGGCACGACCAGCACATGGCTTCGAGCCGGGGAAGAGTACATGACATGTACTCAGAAAGTACAAGGCGTGTACTTTAAAAATTTCAAGAAATTTCTTTTTTTATAAAAATTACAGAAAAGTAATAGAATTCCTGAAAAAAAGATCTGGGTTCTAACAAACTTCTCCCCTTAAAGAAATTAGTCCCCGAATTTCCCTAACGTGGTGTAGAAGAAGGATCCCAGAACAAATCCGGCCACTGCGAGCTTACATCAGTCTCCCTTTCCTAGGCCTCGTCCTGTACACACCCATGCTGCCATAGTACCCGTACCAGAGGAATAGACCGCCCACAGAGAACCATTGTAATTTGATCATCAATCCGGATAGGATACTCCTCGAACAACGCATCCGCTACAAGTTCAATCTCCTCTGGTTGAAAAACCTGAGACGAGTCCGAAAAGTAGCGTCGGAGCTGAGAGACGTGGAAGACGTCATGCATGGCCCGATAACACTGAGGTAGCTGCAACTGATAGGCGACCATCCCCACTCTCTCCAAGACTTCAAACGGCCCGACGTACCGTAGTGAAAGCTTACCCTATCTCCGAATCCTCTTGTGCCCTAACCTCGGTGCGACACACTGGAAAACCTGATCCCCGACCTCGAACTCCAGAGGTCGTCTCCATTGATCAGCATAAGACTTCTATCAAGATTGTTATGTATCCATCCTCTTCCGAATCAGCTCGATCTGCTTTGAGGTCTCCTAAACGAGACGAGGTCCCAGTAAAGATGCCTCTCATGCCTCCATCCATAGGAGGGTGATCGACATGGCCTACTGTAAAAATCCTCAAAAGGTGCCATTTAAATTGTCACCTGAAAACTGTTGTTGTAGGTGAACTCCACCAGAGGAATATGCTTCTCCCAATAACCACCAATGTCTGGGTTGCAAGCTCGGAGCATATCCTTAAGCACCTGGATCGTGCGCTCGGACTGGCCATCAGTCTAGGGAAGGAATGCCGTACTCAAAAGTTCTTGGGTAACCAAAGCCTTTTGAAGTCCCTGCCAGAACCAGGACGTAAAGCACGCATCCTTTTTAGAAACAATGGAGCGTGGAACTCTATGTAGACGAACGATATATCTGATGTAAAGTCATCCCAGATCATCGACACTGATGGTTTCCTTGATCGGCATGAAGGGAGAAACCTTCGTGAGCCTGTCGACTACAACACAAACAACATCGTTTCCCCGAGGCTTCCTTGGCAACCCAGTTACGAAGTCCATCGTGACATCATTCCATTTCCACTCCGGAATGGGTAAATGCTGTAAAAGCCATGCTGGTCGTTGATTCTCAGCATTCACCTACTAATAAGTAGAACATCTCATGAAAAACCAGAAATATCTCTCTTCATAACTGGCCACCAGTACTGGCGATGAAGATCCCGATACATCTTGGTGATGCCATGATGAACTGCCCAAACTGAGGAATGAAAATCCCACATCATCTCCTCGTGTATGTTTGTTGGCACCCATACACATCCCTGGAAATGCAAGATCTCATCCTCGCCCACTGTCCATCTATGAAGAGGGTCCCCTCCTGACACACTCTCCCACATGACCAAGCCTTCAGAGTCTGATAGATGCCTCATCCATACCCGATCAACTAGTATAGAGGTAACAACTACAGAGGATAGGAGAGTCTGTCCCAGTATGTCATGCACCTCCAGATGCATCTCAGAGAACAGAGCCATAAGTTTCCACTCACTGCTGGCCTCCTAAACTGCCTGAATCTGAATTCTCCTGCAAAACGCATCTGCCACTACGCTGCCCTTTCTCGGCATATAGGCAAGCTAGAAATCAAAATACTGAAGATACTCGACCCACATGCACTATCTTAGATTCAGATCTGGCTGAGTGAAGATATAATTGAGACTATTGGGGTCGGTAAAGACCACAAAGTGACCTCAAAAAAGATAGTGTCTCCAACAACGTAAGGCATGAACCTTAGCTGCCAACTCCATATCATGCATAGGGTAGTTCCTCTCATGTGTCCATAATTTCCGAGACCCGTACGCAATGACTCCATCTCCCTGTATAAGCACATATCCTAGCTCTATACCTGAAGCATCACAATAGATTGTGTAGTTCTTGCCTGGCTGTGGCAAGACTAGTATCGGTGCCAAAGTCAACCTTCCCCTCTGCTCCAGAAAGGCTGATTCACAAGACTATGACCTTGAGAACTTCTCCCCCTTCTTGGTCAGTCCTGTCAAAGGTGATTCCATGCGTGAGAAGTCCTGGATGAAGCATCTGTAGTATCCTGCCAGCCCTAGAAAACTCAGTACCTCAAAGACGTTCTTCAGCTGCTCCTAGGAAACTACAGCTCTCACATTCTCTGGGTCTACTGATACTCTTTCCTCTTAGATGATGTTACCCAAGAAGTGAATCTGATCTATCCAGAAGTGGCACTTCGAGATTTTAGCATAATGTTGATGCTCTCTCAGTGTACTCAGAACAATCTCAAGTTGTGTGGCATAGTCGTGTCAACTGTGAGAGTACACCAAGATATCGTCCATGCAGACCACGATGAAGGAATCCAAGTAAGGATGGAACACTAGGTTCATCAGTGACATAAAAACTACAGGCGCGTTCGTGAGTCCGAACGACGTGACTGTATACTCGTATACACCATACCTTCTCCTAAAGGCGATCAAAGGTATATCTGATGTTCTAATGTGAAACTGATGATTAATGGACCTCAAGTCAATCTTCGAGAACACCCAGGCTCCTTGAAGCTGATCAAAGAGGTCATCGATCCTTGGTAAGGGATATCAGTATTGAACGTCAACTGGTTCAGCTTCTGATAATCCATGAAAAGCCGAAGGGTACTGTCTACCTTCTTCACAGATATGACAGGCGAACCCCAAGGAGATGTACTGGGTTGGATGAAACCCTTTGCCTGTAACTCCTATAACTACTTCTTGAGCTCCTGCAACTCAGGTGTAGCCATACTATAATGATGAATGGACACCGGTGCTTCTCCTGGCACGAGCTCAATTGAAATTTCTACCTCACGCTCTGGAGGCAACCACGAAAATTCCTCTAGAAAGACATCCCAGAAACGATCCACAACTGGAGGAAAGTCCAAATACGAAGTCCCCTGATCATCTAGATAAAGAATAACAATATGGGCTGTCACCCTTCCTAGCCCATGATGCTCGAGTCCTGCTCGACTCACCTGAACATCCCATTCGCCTCTATGAAGAAAATATTCCCTCTCTGGTGAAATGAAACTCACTCTGCGGCGATAACAATCGATGACTGCCTGGAAGGGAAACAACTAGTCCATCCCGAGGATGACATCATTGTCTGTCATCTCTATGACATAGAGATCCCATAAGAAACGATGCCATGCAACCTCAAGAGGGAACTCGCTACACTGACACATACTAGATGTCCTTGTCCCCAAAGGTGTATGTAGTGTCAATGAGTCGGCTGAAGACAAGATGCAGAGCCCAAGGATCTCCACGACAGCAACATATATAAAACTATGGGTATCACCAGTATCGAAAAGAGCTGAATATAAAACTGAGGATACTGAAATCGTACCTAGAACTGTAGAAGGGTCGGGATCCTGCTCTTGATAGGTCTTCTCGACGATGAAAGACTGGCATGCACCACGGCCCTACACCCCTGGCTGACCACTCTGAGCTGATCGACCCTACTCGTACTGAGGGACCGGTGGCTAACTGCCACAGCCTCGACCTCCACCTCGGCCCGAATGGCTGGAAGAACTCCAGTTCCCCAACTAGTGAGAAACTGGTGGTGATGCTCCTGAACAAGGAGTCATGGAAGAACCTCGGTCACCAGCTGCGGGTGAGAATACCTGGACGAAATGTTGAAGGTGAGCCATATTTCCATAAGATCAGAACTCCACGGGGTCCCTCTGGCACTATGGCCTCGTGTTCCCTGACCGGCCACACTAGTAGCATGTCACCTTGGCTACCTGATGATGCATCACGCTTCCTCGGTTCACTGCTCATAGACACCCTATGACATTTATTGCTGTCATCAGGAGGAAAACTAGCTCTGGAAGCAGAACTGCCCTGGCTCATAGCTCCAGAGTCCCTCAGATTGCGCTCCACAATCAGTGCTTGGTTGACAATGGAAGTGATGGAAGTCAACTGGAAGATATTCACCTGTGAGCAGATCTCCAGCCTGAGACCATACTCAAACTTCCTAGACAGGAACACCCCACTCCCATCCCAGAGGGGTGTGAAATGCTGCATCTTGGTGAAACAAGAGGAATACTCCATGACAGATAGAGTACCCTGCTCTAAGCTCATGAACTCTCGAGCTCAGTTGGCCCTCAGGGTCTTCGGGTAGAAATAGTCCTAAAAGACGTGCTGAAACTCCTCTCAAGCCATAAGCTGCTGATGACTCACCTGTGAGATCACGTCCCACCTCCTCTTGGCGAAGAATTAGAGCATGTAGGTGGCAAGCTTGACCCACCTCTCTGGAGGCGTCTCCAGATGCTAATAGATATTCATCATGGCTTTCATCTATGACTCTGCAGCTTGAGGTCCTCCTTCCCCCGAGAACGTGGGAGGATGCTGCTGTTGGAAAACTCGCGTCAAGTCAGCCATTGACGTGGAAAGAGGAGGTGCTCCCTGGAAGGTCTGCATCATCTTCATAAAACCTTCCCTGAATTGCACATCAGTGCCTGCAACTGGTATGACAGTCAGTGCCAAGGCTGGATCGACTGGAGTATCTGCATGAAGTCTATAATCAGCCATATCTGGCGTCTAATCACTGCCTAACGACAGACATAAAACCATAGGACGTCTTGGAGGCATAGCTCTGAAAGATCAAAATTACACCTTAGATTAGAGAAGCAAGGACAAAAAACACAAGAGTACAAAACAAGAATAGGGGAAGCAAAACAAAAAAGTTTACAAAACACAACTACACGGCATGTATAAAAACTACATGACGTGTCTTCTTAAGCCACTGACATGGGCATGTACCCCTGCCCTACAGGTCATGTAACACCTCAAACTCAACGGTGTGTTGACCGAACACATGGCGTGTACTTGAAAACTAATCCCCTCTCTGAGTCTATTTACACGGCTAACCCACACGGTCCGACTTAACCGGAGACTACATGGGTTGTTCTTAACACACACGGCATGTACTAGACAAGGTTTCGGTGGCCCATGTTTTTAAACACATGGTCATCTACATGGCTGAACCTCATACGGCGTGTATAGGTGATGGTGACACCATCCCGTGTTGTTCGTGACATGGCCAGGTACCTGAACAAGACTACAAGGCGTGTGCCCGAAAACACACGACATGTCTAAGAGTAGGTAACACCAACCCGTGTTGTTTGTGACATGGCCGGGTACCTGAATAAGACTACACGGCATTTTCCTTTACAACACGGCATGTTCTACTAGAGCTTCCCTGACCCGTGATGTTAGTGACATGGCCAGGTACACGGCTCCAAACTACACGACATGTATCTCCCGTACACGGCATGTTCCTGATGTTATTCTCACAACACCGTGTTTCTTCTCAAACAGTCAGTGACCCGACCAAAAAACTAAACAGCGTGTATCCCAAAAGTATACGCCGTGTATTCTGGGGTTTTCTGGGCAGTAGCTCAGAAACTGCACAGAAGCCCAGAAACACTGAAAATAAGGCATAGAGGTGCCAAATTACGATCCTTGAGGGCCCATAACACCTCAAGAGTAAAAATTTGGTGTTCGTTTAAGCAAATTATGAAGAAAAAATCCTCTAACAAGGAAGAAGAGGTTCTATCAAGCATATATCACAACAACATGCATAATCTACACAATGTCTATCACAACAGCATGAAATTACTAATGTACCCTAGATGGAATGGAAAGAATGTATGGAATGTGATTTCTAGAAGTTCCTATATGATGAATGAGATGGAATACCCTCATCTCATCGGGTTGCGACAGAAATAAAACTGCAATCATCAAGAAAATAACAACACAAAGCATGTGAATCACTCTAGGTGAAATCATATCAACCATAAAATCTCAAAACTAGAAAACTGCAATTAACGAGGTAGTATGGATTTTCCCTGTACATGGGTTAGCTACTTCCGAGCACAGCTGAACACCAAGTACCGAATTCATCCTATCCCTGGATAAATTCTACAAACAGTAAAGAAAGAGAAAAGAACTTCTCTAATACCAATTTGTAACGACCTGAATCTGGAGCCCCTCCACTGGTTCCCTATACCTGGTTCACCACATGACCTCAAGAGGATTTCCCCAAATGCCAGAGGCTTCCGACTCACAGCGAGGGCCTTTTTATGTTATTGGGGAAGCTACGCCTTCATTTGGTAAGGTATACAAGGTAAAGAAATCAAAAATAAACAGCGGAAGCAGTAAACAACATGCAACAACTGGAACCCAACAGCGGAAACAATAACTATATAGAAAATGATAATAATGATGCAGCAAGTACAAGTATCTAAGGAAAACAGCAAACACAACAACGTGCTGAAGTACAACTGAAAAAAAGTGCAAAAGAAAACAAAGTAAACTCTTCAGCATCGCAAGCCACGGCTCGGTCCCATGCTCTCCAACTCCAGTGCAATCAAGAACCTAATGTAGAAGGGAGCTTACCCTTATCTATACCTGCAGCAAAATAGTATTATTGGGCCCAAAAGCATGGACCAAACTGGGTTTGAGATACAATCATAGTAGGCAATCACCCATAGATTTGTTCCTAACAGTTAATGAATAAAAGGCAGTAATAAAACAAGAATTAGTAAATAGGAACACAAGTAGCTACAATCTACAGTTCTAAAAAAATAAGTACACAAGTAAATAGCCAGAAACAATAAGAAAAAATGTAACCCTCTCGGTAGCTCTCACAGCCTAACCCCTATTGTTCAAACTGGAAGTACTAGAAACCCTCTAGGAGGAACACACATTCTAACCCCTCTGGTTCAGCTACAAAATTAATAGAATCTCTAAGGAAGCACTCACCATAAATTCCCCCTATAGTCTCTTATTATACTAAAGGATCTCTGGGGAAGCACTCAACGTTTCATTCCCCCTGTGGCCCACGTCGAGGACCTACAGACTCTCCGAGGAAGCACTCATCGTCAATTCCCCATGTGCTATCGCATCGTATTTAAAGACACTCTAGAGAAGCCCTTACGTCAATTCTCACTTTGTTCTACTATTCTATGTTCTCATAGTCCTGAGTGAAAATAAATATGCATAGCGGGGATGCATCATCCATGTAAACCTCAAGAACTACTTGTCTACCATTCTAAGGATCAACAGTAAAAAAAGTAGTAGTTCCACTATCTTACGGCTAGGCATGGCAACTGGAAAAACACCAAACATGCAGAACAAACACGGAAAACCATCATGAGAACAAAATAAATTACTCTACGTACAAGCATAAAGCTCTACTACAGAAATCAAGCAAAGAAAGAAAATAGTAGGGGAAAAACAGGAAACCCACAATTCCCCGCCCAAGGAAATTTGTGGAATTTGCACAAAATACTCATCGAATTTCAACAAAAAAGGCACAACCCACCTACCTCGATCCAAGGAGATCGATATATGTGAATCACAATGATTGATTCCCATTAGAACGTCATAGATCTTAGAAAACACACAAAACGATCAACCCACGATAACTCAGAAACGAAGAGGAATCAGAAAACGAAGCTCAAGCAGAAGGAAGATCTTACCGCAGTGATTACGACACAACCGACTGTGCTCGAATCGGAGAATGGACGAAGGGGCAGGAGGTCGTTGAAGATTCGGCCATACAGGTCTATCTCGGACGAACGAGACCAAGAAGGAGGTGTTTCTATGCGTTAGGAGCGACCCCCGTTCATTTAGTAAAAAAAAGAAAGTACACTGCATTTACTTTTAGAGTACACGGTATGTACTGGGACTTTTCCATACTTCGCCAAAATCAGCCTCCACATGACCTCTATGCACCATGTGTGTGGCCCAGGCATGGCCATCACACAACTTCGAGCCGGGGAAGACTACACGATGTGTACTCAGAAAGTACATGACGAGTACATTGAAAATTTACAGAAAGTTCATTTTTCTTAAAAACTCCCGAAAAAGAAAAACATTCCTGAAAAGAAGATCTGGGTTCTTACACTTAGAAAAATAATTTTTTTTAGGTTCTTTCATTGTTCATTTGGTCCTTGCCATGACAAGGCTTCGGATTCCAATAGTGCTGAGAGCTTGAGAGTTGAGAGGGAGTGTGACAAAATGTAGGAATATTTTCGGCAGAGGGGAAGATGAAAGGTTTGGATGGATTGAACTAAATATATCATTTAGGGATTGTAAATTGTAAAACATAAAATTTAAATGCAAAAAAATGAGAGTAAAATAGTTTCATTTATTTTAGAACAGATAGAATTTATGAAAGAAATTTTTTTTTAATATATTGGTGGCAATAAATCTATTTCAAGTGATCGGTTTCAAGGGATCGGTATAATGAGATCATTTTCATGGATTGTTTCATGGATCTTATTCAAGTGATTAGATTCATGGATTGGTTTCAAGGATCAGTTTCAAAGGATCAATTTCAAGATATCGGTTTCATGGATTAGTGTCAAGAGATCAGTTTTGGGAGATATATTTATTGGATCGGTTTTAAGAGACCTGTTTCATGAGATCACTTTCAAGAGATCCGTTTCTAGAGATCGGTTTCAAGAGATCAGTTTCATGGATCAGTTGCAAGAGATGGGTTTCAAGAGATTGGTTTCATGTATCAGATTCAAGAGATCGGTTTCAAGATATTGGTTTCATGGATCAGTTTCAAGAGACTGGGTTCATGATATCGGTTTCAATATATCAGTTTCAAGAGATCAATATCAAGATATCAGTTTCAAGAGACCGGTTTCATGAGATCAGTTTTAAGAGATTAGTTTAATGGATCATTTTCAAGAGATAAGTTTCAAGAGGTCGGTTTTAAGAGATCTCTATTGATTTATCATTCCTAGATCATGTCTGATGTAGTTCATTCTCTCATAATTAAATGGTCTGGTGAATATATCAGAAAACTAATGTTCGGTCCTAGTAAACTCAAGAGTAGTATCGCCTTTTATATTATGATCTCTCAAAATTGATATCATACATCAATATGCTTCGCTCTAGAGAGATAGATTGGATTTTTAGAAATGCTAATATCACTTGTGTTGTCACAGTTTAGGGGTTCATGTCTGAATTGAAATCCATAGTCTAATAAGGTGTTTTTCATCCACAAAATTTATTTTCAACAACAACCCTCAACAATGTATTCTGCTTCAGCAGTTGTTAATGCAACTGAATTTTTCTTTTTACTACACCATGAAATTAGTGACTTTCCCAAAAAGTGAAATTTTCCTGAGGGAACCTTTCTATCTAACTTAAATCCACCAAAATCAATATCTGAATAGCTAACTAAATCAAAATTCTATCCTTTTGGATAGAACAATCCTAAGTAAGTCATATACATGAGGTATTTGAAAATTATTTTAACATTATTTAGATGTGACTCCTATGGGTTTTCTTGAAATCTCACACACATACACAAACTAAACATAATATCAGGCCTACTAGCAGTTATGTACAGAAAACTCCTTATCATTCCTCTATAATAAGTTTGATCAACTGATTTTCCATAATCCTCAAGATCAATCTTTATTATATAACTCATAAGAGTTTCACTACTCTTAATGATATTAATTCGATATCATTTAAATGGATCTTTTGTGTACATACATTGATTTATAATAATAACTTCTTTACTTTGATATATTTTAAATCCATGATAATATTAAAGTTCACCCATTAAACTCATTTCAAACTCACATTGCATTATGTTGGAATAATCATTACATAAATAATTTTTAGAAGATCCAATGATAATATCATCTACATATATTTGGGTTATTAAAACTTCTTTCGAATTATATTTATAAATAATGTATGATTAGTGAGTCTTTTTGTAAAACCTTTAGATATAAGAAAAATACTTAACCATCCTTACCAAGCTCTTGGAGCTAGTCTCAAACCATAAAATGTTTTTGATAATTTGAACACATGATTTGGAAAAAGTGGATTTGTAAATCCAATGGTTGTTAAAAAAGGCATCCTCAATTATATAACCATTTATGAATGCTCTATTGACATGCATTTGATAAAGATTAAAATCCAAGTGTGCTATATAGGCATGTAAGATTCTAATTGCCTCAAGTCTAGCCACTGGTGCCAAAGTTGCTTCATAATCAATTCCACCATCCTGATTATATCTTTGAGAAACAAGTCTTGCATTATTTCTAACTATATTTCAAACTTCATCTACATTATTTCTAAACATCCATTTTTTTACTATGGTCAAATTTTCCTTATGTAAATCTACACGTTTCCAAAAATTATTTCTTTAAAATCAATTATGTTCTTCTAGCATGTCCATTATCCAAAAATCATCATGGATTGCATCATTGATATTTTTATGTTCATTTTGTGAATATAAGGCTTGATTTTCAACCTGGATTCTCATGGATGCTATGGTTTGTCTTCCTCTATCTAAATCTCCAACAAATGCATATAATGGATGATTTTTAAGGGTTCTAGTTGGTCTAAAGAAAGTTGGATTGATATTTTAGGTAGGTCAGGTTGATCTGGTTCGCAGTTGTTAAGATGTGTAGAATTTTATAAACTGATTGTTTCACAGATTCCACCACATGATGATTTTTAGTTTTATCCTTAATTTCCAGATTGGATATATACTCTTCAATATTTTCAAGTGAGGTCTTGGTCTAAGGTGGATCTTCTTCATCAAACATGATGTGAAAGGATTCCCCCACAAATTTGGTTTTCTTATTAAGGACTCCATAGGCCTTTCTTGATGTAGAATATCCGAGAAATATTCCTACATCACTATTGGAAGTAAATTTATATAAATTATCTTTAGTATTCAGAATATAAACTTTACATCCAAATACATTAAAATAACCTAATTCTGGTTTCCTATTATTCCACAACTCGTAAAGAGTTTTTTTATTAATTGGTCTAATAAAGTCTATGATTATTATGTAGCAAGCTGTATTAACAGCTTCAGACCAGAAATAAATGTGTAAAGCATATTCATTGATCAAAGTTCGGGAAATTTCCAAAAAGGTACTATTTCATCATTCCATGACACTATTTAGTTTAGGTGTTCTAGCTGCAGAGAAGTTATGATTATATCCATTTTGTGAGTTGAATGCTTCAAAATCCTGATTCTCAATCTCATGTCCATGATACTTTGTAAGGATATAATCTTAAATCCATTGAAATTTTCTATAGTCCTAGCATACTTAGTAATGTGAGAACAAGCTTCACTGTTGTGAGCCGCGAAAAGGGTCTAGGTATACGTAGAAAAAACATTTAAAATAACATAATCATAGTTCTTCCCATTGTGACATGAAACTCTAGATGGTCCAAACAAGTATTGTGAACCAACTCAAGAGTTTTAGAAGTAGTTAATTCATTCTTTGTTTTGAAAGATATTTTATGTTTCATTCCTTTTTGAAAAGGGTTAAATACTTTATTATCTGGAAACTCTAATTTGGGTAAGTCTCTAACTAATTATTTTCATGTTATGTTCTTAGGGAATGTATATTACAATGTCCTATTATTCTATGCCAAAGCCAATAATCTTTTTGAAAGTCATTGAGACAAGATCCATTCTATGAGGCTAGAGTATCTAGATTTATAGAATATACATTATCATTTAAACAAGAAGTAAATACTAGATTATTCTATTTTCCTTATGCATATAGTGTTCTCAATAGAGAGAACATCTTCCAAAATAACATTTATTAATTAATCACCAAATTATATTCATATACTAAGGATATACATTTGATAAGACATAAGATCCAAATAAACTTATTATTGATCAATAAAATCATTTAACTACAAATAATTATTCACACTATCCAGGGACATCACATATTCCAGTGGTATGTGATAAATCTCAATCACACTCTAGTTGTGGGTTTGATTCTAGCAGCGTTTTATGATGCGATGAGTTGTCACACGATATGTGAGTTGTCTTTTTTTGAAAACTATATATTATAGCATTCCCATAATGTGTTAGATTCATTAAAATAAGCCAAACATAATTTCACCACAAATGTTATCTCATACCTTGAATTTTCATCCCAAAATTTTATAACATGTAATTGACTCAAATTCAAGAATCATATAATCCAAAATAGTTTTTTATAACCATATTGAAAAAAGAAAAGATAATTCTTCCTAAAATTTCATTTTCACCTAACAAACTGAAGTTATAAAAATACAAGAGAAAATTATCCCAATTTAAACCAATCAACAAAGAGCACTAATAATTTTAAACATTTCACCATCAATTTATTTCCACATATGTTCTTACATGAGAAATAGGTTATTCTATTGAATATTCCATTCACTTGGGTAAAGCCCAGGTCTCTTAAATTTTCCGAAAATGACTATAAATGGATTCTTGGGATCATTTTTATATTCTTCCATAGTAATCTTCATTTTTCATTAGAAATTATTTATTTACGTCCTTCTTTCACATACATAAATAATTTTATTGTTCCATGAGACACATCCTTAGGTATCTCCTTCTACATTTCCTGCATGATGGAAATTGAGCATTCTTTTCTCTATGATCTCCACTGGTGGAGATCTTATCATTCACCACCTTTCTCTTCTTTTTTGAGTGTGGGACTAGGATAATATATATATTGTTGATCATATTTTTGGAAGACTAATTCGGCATGAACACGATATATTTTCCACCTATCATCATTCCATTTAATTTATCATTTCTACCACCATTCCCACCTTCTACATCATGTTCTTTGTCACTATAACTTCCTTTGAATCTATCCATTGACTAATACAAGAATGAATAGTGTGAGTCATAAAATCATTTATAGAATATCATAACAACATATTTTCAATCTAAAACACCTTTTAATTAATCAAGGTTATTTATTCTCATCTTATATTAAAATTATTTGAAATAAGTTATTAATGAAAACATGAATTATCCTAAGCATATCCCTCAAGAGTGTCATAACCAAGAGTGTATTGAGGCTCGTTGTCATGTAACAGGATACCCCAGGTCTAGCCTAAAACTCCTTGTCGGAGTTTTCACTGCTAGAACATCTGTGCAGAGCCGCCTCAACCTGCTCGTATCCCAACACGGATGTATTGCATTGAAAAGCCACATAATATTTACATTACCAATATTTTTGGATGTTTTTCTATACTAATATTCAATTCCTATCTTAAAGTTGTGTTTCATAATTATAGTTATTATTCTAAATCTAGCTTCCATGGTTTGTGCTAATCTTCCTCAGATACCAACTATAACACCCCGACCCCAGAAGCCCAGAGTGGGTGCATTATTTTAATATATTGGCATGATTACATGAAATCATATCCCGAATGACCGATCAGTTTAGTAGCTTTCGACGTACTAGATACATAAATAATATTTACATTGATCATGAAATAGAAAAACAAAATTGTGTCCCCTTTTAAAAATCTTATATCCCTTTTCCTATTCTTGAAGGTTAATCGTAATATACTTATTTTCAACCTGGAAAAAATAGAACATAAAAAGGGGTGATCTTAGATGCTCAGTAAGGATAAAAATATAGAAGAAATAGTAATAAATAATAATAATCATTTATGGGAATCTATAAGACTATAATACAAGGCTTCTAAACTTAAACATCAGTATAATATGGAAATGAGAAATCTTATAATGACAGTTACTTATACACATGGATATTCTACTAATCTAATAATCACAAGTAATATCAATAGCTAATTTTAAAATGATGAAATGCATAATGCCATACACCATAACCACATTGTCAAGGCCTTGTGCCAAGACTACAAAAATGATTTTGTTAAGGACATGTGCCATGATAGTAGTTTGTCTCATGAGACCTACCGATTCATCGAGGATATATATCGGGTTTCACCCATCACTTACTAAGTCCAATGCATTCCCCATATGAAATGGTGAAACATAATCTAAACATTCTTATTAAAACTAGAGTACGAAATGTCAATACATTAACAAACAACCATGATTTGTATAAAAATAGTACATCCACAGTAAAAAATAACTCATTCAATACAATATGGATGATTTTATTATAATAAATTAACCTCAATTGAGAATATTGAACTATATTAACATAGATAAAAATAATCATCCAAACTACTTGAGAGAAATTTCCCTCTTTTTCTTGAAAACATTTAAAAGTATCATTATTTATTAATAAATTGTTTCAAATTGATTTTTTAATCAAAGTTTCCCATATGATGTTGAAACTTTTAAAATGAATTTTAATTTTAAAACATTAATTTCCAAATAAATAAATCCATAAAACCATTTTTAAAGCATGGATATTAATGAGATAGATTTAGAATAATAAAATTGTAAAACATTTAAAATGATATTTTAGTTATACTTCCTAACCAAATGAGAGACTTTAGAATACAAATAATTAAAGTAATGAAAATGTAATAATATCATGAGAATAAATGGATTCAAGATATATTATATCAATGCACAGTATATACCCCAAATAAATGTGAATTTGCGCACAACAAAAAAAATCTCAATGGATTGTATGTTGAGATGTAATCCCTTATAAAAATTGTATATTTAGGTTAAGGATAAATCATTGACATAATTATCTGTGAAGAATATAAAGTAAATAAATATTATTGGATATTCAATGAAAAAAATAAGAGGGCATTCACACATATTTTTATAAAACTACACCAATTTATTGGATGTTAAACTCAATCAATGAAAATTGAGTTAAGATTTCTCTTATCAAGTTCATATCGAGGAGTTGAAAATTAATCTATGGAGTGATTATGTGAATCAAAAGAATTACCACAAAAAGGGAGTGGAAATTACTATATAAATTAATAAACAATGATTTCCCACATAATCTTGCCGTAAAACAATCAATGCAGTTTGTGTAAAACCCAATGTGTGGAAATCGAAATTAGGAATTCCTTTACCGATTTGGTGACTTACGAAAAAAACACCCCACGAAAGAAGGATTATACAATGATGGTTTAAATATCATTAAAATAAATTATAATACATAAGGAATATAGTCATGGGAATTACATGTAATACCCCAAATGATAAAGGGTTAAATGACTAAATGATATGACTCATGTCAACAAGGTGCACCTTTATTTTCGGGATCCTGACTGATTAGAACTCCACAGTTAAGCATGCTTGGCCTAGAGTACTGATCAAGATGGGTGACCTCCTGGGAAGTTTTACAGGGTGTGTGTGAGTGAGGAAAAAGCACACTGGAAAGGACATGTGTTGGCCTATGGGGATAATCATTAGTGAGATGACCTGTTCGGGCATGTGGGTGGACCCTGGGGTGGGCCCCATGTGACTGCGGGGCAACTGGTAGTACCTAATGGGCCAGTACCCAACAGAAATGTTAAGGTGGGGTGGCTGTGCTGTCATCGAGACCCGTTTGTCACATATTGTATCAGAGGAGGAACCTAGACTTAAGTGTGGTGCACTTCCTGGGTTGAGATGTAGGGCCCACAACGAGGGCGTTGTGCTCTAAAGGGGGGGGGGATTGTGACACCCCAAATGATAAAGGGTTAAATGACTAAATGATATGACTCATGTCAACAAGGTGCATCTTCCTTTTTGGGAGCCTGTCTGATTAAAACTCCACAGTTAAGCATGCTTGGCCTGGAGTAGTGATCAGGATGGGTGACCTTCTCGGATGTTTCCCAGGATGTGTGCGAGTGAGGACAAAGTACACTAGAAAGGCCAAGGGTAGACCCGTGGGGATTGTCATTAGTCAGATGACCCGTTTAGGCATGTGGGTGGACCCTGGGGTGGGCCCCACATGTCTGCGGGGCAACTGGTGGTACCTGGTGGGCCAGGACCCGACAGCCATGTTAAGGTGGGGTGGTTGTGCTGTCACCGGGGCCCAGTTGTTACATTTGGTATCAGAGGTGGTACCTAACCTTAAGTGCGGTGCACTATTTGGGTTGAGAGTTAGGGCCCACAACGAGGACATTGTGCTCTAAAGGGGGGTGATTGTAACATCCCCAAATGATAAAAGGTTAAATGAATAAATGATATGACTCATGTCAACAAGGTTCATCTTCCTTTTCGGGAGCCTACCTGATTAGAACTCCACAGTTAAGAATGCTTGGCCTGGAGTAGTGATCAGAGGAGGAACCCAGCCTTAAGTGCGGTGCACTGCCTGGGTTGAGATGTAGGGCCCACAACGAGGGCGTTGTGCTCTAAAGGGGGGGGGGGTGATTGTTACACCCCAAATGATAAAGGGTTAAATGACTAAATGATATGACTCTTGTCAAAAAGTTGAACCTTCCTTTTCCGGAGCCTGTCTGATTAGAACTCCACAGTTAAGCATGCTTGGCCTGGAGTAGTGATCAGGATGGGTGACCCTCTGGGATGTTTCCCAGGATGTGTGCGAGTGAGGACAAAGTACACTAGAAAGGACAAGGGTTGGCCCGTGGGGACTGTCATTAGTCAGATGACCCATTCAGGCACGTTAGTAGACCCTGTAGTGGGCCCCACGCGCCTGAACGGGGCAACTGGTGGTACCTGGTGGGCCAGGACCCAACGACCATGTTAAGATGGTGTGGTTGTGCTGTCACCGGGGCCCAATTGTCACATTTGGTATCAGAGGTGGTACCAACCTTAAGTGTGGTGCACTATTTGAGTTGAGATGTAGGGCCCACAACGAGGACGTTGTGCTCTAAAGGGGGGTGATTGTAACATACCCAGACGATAAAAGGTTAAATGACTAAATGATATGAATCATGTCAACAAGGTTCATCTTCCTTTTCGGGAGCTTACATGATTAGAACTCCACAGTTAAGCATGCTTGGCCTGGAGTAGTGATCATAGGAGGAACCCAGCCTTAAGTGCGGTGCACTGCCTTGGTTGAGATGTAGGGCCAACAACGAGGGCGTTGTGCTCTAAGGGGGGGGGGGTGATTGTGACACCCCAAATGATAAAGGGTTAAATGACTAAATGATATGACTCAATATCAACAAGGTGAACCTTCCTTTTCGGGAGCCTGTCTGATTAGAACTCCACAGTAAAGCATGCTTGGCCTGGAGTAGTGATCAGGATGAGTGACCTTTTGGGAAGTTTCCCAGGATGGGTGCGAGTGAGGACAAAGTACAGTATAAAGGACAAGGGTTGGCCCGTGGGGACTGTCATTAGTCAGATGACCCATTCAGGAACGTGAGTGGACCCTGGGGTGGGCCCCACTTGCCTGAACGAGGCAACTGGTGGTACCTGGTGGGCCAGGACCCGACGACCATGTTAAGGTGGGGTGGTTGTACTGTCACCGGGGCCCAGTTGTCCCATTTGGTATCAGAGGTGGTACCCAACCTTAAGTGCGGTGCACTATTTGAGTTGAGATGTAGGGCCCACAACGAGGACGTTGTGCTCTAAAGGGGGGTGATTGTAACATCCCTAAACGATAAAATGTTAAATGACTAAATGATATGAATCATGTCAACAAGGTTCTTCTTCCTTTTCGGTAGCCTACCTGATTAGAACTCCACAGTTAAGCATGCTTGGCCTGGAGTAGTGATCAGAGGAGGAACCCAGCCTTAAGTGCGGTGCACTGCCTGGGTTGAGATGTAGGGCCCACAAAGAGGGTGTTGTGCTCTAAAGGGGGGGTGATTGTGACACCCCAAATGATAAAGGGTTAATGAATAAATGATATGACTCATTTCAACAAGGTGAACCTTCCTTTTCGAGAGCCTGTCTGATTAGAACTCCATAGTTAAACATGCTTGGCTGGAGTAGTGATCAGGTGAGTGACCTTCTGGGAAGTTTCCCAGGATGGGTGAACTTCTGGGAAGTTTCCCAGGATGTGTGCGAGTGAGGACAAAGTACACTGGAAAGGACAAGGGTTGGCCCATGAGGAATGTCATTAGTCAGATGACACGTTCAGGCACGTTGAGATGTAGGGCCCACAACGAGGACGTTGTGCTCTAAAGGGGGTGATTGTAACATCCCCAAATGATAAAAGGTTAAATGACTAAATGATATGAATCATGTCGACAAGGTTCATCTTCCTTTTTGGGAGCCTACCTGATTAGAACTCCACAGTTAAGCATGCTTGGCCTGGAGTAGTGATCAGAGGAGGAACCCAGCCTTAAGTGCGGTGCACTGCCTGGGTTGAGATGTAGGGCCCACAACGAGGGCGTTGTGCTCTAAAGGGGGGGGGGGGGTGGGGTGATTGTGACACCCCAAATGATAAAGGGTTAAATGAATAAATGATATGACTCATGTCAACCAGGTGAACCTTCCTTTTCAGGAGCATGTCTGATTAGAACTCCACAGTTAAGCATGCTTGGCCTGGAGTAGTGATCAGGATGAGTGACCTTCTGGGAAGTTTCCCATGATGTGTGACCTTCTGGGAAGTTTCCCAGGATGTGTGCGAGTGAGGACAAAGTACACTGGAAAGGACAAGGGTTGGCCCGTGGGGACTGTCATTAGTCAGATGACCCGTTCAGGCACGTTAGTGGACCTTGGGGTGGGCCCCACGTGCCTGAATGGGGCAACTGGTGGTACCTGGTGGGCCATAATCCGACGGCCATGTTAAGGCGGGGTGGATCTGCGGTCACCGGGGCCCAGTTGTCACATTTGGTATCAGAGGTGATACCTAACCATAACTGTGGTGCCCTATTTGGGTTGAGATGTGGGGCCCACAACGAGGACGTTGTGCTCTAAAGGGGGGTGATTGTAACATCCCCAAATTATAAATGGTTAAATGAATAAATGATATGACTCATGTCAACAAGGTTCACCTTCCTTTTCGGGAGCCTGCCTGATTAGAACTCCATGGTTAAGCATGCTTGGCCTGGAGTAGTGATCAGAGGAGGAACCCAGCCTTAAGTGCAGTGCACTACCTGGGTAGAGATGTAGGGCCCACAACAAGGGCGTTGTGCTCTAAGGGGTGGGGGTGATTGTGACGCCCCAAATGATAAAGGGTTAAATGACTAAATGATACGATTCATGTCAAGAAGGTTAACCTTCCTTTTCGAGAGCCTGTCTGATTAGAACTCCATTGTTAAGCATGCCTGTCCTGGAGTAGCGATCAGGATGAGTGACCTTCTGGGAAGTTTCCCAGGATGGGTGAACTTCTGGGAAGTTTACCAGTATGTGTGCGAGTGGGGACAAAGTACACTAGAAAGGACAAGGGTTGGCCCATGGGGACTGTCATTAGTCAGATGACCCATTCAGGCACGTGAGTGGACCCTGGGGTGGGCCCCACGTGCCTGAACAGGGCAACTGGTGGTACCTGGTGGGCCAGAACCTGACGACCATGTTAAGGAGGGGTGGATCTGCTGTCACCGGGGCCCAGTTGTCACATTTGGTGTCATAGGTGGTACCCAACCTTAACTGCGGTGCACTACTTGGGTTGAGATGTAGGGCCCACAACGAGGACGTTGTGCTCTAAAGGGGGGTGATTGTAACATCCCCAAATGATAAAAGGTTAAATGAATAAATGATATGACTCATGTCAACAAGGTTTACCTTCCTTTTCGGGAGCCTACCTGATTAGAACTCCATAGTTAATCATGTTTGGCCTTGAGTAGTGATCAGGATGGGTGACCTTCTGGGAAGTTTCCCAGGATGTAAGGGTTGGCCCGTGGGGACTGTCATTAGTCAGATGACCCGTTCAGGCACGTGGGTGGACCCTGGGGTGGGCCCCACGTGTCTGCGAGGCAACTAGTGGTACCTGGTGGGCCAGGACCCGACGGTCATGTTATGGCGGGGTGGATGTGCTGTCACTAGGGCCTGATTGTCACATTACATTCATCACATTAAAGTAAATTGTGGCAATATAGTATGAATCTCACAAAAATATGAAGTGAGATTAAATCTCCTTACAATGTTGTAATCAATAATGTTATATGTACAAAAGGTAATAAAAACCAAAAAAATAATAGAATACTACAGATATAAATAAAAAAATGAAAATATATATCATACGATAATACCCAATACACCAAATGCAAAAAATAAGTGATGATTAAAACTCCACAATTAAGCATGCTTGGCCTAGAGTAGTGAATAGGATGGGTGACCATCTGGGAAGTTTCCCAGGATGTGTTCGAGTGAGGAAAAAGTACACTAGAAAGGACAAGGGTTGTCTCGTGGGGACTGTCATTAGTCAGATGACCCGTTCGGGCACGTGGGTGGACCCTGGGGTGGGCCCCACGTGTCTGCGGGGCAACTGGTGGTACCTGGTGGGCCAGGACCCGACAGCCATGTTATGGCGGGGTGGCTGTGATGTCACTAGGGCCTGATTGTCACATTACATACATCACTTTAAAGTAAATAGTGGCAATATAGCATGAATCACACAAAAATATGAAGTGAGATGAAATCTCCTTACAATGTTGTAATCAATCGTGTTATATGTACAAAAGGTAATAAAAACAAAAAAAAATAACAGAATACCACAGATATAAATAAAATAATGATAATATATATCATATGGTAGTACACAATACAACAAATGCAATAAATAAGTGGTGAACAATTGAAATATCATGGAATTAAAAGTGAGATAAGAAACCTCTTACCAAGTTGTAATCAACTCGTATGACCAAAAGTTAATAACCACCCAATGAATCATTTAATACCATTGATATAAATATTATAATCATAATATATATCAAATTTTAGTACCCAACACACCAGATTCAATAAATAAGTGCCAAACAATTGAAATCTCATGGAATTGAAAGTGGGATAAGAAATCCCTTACCTTGTACTTTTCTGTGGATGAGGGTAAGTTAAACACTTACATAATAGTTAAATCATTATTATTAAATTATAAAAGAACTAAATACATTAATATTATATCAAATATTATTATTTAATGTTTCTTTTTTTTAAATATTTTTGTAGTATCATTGTTTTGGGTGTCGATTGATTCATTTTCATTTATAAATTTTGTTATATAAGTCATGTTTTTTATGAACAAGATGTATATTATTAATATCCATAAGAATATTGTTTTATTAAATATTATTTTTAATAATTAAATGAAAATTATTCTTGAATGGTTACAATGGGAAATGAATCTCATTGTGTTCATGGAGACCGTAATTTGTATGTACGCACAAATGCTACATCCATTTGTTTTATTTTGAATGGAATGAAAACCAAAAGATAAATTGGTTTATTATTATTCCAGTCTAATATAATATTTTATATATGTCATGTATGTTAATTAAAACCATCCTATATATGTTCCATGTATGGTATGAACGAGTCATATCACTTTGAGGGGCGGTATTTTGCACTTCCTCAAATGAAATTATAGTATATATAAAACATGAAAAGAAAATATGTATGCTATTAAAGATAATTACAGCAGATTATAGAAAAAATAATTATCATAAATATCATATATATAATTAATGGCCATCATAATTTCCACCAAAATAGGTGGTAGTAGAAGATTGAACAATCGTCGTATCGTGATGCAGTAATTCACCGTCCACAGAAACATTATGTTCTAAACCCATTAGATGGTGGGTTTTGTAAGTGTATTTCAGATAATTTTCATAAAAAACATATTATATTTTGGATACTGGTATTGTTATAAAATTAAGTAATAATGTGTTTTTATGTAGTTGGAGAAGAAAAATAAAATAAAAGAACTTAAGAGGATATGTTGCCTTTAAATTGGGAAACCCCCTTTGGTTTGAACCAAAAGGATTCCTTGAATTGATTTATTCTTAAGCTAAGGCATATAAGATGAATAGAGAGATGTAAGGATCTTATTTTTATAGAGTTTGGATGATCCAGGAGGCTTGAGAGGTGTGAGTGTTGGGTTATGAGTGATGGATTTTTATAAGGGGGAGGAGGGGCTCTTAAGGATTGTTTGAAAATAATATTTTATGATATAATGATTTTTAGTTTCTAATGGTCCAAAACTCATTAAATTATAAAATAAGATTACTCATGTTAAAAATAATATCATCCAATAATAATTTTACAGTTTTTGGATATTTTTTTAATTTTTATAATCTAATTTATTTAAATAATTTATTAATGAGGTAAACATTGCCTCATTATTGTGTAATAAATATTTTTATTTATTTAATGTTAAAAAATTACAATAAAAATACCATGATATTTGAAATCTTATTATATTTAAAATTTATATTTATTTTTTAAAATATAACTTATATAACCACATGTAAAAAGTTTTTTACTAAATAATATATGGTTATGTCATTTTTGACTTTATTAAAAATAATAATTATAAAGTGTCATTATCTCATTCTAGTTGCTCAATGGGGTCCCAAAATCGACTCAAGGATTACCATGGTCGGATATGTATCATCCAATATGCATATGGGATATGATAGGGTAGTTTAATATTATTATAATATATTTTTGTTACCCTTAATTACAAGATTTACTCTTTTAACCACGATAAATAAAATATATTTTGAAGTAAAGATTCATAATGTATAAAAATAAAAAATACCTTTTTATACAATTTGGATCTACAGATTCCAAGTATAGAATAAATTTTTTCAAATTCAAGACCCATAATAGGCACAAATTTATTTTAAATTATTTCATGTTTCCAAAAAAAGGCATGTTTTATGAAATAATAACTATCAAACGATTTACACTTGTTTGTGTCCAATTTAAAATTGAAATTACTTACAATGAACAGAATTATATTAAATGGTAAAACTATAATCTAATTATACTTAAAACCATTAAAAAGTCTAATTTTACACTATAAATTATTTTAATTAAAAAATTAGTTTTCAATTAAAATTTACTAATTTTCACTATTCATCAAAAAATGAAAGTTATCAGAAAAACACAAAATTTTTATCCAAACTATATTATTATATCCCAATTATAAAGAATAATTTTAATTATTCAAATGGAATATAAAATTGAAAAAGATTTAATTTAAAAATGGGTGGCCATTAAATGGTAATAAAATTTCATTTTTTTGAAAAATTCATCTTTTATTTGAAAAATCTAATATGTTCTTATATTGTGTCTAAAAAACGCATTATATAGATTCTAAATTTATATGGAGTAGATAAAATTCAAAATTCTGTTCATAAAATTCATAACTTCTTTTTGAAAGGCTAGTTTGGTAATTCTTGGTTTGCTTAAAATCGGTGTTGTGTGTAATGCAAGATATTAATGAAAATAACTTACTATGAAATACTGGGGTGTTACAGTTTTCAAAATATTCCATCACAATAATTTTCAAAATTAAATCAAATAAATTAATTGAGTAAATTATAATCAAAACATGGATTAAAATATAAAAATTTATTTTTATAATATTTCCATAAACACATCCAAATTTAATGTAATTGGGACTCTTCCGATTTCATGCACAACCCCTATTTTTTCCAAAACCTAAAATTCAAATGAATTTGGATTTTAACCAACAAAATAATTAAAATCAATTTGATCAAGATTATATTCATTATTTTAATTGTTAACATTAAAACTGAATAATGGAATATATGGTGAATGAAAATTGATCATTGTAACAGAACCACCTACCTCAAGGCCGCTATATTTCATAGAGTCAATCCCTAATCAAGATTTGTAATGGAAGAACAAAAACAATAGGATCATGGGCGATTTGGGTCAAAACCTAGGGTTATGAACCAAAAATATTGGGTATTATATCCAAAATAAAACACAATAATGCACATACTACTAATGATAAATAGATATATCATGATAGATTTTGAACGGGAGCAGGAAGCTAACCATGAGAAGCTATAAGGGAATTATTATAACTTTAAATTCATTTTTGGATGGTTATAAGGATCCTATAATTATATGTGGTTTCTTTGAATAAGTGATATGTGAGTTGGTGTCAATGGAGGTCCTTTCGGGACCAAAAAATAGTATTTAGGATTTTATAATGAAAATTTTGATTAAGTAGAATTATTTCTACAGTATTTCCTAGTCAGAAGTACATGGTTTAGGTAAATTTTGTGTTTGTCATGTGCCACTGATAAAATGTATGCACAGTTCTCCGTGAGAGGGTAATCTATTTTCCAAAGCGTGTACTTTTCTTGTAAATCCCAATGTCCAAATTTCATCCTTTTTGATTGAGAGGGCACAATATTTAGCAAACTATTCACCAATCATGTGGCACCCATGAACTAGCCCAGAAATTTCCAAATATAATAATATTTCACCACTAGAAACCCCATACAAAACCCAATAAATGAATGTTAAATGATAGTTCATTAAGAATACATGAAAATTTCAACATGATGTAAAATTTTATTTAGAAACATGTCGAAGGAATGTGAACCATACTAACATGCATAAAATTTATAATTATGTCTATTATGATAATCTTAATGAGGAAAATAAAATTTCTACTTGATTATAGAAGATTATTAATTTAATATTAGTTAAAATAATGTTATTAATAATAAATATTAAAGTATGTTGTAACATTTTTATCCGTCATTGAGTGAAATAATTTTTTTCCAATTTATCTGTCAATCCCCACCTTATATAATAAAACATGTAATATATTAGTAGCTCAAAAATGTAGAAAGTCCCTAGGAAAAATATATATTTCATTAAATTTTAATTAAAACTAAAATTTCATTATTGATGTTACTATTATAAGTGTAAATATTAATCAATGGCGGGCATTGATTAAAAAAAATAAAGAGGAAAAGACAATTAAAATTTTTTAATGGAGGAAATATAAGAATATATTAAATAAAAACATTCTTACTTATGAGAAATTAGATAATAAATTATTATAATAATAATTTATATTGGGAAGAAGTCTAAAATTGTTATTTATATTAAAATATAATTACAGGGATAACAACCCATACCCTGCATTATATAGGCAATCAAATAACTATGATTGATCCCTTTTTAGTTGAATTACTAGACATCAAGGAAACTTTTACTCAAATTCATAAGAATAATATGTTGAAAATATATCATGTTTTGTTATGTGATATAAATAATTTTCATTGTGTCATTATTTCAACTAAAATCAGGAAATTAATTGTAGGATATGCTCTTTTTAATGGGGATTCATCTAATGGGAAATATGATGTTGTTCGTTGTTCAAACTTGTGGTAATTTTATAATGAAAAAAAATATGAAATATGATTGTAGAGAACCATAATTTTCATCATGTTTAGTGAAAATGTATGTTTTGTCAAGGAATTCGAAAGAAATGTAGATGATTTCAATTTCTAATGATGAAAAAATATATAAAGAGGAATCTATTTAATATACTTAACCCACTATTTTGGAAATTTACCTTATATAAGAAAATGAAATCATGAATTAGTGTGTATGATCACTACATAAGAGTTTGAAGTGAAAAATTAAATTATTTTGGGTATTTTCTTTATAAGATATGGTTTTTCTTTTCTATTAATATATTCCATCTCTAAAAAATATTTTTTATCATGTATAATTCTTTAAATAATTGATTAATTCTGTAATAATCTTTGAAAATTAATTTTAGTCTGTGAACCTAGAAAAAAAATTGCATTTCCTCATAGATAAAATTAGAATTTAGTATACACATGGATATAAATTTCTTTATTGTATACACTATTTTCATTACAATTATTTAATTGTATATAATAATTGGTTTTAATTGTATTTCAATGTATAATTAAAAAACTTATTTTTTTGAGGAGGATATGACTATTTATTATTATGATAGAATATTTATTTTTAATAAAGATTCATCATCATAAAAATATTTCTATATCCACACCTAGTATTATAGAATAATATAATTATGATATAAGAATAGGTGAAATCATTATCCATGGATGTGAAGGTAAGAAAATGAATTTTGGTGTTATATGAAGTATTTGAATAACTGAATGATTTTATAAAATGATTGTTTAGTCATAATCATGAGTGTGTGGTTTAAATTTCTATTTAACTCATAATAAATTAAAATAATACTTCTACGAAAACCAATTGAATAACACTATTGTAATTGGTATATATGATGATAGAACTGATGGAGTTGTGTGGTAAGGGATTTATATGACTTATTGTTTCACCTCAAGTAACACCAATCTTATTGTTGAAAAAAAATGTTCTGATCTATTGTTATGAGTTTTTTATATGGAAAATAATACGGTTACTATTAATATTTAAATTCTATGGATTTTAAAATGAAATTAAAATTTATAAATACATTAACTTAACAAAACTCCATTAGAAGAATAAAATAATTCATTTTGAAAATTTATTTTAATTTTAGAAACCAATGATTGACAATTTATAACCTATGTAATGTGTTATTCTAATATCAAACGAATTATCGATCCAATCAAATAATTATTATTTTTTAAATTATACTTTCGTTTTGGATTATTTTTTTAATAAAATAATACTAGTTTTAATATTAATCATACAATTTATTTCTTGTAAATTAAAATTAATCATATTTTATATGTAAATCAATTTTATTCATCAAAATGAATTTTTAATAAACATTTTTTCTTATGTTTTTTTTATTTTATAAATTATAATATTTAACAATCAATGAAATTTATTATTTTAAGATGCATTTTAATATTGGAAATAGAATATTAATTTTATATAATAAGATCAATTTACTTTATAATAGTAAAATAATATTTCTATCAAAAAAGTTAGACCATTAAAAATGTTTAAAAAGATGGAAAAGGGGGAAATAGAAATAGGGTTACAATCAAAAAAATAAAAAGAAATTTAAGTTTTTTTTTATTTTTAACAATATTATCTTATAGTTGATTTTGGGGTTCCTTTATTCTACATGATTTTTGTAAAATCATTTCTATTATTATAATTTGTATATTAATTTCAATAGTACCACTCATCCAAATTAAAATTGGGGCCCTCCTCTTCTCAATTCTCCACCAAAAATAAACACATTACCTCAAAATATATCCTCCAAAATAATTTCCTAAAACAAATATATATATGAAATATAGGTACTGGTCTCATTAAAAAGATAATGTATGCAGGATTTATAGGGGATTATTAAGAATATACCAAGGATGAGAGAGTAAACATAACCCTGAAATTTCAGGTATGTTTCATCTCCTATACCATGATAATAAAGTAAAAAAATATTAATGTAAATTGAGAATATATATTTTATACACAAATTTCATTTTGTTGAAGGATAAGTATATTGAAACATATCATCTATCAAATTTAAAATTATAATATATCCTATGTGTAGGTGTGGATGTCGATGTTCATGAATGGTGCATTTCTTTTTTCATCATCACAAACATGGATAATACTAATGATGGAGTTATTTAATAAGTAATTTATCAATCACAAGATAATGATTTGGGATGTATAAATAATTATCTACATCCTTTTATTCACATCTTCTAAATAAATTAAAATGTTACCAATGTGTATGTGATGATTAAAACTTTCATATATGGAATATTTCATTTCTAACAACACTAATATAGGCTTTTTTATAAAAAATATACATTATTAAAAAGTCTAATATTTATTAAAGTATTAATTTTATATAAAGACTTTACTATAATTACTCATTAATATATTCATACTCATTTAACCATTATATGTATTCTATATTTTGATGGTTTTACAATAAGCATTCAAAATATTATATCATTTTAAATATTTTTTTGGAATGATATTTAACTAAAATATTAATTTATAATTTTATATATTTTAGGATATAAAATATTATGCTTCTTATATATATATATGATTATTTGTTATCTAAATAAACTTTTTTACTAAATGAAAAATTACATATGATGGAACTTTTAGGTTTCACATGAATATCATCGATATATTTTCTCTTAAATTTATAAGGGACTATAGAGATATAAAAATAGATATATAAAATATTCATGAATATTATATATGTAATGAATCCATGTTCATTGTGTATGTACCGAATCAATTGAATTAATACATGTATGAGGGTTGAAATAATTAACTCTTAAATGTTCATATTGGCACAAAATTGTTTATAATTGGTGAATTGAAATTTATAATGAAGGATATATATCATGATATTTATAAATATTTAACTCATATAGATTAATAAAGCATTTAATTTTATTATATTTTATTTCATAATTGATATGATCATATCTAAATCCTTGTTAAGGGTTCAATTAATAATGAATTTTTTTTTCAGAATTATATATATATATATATCAATTATGGTTATTGGAATTATTTTTGTGTTTTCTACAAAAAACCATATATATTATTCCCTTTCTTTTTTTGTTTCATTACTTATTTTTTACTACTTTTCTCTTTTATTTACACTATTAAATTGAAAAAATGATTATTTGAAATAAATACCTTACTTTTTTTAAGTGAGTAATCTTTTTACTCAATATCTATAATTGTTATTTTTATCCATATATTATATTATTAATATGAAAATGATATTTATAGTTCAATATTCAATATAATATATATATTAATCAATGTATTAAATTCAACCTTTTTAACATTTTTATACAAGTAATTTCTCAAATTGATTATAAAATTTGGAATCAATTTTGCTAAATTTCTACCAAATGATGGTATTTTCACACCATTATAAATTTTAAACATTATAAATCTTCCTATAAAATGATACATGAATTTGGAATTAATTTCCTATAGGAATTGAATTGCTAATTGTTTTAATGGACATGAAAAAATGGTCATTTTAACTTCTTTTGATTAAACTAGTTTATAAAATTATAAAGAGTATTTTTATATATGTAATCATCCTTTAAAATAATATTTTTATTTTATAGAGATATTTTAAAATGATGCAATTAACGTTTTTCATTTAATATATAATGATATATTTTCATTTTTCATATTATTTTGGAAAATATTGAACACCTCTATGATAGTTTTATAATAATAATTATTTATTTCTTGATAAGTCATGTTCAATATGTATATTTTTTTCCATTTAATGATTCATTAAAACATTTAATAAATAGTGTGGAATATAATTATACATCTTCTAGATACTGAATTCAATCTCATTTGAGTAATTATCCTATTTATTTGGTCTATTACTTGACAATTTAATTATGTTATATTGGAATGAGTACTCAATGATAAGATTAAAATGTTTGGAATAGTTCAATATATCAATATTAATTTTCTATTTAAATTTATATGAATTATAATATTTCATTATAATCAATGAATGTATTACCCTTTTATAATATAATTTATATGGAACATATTTGTATTTTATACTAATGAAATATTATTCATGTAATTTTTTTTATATAATAGATTCTATTTTATGATTTTCTTTACCAATCACTTGAGCTCTATCAATTTTCATATCTAATGGGTTCCTATATATGAACAATCAATTATTTTAAGGGCAGAAATTAAGAAATTATAATTTTTTAGTGTAATTTTATGATATATTTCATATTTGAAATAAAATGTGAAAATAATATATGTTTCTACATTCCTATAACTTCCAGATGTTTGATCCTTTAAAATGTGGTCTCATTATGAAGAACCATTTTTATTATTCAACCATAAATATAGGATACTAGAAAAGGGTTTGTTATAATTAATTCATCAACTCTCTTATCCACCTTACCACGTACCCTATAATATGAGAAACATGATTTATTTAATACAAATATATGACCTTACCCTTAATAAAATGGATGGTTGGGATGATTTCCCTGACTAATTAGATTTTCTTCATTTTTACGTAAGATTGGTATGGAATAATTTATCTATTTCACTGTCCCTTTTTGGTATGATCATTATATTTCCTAAAATGGTTTAATGTATAAATTTTGAGGGATGATCAATGAAGGTAAATCATATTATACCAACCTAGTTCAATTAGTTACTGGATATAATTTATTTTAACTTTTCATTTAAATTACATATATCATGATTCCATAATATGAGTTTTATATATTAAAAATATTTATTTATCAAAAAATTTAAATTATAGTTATATCTAATGCATTAACCAGATTAGTCACCCTATTAGTTGAGACATTATTTGTAGTTGAACACCTAATATATATATATGGTAGGTCCTCGATGGTTTTTATAATACCATTATTATATCTTAATATGAATAATAAAATATATTTTAATATTATATTTTCTTCTAGGAAATTGTTGTTTAATTTTAAATATTGGTACATTAAAAGATATTATTGAATAGATTTATACCATTATAAACAATGGTATTCAGAAAATCATTTAAAGAGTTGGGAATATTTTTTAGGGTTTGTTTATTTCTTATTTCATCAAATGAAGAATTTATTATATTTTTCCATGTATTATTCCAACCATATTATATTATGACTCTTTCAGTGTGGTGGGTATGATTATGATGACAATTTATAATCATCATATATTGAATGGTTTCCTTATGATATAAATAATGATATTAAAATTTCATAATCGAACGCATATCCAAACCAAGTTGGTATGAAAAGTAAATACATAACCACATGAAATATAATCTCTTTAAAATACATGGGATCATGAAGTTTGAATATAATAACAACTTGTAAAGAAATTAATAAAAGAATGAACTATGATTATTTCAAATGTTTATAAATGTATCAGGATAAATATTATTTTCAGGAACAAAATATCTTCGTATACACTATATCAAGACATGGGATATAATAAATTTCCAAACAATGATTTTTTCCCAATAATATCTCCATGATTATCAATGTAAAAATAAATGAAGTTCTTTACATTGGGAATTAATATATATAATAAAATATATTCATTAAAAATATTTCCACATTATATAATTTTCTATCTAAAAAACATCTAGATATAGTAATGGTACTCCTCTATTAAATTATTTAATAAATTCCTCTTTAATACTACTTTACATATTACAAATTTATCCACAAATATCACCATTTTTTAAATAAAATTAAGAAGTCGTGATTTGAACCATAAATTCATTTATTTTAAAAAAATTTAATTTAACCATTATTATTAAAGAAATATCTATTCAATATATAAAAAAATGTTTTATGATTTTTTAAATAAATTTTCTAATATGATGTTTGCAACTCCTCCAATGGATCCCTGAATCTAAAACCCTAGAGCCAATGATAAAAACAAATACTCTCTATAAAATATTTAGAACAAACTAATGTTACAAAATTAAGACCACCAATTATTAAAATTGGAATAAAATTTATAAAATAATTTAAAAACTAAATACCATTTGAATTTATATTTTACTGAGAGTGGATAAGATATTAACTACCAAAATAAAACCCATTACAATAAAATTGTAATTTGAAACATTAAAAAGAGGAATACTAATATAATAATAAGTCATATAAACCTCTCGAAATATTCCTAACCTACATGAACCATCAAAATATAAAATATTTTATTGAGTTTTTCATAACTATGAAAACAGGAAACATGAGAATGATGATTTAAAATAATATTTAATATGATGAAATCAAATGATTAAATATAGGAGTAAAAAAACAAATATAATACTTCCATAATAAATAATATTAAAAGTTATATACATAACTGATAATATGAACATGAAAATTTCCATGGGTAACATCACAATATAAATTATAAAATGGAATACCATATATGTTTTTATTTTATATGATTCTCTAATATTTGATATCATAACATAATTTTCAATTCCTCAACTAAAAATATCATACATAAATGTGTAATGTTGAGGGAAAATAAGAAACAATGTTTTACACTTTATATGTAATCATGTATCAATAATTTATTTTCTTCTAATCCCCACTAATTAATAATTACTTAAAATTAATTAAAAATATGGAAATTTTTTTGAATAATGAAAATCATAACTGACTTTACATAGTAATCCATATTCATCCTAGTTATTATAATAAATATACTTATTCCCCATATTTTAATAATTGAAAAATTAAATAACATTATTATGTTTCACCTATAAATTAAAATCATAGAGTGTAATGTTTTATAAGTAATGTTAATTCAATAAAATAGAATATATAAATAGTATTTTTGAAATGGAAAATATTAATGAAATTATTGAATATGGACATGAATGAAAAAAATAAGGTATATAGAGTGATGATGTGGGATAGAGATCATAAAAGTTATAAACAAGGTGGAGTTTAAAAAAAATCATATAATACATTAATTAATAATACACATAAAATATCATTGAAAGAAAGATTTATTCTATAGTGTTAAAGTGATATTGATGTGAAATTATTACATTTAATTAAATATTTATTTTCTATCATGGTTTTAAAAATATACTTTTTAGTCACATGAAATTCTAAATATCAAAGGGTGATTGTAGGTTATTTAGATCCATACATTTAATATGTATCCAAATATTAAACCCATGAAATGAAATGAAATTATAAAAAGGAAATAAGATGTGGAATGTTAAAAATGTATATAAGTAAATTGAATTACGTTAATTTAAAATATAATATCATAAACAATTTTTTCCAACAAGGAAAAATCTATAGAATCAAATAAAAATTATTAATTTCGGAATTAAAATGGACATAATAATATATTTAATATTACAATTTTTAAAAAAATCTTGAAAAAGCAGTCAACTAGTAAATGTAAAAAAATATACTCCTTTGACATAACTGAAATGAATGTAAAAAATTGACAATATGGAAAATGAAAAAATTATCAATTTAGTCAATTTTATGAAAATACAAAGGAAATATAAAATTATCAAAATAAACCATTTTTTATACATATGATCATTCTTGTTAAAATAAAATTATGATATATATAATGGAAATAGATTTTCCACCATTAAGAATCTATAAGGTTAAATTTAGTTAATGTAACTAATTAGGTCAATAATGGAAAAATGGATGAGATATAATGACATGAATTAAAAACTATAAAATAAAAATATGGAATATTATCAAATAATAAATGTTCATTTAAAATAATATTTGAAATTATGATGTTTAATAATAAATTTTTTAACTCCTTTAATATATAATATTTTAAAAATATTGTTTATTACTTAGATAAAATACTAATATCTTTAAAACTGATTGGGATGGAAAAATAGAAAATTGAAATTATAGTAATAAAAAAATAAATTAAATTAAACCATCCAATAAGGTAATATTTAAACCATGTTGTGTAAAATTTTTCATAAAAAGTACCATGTTTAAGGAATTAATATTGAAACAAATTACCATTATCAAAAGTCCAAATATCCTTGGTTTGTTATATTATTATAATTTCATTATAATTTAATTACTATAAAATAAATATTGTCATATATTTTATTAAAAATTGATTATAATAAAACATTTTTCACCATATACTCATTTATGGTGGCTAATATTTAAAATAAAAAAAATTAAAATTATTAAATTAATGAGAAAATTAATTTTTCAATGTCACACTAATGTTATAAAACTTAATTCAATTAAATAAAGAAACATTTATAAAAATAATTTTTGGTTAGTGTTTCAACCCCATTTTGATTTATGATACTTTTTATGCCATTTATATGTATAAAGTTGTAGGAAATTTTTTGTAGTGTTCGGAAGTTTTTTGGAATGGTTTTGTAGATTTTATATGGGTTCACAGTTTGAGAACATTTAGTAGAAACAATGCTGAATCTCTATAAAATTGTGCACAATGAGGCAGGGGGTCTAGGAGGAAATACGGTTAAGTTGCATAGTTTAAAAAATTGGGGAACACCCCAAGTTATGTGTGTGACTTAACACAGTTGGATTTTGAATGGTCGAAATTCAGTTTATCTAACGGTGTTTGGAGACCATGCAGGGCACCCTTTTTGGATAATATGAGTCAAATGGAGAACACCTGATTTTTCTAACCGTGTGATAAAACCATGCATGGCATTAAAAATAGTTTTTTAAAAACTGAGGTCTCTTGAAATTTACACTAAACTTTCCATTCCTCATCCCATACAATCCCCACTCAGGATTTACTCCTCTTAGTGGTTATGAGACCTCTTTCACTCATTGTGGAGTCATTTAAAATGGTTTTCTTAGTTCAGTAATGGTGGTTCTCCACCAGTATGTCTCCTCTATTGTTTTTTCATGGTTTTAAATTTATATAGTTTTATCTATCTCTCTATTTTTTCTATATCTACATTCATATCATTTACATATTGGGGTGTTTTTTCCTAAAATGGCGTGATATGAGCCTGTTAATGGTAGGTAATGTGATCTATAGTTATTTAATGGTTGTTTCACCCAGATTTTGTGTGTGTTTGTGCATCAGGTTGTTTTTTTAAAACCACATGGTAGTTGGCATCACTTTCATCTCCATTTTGAAGAACTATAAATAATTCATTTCAATTTGATTTTGTTTTCTATAAAATGGTTACGATTGTGAAGTATGATGCTTTATGGAAACCCATTTTGTGATTATATAGGGAATTTTTTGAAACTGGGATATTATTATGAAAGGGGGTTTTTTGTTTTATTTTTTTAATTTTATAACAGATGGCTCAGATTATTTATGGAAAATATTTTATGAAAGATTGTTTTCAAAAAAAATGATTTTCTATTGAAATGTGGGTGGTCATGGAAAATTGTTTAAGAGCGTATCATTAATTGGAAGATTTATGGATGTGATTGGAATTTTGTTATTGTATAGTAAATGTTATTGTATTGTTGTTAGAATAACTGATTAATCATGTGTTGAAGTTGATCGGTAGAGGGTTTGAAGAACTATTGTAGAAAGGGGATAGATAGTGGGAACAAAGGACAATCATCAATGATAAGTTGAGGTGATGTACAACTATAAATTATAAGGGGTGTATGGGCTAGGATGTGATGTTCCACCATTGGGAATACACTGAGTTTGGTATATGGAATTTAGGAACATGTTTGGAATGTGTGTAAGGCCATGAATGGTGATTTGGGATGCTCTAATATGATGTTGGATAATGGTTAAAAATGTGTTTGTTTACATTCCATGGTATTGTGTTGACTTGGGTAAAATGGATTGATTGTATGGTTTTCTCTTGGAAATTTTTTGTATTGGATTACATTATTGACATGCGTCAAGTAGTTATGGTTGGTTATCACTAATTTGGTTAGTATCTTTTATTCTAATTGGAAATCATTCCACCATTATTCGTATAGACCGATGCATTTATTGGGAGCCTTTTGTGCCTACAGAAAATTTCATATGGCTGAGTAGTATTCCATGGTATTCTTAGGACAATATTGATGGACGAGAATTTACAAGTGTTATTAGATTGTCCAGTCCTTGAAATTCATGTTAATGTTGATTATCAAGTTCTTTGATGATTATTGGGGGTCTTGGAGTTGGTACTCAATATTGATTAATTCATTGGGTTTGTATGGTTTCAAGGATTAGGATTGTAAAAAAATTATATTTATTACACAAAAGTAAATATCCAACACTTCTACCTTTAACTGTAGGTTACAAGATATATTGGTACATAAGTTCCTTGGATACACCCATATTAGTGTGGCCTCATTTTTATTTATATACCCATTGACATGAGCATGAAATACATTGTAGAAATTACTTCCAAATAGTATTGATTAATTCATTTGGAATAATGATTTATATTGTGCTAAGAATGTGTTGTTTTTGAAAATTGTGGAATTTTTTTTCATATATGTGATTTTGAAAAGTGAATGGTTTTGGTATTCTAAAAATGGTATATTTTTAAAAAAGGCATATTTTTTACAAAATTTTGAACATGTAAAAGGTTGTATTTTATAAAGAATAGTTATTATAGTCAGAGTGTAATTTAATTTTACATTTGAAGCCTTCATGTTATAGTGAGTAATACTTATGGCGACTCATCTGTTGATAAAAATGGAATTTTTTTATTGTTATAGAGACCAATTGGAAGATGCTACAAAATATGTGGTCTCACCTGAGACCTAGGTGAACCAATAATAACTTTAGAGAATAGTAAAATATTTCTAGGATATAGGAAGTAGGAATAAAATTTAGTAGTTGAATCATTTAGATAATTCGGTTCAGTTTAAAAATAATAATACATTCATCGTTATTGGTGATTTGGAATCAGAATAGGAGGATGTGTTTATGAAAAGGGTAAATCAGATATAAGATTTCCACCCCACAATGGTGGAGTTGAATGTAACGATAGTATTGTTACTATCAAAAGGGCTTGCACAATAGTGGTGGGAGTTGACGTTCTCGGCCAGAACGAACCATGGTATGACATGGAAGGGTTTTGAGGTGTTGTCTGAAAAAAAATTTATACACTCCGATGTTAAAGATTCAGTGAATGATTTTTTTTTGGGTTTGAAGTAGGAAAACCATTCATTGATGGAATACACATTTATCTACATGAACAAAGTCTAGTTCTTTCCCATGGTTGTGGTTAGTGCATTGTTCGTGGCACATATCTTTGAATTGAGATTTAGGTAATAAAATTTTAAATTTTTTTTTTCACTATATTTGAAATTATAACAAGATTTTAAATATTGAAGTAGTTGTTAAAATAGATATCTTATGCACTATATTCATGGGGAGTATTCTGGTACCAATAAAAAAGTTCTAGAACTCTATCAAATGGAGAAATAAAAATAGGGGCACTTATTTCTAGTGTGGAAGCATTACTCAAATTCCAATGGATGGATTGGTGAATCTTAGTCTAAATACTTAAATTAATATGGGATTTTTTCAATGTGGTTTTAAAGGGCCAATGATGTTAGAATGTATGGAGAAGCCACTATAATTTCATAACTCCAATAAGATAGTGAAAATTCAGTATTACTGTCACAATGCTCCGTGGTTGGGTTTATTGTGAGACTCTTCATGGGTCATATTCATCCTACACCAAGACAAGACGGGGCCCCAATATACTCATCATCCATATGGCAGAGTCATTAATTGTTATTCAATAAATAATATATCTCCATGTTGGGGATGTTTCAATATAGAAATAATGATTTGAGTGTGGAAATAAAGCATCTATTGGTAGATGAGAAAGTTTTTGTGGATGACCAGTCAGGACCATCCATGATGTGTGGTATAATTCTCTTCAATTATAGATTTATAAATGTGTTGTTTGATACCGGTGCATCTCAGAAGTTCGTTTCTTCATGTGTTGTTGATTTGTTACATTTAGATGTGGAAATGATGCACTCAAATTTAAAACATCAAACTCATTTGGGTAAAAGAGAGTGTCGAACCATTCTATGTAGATCATGTTTTATAACATTGATGGGTTTATGTTTACATGGGGATTCATACTGATTTACATGGATGCATATGATATAATCATTATTATGGATTGGATGTAGATGTTTCAGTCCCATATCGACTATTATTAATGAACGATTAGTTTCATAACTGGTGATGGCTTTAAATATCTCTTTAGATGTGAGACAATGGGAATGTGGGGGAAATAGATTAGTTGGCACCAGTAGTTGGGTCATTCTCATTTTAATTGGAATCATTTTCATTGGCATCAATGGAAGAAATTGAGCAGAGTTGTTTTCCAGTAGTGATTGATTTGTTTTTGGATTTCTTTCCTGTCAAATTCTCTAGGTTTCCAACATAATATAATTAGAGATTACGATCTATATCCTTTTGATGACCACTCCAATATGAAATTTATATAACTGAATGATAGTAGAAAAAAATAAAGGAATTTATTGTGTAGTTTTAGGAGTTAAAAAAATGGTTCATCTTCCCTATTACTTATCAGTGGGAAGCACCAATGTTGTTTGTTAAAAATGAAGATGGAACACTGCAATTGTGTTTTGATTATCTGAAACATAACCATGTTTTTATAAGGAATTATTATCCACTCCCACACATTGATCATTTTTTCTACTAGTCCAGGAGTGTCTAGGTGGTTCTCCAAAATTTACATTCGATTAGGATATAATTATTTACGGGTGCAGAAGGAGGATATTCCAAAAATAGCTCTTAGGAGTATATATGATCATTATGAGTATATTTTTATTCCGTTTGGTCTAAAATCACAAAAACAGTCCTCATGGGATTATTTAATAATATATTTTTTGAGATATCTGGACTCTATTTTAGTGGTTTTTGTCAATGATATATTGATCTATTCTAGTGAAGTGTTTCGGTATGGGAAACATTTTTAATTAGTGTTGGGGATCTAGAGATTTCATCGAATGTATGGAAAACTATAAATGTGTGTTTTTCGGATACCATAGGTTCATTCTCGTAATCATTTCATTTCTGATAAGGGTTTTTCTCTGGATTATGAAATCATAGAGGTTTTTATCACATTGAAACCACATAATATTGATTTTGAGAGATGATGTTTACATGGTATAGTCAGGCATTATTAATTATTTATTTGTGACATCCCTTGATTTTCCTCACCAATGGTATCTTTAAAAAAAATAATGTTCCATTTCATTGTAATGAGCAGAGTCTGAAGACTTTTGAATAGCTTAAGGGCCACTTTATTTATCACCAAATGATGGATTTTCCTAAACAATGGAAATAGTATGTGGTGTATTATGGCATATTAGGATTAGAGTTGGGGTTTTTTTTATCAAGAAATGAGTTCATGTGATTGTGTATGGCTCATAATTGTTGACATTTCATGAAAATAACAATCCATATAATGTTTTAGTGTTGGAGGTAGTGGTTCATACTTTGAAAATGTTGTTTCATTTTCTATCTTCTGATAAATTCTGGGTGTTTATTGATCATATTATCATGAAGAATATTTTCTCACACATAAATTTTAATTTAAGGTAGAGGATATGGGTGAAGTATCTTCATATGTTTTAAATCAACATTATCTATACACTAAGAAATGAAAATTCTATTGCGGATGCATTATGTTAGAATTCATATTCTCAACTGTTTAAAAAAGAATTGAATAATGGGAATTTGATGTTCTTTATAGACTACATGTGGTTTTAATATGATGGTAGGGGTGATGGAGTAGTATTATGTGATGTCTACTTGGTTCTAGACCTGGTTAGTCTAGTTAAATAGGCACAAATGTCTAATTTAGAGTGTCTGGAAATGTGATTGAATGGAAATGGTGAGGATACCGTTAATGGATGAAAGTCAATGGGAATTTAGTGTTGTTCTTTTGGAATCATATTATTATACTGATTGAATGTCATGAAAAATAGTTTAGTGCATACCAATATTCTAGATGGATGGCTCACCCTAGAATTATGAAAATGTATAAGGCATTGAAAGCCCAATTTTGATGGGTGGGGGTGAAAAGGGAAGTGGCTTAATTTGTTTCAATATGATTAACCTGAATGAATTTAAAAGTAGATAATCTTTGACAATTAGATATGTAAAATAATTATATATCCATGTGTTTAGGTGGGAATATATAGAGATGTCTATTGTTATAGGTATCCCAATAATTTTTAGGAAACATGATTTTATATGGGTGGATAAAGTTCTATATAAAAGGTTGGCTCATTTTATCTCGATTTGTGAATCTCACACGTTGATGGATCTCTCCAAAATATATATTAGAGAGCTGGAAAAGATGAATAGTGTTCCAACTTATATTTTATTTGATTCATATCATAGTTCAAAATGTTCTTTCTCAAAACCCGTATAGAATTCCCTTGGAACACTATTGACTATGACTATGGAATATCATCACAAGATGGAATCAAAATCCGAGATGAAGATAAAAATGTTGGAAGACATTTTCCAAGATTATGTGATGGATTTTTATGGATAATGAAAGGATCAATTTTTATTAGTTGAGTTTTATTATAATAATAGTGATCATTGCTCAATTTCTTATTTCTCTTTTTGAATCATTATTTGGGCAACATTGTCATTCTACACATTATTAGGTAGAAATAGGTGAGAAATTGACATTTGTGATGAGCCTTGTCCAAGAAAAAATAGAGAAGATTATGTTGACAAGGAGGTGATTATAGACGGTTCAGACTCATCGTTTATTATATGTTTATCATCATCAAAAATTGTTTTATTTCAAGTTCAGCATTCATTTGATCTTGAAATTTTTTCCTTGGCATAGACATCGTCATTTTGGAAAGCACGGAAGGTTATCCATGATGTATATTTGTCCATTAGATATACATGATTGCGTTGGAGAGGTTGGATATCATTATATATTTTACTTGATTTATTTTGGGGAACTATGTCTCTCATGATTCCTAGTAAAAGAAGTATTTGTCGTATTCTCACAATGTTATTCGATTGGATCATGATAATATAGTTTCATATTCATTATTGGTCCATGTGCTCGTGCATATTGTGGATTGGAAAGAGACTAAAATTCACTGTAATGACAATAGTCCAGTTTAGGTTTTGTGGAAACATGGTATGATTTTGGAGTATACATGGGAGATTAAGAATGATATCGCTAATCAGTGGACCGATCTATTTTGCTAAAGCGATGGTTCACTACATTATATGGATGGAAAGTCCTATCTTGGTGAAAATGTAGCTCACCCATTTTATGGTTTAATAGTATATATTCCTTTATATGTTATTAATGTGATTGGGTTCTATGTGGGAGATAATTGATAGGTTATCAAATGGTTTTGGGTCTTCTCTAAGGGTGCATGGTTTGATCATTGTTAGAAGAAATTGTGTAGACTCTCTAAGAAACCACTCAGAAGGATGAAGTGGGATTATGGATCGATCATGATTAAGGCCCATGGAATACAAATTGTGCGGTCGCCCCATGTTAAACATGTGACATGATACATTGGGTTTTTACATGGTTAGTGCATTTTTAGTCTTACTGTGTGGCCAAACTATTCAGGGCACCATTTCGGGATAGTAATAGTCACATGGTTATTGTATATGTTGCATAAACGGGCAAGTTATCCATGTGGGGAATTAAAATTGGACTTTTTAATAATGGATTCACTAGGGATATCCCCTAATAAACCCATTCCTCATCTCATACATGCCCCAAAAGTGATTTACTCTTCTCCGGGGTTAGAGAACCTCTTCCACTCATCTTGGATGAGTTATGAATTGTTTTTTGGAGCAGTAAATGAGATTCTACTCTAGTAGTTCTCTTATCAAGGTTGTTTCTTAGTTTTCATAAGATTATGCACTTTCTCATTTTTTGTGAATATTTGATCTAATTCTATTTCACGTAGGTAAATTTTTTTTTACTAAAATGGTAAAAATTTGGACATTTGATGTTAGGGAAGAGGATCTATGGATATTTTTAGGATATTGCAACCATATATCTAGGTTAGAAGTGCAGTAGATCATTATCACCAATCATAGGGGTAGGTGGTAGCCCTATCGTCTCCATTTTTCAATAACTATAAAGATTAATTTTAAATTGGTTATATTTGTTTAAAATTAGTTGTGATTGTGATGTACGATACATGGTGGAAAACAAATTTGTGATGATTTTGGGATTTTAAGGAAAATGGGTTATTGTAGTGAAAGGGTTTTCCTATTTTAAAACGTTGAAATTAAAATTGGTGTCATGGTTGATATATATAAAAATATTATGAATTATGTTTTCAATAAATTTTTTTACAATTAGGGGTTGTGTATAAAATTAGTTAATGTAGTTCCAGTAATTTGGTTATTTATCAAAGTTATTTGCATGTTGTATTTGTTCAGTAAATGCATTTTTTTGTTTTTTTATTCTATTTTAAAGAATGTATTGAAGTTGTTTGTTAGTGGGAAATATTAATGACTATAAAATAGAGATGGATTGTTGATATTAGTAGACACCATAACGGACACGTTTTCCTAAAGTACCACTATAAAGGAAGAGGGGTGTATAGGATTGGATGGGAAGTTCCATCATTAAGTATACACCGAGTTGGGGATATGGAATTTAGGAATATGATTAGAATGTGAATAAAAAATTATTGGTGAATTTGGATGTACTAATATGTGTTGGTAAAATAGATATTGATGTTATTGGTTACTATCCTTTAAATTGTGTTCATTTGGGTAAAATAGTCTGGTTTTATGTTAGTCTCTTGGTATTGTGTTGTATTGGTTTAAATTTCTAACATGATACTTTTAGTTATTGTCAGTTATTCATTTTTTGGTTATTTTATATTTATTTTTTGGAAATTTCATTCCCCAATTGTTCTTGGATCCCTAAGAATATTTTTCCATCCTTTCATGCCTTGATAATTTCACCTAAGGCCATGTAGCAATACAACGCCTTATTAAGTTAATGAAGAGGGATGGGAAGTTTCACATAATGATGAAAAATGATATATGTCATATGTGGGTACAATGAACAAACCATAACAACAATTTAATCTTCATATTTAGTGGATTGATAGGAATGTAGAAAATTAGTTTTAGACAAACATAATAAAAAACTACATTAAATATGTTACTAATTATAATATGTTAGGGTTGACCTAATATTTTTTATCAGTTAAAAACAATGAAACATAAAATGTCGATTAAACCAATTATATTTTACTTTGATATCCCACTCTAGAGAACAAAAAATACAATATTTAATCATATATTATATAGTTGAGAACATATAGTTCTTTTAATGAGGTCTTATGAAATTTTTTATTAATTTTTTTTATGATATTAATGGTTTTTTATATAATTAGTGTTTGGATGGGTTCATTCTTAGGTGAGAGGGGAGAAAAGTTTAATATATCAATTTTTTATTATATGATAAGCATCATTACAAATGTAAACAAAATATAAAACTCATAATTATAATGATTATGAAATTTTAATTTCATTATTTCCCTCAATCAATTATTATGTATTTGTTGAATATTTTGAGATATTACCTCATGATACTATATATTTACCTAGTTTTATCTATGATCATGGTGACTCAGTTTTAGTAAGGACAATTATTTTTACATCCCAAAATAAAACTGAGCTTGTAGTACTATTTTTCATTATGACTAAAATGAACATGTATTTTATACTGATAAATTAAATTTCCAAATGATATTAAATATAATTATAAATTAATAGTGTTTGATGTGGAAATAAAAAGTAGTAAAAACATATTTTAAAATTATGAAGTGTTATTTTTATTATTTGTTGATAAAAATTAGTCAACAGTTGTTATTTAATATTTTATTATATATTATTATAATATATATATAATATTATTACAAAAATGTGATAAATTTTGGTAATTATGATAAAAAATAATTTATAAAAAATTCCCTACATTTAAAAAATTATTTATATTAAATCCAATGGAACATAATTACAGCTCATTGATTATAAATAATAACAAAATAATTTTAAAAATTTTATTATTTATATAATAATAAAACAGTTTTTTAAATAATAATAACATTTACGTGTTGAGTATATTATATAAATAAACTTTAGTATTTAAAATGACAAAGCAAAAGTTATTTAATTTTTATTAACGTAGTATTTTTTACTAAATGATTTTTTTGTGAATGACCATATTACTAGTAACTAAAAATGTAATGGATGAAACACAACTATATAAAGGACAATGTTATCATTCCTGACTACATTCATTAAAAATACAACTACTATTGAGGTGAGGTACTATAATCATCACAAGATTTGATATATTCATAAATTTAGAGGATTTTTATGTAGATGATTTAATTGATGTTTCAAATGAACCTAAATTTTTCATATTCTAAAAATTAGGTTTTTATATAAAAAGTTAAAAAATTTCCTGGATGACAAAATTATATAAAAAATATTATATAATTTCTTCTCATGAATTAACTAATTTGTTATTTTAATGATGGGAAATCCAATTATTTTTTTTTCTGACTTTTTCTATGTAGATATAGATTCCATGGATTTTATTGTAAATATATTAGTTTTTTTTATTTACTAACCAACAAATCCATTTAAATTAATGTTCTCTATAGAGAAATGTTGTGTTTTTTCAAATCTGTCATCCTCATGATATTTTAGGTTGTAGAAAAATAATTTCATTATATTGGATCCATTTATAAATTTCATGAAAAATATATATATGAGCATCTAATTAGTAATATCAAACAGATATATTTCAATTGTGTAATTAAATTTCATTTAATTAATTTATAGATTGAAATTTCAAATATTAATGTAATAAAGCCAATAAATGAGGACTATAGAGTATAATATTAAATTAATACATAGTATATTCGAAATATCATTTAAATTAAATAAAATGTATGAATTATTACTCTCTTTTTTGTCATATATTTTTCATTCATTTGAATATTGAATTTTTTTATCTAATTCTTGTAGATATAATTTCTATTAAGATGTGTTGTTTTTTTCTATGAGGTAAATAATTCCGATAGTTATCATAACATCATTTTTCAGTAATTTTTAATACTTGATGGTGGTAATAAATACAAATCAACTTATTTATAATTATTATCTTCTAATGTTTTTTAATGTGCATGGAATTTTGTTATAAAATTTTCAATCAGAGCAAAGATTTTATTCTATTAATTGTACTATGTAATGTTATTTCTATTTCATTTTCATTATATTATTTTTATCTATTTTAGTAACAAAACAATGTGATGGAGGCATTTGTTTTTTCATTTTTTATTGGAATTGATGTTGTGTGTATTCAAATGATAAATCCAAATGACCCTTGATTGTTGATTTTGTAGATTATAAATACTAAATAAATCAACAATATTGTTTTATCCTTAAAAACTATGTTGAAAATTTATTCATTTTGGTTCGTATTTTTAAGATTCCAAAAAACAATGAAACTAGTTTTCCTTTCCTTTTAATAGTATAACATTATTAAAATTTTCTACTATGGAATATGATGATATGTGTTATAAAGGGATGTTTCCATATTCAACTAAAATTGTATTATGGATGTAAGGATGAAATATTTCCTATATGGTAATGTTTCATTTTTTGAATAAAAAAAGATAAAAAATTTATTTAGAAATTACTTTTACATCATTACCATTGAATGAAATAAAAATAATAATATAATAAATTATTGATCTATACCTATAAATTATGAATCTCCCCATTATTTGGAGTCACATCTAACAATGTATTAGCTTTATGATATTTATATGTTATGGGTTAAATGAATGCAGATATATTTTCCCTGCAATTAATTTCTCATGTAGTTAATATCATTGAGAGATTATCAATACCATTAATGATATCCTAAAAATGGTGGTGGAGTCACATTTGAACCAAAAATTTCACTATCCTAGTTGACCTACCATTTCGAAATAATTATAAATGAAAATAATTACAATATAAATAGATGTGTTTCGATTATTTTGTATATTTAATCCAACATTAATTAACTAAATGGTTATAATTCTCTCAAAAATGATGTTCGTTAAGACTAATTGATATATGTTGTGGGATACTAAAATTCCAATTAATTTATATCAGGTGATTATGTTTCTCTATTATATAAATACATGTTGACAGTAATTACTAGTTTAAAATCATATGAATAAAATGATTTATTAGTTTATTAGTTATTTAAAAAAATCATAGATGATCTTATAATTGAGTGGAAATATAAATGGGTAATTATTGATGAAATTAAGAATATCACTATGTTATGACATTATTATTTGACCAAAAATGTAATGGATTATATTATTATAATTAATATTTATATAGATAATCAAATGAAAAAAATGTACATTCCACTCACTCCACTGAACTTTTATACTCTCGGACATGATTGGAATTCAAGAATATCTATAGGTAATGGTCATAGACAATTGAATTGAGATGAATTTGAAAAATATTCAAGATTAATTAATCCATAAATATGAAAAAGTGTATCTACATAGATAAATTGAAGGACAAGAATAAAATAAATCAAATTAAATTTTCTATTGAACGTAACTGTTATGAGCATATAATGTATGCTAATAAATAGACAAATAGTAATGAATTAATAAGGTGTGACATGAATCCGTTGATACTATTCTCTAAGATAAAATTTAATTACTTTTTGAATCACTACACACATGGTGTGTTTGAGTTATAATTAAAATTCTAAAAAGTAACAAAAAATAGTGATAATTATGGATGGAACATTAATTATTTTGAAAATGTTGTAAAATTATAAAAAACATATAGGGAATTATGAATAGTGAGGTGTTCACCATTATCACATTAGATGAAAATTATTCCTATTCAATTTCTCATGAATGTTATGATAACGAAATATAGAGGGATTGTGTCTCACCAATATTTGAAAAAAATATAATTTTATAAAAAATGTCTCGAAAATTGTTACTATATAATAGAAGTTTAATTTAGGAATTCCAATCTTGATATTTACGGAAAAACTAATAAGATTCATAATCTCAAGAACAAATCAGTTTGAAGAATGTTATTTTCATAAAAAATGAGCAACCATTTAGGGTAATATTTTGAAATAAAAAATTGGTTTCTCAGTTAGGTGATGTGATAATTGTGCATTCTATAGCTTATAATAATACAAAAATGTAATGAAATTGATAAAAACGTTGAAATATAATCTAAAATAGAAATTCACATTATAAATTTTTTTATAATAAATTAAATTTTAATTAAAATAATAATGTCGTCCTAAAATTTAAGTATTAATTTCATATTCTAACAAATATTTCCCAAAATTTAACACTTGAGAAATTAATTTACAGAAATATACATATAGAAAATATATAAATGTTGTTTTTATTGTTGTTGGTGTAACCCCCCCCCCCCCGCCTCACAGTTGTTTGAAATATGAAACAAATTATCTTGTGAGATTTCATTTACCATTTTCCCTATGTATTAGAGATGAGTTAATTAGAGAAATAATTATACACTAAATGTTGTTTAATATTGAGTAAAAAATAATAAATAATTCTATTTGAATTGGGTGTATAAGATACAAGATAAATATGTTATATATTTAGTTTGATTATTATTTCAATAACTTTTCTAGATGGAAAAAATCATCCCCTCAATAACCTAATTTCTTAAGAAATGAATTTTTATGGTTTATGAATAGTAGTCATAGTAACATTATAAAATATTATTTTATTCCCTCATCATGTAATATTTTATAAATTCATTATATTTATTTATATTTAATCATTTTTATTCATTCATAATATATGATATTTATCGCATCAATTGGGTTGGAGTTGGATGTTATGCTTTTTATTTTATTAATGTATTTGAATTTTAATTACTGAGGAGATAAATTTTTTATAATATTTATGAAAAAACTTTTATTGATGAAGATCATTATAGTAAATCAGAAATATTACATGAATATAATAATGTTATTTTATTTTTATCGATTTATTTATAGATGATCTGCATTCATTTTATTAAGCATTTTCTTATATGTTTTTTTTCATATTAAATGAATGATGATTGTTTTTAAATAGATAGGTGTTTTGGAGAATTTTACATTATATTTATTTATTTAGTTAATTTAACATTGTATATTTTAGGGAATGCACCTTTTCCATTCAATAATAAAATTTTCATTTTCATTTCACCTATAGTTTGATTCTTGTATGTATGGGTGTTACTAATAATTGATATGGACATTAAATATATACACAATGCTATAGTTTTTGTAAATTTTTGATTTATTGTGTTTCATTTTTGAAATTGAATAACTTGAAGAAATTATATAATGTGATATAATTTTTTGTAAGGATTTTTACTCATGATTTTTATGAAAATTCTTTTTTGAAGGAGTTCATAATTAATATAGGATACACATTAACAATTAAGGAAGGGAAGATGGTTTCCTCGGAGGGAATTTATATAGTAACAAAATATCATAGTAAAAAAATAATGATATGTTCTATAAAATTCATTATAATTACAAAAATATCATCTTCAATTTTATTTAAAAAAAATAATTAATTTGATAAATCATAACATTAAATAAAACTGGAATATGAAGTTATTTATTTAATTTATAAATATTTTTATTACAAGATATTATCTTATTCAATGATATGTGAATATTTTCACTAATCCATGAGTAAAAATATATTTTAATTCTATATTGTGAGGCAATGTTTTGAAATTTTTATGGGGGAGTTATTTAAATATTATAATATTATGAAAAGTCTGATTTATTAAAATATAAAATAAATTGTATATATAAGATTATTTCAATAAAAAGTAATATTATAACCCATGATTTTAATTTTTTATTCATGTATTTATTTATTAAAATTTATGTGTGGGGAGATTATTGTTATTACAAAAAACTATTACTTTGATGAGATATATTTGAAACTTTATCTATTTTATAATAGTTTGATAAATTATTTTTTAAATGTTTAATAGTTTTTTTTCATTTGGGTTTATATTTTTTAAAAATGGTGACATTTTCGATACAATAACTTACATCATCATGGGTTGTTTAAATCATATTATAGTCATCATATAATTGATTTTATCATATATATTTTTTATTATTTTTGATGTGAGTGATTGAATTTATGATATATTTAAATCTAGAGGTATCCATAGAATGATTTATCATACATATATATCATTGGTAACTACATTCACTAGACATTTGATTATTATAGCATTGTTGGAATGGACATTTTTGGAGTTTTGTAATTTTTTATAATCAATCGAATGATGATGTAGAATATTGTTATACCACTACAACATATCCAATGGAATGTTGAGTTGAACCATTGGGGGATTTTTTATAAATAATACTATAGCTATGATTTCTATCAAATGTAAAAAAATGAACATTAGTGTGTCTAGAAACATAAATTCAACAATACCATTTTATAATGAAGGAGTATTAATTTTTAAATTTTTTAAAGTTTTCTCTATGATTTTGATGGAAATATTTTCATCTTAAAAAAATATTCATTTCAATTTTATTCTCTAATTTTTTGTATCCTTTGAGACGAATTTATTTAATAATGGAATAATGGATTTCATTGGATCTGAAGAGATTGTGATCTTTCAGGTTGTGGAAGAAGAGTTCTAATGAAATGGGTTGATCAGGGGAATCCAACGTGAAGACATATTGAAATTCAAGTATATAGAGGTGATGTGATACCCTTTGATGGGTATGTTTATGTGTTCCATGGAGTGAAATATACAAATATTATGAGGCTATTTTTGTAGGCAACTTTAGTCGGTTCTAAATATTATTATTGAACACATGATGAATATATACATTATAATATATATTATGGGATACATGATTTATAAAATTGTATTCCATGAAATAGTTATTATTTTTTATTTGAATTTAATAGGTATCAATAAAATTCCATGATATTTAATTTCATTTATAATTAATATATTAATGCTTATTTATTATAGGTTTATATTATTGTTGGGATAATATAAACATTATATTTCTATTAGATTTAATACATGTTATAGGAAAATATTATAAGCCACGTTATCAATTACAATTCACTTCACTCTTACAATATACTATATTGGGTGGAATGGTTTAATAATAATAAATTATATAATTTCATTATATATAATTTTATATACATTATGTTTAAGTAGTACTGTAATTTTTTTATGATACTTCACATTTTAATCTTAGGATGAATAAATAATTTTCTTGCAGTTTAAATTTTATTTTGGTTATTTATAGAATGATATTTTTTAAAAATGATTTAATAATTTATTTATTTTCCTGAAAATCATTTTTTCCATTTTCTAAAAGCCGGTTTAAGGGTTTCCGGTACCCAATACCTGATTTCCCACTTCAAATTCACCACATCAAATTTAATAAAAATCAACATGCAGTGAAAATTCACATTACAAAATTCAAAATCAAACAAACCAGACAGTGCCCTCGATCCGCACGCCCTCGAGCCACACAAATATCAAATGCCTCGAGCCGTTAGCCTTCCATCAGCATCGAGGATGGACCCTACCACATTGAGCTTCGAGCACCATCACACTGACCAATCAACATCAAACTAACTTGCTGGTGAGAATAACCGGTGACCGTCGAACCATCGGCCATCCATCATCCTGCATTGCCACAGAAACACTGCCGATGGGAGCCCCTCAGAAACCATCATCACAAACCACAAAAAAAAATGCCAGCGAGAACCCGTCATCACCATCAAGGAACCGAAAACATCATCATCCGCTCCATATACAGTCACAAATCCAAAAATTCAAATGCAACTGGTGCGCAACATGAACCAAATCAACCAGAAAACAAGAACATAACAGTGATTCACAAACATCGTAGAAAAAACCAAGAACAAAACCAAGAAGAAAACAAAATCCACCAGTCCAACCGTTGGAGAAGACTCAATATACCCTCAAAGGCACTCAACCACCGCAGCCCAGAAGGATTACAGTAGGACAAAGGAGTTTCTAAGAACCAAACCTGGAGCGCTCCGTAGAGTATGCCGATGAACCGGTCTTACACCCGCAAATCAGGATTGGAAACCACATAATCCCATAGCATGGAAACCCCAAAACCAACGCAGAGAGAACTGAGGGATTCGAGAGAATCATACACCAAAAAGGAGTGGAGATGGGAAAATCCCTCCCCTCCCTGGACCAAATCAGCTCTGTCATCCGTCTTCACACCGATGCGTTGAGGAGTCGCACATCGCTCGCCCAGCCGCCGAAGCGACCCAGGAGAGGAGGACTCCGGAGGCGGTTGGAGAGGGAAGGAATGTGAGAATGAGGTAAAACCCTAGCTGCCTCAGGAGGGAGAGGATACGCCACTCCGAGGCCCCATCCATTGAGCCTCATGTACACCCAATAATTAATTTATTTAAAAGGACTCATATTCTAAAAGATAATTGTGTTATATTATAGATCCTTAAATTATTATCCACCTCAATTTAAATTACTATCAATTAATAAAATATATACCATGTTTCTTTATATAGTCATGATTCGTGAAAATATTTGTGTTCATATAAAAAATTATATTTTATAATTATTATTAGATGTATATGATTAATATCCATTGAGATGGTACGAACAATTCTGATGTAGGTCCCAAATATCACACAATTTGAAATGATTGATTTAATACTCATCCAATAAATTTTGTAGTGATTTCATATATGTTCTTCTATTCTTGTTTTCATAAACTATTCTAGTATATCTAAAAGAATGTGATTTCTAGGAAACCGGACACCATATAGTTAAATATTTTATGATGATTTCATATATTTAGATTTATTCATAGATATTATAATAATTTATTATAATAAAAAAATACTAATTATATAATGTTAAATTTTACTATATTTTAAACTCATATTAATGGAAACCAATGAAACCGTTATTTGAAAAAACCTTTATTTATAAAAACATGATATTTTTTATTAATTATAAATTAATATAGTCATTAATAATCAAAATATACTTTTAATATTTTTAGAAAATAACATACTTATGAATAAAAAATAATATACAAAACCTAGGTTTTATATATCCCTTAGTCATGTATTTTTGCAGAATCTTAATAAACACTTCAATAATATGATTAAATAAAATACATGAATATAATATCAAGAAATTAATATATATTACATTAATAATTTGTTAATTCAATAATACAGTAACACATGATCTTATATGAAACTCATAAATTATATGTATATGAATATTTATATAAATTAAAATTACCTAATCCCTTTAGTCATATTAACTATGATGTTAGGAATCTAGTAACATCTAGCTAATCCAAAAAAACAAAATCATTTCAAACATTCAATGATAATAAATAAAGGAATCCAATTTTTTTTCAATAATTAAAATTGCAATAATTAATATTTATTAACTAGAAAAAAAATATTAATTAATATATAGAGTTTTATTTGCTTATAAATGAAAAATAACTATCAAAAGCCACAACATTGTAATAAAATTGGATTTTATCCCTATAAATTATTGAATTGTTTTTTATTTATAGGTCTTCAATATCTTCAAAAAAAAAATTAAAAACATGACACCTATCAGGACATTAAAAAATTTCATTCAAAATAACCTATGGAAAATGAAACATGAAATTCCAATCTAAAAATCATAGGATGTGGTGTAGCCTAAGAAATGTGATCAAGAATGAAATCGAGATTAATAAACTTTACATAAGAAATTTTTTAAAAACATATAACCTATTGAATGATAATTTTATATATCCATGGGTAACAACAGAAATGAATTAAAGAACACAGTTAATAATAATATAATTCATATAATTGATATTTAAAATGACTCACATCATAAACAATACATCATAAACTTATTCTAAAACAACATACCTATATTGGTATTATTTATACTAAATAAATTGTATTTTTCTCTCATTATACATAGAAATGAATCATGGAAAAATAATATTCTATGAAATTATAGATAATAACTTTTCCAATACATTCATCATGTGATGTAATGAATAAAAAATATAATACATAACAAATTATTTATTATAATATATAATCATATATATTAAAATTCAAAATAAATAAATTTTAAATATTTTCTAATATAATGACTAAAACATGATTCTTCTTAAACAATAATACAACAAACATGATGTATAATAATTATTACAAATTTCATCAATAGTATAAAAAATAGGGTGAAATTTAAATTATTATTAAATATCCCCTCAAAATTAATGAGTATGGATATGAAGGGGAAAATATAGACAAAATAGAGATATGTAATGATAGAGAAAACATAAATATGCAATAATGATATTTAGGAACTATGAATTTATAGTAACATTTATAGGGGCATATTTGATACATAACACCAATAAAGAGAGATATATTATTTTTTGACTCTAAGTATAAATCACAGTTATAAGATGAATTTTCTGAATGAAATATGTAATATGGTTTTTAAAAAAATATTATATATCTCATTGAAAAAAATTATTTTCATGGTGTCAAGAGGGGACATTGAACACCATAAATTTAAATTAAATAAATATATTGATATCCTAAAATTAAATGAAGTTTAAAATTCAATAATTGGGGTGGAAAGTCAATAATTATTTAATTGGAATAAAATAACATTATTTATTAATGAAAAACATCATTCATATCTTCAAAATTTAGAAACAAATATTATAACATTTTGAATATGATATTTTAAGAAATAACAAAATCTGTAATATAAAGCATTTTTTTGAAAAATAGTTTTGGATGTTATAAATCATTTCCTTTTTTAAAAATGTTAAAATTGAAATTCGTTCCATACATCTGTAATGAATGTAGAAAATGACATGTATATATATGATGTATACATCAAATTTAAGTCATTTTCTTGAATTTAAACAACAAAAATTATTTACAATGAATTATAATTTATATATACATAATTAAAATATTTTAATAATATAATGAATTTCTATATAGAGGATAGATATATAGTCAAGCCGGAAAAATAAAATATAGGATGAATTTTTCATTAATGTGGGGTGTAATGTCCAGAAGATATCTAATATAGAAAAAATAATCTTGCAAAATAATATAATATAATGATAGTTTGGAAGAAAAAAATAGAATAATCATATTCAATAATATTTTTTATTACAATATTATTGTATTTTATGTTAATAAAACACATCATGATGTAAATAATATATGAAATAAATACACATGTTGTAGATAGACCATTAATGGAAGTGAAAAATATGAGAATAAATAATATTTTATTATAAATGTAGTCCATATGCTTTTGTTAAAATCAAATAAATTAAATTGGTGGGAATTGAGTAACATTTCTCCACGGATTGAAATTTAGACATTGATACCCAAGCCTTATGTATCGTCTCTTTTACTTTGTCAATATAACTTTATAAAAATATCTATTATGATTTATTTATACATTATTTAGAAACATTTTCATATATTTATTATTTTTAGTATTTATTTTCATATTTTTATTATTTATTAAATATTTTCCCCATCAGATTAGTATTTTTATTCATTAAATTTCTTCCAAACATAATTTATCTATTGACCATGATCAATTTATTTATATAAATATATCATCACATGTATAATAATGTTAAAATATTTTCATTACCATTCCAGAAATTTTATCTCTCTCAGTTTTTGTAGGTTTTATTCAATATAACAAAAAACTCATAGCTTAATAATTTTAGAAAGTAAATTATTATAATGATAATATATTATTAATATTATTTTAAGAATAATATTTCTTTTCAAAAGTATCATTCATCTCATAAATGAAATATATACCCATTACTTCTTATATACATAATTTTTAAGAAGACTAATGTTGAAAATGAAATTCAGCATTCATTGAGTCAGCAATACGATCACAACATATGAAATATTTTGAAACATATATAGAATGAGAGGAAAATATATGATGCTAAATATATTTTAATAATATCATTATGGAAAATTAATGATATTAAATTCTATATAATATGATGTTTATAATATAATTTGAGGTGGTGAAATGAGTATGAAATTTTTAATGAAACAGTTGTGATAATAAACCCTTATATTAAAATCCTCTATTAAACCACCACTTATGCATTAATAGATTAGTGTTTTTGTGATAACATAATAAATGGAACATGGGAATGGAGTTTTATGAGGTTTTTTATAGTTATTTTTAAATAGAATAATGTTTATGTGTGAGGATATGTGAAGCAGTTATTTGGCCCATTTACAGGAGAGAGCGAGTAAATTCTATACATATTAATTTCATAATTTTAAGATATATTCCCCATTTAATGAGTGGAGATCCAAAATTTATAATTATAGGGTAAAATATATGTAATTATTGATAAATAACCTATCCAAATATTATGATATGAGTCTTTAGGATAATTTGTGACATTACTTCTTGATTGGACTCTTTTATTTTATGTTATCATTTCTAGTGATCAGTATATTATTCCATGGTAGCCAATTATTTTTTTTAAAAATTAAATAAATAATTCGTCATTTGGTTCATTATTATTATTAAAAATATGATAGATAATTTAATTTAATAAATTTAAATATTTTATAAAAAGGTTATTATATTAACACAAAATGTGGACCTACTTATTATAACAAATGTATTTCATAATTATTATATTATTATATGCTTAATCCTTGATAAGTTGTAATGGGTTCGTGATTTATAATTTTTATATTAATATAAAATATAAATATATTTCATTAAATTAATGATTCAATATTTATTATTTTATGTGATTATAATAACACATTTTTACATAACATATAAAATATAATTTCTTATAAAATATTCTTTTTTGCAAAAAAAAATTAATCACATAAAATTTATTTTTTAACATTTCAACATTAATCTTATTCTATTAATTTTGTATAAAAGAATTAGAAAATAATTTGTAATAATAATTATATCATAATTATTTGAATATAAATAAATAATGTGAATAGTATTTTCATTTACATTAGGTTTTAATTTTCTTATAATTCTATTATTGATATTGCGTATTTTCTCCAACGTTGTAAATTTTTTTATTTTTTATTATAAAAAATATTATGTTTTATTTTTTTAGTTATTCAAATGATAGATCATATTCATTATAGAACTTATTTTATAATGAGAAAACATAACCATAGCGTGTTTCACCACAACAATGTTCTATTACACTAGTATTCAACCATGTTTTTGGAACTGCATGATCCACCTCTAAAACACATGTATTATATAAGAATTTTAGTTTTTGAGATAAATCATTATGTATTAATATAAGGGTATGGTATAATACAAGAAATCATATAGTCCATAAAAATGCATTAAAAGTGAAATTTCTAACACTATAGGCTTCTCTACATCTAAAATTATCATAGTAACACCCAAATTATCCTCAAGATTCGCATAACCAAAAATTCACTGCATGACTCATTATATCAAATAACTTTAAGAATAACCATTGTATTACTCCTACTGTCATATATATGTATATTTTCAAAAAAATTAAATTTCATTAAATAAAATAATATAAACATTTTCCCCATTTTATTTTTTATAACCATAACTATTCAATATATAATGTTAAACATATTCTCATATCTCTAATTTAGAAGCATGATCCTAGATTATTATCAATTCGTTCTCCTTGGTCAACTAAAATGAGGTCCCCACTATTTAAAATCAGATTGAAATCCACTATACAATTAAAATAAAAAACACAAGACTACTAAATGTTAATATAGAAAAATATCACCCACTATGGTCTGAAATTCATATTTATCCCATTATCATCTCAACCATGTCATGGTGGGAATACAATATTATATGATGTATGAAACTAAAAAAATATCTTCTATATCATTAAATCCTACAATATTACTCTCCAATATTAATATTAATAGAAATATGTAAACTCACTTTTTATTTCATTATTTAATTTAAAAAATATTACAACTCATTTATTTAGTAAGTTTACCGTCCCACATTTTACAAAGACACATACATGTATTTTTTCATTATCCGCTATAGAAAAACATGAAACCAACATTTTTACTATAACTCTAGAATATCTTTTAGGTCCATTATGATTTGATTCATATTTTAATATTATTTTTTATCCTATAAAACAGATGGGCTGATTTACAATATAATCATTTACAATAAATTGTGTTTTTAGAATTTTTTAAGTGTTATGTGTTAATACTGGGTTTTCTTTAATGTCTGGATTCTATAAGAAAGCCTTGCACCATGTGGTAGAAGAATCTATGGTGGAGCATGGTTAAGGACCCTGGATTGAAAAATAATGTTTCCCCCAAAAACATTATATGACACCTACCAGTTTCCAACAAAATGTTTGGTTCATGGTTTGAAAAAATGTTTTAATAACCATGAATATTTTGGATTATGGATAAATGCGTACCACAATTGGAAGATGTGCTTGTTAATAATTCACATGAACCATTACTATATGAATTTAATGATACCAAAAACCTATTTATCAAACACGTTTTGTTTGGATTAAAATGATATTCATTCGATTAGAATCCAAATTTAACCACAAGAAAAATATGGGCTTTATTGTTTTCCCCTCCTCAAATGATGGATTTAGTGCATATATATGATTCATTTATTTATAATTTATTCATGTGATGAAATATCCATCTTTCTTCAGAATTACTCAAGAAATAATATTATTCTACTAGTATGAATTATATATTATAACCAAATTTTCCTGACATATAAACTCGTTTTGAATATAAAAATTAATTAAATAATCATATATATATCTGATGATGTATTTTACGTGTTATTTTAATACCATTTATTTGATGAATATCCCCCCATGATGGTAGATGTTTCTGCATATGATTTTCTAGATCGAAAAAATTTACATTATTTTCTTATTTAATAACATATTGGATATCATTTTTTTATTTACTAGTTGTGGATTTATTTTCATTTACTATACCTAATGTTATATTCTAGAATTGAAGAAATATTCTTGAATAATTTTATTCTCATGATCTGATATAGGGAATTAACATAAAATGTTTTTATATATCTCATATAATGTTACATAGATAGACTCTATCTAGGTTATTATTTTGTAAAATAATATTATCATTGAATATTCTTCTATATATTTTCTACACTATAATATTGATGAGATAGAACAATAGATAAGAATCAATGATGTGGGAACTATTTTTCAATAGGTGGGAAACATGATATTGGATTTGATAATGAGTATGAAGCAAGTTGTTAATTGTTATTTGGGGCCCTTGTATACATTATTTTTATTGGTACTATTCTTTTATTGTGATTATAGATATGATCTCATTTGATAGATATCACACATTTTTGTGGAAATAGCCTATTAAACTGGTTCATATTATTGATTCCCTGAGTTTTCATATGTAGACTGTTATTGGCAATGAGGTTGATAAAAAGTTTTTTATGTTGCATCCTTTATGGAATAATTAATTACTTTTCTTATATTTAATATTATCTTTAAATTTTTTGTATTAACCATTCTTTGGAGGTATTATCATAGTGCCCACAATATATGGACCATCATGGTTAGATTATAGATTAGAGAGGAAGTGTTCATGACATTTAGTGATGATGAAGATGATACTTTACCTTCAGTCAAATCCTTAAAACCCTCTATATAAAAATATACTCCTTAAACTGTTGATACTGAGTAACATTATATAGTTTTATACCTTATATAAACTGATTGTTTCTTTACTAGTGGGAAAGGTGTCCAGAACGAAAAATCAATAGCATGTGGATGTTTTTTAACATGTTCACCAACCTTGTGTCATGTTTTAAATCACTAGAAATTTCTCTCAATTAACTATCCATGTAACAAACGTATTATTAATTGTATATATCATTTTTAAGTATATTATTTTTTATGAATAACATAGTTATATTCAATAATAAGATATCATGTATTTTTTATATAATGAATAAACTATTTTTAAATTTAACTCTTTTTATTATATGATATTTATTTAATCTTTTATTTTTTGAATTTTTAAATTTGAAAATGAAAATATTAATTAAATTTATAATATAATTACATATAAATTAATATATGTAAAATATAATATACAATTTGAAAAATAATGTTTCCTCAATGATTAATGTTAAATACTAAAGAAGGCAATTTCATTTCAAGAATAAATGTTCATAATAAGAATGAATAATTACATAGTAATGTAAATAAGTAACATAATTTTTTTTATTTTGGATGTGAAACACAATGATTTTGAGTTATTATATACAATAAATTAATTTTATCTAACATCGTGCACTAAAAACAACATCAAGTTTAACATACACTCCTAATAGCACCAGTTTAGGTTTCATTACACATGATGTTGTTTTTTTAACAAAACATTGATATGTTATTAATAATATTCAAATGTCAGTATTTTAATTGATCCATTTAAAAAATAATCCCAAATATTTATAACTGATTTTTGAATATTATGTATCATGGTTTTATATAATGAATACACATTGATAAAAATTTCGTTCTTTTTGGAAACATCATTATCTACTTTAAAAATATTATTTTTTCAAAAGGATTTTTTTTCTTTTCTTTAAAAATAATAAACAAAATTATTTTAAATTTCATAAAAATAATTTCATAACACTAAATACATATTTTAAATAAGAATACAAAATAGTCTTCTGAGGAATTGTTGGATTCGTTTCTGAATGGTTTCATATTTTTATGGACATTGAACAATAATAAGTTTTAAATGAAAAATAAATTTTTATAATTTTTATTTGAAAAGTTAAATTAAATTTAAAAATTGATTAAAATTATTATTTGTTAAATATAGAAATTTTAATTCAATTTATTTCATTATAATCAATTTTATATTGGTTTTGGTTAAATACATTGGAAATATTTGAAAATTTTCTCATTGAAAAGCCAACATCTCTTCATGTATGCATGCTTAATTAGAAATTAAAAATTTGAACATATATTTATAGAATTTGGGAAAATATATTCCATTTTTTAATAAGAATTATTTATTTTATCTAATATTTTTATATTAATTGTTTACTATAGTTATTAGTGAAGATAGTAAAATTTATGTTTCATGATTATGTTAAAATGATATTTTCAGAAGTAAAATCATTTAAAATAATTATATTATTCACACATACGATTTTTATTTATGTAAATGAAATTAATATTTAGAATAATTAGGTCCTAAATATCTATTATGTGTGATTTTAATTTTAGTCTATAAGAGTAATTTACCTATATAAATTAAATGATACAAGTTACTATGGTAAAATAATAAAATGTTAAAATTTAGTAATCATAATGAGTAAGGAATAAAAAGATATTTTTTATGAAATTATTTGGATTTTTTCTCAATGAATAAATCCCTACACTACTTTATTGTTGTATTTTGGATGAATATGATGCAAGAAAGGCTCCACAATAGTGAATACATTCAGTTATTTTCAAAAGTTGAACACTCCTCAATTATATAGGTGCACTCAACCTTTAAAAAAATCACGACATTACAACCATTATACATGATGAAAATAAATACCCAAATCACTTCCTAACTTCTTTCTAAAAATCATATAATCCTTATATTGGACATAATTCCATCATGTGAGGGATTTTGGTGAAAACCATTTGAGGATACCAAAAGAAGAGGTAATGTTTCTCAACCAGAATTTTTTGTTTATTTCTTTATCCAAATCATTAAATTTTTATTATAATAGTGTAATTTATTTTACTTATTGTCCACCATAAGATGAAATGTTTTCATCTAATGTATTTCCTTCAATAATCCCTAATTTAAATAGTTGTGTTGTAAAATCATTATTATTGTGCATAGATGAAAACCATGTCATGGATTTATGCTAATTATTTTTCCATTACCACCTCCCAAGGAAAAAAATAATTATATTTTTAATATTTTTTATAATATCAATGTTTTTTTATAATTCATATATTATTATATCCCACATGCCTTAATATTATCCATTTTTAAGGAATATGATAACATCGCTATTTTGTGGGTCAAATAATCACCTCACGAAGTGATGTGATTCCTTCTCACATTAAATAGATCGCATAAAGTGTTATTTTAATAAAAATATAGCTATATAAATAAAAAAATTATTTTATAATGATATTATATATCATTTCATTTTATTTCAATCATTCGGACCCAAAAATCGAAATAATATTCATATGTACCTATTACTGACCATCTCAATGAATGTTGAAATTTAATTTTCTATCACTAAATATTAAAACATTAAATAAATAAAATTATAATTAATATATATTACATTTATATAATTGATAAATCTCTGGAGATGATGAAACCATTATTAAGGTAAGAGTCTAAAAATAACAACACAAATCATACACGAAAAACAAATCAATTTTTTTCCAAAACATTACATTTAAATCGAATTGTTAATAAATGGTTAAAAATGGTCATATGTAAATAATATATGTTATCATATATATTAATTTTTATCTATAATAGTTTAATTTTAATATTATATTTATTGTATATGATATTTTAATTTTTAATATTGAATTGAATTTTTAGTTTAAGATATTATTATCTTAATTTTCCTTTTATAAGAAATAAGTAATATTATGAACATATATTACTTCAGAAGGTGTGTATACATATATTTTAAAATAATTTCAGGAATTTTTTTTATCATTATGATATTTTATGTTTTCATTCAATTTTATCAATTCAAAGCTATGATTATTAATGGACATCATTTTGGAAAAGGATTTATATTATAATTTAATCTTTTACCGTGGTGGTATATGATTAAATATTTAATGTAGAATTCTCATGAGATACATTTCAAAAAATTTAATTAAAATCATTATATTCTATTTGTACATGATATAATGATGTAATAGTACCATTGTTATAATGATTGAAACAAAATATAGTGTATTAATTTTTATTTTAAAATAATCCATTATTTATCTCTTCGGTAAGAAATAAATTTTCTTCTAAAATATAGTTTTCTAAATAAATCTGAAATAAATATTATTTTTCTAATAACTATTTATTAAATTCATTTAAAATAATTTTTTTATGTTTTTTTATTTTCATTAAAAATGGTTCTTTATGTTTTTTCTTATAAATTTGCATGTGGGATTTAACAAAATTCTGAGGAGAATATTTATTTTAACCTCATTAGAATGAAATAAGTTTTAAAATTTCTTGAAAAAACCTAACATTGATGTTTCATTATACATTTTAATTGTTATTTAAAAGGACATATTTTAAAAATATATTTTGTTTTAAATATACATTATCAAAAAGGATACTATATTTTCCTGAAGAAATGTTTCAAATGATATAAAAAAGTATTTTCCATAAAAGATGAAATGTATTGTTGTTTCCTATATATATTATCCCAAGAGAAAATTATTATTTATCCTATAAATGGATTAATTTTTAAATTTTAGGATTTTTATGACACTCAGATCTCATTCATTTTTATTCCATGTTAAACTACATATGGAACCTGATAATTTTGAAAAGGATAATTCTATCATGAAATATTGAAATGATTATGAATCCTATGTCTTTTCTAGAGGATATAATTTGACGATATTAATATTAAGCCCATTTTATTTCATGTGATATGATAAAATGACTATTTTTGGATATTTAAGAACACACAAATACGATTTACATTATGAAATTTGTGGGGCCTATATTCCCCTAAAATGAATTTGGAATAGATTTACATCTCATGAGATTGAAAATATATAAATGGGGGAGTGAACTGAGTGTAGTAAGGTACTTTTATAGTTATGATGGGATTTTGGATGTGAACAATGTCTATTATTATGGTTTTTAGAGTGAAAACATTAAACTAATATTTTCTAGGCAGTGGAAATTTCCAAATATGGATTTGTTTTCTGTTATTATTGGTATGTAAAAAATTTCATGTTGTATGCCATTGTTACAATATCATTAGTCATATTCATTGATAAAGTTGTGATTCATGTATTATTTATTGACAATATTTATTTATTTACTCATTTAAATAGTATTTTATATATAAGGTATTTTTTTCAAATGTCTTATTCATTTTCCCACACCTTTATGTTCATTTTATGATTATGTTTCTGCCTCTATTACCCTAACTGTGAATATGATATCACCTTTTCTAGTGTTTCCTTTCATCAGGATATGATGAAATTTATTTTTTATGTTATTTCTAAAAAGGGTTATTGTAATGGAGAACATAGTGGGAGATATCATAAATCACTTTTGTACCATTGTTAATGTTTCCATGCTTCCAATGTCACTAAACTATTATCATCTATAATCATGTGTTTAGGTAATAAAAAGAATGATTAAAAAATTATATAATATAAATATATGATATGTAAACGTATATATAGTTTTTACCATTGGAAATTTATAGTTAACCATTAAAATAAATTATGATAATACATTAGTGATATCAGCAGTGATATTTCGAGAGAAATGTATATAGATATTACTAAGGGTGTGTCCATAGATGAGTAAATATATATGAATGTGTCCTATAATTTTTTTAATGGATAAATTGAGTAGATTCAATTAAATTTAATAATATCATGTATCCAAGACAAGGATGTGTCCCTATGCTAGGGGTACTTATGGGTAATAATAATAAAATGTGTGCAATGACCTAGACTCGGTCATCACCAGGTGAATGTCAACGAGATTTCATGCACATCTATTCTTACACTCCCTTGGGATATTCATTATGTTTTTACAAACCCATTAAAACCCATCATGAGTGTTTATAAATATGATAATCAGAGATGAACTAGTTTAATTTTAATGTTTCATATATTACAAATAAGTTTTCATTTGTTATAAATATTAATATTGATATTTCATGATTTTGTAGTCTTAAAATTGATAATTTTTTCTCAAAATTTTCTTACTGTTTTTTCTAATGGATGGAATTAGAAGGAACTGGGTTAAAATATAATTTTATGGACAATTTTTTACTGAGAAGACAAATATGATGATGAATAGTGTGATGAACTATATGATTTTTTCTAATAATTTATAGTGAAATATGATTAACAATGTCCACCCAAGCCAAATCTTGAACTCACATTATAATAGAAGGACATATCATTTTGATAGCTTGGATAATGGTGATCGTGGAATAAGAGGAATATATTTCTTCTATGTAATAAATGTTTAAATAATAAATCTCGGTAATGTCTCAATAGTAGAAAAAAATATGTAAGTAAATGAAGAACTCAATAAAAGGGATTACAACGAAGAAATGAAAAGCCCATTTAACTCATTGTGTGGGAATATTGGTATCCCTCGGTTATTATAAAATGATGAAAGTTTCAAATATTTAATTATTTGGAATAATAAAATTAAGTCCCTATGTGGAATACTTGTAATGAAAATTAGAAATGTCATATCAGTAATGTATATACCATAGATGAAGAGATGATGAATGATATATGAATGTTATGGTATGTACATATCATATTCTTTATGTTAATTGCTAACATCATTATAAAAATGAGCATAAGGAATTCTAAGGTATGATTCATATTTCTTACTATCATAATATGGAATTAAGGAATGAGATGAGGATGCATAGATATTTGAATATGGATGAGGTGGAATAACTGAAGTATTCGTTTATATTTCAGAATTATGATATTCAAACCATAATATATATATATATATATGTATTGTTTATAGAATTTTCATATTATAAATTGTAAAGAAAATTCTAAATGGTATTGATGGACAAAAAAAGTTTTTAACTAAATTTTGATAAAATAATTAATGTAAGATAACCATTAATATTTTTTGAATGTTGAGATAATGATATTGGAAAATATTACGTTAGATTTGAATGTATAAATTATATTGTATTGAATAAATTAGAAAAGATTAATGTTTTTTTTTGAAAAAAAATGAATTATGTTATTATTGAAGTATTAAATAACATGTATGGATTTTAGGAATATATCAAATAATATATTATTAATGTAAGGAATTATTAGGAATGAATTTTTTGTTAAGGATTTGTGGTAATTTATGTAATTTTCATCATTCAAGAAAATACATGACAGTGGAATACATAATATGTTTATGTGATAATCTAGGAACAATTAATTATATATTTGTGGTAAATATATTGTTTTTAGAAACATAGTGACCATATTTAATATGTAAACAGTTTTAATAAATTTTATGTGATATAAGGTTAACCATTTACTAAATGTTTTATTTTTAACATTGGATGATAATTACCAAATTAAAATAGTAGTTCACTATATGAATACATATCTATATTGGAATACCAGTTCGACCGATTTTCCATAAATATTGATAGATTTAATGCAATATAATTTAATTATCTATCTATTGATCTATTTATGATTCTAGCATAATAAATTTATTATCATCTCATGGATTAAGGGATTATGTGGAAACAGATCAAAGCACAACCAAAAGAATAAATAGTTCATATAATAAAAAAGAAATATAAGTGACCCGTATATTTTTCTGATTGATGTTCATGATCATATCAGGATAGTTTCTGATCTATTGACTCTTATGAGATTCATCTATGATGTTTACAATGTGTTTTTTGTATCTCTCCCAAAGAAGTACAAGCCTAATCATTCACGTGTATTGAACTCAGAAGACATATTAATGGAGAAATAAATTTCTTATAAGTAATAAGAAATTGGGGTTATAGATCATATAGAAAATGTAATAATAAACAAGACCACTCACATGGTCAAATTTTAGTGGTGACATCTCTTGTTTGGGGAAGGAATAAGTGAACTAGAGGATTTGATGAGGAAAAATTATCCTCATTTTTGTATCAGAATTAATATTTTCTTGGAACAGATTTTTTTATGGGGGTATAATGTAACATAAATAGTTTTTATGTATCATTTTTTTCAAATATATAAAACTTATTTGATAGTTTGATCTACCCAAAACATCATGTTATTATTGGGCAACACACAACACAAGGCTAAATAGTGCGGAACATGATACATTGTTTTAGAAACCGAATGATAAATTTCTTATATTATTGAAATGTGAACATTATATTAAATCTATTAAACCTAGTGGTACCACTCGAAATAATTTATTTTTAAATATTATGTATAATTATTTAATATAAAGAAAACATAATGATAATAAATACTTATTTCTCAGTAAAATCAATATTTGTTTCAAATAAAAATATTTTCTAATGAAAATAATTTTAATATAATTTTTTGAAAATAATAAAATTAATTGTTTATAATTTTAGATAATTAATATTATTAAAATTAATTTTTAAATCATCTTGTGTAAATTATCTTATTGTGATTATTTTCAAAAAAGATTCTTTTTTTGATGATTAGTTAGTATTAATAAATATTAATTTAAAAGTACCTTATAATTTAATTTATTTATAATGCTATATTATATTTTAAAATGTTTTATATTTAAAATTATTTCAATTATTCATTTTTTAATTAATTTTATGTCTTTCTAATCTATTTTATTTTTAATTTTCTCAAAAAAATTGTATTCTGTTTCAAAATTTTCTCACTGAAATCTTGTTTTCTCATTAGATCATAGAGGTTGATTTAATGTTAAAATATCTCACACATTGGAATGGATTTTTAAAAAATTGGTTCTCTATTATAAATGATGATATTTTTTATTATCAAATAATGTTTAAATTAATTTTTCACATTAATTAATATTGAATGAAATTAATATTAATTATCATCATTGAATTCAAAACATGGTTTTGCAGAATAATAAAATTTTAATCTATCAAATTTGATGTATTCATCTATTTTTTATTAATTGAATTATATATTATTTATATATATTATTTATATTTATATTACCAAATATTTTCTTTTTTAAAATTATTCAAAATGGATTAATTCCATAGGTAAATAAAATAATGCATGATAATGTTATAAAAAAAATAAAAGAGTAATGTTGAGTAAACTAAATGACTATGGAATAAAATGTTACAAAATGTGTATATTTTTTATTTTAGTGGTTTGAATCGATCCAATCATCCATCCACTCCTTTATGGATTTATTTTGGAATCATTTGAGGAATGAGAGACCCCCCTAATAGTAAGTTATTTTGGGCAGATAAAAAATTCCACCCGTCCTCGATTATAAAATTGAACTATCCTCCCATATATAAACATATATAAAGCCCTTTTCATAAACCAAGACCTAAAAAATAACTTTCTTAATTTACTAAAAAAATACTAGAGGCCATAGGTTTTAACAGAAATCCATCCTATGAAGTATGTTCGTGCAGTCAAATGGGGAATACCCAAAGAAGAGGTTGCATTTATCCTTGAGTGTCTCTATATTTATTCCTCAATCTCTTACAATTCATAGTATATCAAAGTGAAATAATAAAATATGTATTATAAGTTAATATTGATTTTTTTATTAAGATAATGAACTAAAAACATCTACACTTCCATTAAATGTGTTATCAAATCATCATTCATTTTTCCAGTTGTAAACTACCTTATTAACCAATGAAATTAATTTTTCTAGTACCTCATCTAAAGTATATAAATAATGGTGGATTTAAAATTTTTAAATGATATTAATTATTTCATTTTTACTATGGAATTATTATGTCACACAATCCTTCATTATCATAATTTTTTGAGCATGATAATGTCATCATGTTTATGGAGGACTATCACCTCATGAAGCGATGTGATTCGTTTATGCTCTTGGTGGAATGAATTAAGGAGGGGTCCAGAAAAAATATATTATATATATGAAATAATCCTGATCACGTAAAGGAAATATTTATCATTTAATTTTCATTCAATCATGAAGACAAGAAAATAAAATCATCATTCATCTGTACATAGGTCATAACTTCTTTATGAATGGTGTATTTCACTTTCAATAATCTAAATATTATGAATTAATACAAATATAAAAATAATAAATATAAATTACTTTAATATCTTCATTAATATTCTATATATGATTAAAAATGATCGAGGTAAGGGTAAAAATATTAATAAGTCAACTCATACATTGAAAAGAATGAAATAATTTTGGAAAAATGACATTATCATCGAACTATTAGTAAAAGGGTAATAAAATGTCAAATGAAATTCATATATGGAATTATATATATAAATATATTTCATTAATATATGTATAATAAGCTTTTACTAATTATGAAATATATTATCACACGTGTGGTGAATGTCAATACATATGATATGGTATTTCTGACTCAATTTTCCTTTATTAAGACAGATGTTTTTTATACACCAATGTTATATTATAAGGTGTCTAGATATCCCATTTGACATGTCATATAATAATTAGATTTATACTGATGAAATATTAAAGGTACCTTCAACTTTATCATTTCATGGGGCTTGATATTATAGGATACCGTAGTGGTAAGAGTTTCATTTTATGATCTTATCCTCCATCCAGATTGTTTGTGATTAAGTATCCAAAGTAATCATATCATGATCTACATCTTTTGAATTATAATGAATTTTATATTCCACTTATTATTATTGATATATTAATTCAACATTTCTATTTTAAACTATATTTAAATGAAATAATTGAGAACATATTCATAATAAATTATTACATTAACTTTATCTTCATTTTGATGTTTGTTTTCTTCCAAAACCATTTTTTCTAAAATTGAGATAACTTTTTTATTATCTAAACGAATAAAATAATTAAATTTTAATAATTTTTCAATTTCTAAAAAAGTAATTTAGAATAATATTTATTTCATTTTTGAAAAAATAATATTTTTTTAATTTTATAAAATACATGAATGATATCTTCATTTTAATGTGTACAAAATGAATTGAATTTTCCAATGTCATATAAAATACTAACAGAAAAATTCGTTTATAATTTATTCACTATAATTTTAAATGATTTGTTCTTAAAATATTACATTTCTAAAATTTTTTATCAATTTAGAAGAGAAATTTCCCATACTGAATGTTTTAATTGATATTTCAAAATAATTGACCATATATGATGAAATCAGTTGATGTTCCATATTCCGTACTAAGGATACAATATAAATATTCTATATTCATTCATTATATGATTAGGTTTTTATTATATTAATATGTTTATGATAACATTCATATTCCATGAGTTATACAATGATAAAATTTATGGGAAACCAACTTCTTTTTATTTTGGTTATTCCGTGATGAAATGAGTATAAAACCTTTTTCTATTCCATATGTTATGATATGATATTTTTTTTAAACATTTCATTTAATTGGATGTGATATGATGAATTTTTAATTATCATAGGTCACAAAAATATGGTTTTCATTATGATATTGGTGGGACCAATATCTCTATCAAATGCATTGAGTATCGATTTGTAACTTATGACACATGCATGACTACAATGGGAATTGAACCATGAATACTATAATGACTTAATGAGTGAACATGTTGAAATCTTATAGCCTTAAATGTTATCATTGTCTAATATGGAAATTATTTTGGATAATAATGAGTAATCCAAAAATTCCATGTCTTAATCTAATGTTATACTCTCATGGAACATGTTTTCATATTTTTTTATGATTCATATAACATGATGTACCCATCATTATTCCATGAATATATTTTATTATATTTTATATTAAGGGTATACTTTTCAATTTTTTTAATCTATAACCCATGCCCTAATGTTTATTGTATGATTTTGAATATACATTTTTGGCCTATAGTGAACATCTGAAAGCACTATTTGTTATGTTTCATTTTCTTAGGTTATAAAAGAATGTATAATGTGTGATATTATTGGGAGGGAGATATATGTGATAAACATTTTTCAATTTGACATTGATCACATATGGACCAATATATTTGTTTCATTGTTTCTAAAGGACATAAACTATTACTGTCATTAGACAAGAATTTTTTGTAATGATTATTGAAAACAAATTATGAAATATACATGTATCAGAAGCATGATTCATTATTGGATGGTAAATAATTTACAAAAACATTTTTACTCATGGTATATGACCCTTTAATTTGATACCAGTGTTTAATTTTTTTAAGATATAATTATAAAGTAATTATCTTTCATGTTTATGTTTGTAAAATGATATTATGAATGATTCTTTAGAGGGAAAGTAGATTTAGAATAGAAATGTCGTCTCTATTTTAAAATTAATTATATGGTTTTCAAAAAGCTATCTTTTTATTGAATGATTAACTATATTTACCATTATTAAAAATAATGTTCAACATTTACATATATTTTTAGAAAGACTATTCATAATGCTATAATCGTGATTTTATATTTTAATTACATTAGAAGAATTTTTGTTTTTTTCATTGAAACCCATTTCTATTTTTATGAATATTTTTATTGGAATTGTGCTTTTAAATTAAAGTGGAATTTTAATATCTAAAATAGATTTTCAAGTAGGTGGAGAAGTTTTTTTAATGGTTTTTATGAAAACATTGTTGATTAAGTTGTTTTATTGATATTATATACCATAGAATTTATTTATATGATGGGTTGAGCCCAATTATAATTAATCAGTGAGCCTGATTTAGCTTATATGATAAAGTCACCTTCCAAGCTCTTCAATTTAATAAGTAATGATAGTGATCTCTATGGAATTATATTGGAAATCCTCAAAATGTTTATCCAATTTTAAGGGTTATATAAGGGATCTTTATGGGATCTATAATGGTTATTTGATAATTATTTCCCCAGGAAACTAAAAATACTTCTCAATGTTTTTAAACAAGTCTTCTTATAAATCAATTTTTTTAATCACTGTTAAGATAATTTTTTTAAAAGAAATATTATGCCATTTTATGTAAAAATAATTTCATTATTTAATTGGTTTTCACATATTTTCATAATATTCAATGAACTAAAAGATTTCATGATTTAATATCCACTACAAAAGACTTATTTTTCATCACAAGTTTTAAAAAATGGTGTTCATTAGGATCAAGGATTGGTAAATGAAATGAAGAAGAGAGGTTAATGATCAAAAAGATTTTTCATGAAAATAAAACATGTTTTATTATTATGTTGTTATATTATCCGAAAATGGATACTAATTAGAAGTGTCTATTTCGTAATATATGGTTTTATTATATATGAGTTAGGGAATTTTTTTCCAAATTACTAGATATTAAATACATTTAGTTTTTTATGAATGTGATTTATAGTATAATGAAACTATAATATGTAATGTATATTTTCGGGTCCATCAATTTTGTATCTGATCAGTTTTTAAATAACATTATATTTTATGATAATTAAAATTAATTTAATATTTGTTTATAATTATATATAATATAATGGTTATCTATTTTCTTCAACTAAAATATTTCTATTCATAATTTTATTCTATAGAAAAATCATTAAATGTGTAATAAGAAGGGGAAAAGATGAAGATAAACTTCAAAATTATTATCCTAAGATAGTTAGAATTGAATAATGGTATTTTTTATGATTTATCTATTTATACAAGATATATATGACTATGATATCCATGATATAATTTATACAATACTTACATAATTTGTCATGATTATAGTGTATAATTTTATTAGACAACATTTTCTATAATTTAGAGGATCTATAGATGTAGTGGTAGGGGAAGGATGGATCAATATTGAAAAAATAATATGTTAGGTCATGAGATATTCAGTATAAAAATAGGTAACTAAGGAAATTTATCATTTTGAAGGTGATATTGTTTTTTATAGCCTTTTGTTAAGAATACATGACATAATTAGTATCTTGATGTAATTAAATGTGAAATATTCAAGAATATCTTCCATGCTAAATATCCTACTAATGTTTTTTAATATATGGTAGGGAAACAATTATTATTCTACCGAAGTGTATGATGAATATGATATAAGGTTGGTCAAGTGTGATCCAGTCATTTTTTACATTGATATTAATATTAATATACACTTCACTACATTTTAAAAATGTTTTTTAGGAGATTAATCCAAATGAGCCCCAATAACCTCAAATAGATTTTTCCAAAACATATATGTAAACATGATATCATTTCATAAGGTAATTGAAAAAGGTAACCCATATAATCGCATTATCACCTATAAAAACAACATACCTAGATATTTATATTTAGTGCTATCAATAATTAGAATAAAATTGGTCTACTTAATAAAACAATAAATCATCACCCTAATAGAATTAATATATCTATTTATCTATGGAAATACAGAAAAAATTCTATGGATAGTACATTCAATTTTAAAACTAGTAAAATAAGTGGTTGGAGTAGACCAGAAGGGTTTACGTGCTCTACCACTCTCCACTAGCATGTGTAACAATAGTATAAAAAATTTAATTATTTCAAAATTCCAAGAAACATACCTTAATTACTAAATCATTTTGTAATACATCATCATTAGTACAAATGAGAATGCATAATGAAAAATTATGAAAATTATAAAACAATAAATTCATCATGGATACTGAGATGAAAATTTGATCCCAAAAGAGGAAAATATCATTAAAAGGTAGAGTCCTAATAGAAACATTATCCCAATAATAAATGGCTTCCTATAATCTTCAGAAATCATAATCCCACTTTAGTCCCTATAGGATATTGTCATGGAATGTTGTTTACAAATGAAAAATAATTATAACCTTGCATGAATTATCCTTTTGAGAACCCATATGAAACATAGTGAATACCAATCAAGTAATAATAGACCCTCAATTCAAATATATCATTTTGTGGAAATTTATGATTGATACAATTTTCAATGTAATTCTTATTCCGTAGGGAGTAGGAGATGTAAATTTAAAAAATATAGAGATATTTCACACAATGAATCTCTCTAATATTAATTTACTTCCATGAAATTTTAAATTTTAAAATCTTTTAACTATAAAAAATCATGAAACCCTCAAAAATAAGTTATATCCTCTATTAAATAATCACAAGAAAAACTGTGGTGAGATCTAAACCATGAGAGTTGTAATTTTTCTCATGTTGTGGTTGATGATAAGAACCATATACAGCAATATGGACATCCAATATAATAATCCAACCAAAACCATTGCCATATGAAATATAGAATAACACACTACCCTTACTAAGATAAACAAAGATCTAAAATATGATCCAATTCCAGAAGTTATTTAAACTCATTAATAGAAGTCATACATCTTATATCCCATATTATGTTTATCAATTTATTTGCATGAGAAGTCATATAAGACACCAAATTTGATAAATTCTTGATGAAAAACTGATATTATTTTAAAATAGAAATATATATATATGTATATATATATTTTTTATATGTTATGTCGCACTACCAATTACATAAAAACCACCACCATCCATGTATCGACAGATTATCCATTCTTAAACACCATGGGTCTCATAAAATTAAATTTATTTGATTGATAAGTATAATTTGGATAACATATCATAATGTTTATGATTCCTCGTGATTATAAAAATTATATTCAATTGGTTCTCATACACATTCTCAGATCATGAATAATCCAAAATCACATCTATGAACATATTAGAAAAACAATCAATATTAATATTGAATATATAGTTCATCAAATCCAAAAACACTATAGGGGAATTATTAGAACCAAAATGTATCATTGGATGTTCATAATTTCAATAAATTCATCAAATATAAATATTTTGAATACAAGACTATATAACATGTAGGTGATTAGAGACTAAAAAATTATCGATTAAAAAAAACATCCCCCTATCTAACTTATCAGATAAGTAATTTACATGAGATGAAGGGAAATAATTCATAAACACCAACAAATTAAAGTTTATAAAGATAATTTATAAATATAATTAACAATTTAGTTTTATTTAAATTTTCATGGGGATAGTTTAAGGGGAAATGTTTGAAATAAATAAACCATTCAATATTATGTAATCCACGTAAATATTGATTTTTTAGCTCATCTACAATTATCAAATAAATTTTTTTATTGATTGTATGTGTATTATTTTCCAAATAAATAATTAATTTCACCTTCTTATCTAGAAAAAGATAGGGATGCCATCTAGGAATGATCCTTGGGAGCCATAAACAATGATTAGAGGATCAAAAAATGAGGAAATTTTATCAACATAAACTTTATCAAAAAACAATAAACCACAGACCATAATCATTGAAGGTATCTCAGGACCAGATATAAAATCCGATTCTCTATAAAACAAATGGTATAACCCATTCCCATTTTGAATAAAACATAAAGATGAAAAATTCAATCTAAACATTGTGATAGTATAGCTAATCCATTATAATGATGATGTCAAACTATTCGAGGTTGAGATCTAAATAATCTAAAACCACCTCTACAGAAGATATAGATAATGAACAATAGAGGTATTTATACCCTGATTATTTACCCTTTCTAGGATGTGTTACCATTTCCATTAAAAAATACATGAGCTCCATTGGATGTTTCTACACATCAAAAAAATATGGGAGGATGCAAATTATAGTGTTGTACTAGTGTTAAATATTGTATTCCCTATATAATATGAGATAAAAATGTTAACTCTAATTGTCATTGGTCACACATAGACCTTAATAGAATCAAATTAATTATGTGATGGTGCTATGCTACGGAGTAATTGGGATGGATCCTTTTAGAATTTTAAACAACTTGTTATTCTATAGTGACCATTGGAATAAAATATCCCCATTGAAAATGGGATTATGACATTTCGTGGGTGTTCATCTATATATAGATATGTTGTCCACATGAATTTTACAACTTTATAGGTGAATAATAACAATTTAAAGTGTACCCATCCTTTTTGAAATAGATTGATGTTAGTGTCACACTGTTGGTTTATGTAGATGGTGCGATGGAGTCCCACACATCATAGAAACGCCCATAAATCATTTTAAGATTTTACATTTCTTATTCTATACCTATCCTCTATTGGCAATTCTATTTGGTGAAAAAATGGAAAATATATTCATTTTTTTCTCATGTGTTTATTTATCTTATCATATCTCTATCAACTAGCCCATAAAATGTTGTATGCATCAGGATATACACCTGTGGTAATATTTCTAGTTGTTTACCATGTAAGTAATTATGTTCATTCAACCAATCAATCCTCCCCATCTCTGAAAAAAAATTATCCATCTCCAAAAAAATATTTGTGTATCATGACACCAAACATATTGTATACTCTAGTCAAAACTGTTGAAGGAATATGGTTCTCATAACTTTCCAATCCAAGACCAAGAGCCTATTTTCCAATTCTAGTAAATCTCAACATTACGTGTTTGGATTATCAATGAGTAATTTCATGAATATAAACATGATAGATATATGTGTCCCCATGATTTTAAATATTGGATCATTATTATTCATCCAATCGTCTACTAGTTGATATAGACTTGTACCAATGAAGGATGCGTTTTTTTACTTGTTGTAACCACTTATATTTATCGATATCTCCCCAATGTTCAATATTTTCCTAAACAATATAGTCTTGAACTTATAGTAAATTTGGGTTCACAACATAATATAATAGAACAACAGACTCTATATGATTTCCTTCCAGGGGAAGATTCCTTTTCTAAGCATCTATTACAACACCATCCATTGTATCCTATGGAATACATCTTGATATAATGTTACTATAGACCACAATAGAAAATAATGATCATAAGAAATATAATATTATAAAATAATATAAATTCATAAGAAAAATTTCAAATATTGATCAATACTCAAAAAATGAAACACACATCCCAACACACTATAATGATGTGAGTCTCATCACGACCAAATATAGATATGAAGTCACCAAAACCAATATCTCAAATCCTAAATAAAAAAAAATATTCTCTACCAACATACCATGATAGAGATTTTATATTATATAAAACAAACATGTATTGTCCTAGGCCAAAATACCCATTGAACTTGTACCTAAACCATATCAATATTCAACTATATGGCATTCTTCATCCTAGTAGGATGGTGACTACCCCCCAAAATCAAATAAATCATGGGGAAGGATTTTTCCAATTTTGTAACAAACAATAAGCAATACATAAACTATAAAATGAATGAGTGGAATAACTACATGATATATATTATATATACTAATAAAAATCATCATAGTGATATTACTTGAAACTAGGTAAAAGAAAAGTTATATGGTGATGATTAAAAAACAATGACAACTAATACCAAAATATAGCCACTCTAGGTGATAATGGTAAATAACACATCATTTCACCACCACCTACCAAGACCCAATGGATATAAAACATGTTTCCTCACCAGAATACCTTTCAAATTCATCAATAAATGAAAAAACCAAGTCTGCACACAGACAAAGGGTTGTTTTGAGTTTATGCTACATAATCTCAGTATGATCCCAATCAAATGCTTCATATTATTTATCTATGAATTCCTAAAAACCCTAGAATTATTAGAGGCAAAATTGTTTTATATCAAAATAATGTAAAATATTTCCCTTTTACCACTCCCTAAAACTATATATTATATAATCTTTCAAAGCATAAATCAAAATTTTCCAATGCAAGTATATCCATGAAAAATAATACCATATCAAGCCATAATGGAACATTGTCCAAGGATTCAATACAATTCAAGCAATATTACTACTCATACAATAACTAAGAAATAGTGAAAACTCATGTACATAGAACAAAAGCCTATGGATTAGGGGAACAACCCATCCGTGAATACTAGAAAATGCTATGATCTACTCCCTAAAACACATTCCAAGGGAAAAGAGTTAAGACAGATGAGTGATCCCATAATAACAAAATGGATGAGGCCAAATACTATATTTACCAAGAATGTACCAATGTCTTAATTTTTGGTCTATATCAAATAAATTTCAAATAACATTACATTCAAATTAAAATTACAAACAATAGTTTATTAAGTGAAAAACAGTCTATAAAAAATCATTTAACACTCTATTTTACAATTATATTAAAACGCTTTTTCCCATACCAAAAAATGTGAAACCCCATATTTTATGTCAAACCAATTTACTCACTATAATCCTTCTATCCAATTTTATTAGAATAAAATTTATAAAAATAGATATTATGGTTCATAGAATAGTGAACATAGTCAAAATATCTCTAAATGATGGGTCACAAAATACCCATTACATGATCCACACACAAGTGTGAATGAAAAACAAAAACAAATTCCCTATTATTGACTCTCATATATCACAATTGAATTCCTTAGTAAAACAATGATAGAATGGATTAAAGAAAACATTATTCATGGAATCCACATGCCACAACATAATCGACCAACGTGTTGACCATTTGAATATGATCATAAAAAAGAATTATATGGTGGAAAAATTATCATAAGGAAAACAGATCACAAAAATTACTCTCATATGCACTATTGTAACTATAGTAATGGAAAAGTAGAATGGTCACACTTGTCCAAAGGGAGACTACTGACCACATTAGAGATCAAAAATGAATAAAATGTGATCTAAAATTATTGGGACACCAATACCTTACATGGAGGAATCTAGAGTTTGAGGCAAGGAGGAGAAAACCTAATTAATTTGGTCTGAATAATGAAATATATAAATTCAAATAACAATGAGGGGTATAAATTTTATGTATGAAATTCATTGAATAAAATCGCCATTAGTAACATATGAAAAATATATAACCACATGTTTTTCAATCCATACAGACATATAAAAGATATAAGAAAAATTTACAAATCTATTTTATTTTGTGTTATATAAAAAGTGTCACTACATTTTCCTAATGAGATATATTTAATATAGATCACACATTTATGATATAAAATTTCCCTTCATGTATCACCCATCTCAGTAAAAACAGAAACTGAAAAAATATCTCTAATAAACTTTGAACCATAGAAATAAACCCTCAAAAATTGAATGAGAGTATACCTTTTATCTAGGATGTTAGATGTATCATGAAATTTTGGTTTAGTATGACATGCTATCCATGTATTGTTGGATTATGATTATTTATCAATTACCTTTAATAAATATAATATATTTATTTTAAATTTTAAATTTTTCATGTATGGTGATGATAATTTTGGTATGATCTCCCCATTTATGGAATTCCAACCATATCTGATATTAATAAGACCCTTTTTATGGAGTCATAAATAACAACATGTGGATATGAGGTTCGAACATAGTGGTTCAGGTCGAGGCATTTCATATTCCATTTTTGGGTTTTTGGAAATAAAAAATATTATATGAAACATAACAAATTAAATTCTATTTATCCAATATTATATCATGATTTAAAAAGAATAATTCTTCAATTAGGTTTCTATAAAATTTAAATTCATGAAATATAAAAAAGAGAAAAATTAGGTATTCAAATTTTAAATGATTAATATCATTATTAATCCTTGAGAAACTAGTTTAAAATAAATACTGTTTTATTAAATCTATATCTATTAAACCTACAAATATGTTTTTTATAGTTTCTTAGAATTTTATTTCATAAATAATAAATGTTTTTAAAAAATTGATAATATACTACACAAATATATGCTAAGGGACCAGAAAGGATGAGTGACTACATTCTCAATCATATTTCCTTATGAATGGCATACATCATCTCCCAAAAATATCTCCTCATTCATTACTCTTAATATACATACAAGCAGTTATACATTTCCTCATACCTTTGGAAAAGTGAATCAAATAAAAGGTTGATCTTAGATTCTCAATAACATTAAAGAAGTGATATATCCATCAATGATCATATGAAAGAATTACATATGAATAAAGTCAATTTATCATCAGAATAACATACATTGTTCATACCCAATACATCAATTACCATAAATATAGTAATAAAATATTTATATATCATTTCCAAAAACATGAATCATAAAAAAAATATCATCCAAAATTAACTATAGGTTCATGTAAAAAAATTAGGGAACCATCATTGTTATAAAAACCAGATCACATGTCGTGATAAAATCAAAATACATTAAATAATAATGGATCAGGTTTAAAAACATGTTTCTCATATTTGATCAGGAACACACACTTGTTTCTGGTATGTGATCAAGAGCGTCGACTTGTTTACCATAATTGATCAAAAACAACACCTTTTAAAAAAAAATGTATCTGTTAAATTGTCTTGGGTCCAATAGTTATCTCATGAGATATAAAACATTATCCAATGAGTAGATGGGATATATAATTATAGGACCACATATAACATAATGAAAATAATTCAAATTTTTTATATAAGATTATAGAACATATATCTTAACATTATATACTAAACAGTCCAATGAAAATGAGTTTTATAAAAATTTCATAATATGATCCCAATATAACCCATGGAAAACGAAAAAATGTTTCAAAAAAACCAATAATCATTTTCATAATCCATCTATAGAAAAAATAAATATGATGACAATGGATTATATCGCCATCATAACATAAATAAAATCATATTTTGTTACCATTGATGAAAAGTTAATTAAAATAAACATAGGAATATTTTATACGAAAAATAAAAATTTTATTTAAAAAAATAATAATCAAAATATACAAAATTATGAAATATTAATGACTACATTTTTTTTTGAAATGATTATTTTAAATTTGATGTTGATTCCTACAAATACCCAAACCCATCAACTCATATCCTATAACATACCTAAATTTCATGGTATAATAAACAAGAAAGTCACATCCTATAGAACCAAATAATTTAATAGATTAAGAAAACATGTAATAAATATAAGATTAAATTTAAAAATTGAAATTAAATACAACATATTAATTCCATTGGATACATATATAAACATATAAATTATCCTTTAATGTCATTCCAGATATACATATCCACATGCTCTAAAAAATAATATATAAGGGGTGATCATAGATATTCAATAAGGGTAACAAATTCAACAGATCAAATAAATAAAAAAATAAATTATGATGAATATCTAAAAAAATACATCATAATATACTCTTGAACATAATACGTTAGGAATAAAAATCTGAATAAACAATACTATATAAATAATAAAATTATTTTGAAACACATCAAAAAATATTCTACTAGTCATATAATCACATGTCTTTACAATTACCACTTTCATAATGAGGGAATTCATAATGTCAGAAATCATAATAATGCCATCATGGACTCGTATAATATTTCTAAATAAATGGATAAGGCCTCATAAATTTACAATTATTGTTTGTATTGTGAGACCTACCGATGCGTCGAGGCACAATAGAGGGATCCAAATGTAACTTATTAATCCAATGAATTTCTTATATTTGGATTGATCGATTTAAAATAATATTTTCAAATAAATTCATCTCATACCACATTTAAATAAATAAATCTTAATAATATATAAAAATACACTAATAAAATATTTGTTAAATTCTTGAGGGAAATATTCATTTACGTTAGAAAGATAATTTTTTGGGAAAATAATCATTATTTTTCTTAAAATCATATTGCAATCAAATATATACTACAAAAGAAAAGGGAATGAAAATAAAATTATATATGAGGCATTATTTTTGTCCAACATTTTTGAAAACATGTAAGAATAGTTATAATGAAACATTACAAATAAACAAATTTAGTGTGGTTTAAGAGAAAATATTGAAGTGTTTTTGAAGTAATACATGGATTAATTGTTTCAAAAAAACCAAAAAATGAACTACAGTATTTTTTTCATTATATAAACTTTTTTTTAGAATAATATTTTTCTATTAAAAAATATTAGGCAGTGTAATTGAAAAAAGGGTATGGAATTTGACATCCCCCTTAAATCAGGCATTATTATTGATTACAATTGAAATGAGAAACATATAAAACATGTATTTACCTATAAATTATAGTTTAAATGATATGTATACATTAGTGTGTATTATATGAATAGAATTTATAAGAGGTATATAAAAATAATGAAGAATTACATTTTGGTAAAATAGAAAATTTGTAAAGACATTACCCTAGTAACCCATAGCGGTGCCTTAATAAATTACATTTGCATGATTATAAGAAATTAGTATCGCAAAATTTAAATAGGTTAATATGTTTGGATTTCCAGATACATACATACGTTCAAAATCTCCACTTCAAATGAAGAAAAACATAAAAATTCCTTTGAGAACATCAACTACTCTAACACAATCATTGAGCATCAATAATTATATACCTCTCCATGTCCTATAAAAAATGAAACATAATAAAGGGTGAGAACATATGCTCAGAATGGATAGAAAATAATGTGGAATATATATTAAATATAATAGTTTCGCATGGGGAATAATTTAAAACACACACTTTTTAGAATAATAAACAAAAACACATTATTGCTGGAATATGAGCTGAGTAATCAATTCCATAATGAAACAGAATCATGGTTATCATACTAGATAAATAACAACATGAAAAATAAATTTATAACTTAATAATTAGAAAAATTCATATTTTGGAAATTACAAAACATAACGGAAAGGCCTCAGACTAGAAATCTAAAAAATTCAAGGCCTCATCGAAAACCATAAATAAAAAATGGGAAAGCCTCATCTATGCACATATCTATTTGCCTTATGATACCTACTAATGAATAAAGGGAATATATTAGGCCCCACCCATCCCATAATAACTCAAATTCATTCCTCTTATAAATTTTTATAACTATAAAAACATATAAATTCATATTTAAACTAAAATCTGTAATGTAAATAACATTCCTCGAATATTTTGCATAAACACTATACATTAAAATTAATTTGGTGAATGGTATCAAGAATAAATATCGACCATAATTCCAATTAGTAACCACTAAATATAATAATTTGGATGATATAGTTAAACATTAACCCCATTTAATCATAATAATCAACAATAGTGTTGAAATAGTCCAAACTACGCCAATAAAATCACTGAATAATTTTTGAGAAAAATATCATTTACTTTAAAAAGAATAGTTTGTTTGTAAAAATATGTGTATAAATACAGATGTGTATTAAGTTAATTTTATCATAATAGAAATAGTTTTTTTATGAAAAATATGGTTGTAAAAAACATGTTATAGAGTGGACATGAAAATATGGGAAAATTGGATAAATTCCATTGAATCGAGCTTGTTTTTTAGATTAAATGTTTTTATGTTCCTTTTAAAAAGATTAATACCACATAAAATAAATAAGTATTTAGGTTGATAAAAATATATAGATCACTGATACATAATTTAATAGTACCAAAGAATAATTTATAATAATTTCATTGTGGTAAGTAGACAATATAAGTATCCCAAATGAAAATGGAGTTTCGAGTGCAATACCTATACATTATGCCCATAACATATCCTCACATGATATTATGGGCCAAAATAATCAAATTTAGGTTCATAATGTAATTATTATAGAACCATATAAACATGTTTTTGATTTATTATATCCTTATTTGGTTCATTGATGACCTTTTTATGGGATAAGAGATTCATTTTCATTGTTTGGGAGCATTTTTTCCTTGTTTTTCATTGTTGGTTTACTTATATTCATGTACGGATAGACATCTAGAATGATAATCTATGTCAATAATTTAAGCTATATGTGATTATTTAATAGAAAGAAAATTAAATAGATATAAAATTCATTTGGTTATTTGGAGTGAATATGAATTATTATATAAATCATTAATGATAAATTTTTGGTTATCTGATGATATATTATCATAAAAATCACATTTGAATAATAATTTAATACCTTTTAAAAAAATCTCAAGGAATGATATATAGTATTTATTAATTATATAATAATCTATTTTGACCAAAAAATGGTTTCATAGCTAGAATTGAAGGTGTTAAAATAAATTAAAAACCCTTCATCCAAGAAAGTGATAAACTAACTCATCTCAAATGGTGTTTTCATTTCAAGTATAAAATAACGGGAAATGAATGATGATTATGAATTATTACATTATCATAAAAACATTACAATACATGTAAGGTATTTTAGTTAACATAACATTTCGATGAAGATAGGTGAGGAAATGAAGAGAAATGAATGGAACTCAAAAAAATTGAGAAGATGTATTTACCTCTTGATGTTATCTTCCTTGAGAGCCTATATATGCCTGATGATTTGGAAATTTTATGAGACCAAGGGTTGATGGATATGGGGGAGTAAATTGTGATGTTATTTTTCCAGAATATAGACAAGGAACAATGATCGATAAGTGTTAATAGAAGTGGGAATTATGTGTACTTTATTTTGGTGGAGAGGAGTTCTTTCTTATTATCATATTCATTATTTTATTATTTTTCCCAAGAGATAAAGTAGTTTAGATTCTTGTGACCAATAATATTAATATGTGTATGCAAATTCACACTAATTGTTTCTTATTTCATCCATTATGTAAGTAATAGTTTATTTAACATATAATGTATTTATACGGTAAATTACGGTATTTCAGTATTCACTAAAATTGAAAATATTACCAAAAAATCTTAAAATTTTACCATATAGATTTTTATATCTATAGAATAAAAAAATATAAATAACTAGTACTCACTCGTGCTATTTCACAACATATTCTATTAATGGTTTTTCTTTTAATAAGAGATTAATATTTATAAAAGTGGAGATGAAATAGTAATGTTGAAGAAATTTTAATTATAAATTAATTGTGTGATAATGAAAAAAGAAATGTTGTAGTGCTATTAAAAAAATTAAATGCTCAAATTAGATACGTGATAAACTATTCAAAGATGTTACATGATCTAGATGTCTCAAAGAAATATCATTTCATGTTTAAATTTTGATCACCACAAAAAGGAAATTACATCACAATGTTAAACAATAAAGGTTGCAACAGTATGAAAAAAAACTTTATATTTGCCTCTTAGCCATTCCAATAGCAACAACCAGTCCCATCATCGATCAATCCCATCATCACAGCATCCAGTGTAGTGAAAAAGCCATAGGGTCCTTGTTGACTTTCAACAACAACACAGTTATTATTCCGGAAGACAACTCCAAAACCAGCTTGACCATGATTCTCCCTCAATGCCACGTCCGTGATACACATGAGCTAGCTATCCAAAGGAGGCAGCTAGAAGACTTCAATTATGCCAAGCAGAAGGGGGACGTTTCCAGTGATGTTGAGAAGCCTCAAAATGGTGATGTATTGAACTGAGTTGCTGTAGAAATTTGTAAGAAGATAATTATCATTTAGGACAACAACCATAATATTAGCCAATGCATACTGGAATAAGAAAGGAGTCTGCTCATGGATGACCTTCTGTAAACCTACCCAGAGGACATAAAGTAGTTCTGCACAAGCATCTTTAAACAGATTTATTATATGGTTGGACATTTGAATATTCAGCAAAGTTAGGAAATTGTTTTTAATAGTGTTTTCCTATGGTGGGTGTGTTTTGAAGATGTCAAAGAATGTGAAAATTCATATAGGGGAAAATTGGGAATAGAAGAGGTGAAAAATGTGTGTTGTGACATGGCTGCATACGTTCTCTTAAACCTCCCATAACTGAACTTGCTGAAATCACTGCCTATCAGGTTGCAAATAGGTTGGTCCAAATTCATCAGTTGAGAATAATCTGAAACAGGAAACAAATTTAGGAGATATATACTACATAGTAGCTTCAAAAAACCAAAATAGTAATAAAAACAATGGTTATTAGCTCTAAGAACATGCCCATAAGTTAGTAGGAATATGATGTTTACCAATTTGAATTGATAAGATGAAACGTAGTCTGTTTTCATGATACAGTGAATATAATTGCAACTGTAAAATTCAAAAACGTATTCTCCACGGTTTTAGTGAAAATTAAAGACAATGAATATTGAAATCCTAATACCCAAGTGGATGAAAAATTTGTAGTTGTTGTAACAAATCTTCTGTCAGTGTCGCAACTGGCTCCTAAACATCCAACTCTTTCATGTTCCTATAACACAGTAGTAAAATAAATTTTACAAAATTGTGGATTCCGTTATTTCATATAATGAAATTGAGAGTCAAAAAATCAAAACCGTTACTTATAATGGTCAAAATAAATTGTAATATCTATTGGAAACTAATATAAATTGAACAGAACATATGTAAACTGATGTGAACAGCACATATGTGAACATCAATAGAAAAAATCTGGATAATATATGAACATATGTGATGCAGATGCCTTCAAACCAAAATTATGTAGATATGTACATTTGGGGTCACTCCAAATTTCATCGAAAACAATAAAATAATAAGATATTTCACCACTTCGTCAGAGACCATAAATAACAGCATTAAAACATTAGCATTTTACCTCCGGTATTTGATCCTCAAATCCCTAATAAGACCCAAAGCACGCCCAGTATGTCCATCACTGTAAAGCCCATATATATACCATATGTTACTATAGTAGGTTTCATTACACTGGTTTCCAATTATTTTAAAATCTCAAAATCTTGTGCATTATCATACTGTTGTTGGTGTAAATCTTGTGCATTAACATATTTTTGTTGGTGTAAAGAATGTGCATTATCACTATAAATCTTGTGCATTATCACTTTCATACTGCCTTATATGCCACTTACAATAAACTTTCATCATACTGATATTGGTGTAAACATTCATCGATGGTCCATAAATATCTGATTCCCTAATAATATATTTTTTGAGTTCTATTTCATTTTTGGTTGCAAAACACTTCAATAAAAAGGTATATGACATTATGATTGGGTAAAAACCAACATTCATTGCCTTGCGAAAACACATTAGTTTCATACTTGTTCATTATATTTTTTTCATGGACCTTAATAGGCTCACTGATTACAACATTTGACCCCTCTCCAATTGGGCAGTTCAAATGAAACAACATTCTTAATAATAGATTGAAAAGGAAATAACACTTGAGACGTGTGACCATAATGCAAGAAGAGGTAAAAACTGATATATTTAATATAGGAATATGTGAGAACTGATATGAAAATTATTTTCATCATAACACATGAGATGCAATGTAAAATTGGGATCTAAAAAAGAGATTAAATAATGGTGGAAAATAAATCTTATATAGTAATGAAATTAATGGAAGGGGAAATTGAAGATAAACTAACCTTATTCTTGTAACTCTACATCAATGTCATAAATTGAAATTAATGAATGATGTCAAAAGAATAATTAACAATAGAAATCATTCAACAGGGAAAAAATATGGATACAGGTTTGAATCTATATTAACAACATAGGGATTTTGAAGTGGAAAACATATCATAGGAATGTGATGAGTCAGCGACCAGTTGCATGGATAAATGAAGAGGGGCGCATGAGATTTCTCACTGTAAAGCAAGAAGTGTGAATTGACATGTGTCATGTAATGAAGAAAATATTAAAAAAAGGGTTTCAGCAGAACACATGTGTTGCAATGGAAAGCAGATAGTGGTGGAGCGATGAATTTATGGAGGTAAATAAATCAGATAACATTAACATGTTAGGAAAACATGAAATAAACATATATAAGAAAACCAGATTGTTCATCCACATTTAAATAATTTTCCCGAATGTCAATAGACTAATGAAACCAGAGGAATAATTAAAGACTAATAATATATTGAAAAGGTAATACCACACGAGACATGTCACCAAAATGAAATAATAGGTCAGAACCGATATATTTAAAACTAAAATAAGTGGGAACTGATAAGGAAATGGTTACCATCATAATATATGAGATGCAACAGAAAATTGGGAGTTGACGAAGACATGAAATAATGGAGGTAAAGAAATTAGATATGGTAAAGATATTAATGTAATGGGAAAATTGAAGATAAACTAACCTTATTCTTGTCACTTGACATCAATATGATAGATGAAAATAAATGAATGAATTTAAAAGAATAATTAACAACAGAAATAATTTAAGAGGGAAAAAATGGTTAATGGTTTGAATCTATATTATCAATAGTAGGATTTTGAATTGGAAAGCATACCGTAGGAATGTGATGAGTAATCGACCAGTTCTAATGTTAAATGAACCAAGAAGAGGGGCCAATGAGATATGTCACTTTAATGAAATAAGAAGTGTGAATTGTCACATGACATGTAAAAAGAAAAAAAAATATGCAAAAATGTGTTTGACCGGAACACATGTGTTGTAATGGAAATAGGCGGTGGTGGTGGAGCGATGAAATTATGGAGGTAATGAAATCTGATAATATTAACACACATTAAAAAGAGATGAAAAAAATAAATATAATCATTCCCATTTGTTTCTGCACCTGAAAATCATTACCATGGATGAAAACAGATTGAAGAATCTAGTAGAATAATTACAGGAATAAATTAAATGAAGGGGAAAACATATTAATACAGATTTGAATGTTTATGAGATCGTGAAGTGGAAAACATACCATAGGAATGTGATGAGTCATCAACCAGTTGCGAGGTTAAATGGTTCGAGAGAAGGACAGGCAGATGAGATATGCCACTGTAATGAAAGAAGAAGTGTGACTTTACACATGTCATGTATAAAGAATAAGAAAATGAAAATAAAATATTTTGACGAATAAACTTTCAAATTCATTACCGCTGATCATCCTCATTGCATCATTGCTGTATAATAATTTTCAGAATGATTAATAAAAATGGCAGCCAAAACCCTGAGATTAATACAGTCAAAATATAATAAAAATCTGAATACATATTAATCAAAGATACTAAGAATAATTTGGAAAAAAACATTCCAAATGAACTAATTATGACGAATATTATTGTGCAGAACCACAAATAAATTAATATAAATTTCAAGGAATAACCTAAAAATTACCACAATTGAAGTTTATTATTCGAAAACATAACATGAAAAATCATGGAGCAAAATTTAAAGCATAAGTGATACAAAATTGAATTAAAAAATTATAAGAAATTCAGAAGAAAAGATTCAGGTTTTAGAATGGGTATTTATTCACATACTTGAGGTATGATGCTGATGTATAATGGAATAGGGGTTATCGGTGGCAGTGAGTCGTAGACCTGAACTACAAAGAATATGAGCGCTAGAAAAGGGGATGAGATGAAAATTCGAAGGTAGAAAGATAAGAAAAAATAATCACATACCTGAACTTCCCAGAATATGCACAGTGGTATCAATAATTGAGTGTGGGAAATTTTTATAGTAGTTTTGGGTTTGTGGAATCAGATTCCAGTATTGTAGTAGGTAGGGTTACCTAGAAAGGATTTCGAGCGTACTTTCATAGCGAGGAAGAGGTAGCCACCGTTGGAGGTAAACCATGGATTAGTGGACTAAAACTATGAATGGTAAATGGAGGAGAAATGGAAGTAAACTGGGAGTGGTAGATTGTGGAGTAGTGGAAGAAAAAATGGAGTCGTAAGAGGTGGAGGTACTCTTACATGGTAGTGGTTTTAAGTGGATTGGGATAAGGGAAACATTGGAAAAGTAGAGACTGATGGAGGCATTGATGGCCTGAAGTGGAATATAAACATCAGTAAGATGGAGGAAGAATAGGAGACGTAACCCTAGGCGCGAAGTTGGCTTGCGGTTATGCATTTCTCGGAGATGCAAAGCGAGGGGTAATGTGGGGGGTGTGAGGAAGACGATAGAGAATAGGTAAACCCTATTGCTGCGGAAGGAAGTCGATGTTGAATGATCTAAAGGATGGAGGTAGTCGAAGGAGATGGTGGATGTCGAAGGATAATTTTCCGTGGATGGCGTCGGAAGACGGAAACCATATTTGGGTAGACGGGTGTCAGTAAAGCTGTCGCTGCAAGCGAGCTGTGGGAGGAATCATCCGGAATATGTTAACCCTAACTACGCATTCGTCTGGCGGAGAAGTCATTGGTGGTAGTCGAATTTTAATGGGTACGTCGTGTGTATTTTCTGAAGGAAGTGGGTGAAACGGTAATTGGGTATCAATATTTGGTGACATGGCTTCATGGTCTGGTGACACATATGTATGGGAACACCTAGGTTTAGTAGATATAGTAGATTTATACAGAATATGAAAAATATAGTTTGTCTCTCTACCCATATTCATCATCAGGTTTAACATATTCCATGTTCTTCAGAAAAATACAATATAACACATGTTCTAGTTCATCAAAGGTGTAAAAATTATTCCCTATACTTACCATGGGAGATTCCAAAAGGAGAAAACCACTTAAGAAATGTTCTAAAAAGAAGGAACCATGCCCTAAATACTACTATGTGATGGCAACACTCATAGACCAACATCTTAAATCTGCACAAGAATTCTAATTATAAAAATATCACACCAAACTAAGCATGGAAAAGTGTTCTTGATGCAACCTGAAATTAAAAAAGGGAAAATCATATCACCTGGACATCAAGAGCAGAAAATACATTATTCATTTCTCCAATAATAAACATTGTTATGAAGCAAACCCATCATGAATGTTCATTTCTAACCCATAAATGACGCAAGAATCAACTACCAACCCATATTTAGTAAATACTTCTCCAAGATGAGAATCATTTACATCTGAAGGCATATATATTTTTTGAGGAAAATAAAATACACATCGAATGTGTTCTAGTTTTTGGGTGACTATTGGAGTAGAGCAGGGAAAACCCTAGGGTTTCAAAAAACCATCTAAGCAGGTATGTTGAAAATTCTTTGATAAACTAATAAAAATACAAAAAATGTTCATTAAATGACCAACATAGATCAACATGCACAAAGATTACAAAATTGTGAATAAAATATTACACAACAAAAACAAATTATAGAATAAGTTCATGAAGGGACCATTCTATGTTGTTAAACAAACCTTGAAAGGACCATTATCGGTTTTAAAACAGTTTCTGGAACATATTTTAGCAAAACATGAAAACCCCTGTACTTTTTAATGAAATAAAAAACAATCAATCTTTTTTGATTCAAACTCATTAATATATTTAAAAAACTAAAAACTATCAAAATTACCCAAATTTTCATTAGGCACAGACATAAGGACCGATTCCAAGATGAATGTCTAGACCTGATTTCTTTTCTAGCTTGACGAATTTGACCTAATAATATCTCCCTTCTAGATAGTATTGCATGCAAAGAAAACAGACAACAATTGAAAATAATATACATATCAAAAGTTATATGAAACACTAATTTTCTGGGAGATGAAGAATAATATATCAAACAAATGTTGATGTCAAACAACAAAACCATAAATAAAACATTGTTCAAATGGAAATAGAAATAATAGTTAGATTCAATTACCTTGAATCTTTGATACCAATATATTGTAAAGCAGTAAATGGAGGAACATGTAATTTTATCCAAACTTAAATAGTCCAATACAAAAACAATATAAAAAGAACATATATGCGATAGTGGGAAAACAACTACAGAGTTAGAAAAACATACCTTTGTGGATGAATAGATCCACAGAAACCCATACGTACAACCCAAATTAAAATAACCTCATTAATTTATGACACCAAAGAAAATGAAATATCCATTCATACATGAGATCAAAACATTTCCATGAACATGAAGTTATATAACCAAAGAAAACACCAAAAGGAAAATGAAATCAACATCGTATAATTTTATATTCATCCTCTGTGAAAGGCAGGATTAGTGTAATGATTCATTCCACATATATATATTAAACCAAAGTTGAAATAATCAAATTATTAAAAATATAAAATGATAACAGGGAGAACAATATTTGCGTTTTGGAAAATTATAACCCTAATTCGTAAGAATATGCTTCACCAGGGTACCTTAAACACATTGAGACCCTCTAAGTTTACATCGACTTCTGCATATTTTTAAAGTAGAGCCATATTCATTAAAAAAAATTATATGAAACACCCAAACAACCTATAGAACATGTATGTGAAAGTGGAAAATAACTACAAAGTTAGGAAAACATACCTTTAGGGAATAGAAGATCCCCAGAAGAACATACCAACAACCAAACTAAAAATAACACCATTAAGTCATGACACGAAACACATTCAGGTCTCCATTAATACAAAAGCTCAAAACATTTCCATGAACACAGACTTATATAGATAGGAAATACACCAAAAGGAAAACAAAATCAACACTGTATAATTCCATATTCACCTACTGTGAAAGGAAGGATTGGTGTTATGATCCATTTTATATATTTATTAAACAAAATTTTATATCAGCAAATGATAAAAACAGAAAATGATAATAAGTTGAATGATATTTACATTTGGTAAAATTAAAAACCATATTTATATAAATCTCCTCAACCAGGGTACCTGGAATACATTGAGACCCTCCAAGTTTACACACTCCTGTAAATTTGTAAGGGAGAGCCATCTTAATTTAAAAAAATTATATGGATTCAATGCCAACGACATTGGACTTTTAGAATGGAACAAAATCTTACAGAAAAATAATTTTATTATGTTATTTTATGATCAAAATACTAAAAACTGGAAATCAGTTTTCTGAATAAACTAAAATGAAGAAAACATGTGAAAAATAATTTGGTAATAAAAATTATTTTACAAGTTAGTTTAAATGAAATAAATAATCGAGAAATATTGGCTGCACAATAGAAGTATAGGCATTAATAGGTGAATCAGAATATGGGATAACTAAAAATAATTCATATGAAACTGGAAGTACTAATTATTGGAGAGAACTAAAAAAAATTCCAAAAATTAATGAGAAAACACATGTTGAGAATCACTGGATTTCATTACATCCTGAAAATTTCTTATGAATAGAGTGAAATTAGAAACATAAAAGGGGATAAATAAGATATAGATAGGTTACAAAAGATAAAATACCAACCCACCGACGAGATCTGCGTAAAAAAATAGGATGATAGATGAAGAAAAGACATATTACTTGGAACCATAGGAGGTAAAGGTTGAGGAGACGGAGGTGGACCAGGGATAGCCAAAGCAGCCAGAGGTGGATGAGCCTGAGAAGGAGCATCTCGTGGTGTAGGAGTCTGATGGTGAGCAGCTGGAGTGGGCGGGGGGGGGGGGGGGTGATCCGGAGGCAGAGTAGGTATTCATGAAGGAGGGCTGAGGCGAATGAGAGTCATAGATGTAGATTTGACTGGAGAGGGGATTCTGGGAGAGAGGAGGTGTCAATATGGGAGTATATGATTGAAAGAATCATATAGAGAGAATAAAATCGAGGTAGAGGCTTGGTGGGAGAGGGGAGTCAGGGAGGGAGGGAGATGAGGATGTTCTGCATGAACCCCAATACCACCGGAGGAGAATCGCGATTAGGGGACTGGGTAATGCAGAGGTTGGATTTGAAATCCCAAGGGTATTGCGGCGTTGTGAGTGGATATTTGAGGGGTAAATGGTAATTGGATATGCAGTAAGTGGTGAGGTGGCATTTTGTGGTGGTGACACATAAGCACGGAGGTACCCAGGTTTATTAAATATAGTGGATTTTTTCAAAATAATTTTTTAAATATGAGAAACTTAATTATTTATCAAAATCACAATTTTCTCAAAAAATACAGTTTTAAAACCGAATATAATTTTATAGTATGCTAAAAAATTAATGATGGTCTTACTAAATTATTATAAAATAATAGTACAAAACAATATTTATTTAGGAACCCTTTTTATGAAAATTAATTAATTTGAAATTATTATTAAATATTTATCACTCCTACAAATATGGCTACATATTTATAATTTATAAAATATTATTCTTCATTTATAAGGTACATATATTTTATTTATACAAGGATGTGTTAGGTTACTATTCATATAGATTATATTACTATTCATAATTTTAATTTTCTATTCATAAGAATATATTAAAATTCAAATAAATTAATTTGAATTATATTAGACTCCATATATCACCCTAAATGCAACCATGTATATGAGTTTTTTGAAATTTAAATCACAAAAGCGTCATAATTATGTTTATTGGCTAGTTCATAATTAGTTTTTTTTGTAGAGACTCAGTATATCATGCAATTTATATTATATAAATTTTCACATCATTGAGGTGTTATTGTTACCATGATCGAATTATGAGAACAAAAAATAAATAAATAAAAAAAATCCTGAAATATAATATTATTATCTCCCCAAATGTGTCATTAACATGTATGTGTTTATAAAGATTAAATAAATAGTCATGTGTAAATAATATATCGTATGATATATATGTGTGTGGTTCTATAATAGATATATAATAAATATATTTTAATTATTGTGCATTTTTGAACATGTATGAAGGAATTCGAGACTTAAGGTTTGTGATTTCAATCCCATATTTTATTTCTTGGAGACATATAAAAATTCACCATTTTTTTCTCTTGGGTTGTGTATATACATCACCAATGAAATGTTATATAATGAATAATATTATTTTAAGTATATATAATGATTTATTTAATGTTATTTTTTATTGGGTGTCAGGACCCAAATTATTACTAAAGAGGTAAGGTATTTTACCTCAATTTACCTTCTTTGATTCAAAAGTTATGTCATGAACCTATATATTCATTTATGGATTATATAAATAACATTTGAAATGTTATATATTGAGATTATTTACCCTCTTCATTTTTTTTCAATTTTATTATGATTCATTAATTTTTGGAAAGTATGATTCAAAGTTACCAAGGGGGAAATAATTTATGTTAAAATATTATTGGATATCAAGATTTATCATGATTTCCCTTCCGAATATGAAATAATCATATATATAACCTAACAATAAGGAAATTTTATTATCATCTTGTTATGTTTTTTGAATAAATATTTTCCCTTACTTTTATCTCTTTATGTATAAAATAATTCCAAGTGTTGTTTCTCAGAGAAACAGTATTTATTTCACCCTTTGGGAAAACCATATTTCCTTGGAAATAATGTTTTTTAAAAATATGTTCAAATAATCTTGACTACTAAAATATAATATAAAAATAATTTTTTTTAATTTTTTTATAATTTTAAAATTTTATTCAAAAAATAATATACTTGTTGTTTCCAAAAATATTAGCCATTTGGATTTTAACCAAAACATGAAAATATTCTTTTTTACTAACATGCATGACATGAATTGTTTTTCTCAAGACTAAGACCAATCCATTATTTCAATAATACCTTTCATGTTTTCAATTTTATTTCCAAATACTGTTTTTTTCTTAAGATATTTTCCAATGTGATCTTTCAAAGTAAATATTCATCTATGATGATATAAAATGTTGTATCTTATCAATTTATTGGGATATAAACCCGATATACAACAATTTTAGATTCACTGAATAATTTTTCATGATGATATGATTAGGAAAACATTTTCACATCCATAGGTTATACCATGATTAAAATTATATGAAACCAGATTCTTTTTCAAAAGTTTATGATATGATTAAATGATCACATGATTATGAATAATGATCCTTTTTTACATGTTATGTTATGATGAACTATTCATGAAACATATTTCATTTCATGGGTTAGGACATAATGAATGTTTTATGATCTTTTGGTACACATACATATTATTTTAATTAAAAGAAATATGAGACCCATATCTCCATCCAATTCATTGTGTAATGATATATAACACGTTTTTAAATATTATATGATTGAAAAATATTAAAAGTTCACAATGTTTGGTATGAATTTGATTAAAGGTTCACAATGTTACACATGAACCTGAATATATATTAACAATGTTATGTCTGGACAAGAATTTAATATCCATATGTTTATCCTTGGACCTAGTTTCATTTCCATAAATCTATGTGAGGTCATGACCTCATGTCCTTAACTAAATGAGTAATCCAATCTCTATTTATAAATGCTAACAATATTATAAGATGATTTTTATCTAAACAAATATATATCTTATGGATATTTTAGGTTCTTGTGGATAATGATCATTGATTTTCTTATGATTCATGTCTTACAGAATTCTAATATTTAAGGCATGACTCATGATTTTGAGCTTTGATAATATGTTTATTGTATTTATTAGTTAATACCTAATTACCTCAACATTATTCTAATGTAATCTTAAACTATTTTACATATTTTCCCTTACTGAGCATCTAAGATGACCAATTCATATATTTTTTTCCCATGTTATGAAGAGAGGTTTTATGTATGGTATGTTTCCTATGAGTACTAATGGGAATGATATTTGAGGATGATATTTAAGATCAATAAAAAAAATTGAAGATTTCATACCTTGGATTTAAATTAACTAAACTATTTTGATCCCCAAGTATACATTTGTGTAATGTATTTAATATATTTCTAATAATATTTATAATTAAAATAAAAAGGCCAAGGGTCTCTATACAATGTAATGTCTATATTTCTTATTGTTGTGTCTGATGGGTAATTGGATAATGTAATAGTGAGATGAGATGCGCTAAGGTGGTCTCGATGGGATTTAGAGAAGGACAGATTCAGATCCTATTTCAATAATTGAAGAGTTTAATTATGAAATTATTATATATTGTGATGCTTCATAAATCCTAATAGGTTGTTAACTCCGCCGAGGATATTAAAAGATCATATTCAAACTGAGAAAAATTAAATGTTTTGAGAAAAAATATACAGTACATTATTTTTTATTTGGGTTTGACCGTAATATGAATAGTTGGGGACATTACCTATTCGGTGAAAGGTATATGATGTTTTCAGGTTAATAGTGGTTGGATCATTTATTTTTTTTCTAAGAATAATGTAGAGTACATTATTTTTTTGATTATAAAATATAATATGATTTAAAAAAAATTGTAAGTTTAATTATATGGTTGATAACATGAATGAGGAAGAATAAGAAATAAAATTAAAAGACGGAAAATATAAATTAACATAGTTATATATAAATATTTTTAAGAACTATTATGAATAAAGAAGTGTAATTTTAAATATAACATTAAAGCATGCATTAAAACCATGTAATGTACAAAAAAACACTTACATTTTGTATTTAATAATTGATAATCAATTTAATATTTAGGGGAATTAATGGATGGTTTTTTATATAATTCTAGAAAAACTAAATTCAAAATATAGTTCTATATATTTTGATTATGAGGAAGTGTGATTCGTTGTTTTCTATAACTTTAAGTGTGTCAAATATCACCATGTTTAGAAAATAAATTGTCGTATTCGATAAAAATTCTTGTTCACATGAATTAAGTGTGAAATAGCTTAATTTTTATTCCAATATTGGACTACTCAATTGAAACATATTTAGCATAAAATATATAAAATGATTGAATTTTTTTTGACATGGAAATAGTATAAAATAAATATTTTATACTCACTAGTTTCCTAAAATAACTATGGGAGATTGTTTTTATATGTGAAATTAGATATGAAATATTGAATTGTTCCCAATTTTTTCATTAATATTCTTTATTGTAAATTGGTAAGATATATATGGATGATGGGTTATGATTAAAATACTTCCACATTTTTCCATATCTGTTAAATAAAACTAATATAAATTTAGATTTTATAAGGGGTTATAAAATTAAATGGTACTAAAATGAAGATGTGCACATAAAGACAGCCATTGATAGATGGGTATACCATAAGGATCGTGGTGAATTTGAAGGATATTCTATTTTTATTTATAAATAATTTTTGAGATCATTATATTATAATTTGGAATTGGTAGTGTGTTAATATATTAATAGATAGATTATATATTTTTATATATTCGTTAAATTTTTTTACTGAATTTCTTGCTAATAATAATTTTGTGGGGGGGGGGGGTATCCAATAATAAATTTTTTTGTAATGTTATTATAATAAGATTTTAAAATAACATAAATCTATCTTCAATTTTGTCAAAGTCATCTTACACTCCACAAAAGAATTTTATTGGTCAATTTAGTTGGCCATTTATGTTTAGATTAGATGTCATGTCTTATTATAAGTATAACAATGACTATGAAACGCATGAATCGTTATGAATGCTATTATTAAACCCTAATATTTAGGTATATTTAATGTTTTCTAGTAAATTACATATGTGTATTATTATATAATGTTTAATACAATGAATTTAAAAAAAATTATAATTTGTCTAATCTCAACTTTTATAAGAATTGACAACCAGATCTATTTGTTGTTCTATCAAGTGCTATAAAGGATTTATAAAAAAAATATTAATTTATATAATTTTGTGTTTGTAATTATAATACTAATGAGAATATCCTATGGGGATGCAACAATCCTCTTTAGAGGGTGTAGTGGTAGTGTAGTCTCATTTAATAAGATACATGGGAGATAATGTTTATGAAATGGTAACATCGACCAATATTTTATAACAAGAGTAAATCCTAGTAAAATAATTGGGGATAGAATGTAATATAGTGCGGAGGATGATAATGTATCTAAATTCATACAAAATTCTCCCCTTTTATTTTGATGGTTATTGGATTTCTTAATGTGTTTTTAGAGAAATTGAGACTAGTTTATAGTCATGGCAATCAATCATGGGGTTTAATGTAACATATCAACGTTTATTTATATATTTATCTTTTAAAATTTATTTTATATATTACTCATTTTAATTCACAAATTAATGATATAAAAAACAATACATAATTTATCTAATTGAAAATGAAATCATTATTGCAAAATAATATCATACATCATTATTAAAACTACAAGAGGAAAAAATCACTATGTGAATAAGATTAAATAAAAATTCAAAATTCATTAATACATTGATATTTAGTCTTATATGATACATATATTTTCTAATTTTAAATTAATTTTACTCAATGGAAAACACAAATTTTATAAAATTAAAAAAATCTAAGAAATAAAATTCTTCTGATATAATCATTTAATGTAAATGATAAAATGTTATAAAATATATAACTCATTATCTAAATTTATTTAAATATATTTATATATTTATATAAAAAATAATTAAATAAATATTTATTATATATTTTAAAATCATAGAGATTATGAATAGTATAACTATTATAAATTGATATTAAATATTATAATGAAATTGAATGATTACTTTTTCCCTATAAAATAGTTCTCCATAATATTGTAAATATTCGTTTAATATAAAATTTTTATATATTTATAATAATAATTTAATTATAATGTGGTCCAAAATTTTAATCATCTTATAACACAATGAAATAGAGGTTATCTAAAAAAATTTAGAAAATTATTTATAATGGAAAGTATTTAAATAATTAAAAAAGTGGTAAAAGGGATAAATTTAAATGGATTGAAAAATATATAATATAAATTATATTTTTATATTATATAATTATATAATGAGTTTGGGAGTTAAAAATAATTTTTTGACCAAACATTCCTCAACTAAATCATAAAAATCTCAATATATTCATAATTTACAATTCATATAAAATCTATTTCGAATAAATTGTCCCTAGTTTTCAACAATAAAATATATCTCATTCACCCACTATAAATCAGATATTATATTAAATTCTATCTTGATTACAAAGCTATTATTACTTTTACATCAACATTATTGGAAGAATGTGGTCTCTAAAATAAGTTTATGTCCTTTAATATGATTGAAGACATTTTATGAAGGGGTTATTCTGTCACAGGTGATAGAGCATGCACGACCAATATGAAGTCGAATAAATGGGTTATCATATGAGTTATACTTTACTAATATATATTCTATATTCATGATTTTGTTATGGTTTTCATTTTTCCATTTATTTTATTATCATACGGGTCATGTATTTAAATTTATGAATAATTTAATAGCACATTACCTCATTCAATTGTTATCTTTTTAAGATTGACCATTTAGATAATATTAGGTGGTTTATTTCCCTTGATTCCATTCACAAGTTCATGAAATGTATTATAAAATATGATACATGAAAAGGATGTTCTAGTGTGGTGAGACTATAGAGAAATCAACTTAGTTTATAATAATAATATACTTATATATATAATGTTTAAGTACACTGAGATTATTCTCTTTATATGAAAATAATTAATGGAATATAATAAATAAAAATTTACAAAAAAATTAACATGTTTACATTAATTTTTTGGTTCATTCATTTAATATTATTGTATGGATAAGTTGTTTTTGGTGATTTTTTAATGATAATGAAGATAAATGATATAGAAAAAATAAAAACCCTTAAGCTATGTTGATGTATGATAAACCAAAAATGTCAAAGGATTCAATGAACGTAACCTATTCTATGAAAGCTAACTAAATTTAATATAATATTATTTCATACAATGAATTTTTTCTTCTTGATACCCATAATATCTGTTTTTTTAATTAGAAACCGAATCCATGAAGATTCTAGTTAATATAAAATGTAATGGAGGACATTATATATTCCTTAGTGTGAAACCAATGTAGATGTTATATTGGATTTTAAATATCATGGAACATTTCAGAAAGAAATATCAATCTAGGAATAATAAAAAATCATTCAAAATTCCCTAATACACTATTATTTTATACATTCATATTAAAATTAGGAATATACTTATTTTGTTAATCAAATTAATAAATTTTAGCTATTTTGATGAAAATAATTGAAATGAAAATTTAAAATAATTTTTAAAAATATATTTGAAATTTTATTTTAAACATTTATTATTATGACAGAATAATTGGAGAATAATAGAATCTAATTATAAACCTAAAAAATATGGTGGATTCAAATCCATGTAAAGGGAGGATATTAATTTTTTTTGAATAAATAAATTCCTAATAGTTTTAAAATTTAACTAGGGTTTAATTTATAAAATTGATAAAATTGGATGATGAATCGTTTTGTACCTATGAAGTTATCTTCACAAGAAGAAAAGATGCATGTATGGTTTTACCATTGATGTTGAAAAAAATAAGCTATTTATATAGTTTGATAAAAACACTATGAAAAGAATTTTTTATTGGACAATTTTTACCTATAAAGAATGTTTTTAAGAAATCTAGTATTCTTAAGTATTTAGGTAAAATAAAACTAAAATAGAGTGTCATTGAATCCAAAATTTAATAATTCATAAAACAATGATGATTAATATTTATAAATTCTATTGATATGGGAGAAATCATGGGGTATTTTCTACAATGGAATAATGAAATTATTCATACAATTCAAGAGATAGTCAACATATATATAAATTAAAATGGTTTGTGATATATGAGTTTAATTATTAAACAAAATCACCACTCACACTCCAATCATTAAACAATGAAGTTCATGAAAAAATTAGGAAAATTCATTATATCAAGGGATAATGATTAAAACTAGAATCTAAAGCCTATAAATCTATTGTTGATATGTGATTAAAACTTAATCACCACAGTAAATGTTGGTTGTGAAAATGAAGGGGGATAAAATATAGTTAGTTCCCACAAAATAATTATAAAGTTGATATTATATTTTAATTCCACCCCCTCCAATATATAATTTTGGATTTGTAAAATCAATAAATCTATGTAAAAATTAATAGTTATTGAGTATTTTTGGGAATCATATAGTAAAATATGGATTTGAACCAATTTAAATAATTCTACTTGAATTTTTATTTATGATAAGGTTCCGATACATTTCAAATAATTATTAATTTAGTCAAAATTAGTTAGAATTTTATCATGAATTGGTTCTCTATTTTTATAGTACATATATAATTAAGGAACAAGTAGATCATATTTCATATCCATAATCATATTATTATCTTCTATTAAAAACTGAATACTTGTAAATTCCCTTCGAAAACTAATTAAATTATATACAATTAAATTACAAAGACTGAGGAATATTTAAAAAAAAGTTTTGAATAATATTAATTTTAGTACTTCATTATTTTTAATAAATAATTTTGTTTTTTCATAAAATTGTTTCTTGAATCCCCCTGAATTATGAATTTTTTTTGTTTTTGTCATGCATGATGTTATACACTTATCATATAATCCTAATTGAATAGACATAAAATATTTTAGTGAATTGAATATCATACCCCTTATTATTTCAAATATGAGTTTTATAAAAAATATTTCATATCCATTGGGATTTGTGGAAATCTATTTCTTGGAGAACCATAAAACATTTCATCTCTACATTTATTATAATCAAAATATCATGATACAAATCAATACAATGTATCATCTCTCTTACATTAATGAATTCATTCATTAAAATTATGGTGTTAATTATATTTACAAAATTTACCTTTGATATGGCCATTTTATATCATGGGAGAAATGCGAGGACTCACCATAGGAATTCATTATATGAAAAAAAACTGACACTATGAATTCATAATGATTCCATTCATACATAATAATTCGCATTATATCCTCATGGAACATATGAAAAGAGATCATATGGATTATCAAGTAAATTTTTTCTTTGATAATTAGATATTTTATTCCCATATATATTCCTTGTGTAAGGAACGATATTGAAATAATTGGTGTATTTCTATAAAGCAATTGAGATAATATAATTTTTATGAAATTTTTTGAAAATGTGATTTATGGATATATAAATTATTGTTATATCATCATGAAATAATAATAATGTCTATATATATGGATCCATAATTGAATGTAATAAATAATTTAGGTCTTAGAATAACCATAATAATAATGGTAGATAGTTTTTTTACTAAAATGATATTATCTATGTTTTATGAGAAAATAATTAGGACTATTAAATCCACTATACATGTTATCAACTGTGTGAGTTCTATTACTTTGGATAGAGAAATTTGTGAAAAATATAGTGGAACAAAAGTCCATGTGGGATATTGCATCATTAATCACACTACCATAGAGTGTAGAATGGTTTTTTGTTTATAGTGACACATAAATAAAATGATTAGGTAATTTAGACATAAAAATTGAATTAATTTTTATGATTACACTAATTAATTAATTATTATTGACCAAGATTACCCCAGAGTGATTTATTTATCTACATGATATTATAATAAATAACTATATGGAATAATTATTATTATTGTTATTATTTTGAAATATATAATTATCATAGGTTCATGATGTATAAATTATAACTAATGTATTTAGAAACGAAAAAATAGAAATGCTGGAGTTAACCACAGTCTAAAACTACCTAAGATAATAACATCCTGGGATGGTTAACAAATTTAGTCGATGCTTTGAAAATGAATCAACATGATACCAAATCCATGTGATGGAATAAAAGAGAACCAATAATCAAGTATATTTAGTATGTAGATCATGAAATCAAATTTTGTGGTGAGAAACCCTATATTTCATAAGTGATTTATAAAACATACACCTATACAATGATCAATGTTGTTTAAAATTAATCTATAAATATATATTGAAAGGTGAAAAAAATATGGAGATGATTATTTTATATAATGAAATTTCTATACATTTGAAATAAATATTCAATACATAAATATCATAATTAAATATATATATATATTTGGAGATTTGAATATCATATCACTCTATATCATTACTAAAATCAAACATAAGTATACAATTATTGTGGTTCATTTCTTTTCGAATAAAATTTTCTATGATATTGTAAAATATAAATATAGCATCTTTGTTTTATTGAACTTTTCTATTGTATATTTGGATTATAATGGATTGATTCATCTATTATGAATTATTATATGATGAATTCAGAATAACAATAGGTATTTTATTTTGAGTAACCATAGTTCATCTAAAATAAATAATTTTAAATATATTTTAACTAATTTATTTATGAAGACAGATGTTTTAATTTCAATAAGAATTGATTTCTCACCATATCAACATTTCGTTATATACATAACGAATGATGTATGACATCATATAGTACCATTATAAATTGTATCATATCATGATCTAAGGATTACCTTGATGTTTTGGAGAAACATCAACTGGTGTTAAATGATTTCCTTATACTCAATTATGCTTTTCACTATCAGACTAGTGGTAAATTGAAATGAATCTTCAAAACACTAAATAGAATTATCAAATCATTTTTAATTGATTTAATGTAGTATAGTAATAAACACCTTCCCATATTTGAGTAGCAATATAACAACATCTTATATTTTATAATTTAATTAGAACTATATTAGGACATGTTTAGGGAGTGGTGTACATGTCCATTATGTTTATATAAAGTAAAATGGACCATGTTTATGTAAAGATTATTGTTTAAGATATTTCAAATGAAATTAATAGAATTTAGAATCATATTAGAACAAATAAAGAATTATAAAAAACAGAAAATGATATCCATTGGAAAAAGTATTTCATTGATGGGGATAAGTTATTATTTCAAATATTACCTTGTAATATGGTTATAAAATTCATGTACGATATTATAATAATTACCAAAACAATATCCATTTCCAAATACAATATATTATGGAAATAGTATTTTATTATCATGAACATCCATCTAACATCTTCCATATTAATGATATATTCTTGGAACCATCTATGAGAATGTGCGTTCCATTTCATTAACTTGCAGTAAACATCTATTTTTTATAGAATGAGTATAACTATTCATAAGATGAAAAACTGGATAAAATCTTGGATTATAGATATAATGTTAATTGAATTTGGTCTATAAAACTAGTTCAAGATATTTGTAGGATTTATAAGAATAGATATCTGAACTATGGTCTGTATGAGGTAATTATGGAAAATTACCCACATTTTATATAGATTAATAATCTAAATTTAAAGGTTAATGATAATTCCCTTGGGTATAATGCAACCCCAAAAAATTATTATAAGAAAATTCTATTATAAACATATTTCATAGTTGATAGATTATATTACATGATATAGTAATCTCAAAAAAATAATATCAATCATCCTTAAAATAAAAAATATATCATTATGATAATGTGTTATGATATATATATATATATACACAAGAGAATTAAAACAAGTTAACAACAAGATAATAATATTAATATAAAATCAATTTCCATAAGAATATGTATTTTTAGTGATTACATATTATCTTAATTTTTATTATAATTATATGGTTAAATATATTTTATTAAAAAAGAAATGGTAAAATTTTAGAATTAATGTCATATCATAGAAATAAAAAATTTATCAAGAGGACAATTTTAAACAATTATTTTATATTTATTTATGCATATTAAATTTAAACTAAATTTAATTTTAAAATGATCAAAAAAATAATATAATATGTATATATATATATATATATGGAAATATTATATCAATACTAATTTATTGATTTTAATTTATATGATATATGAATAAGAAAACAGAATTATTTAAAAGGGACCTTTCCACTAAAATAATGTTTTCTTGTATAATATTTTTTAATATCACGTCATGTTTCAAAATAATAAAATTTATATATTGATTAAATGGCGAAAATATTAGGAAAAATAATATAATAATTTTTTATTATTGTTAAATATATATTATACCAAAACAGATAAATATCATGTTATGTATTTAAATAAGGAAATACTAATCATAAAACATTAAAATAAATATGGATTATATTTTTTGATATTCCATTGATATTCAGAAATTTTAATTAACAATGTATTTGTATATGTGTATATCCTAGATGTCTCACCATCATTTACAAACATTAATCATCTAACTATCATGTGATTCAACCATTACCCTACACCAATAATGTGTTTTCAATGAAATTTAATTTCATTTAACTTGTCAAAAGATATATATAACACCAAAATATAATCACATCTATGAATTCAATATATCATAGATCTATATAAATTTCCATATATTTGTTTACTCTTGCACCATTGGTATCCTTTAGAATATATTAAAATGGATTAGCCTTCGTAAAAATTTAAAAAAAAGGAATGAATAATTCAATTAAAGGAGGTAAAGCACATTAAACCTCGTATAATAAAGAGATAATTGGTCTTCCAATAAATATTCCTTCAATTATATATTATCCTTTTTAACAAAAATATTAATAATGGGTATTAGATATTATTTTCAGATAGGGATTTCTAGCATATTTGTTTATAAATTACATTGAATTTTAAATATATCTAAATTTAATTACATCTAGGGATACTCATTCATATGCTTCCAAGGATGTAATGGGTGCTATTAAAATATCATTTTTATTTGTTACTACGTATAAATAAAATATAATTTGGGTAAAATATATATTATTATTCTCTAAATCATATTCTATTACCTATCCTACTAGATATATATTGTATTTACATTTATTCTTACCAATTCACCTCTTTTTTGATCTAAAAAATTCTCATAGGTTCTTGTATGTCTAGAAGACGTTATCTAATCATTTTGGTCAACCATATTCAATATCCATGTCCATATTCATTATTTAATTATCTTTATCTATAATTTTATAAATTCATAATTTTAGTTTCTATTTTCCCATACATTATTTAAAGATTAATTAAAGGAGATCATATTTTTTAATGTTTCATAATGAGAAATATTCAATAGTTTTTTTACATTCATTAAATATAATGAATGTAAAGTTTTTTCAAAATTTTCACATGAAGGAATTGTCCTGGTATATTTTTTTTCTTTATTTATTATTTTTCCACTCTATTATTTCATGTTTTTTTAATATTGTTCCAATTCAAATTTTCTATAGTTTAATAACATTAAAAATAAAATTGAACAAAAATCTACTCATTATTTATCATTATATATATATAATTTCATAAATATAATATAAAATTCATTTAATATATGTTATATTCATTAGAAATATAATATATATCACAAGTGATGAGATATTATGATACCGAAAAATTTCTATCTCAAGATTGGATATGATACTGTTTTATATATATACTAATGAACCCAAGTAATTATTCACTAGACTATGATTTATATTATATGTATGGTTTATAAATATTTAACATGTTCATCCACTGTGGCCAAAAAATTTATGTACTGATGTTTTATATATATGGAGAATAATATGCGGAGTGGGGGTTATATAATTCCATAATCATTATAGGGAATTTTTTATTATCATAATTGGAAGATTTTATTGTGATTGGGTGGTTACTTTATATCCAAAACATTATACAATATGGTTGTATAACATGTATCCAAAAGGATATAGGTAATCTGTATATTTCATTGACAAAAATGATTGGGGAAGGTCGATATAATGATAAAATATAATTTTTATATCTTGTAATTCACCCATAATTTTTTATTTCAATGAATATTATTATAAAACATTTATATGTTGTGTAAAAAAATATAATGATTTAAGACTAATATTTTTACTCATTAATGAATCACATCATATGTTACTCCAAAATTCCCCTACACCAAATGTTGTTTTAAATGCTATTATTCATTAATGAGTTTAAATATTTTATGTCTATGAAAAAGTATATTGATCTCATACAAAAATGTTTTTCTAATACTGACCTATTATGTTTGACTGTTATATCATATGATTTTCCCAACTAAGCATCTGAGTTACACCTTTTTACTATTTTAATTCCCCTCGTTAAGATAAAGAGTATAATATATGATATTAGTAAAAGTTGTACTTCTATATTGTGACTATGGATATATATTTATTGGTCTTGGAAATATATTATATATGTATATAAATAACAATTCCATTGAAAAATAGTTTCTAGATGGATAATTGTTGTTTTATATAAATAATATTCATGTAACATGATGTTACAGGTATACATGATTATGTTGGTACATATCAATTATAATCTTGGACAATATTGTACTTTTAAGAATGTTATGGGATGGTGAATTGTTAGTTATTATTTTAATGTGGCCATACAAGGAAAACACATGATTTTGTGTTAGTGGAATCATATAAATCCTTGGTTATCTAAAAAATTGGATATAAAATATTTCTAGGCCAAGTATTATAATTTATATATTAGTATTTCTCAAATATCATTTTTGGTCCCTTATATGTATCAATGGAAGATGTGACATGAATTTAAATCAATCAATGTGCCCAATAAAGTGAAATAATAAATTCCATGTAATAAAATCAAGACTTTCTCTAAAGGTTCTTGTTAGATATTGATTTTATCACATGTTACATGAAATGTATATAATTATTTATTATTTATTTTCTCTTAAATTGGTATATATAATTCAATTATATCTATTAATCTAGATGATGGATTATAAATTATAATTGATTAATAATGATATTATATTATATATTCTACCATTTGGAGAAAAAATTATGATTTTTACCTTATATATTATGATCCCTAATCATGATTAATTCATCAACAATTGAGTGCTCATATTTTTTAATATTATTCGGTTTATTGTTTTTCAGTATTCTGTTAATGTTATTTGAGTTTGATATTATATCTATGTGATTATATATTATTTTAGGTGATATTAATTTAATAAATTTTCATTTCTAAATATGAACAACCTTGGGATAAATAATTATTAATTATACTATTGTGTTTTTTCTGGGTTTTGCTTTGGATGAAAACATTTATATATATTTAAAAAGATTTTCGAACAATATTTAGGGATTATTAATTGGAAATATTAAACATTATGTTTTGAATCCTTGTTTTTTTGAAAAAAGTTCATGATAATAAATTATTTTGGGGATTTGAATTGTGTATATATAAAAAATAATTGAGTTGTTTTGGGTACAGAATCAAGTTATATATATTTTTTATAGATTATTTGTTCTAAAAATTATTTAAATATAGATGCAAAGTACCCTACAAACTTAAACTACTCTCGTTGGTGATAATACATTTTTGATGTATGCCATGACAATAAATATGTATGCATGTTATTTATATATTTATTCATTTTCATGTCTCCATGAATTTTAGGGGAAATTTGGATTATATATTATGTTGTAACATGTATGATATTGATTTCATAGGAAATAATTTTTGGTTTATTTGAATAGAATTAACTAATTTTTACATGAAAATTGATATTTTTGTAAACTATTTGATAAATTGTTCTAAATTTAATTTATTCGAATATCGCAAAATGATTATATATTTTTTCTATATTTGTGATTGTGAAATTAATTATTATTCCCTAGGTCTGAATGGCTACTTCTAGGTTGGGGGTTAATGTTTTAAATTTTATAAATTAACCCTTCGAACATAAACCATAGTAATATATTTAGACAATGTTCAACAAAATATATTCTCATTTACTCATATCTCAGGCTATACATTTAACAGAAATCACACAACATATAACTCACTTGTGTTGTATTAAATTCAAACTCAAATCTATGATTTTCTATCCCCCATCCCAATATCAAATTCTTCCACTACAACACCCTATTTAAATATTTTAAAAATTATCTATGTTATATCCTAATAGTGTTATACTGTATTCTAAAGAGAATTCGTAAAATAATATTAAAACATTTTAATATATTCTATATCCATAGGATGAATTATTTTTACTAATTTTTATTCTCATATATAAAATAATGCAGATATCCCAAAATGAACTGACTAGATAAACGTGGGTAATTACATAAATGATTTCCTGTGTATCCGTATATTCTTTTAAACATGGTAATTTGGATTTATCAAAATCTATTACATCACAAGAACTAGTTTTCCATATCAATTTGAATATCTACGCACAGAAGACAACTCCTTACTACTTGAAACCCATCACCAAAATCAATATTCTCTCTTTGATAATATTATTTCTTAACCTCTTAGTGCCTTCCATTTTTCACACTCAATATTTACAATAATATAATACTCTATTCATTACATAAATCATCTAAAATTTATATATTATAAGGAAAAAATTTTCATTAAATTTTATTTAATAAAAATAATTATTTTATGATGGTGTGAAATCATGGTTTTAAATATTGGTGATATTTACCATCTTTAATCTATTTTTCATTCTATTTTAAAATCTGAACTATGTCATCCAATTTTAATTCCCAAATGAATCTATATTATCTAATTGATTTAAATTAGTGAAATTACAGTTCCATTAATATCTCTTTTATATTTTATGTGTTCATGACACAATTACATGGAATTTCATTCTAAAATGTTAAAATAATCTCAAATCTAGTAATCTCTCTAAGTTGGTATTACATAAATATTGATAAAGAATATAACTGATCATTATATTCGATTATATTGGTATGTTAGGTTAATTCATCGGGGCTATAATGACCCAATCCATTTATATACAACATTACATCATTTTAAGCATAATTATACATCGTAATACAAGCCAGATATCGTTATGTCTAGTGTCGTGGAAGACTAGGTAGACAAAACAGAAAACATGGGGCTAAAAAACATTACTTGATTTAATCTCCATAATGATTTCATAACTTAATTTGAGCCCTTATATCTGCATAGGGTACACTGGGGAACACATGAACCTAGGGATGAGATAAAAATCCCAATAACGGATTGAACATAAGGATACCTCTTAAGCTTATGAGTTAGAAGGCCTGCCATAATAATAAAAAAGAATGGAACTTATTAGATCATATCATATATGCATGGGATCTAATAATAATGGAATTATATAAATGTGGAAGAATCATAAGACATTTCTTTATTACGTGTCAAGGATAACTGCCTATCCCATTTCCCATTTTACTACTGGTCAAGGATAATCGCCAATCTCATTTCACATCACATACCATGAGACATAACATTACCCAATTCATTGGAGTGCTATATAGGCATACCCATATCAAAATATTCATTAATATTATTTCCACATAAATAAATTTTCCACACAATTAATCATACATAACATAGGAGTACCCATGGAATGAATTAGGTACCACAACCATGACATAAATCATAACAAAGGGCCATATCCTAAAAGTTTCTATGAATGAATAAAATTGTAGATGTACATTCAATAAGAATATATCACGGTACATGATTTCGAAAAGTGGTGACAACTTGTAAGAAATTTAATTGGGAAATTTTAGCATTAAAACATTTTTTGTGGTTTTAAGGAAAACACTATAGAGATTTTAAGATAGAAAATGGAAAAAAATTATATAAAAAAAGAAGTTACCCTAAAAGGTATTAATAATAAAAATACCAATTTTAAAATGTAAATGGTTGTTTAAAATAAAAAATATTGTGCACTTGAAATTGGGTAAGAATTCAGGAAGTTCCCTTATAAAATGATTGCTTATCAGGTGGTATCGAGGTGAAAATCACTAAAAAAATGTATATCCCCATGAGAGAATGAGGGATGTATTTTTCAACATGAGTTTGGATCATATAAAAAGTATGTATAAGTTTTAAATAAAATAAAAATATTACTTTATTTGGGTAAAAATAATGATTGATAAACCCGAAAGAGTAAAGGAGGTTCTGGTAGAATTCATTGCAGATTATTGTCATGGAATCAGGTGTACCTAAAATGGATTTTTTTGAGATAATGGGGTTTAAAATAACATATAAATCATTATTTATGTATGGTTAAGGTTCTATATAATTCCACATCAGTGGGGATCGCACATAAAATGGAAAAACATAGGGGATAATCTTTAAATAAAAGTGATATAGGGAGGATCCCATAACTTAAATCTGTTGGTGTTATCCGATTTTTATTAAAGACCTCAAAAATAAATTATGTTTATTAATTTATAATTACATAACCCCTTATATATTTAATTGGTTTATTATAATCATTTTACATTCATTCATAACTGTATTGATTGGTTACGAGGTTCAGTTTCATTGTTCGGGCTCGTTTGTTTACATGATTTAATGACTAGTTCCCTTATATTTATGTTTTGATAAACATCTATGATGAAATTGGTTTCCATAATTTAAGTTATATTATATTATTTAATATCTTATAGATTAAAATATTTTAAATTAAATTTTTTTACACAGTGTGAAGTCGAACAATTAAATAAAACCAAAGTGAAAACTGTTTTTGATAATTAGTGGGTTTGATTACAAAGAACATGTTTTCATTTATAAATTAATACCACTTGTACATGAAGATTACAGGATCAAAATAGGTTGTATTACATATATATAATATGGTTCTACTATAATAAAAATAGTCTCATGACCATATTTAAGGATCATAATATAAATTTAGAAACTGTTGTCCTCGAATGTGCTAAATTAGCACATCTCAAACGGTGCTTTCATTCCATTCAATTAAAAGGACGGAAAAATAGAGAAGATTATTAAATATAACATTATCATGAAAACATTCCAGAAAATGTATGTTAAATGTGTTATCATACTATTTGGGTGAAGGGAGGTGAGGAATGAAACAAAACAAAAAGAATATAAAAGAAAAGATGGAATTGGAAAGAAGAATTTACCTCTTGAAACTTCCTTCTTTGAGAACCTCTTAATAGAAGAGGTTCGGCTATTTTGAAGCGGCTTGAGTCTTTTGGACGTGGTAGAGGAGGTTTGGGAGAGATTTGGGCAGTATAATGGCAACACACAAGGCTTGAGAGGAGTGAAGAGAAGATGTAAGAATGGGTGATATTTTATAGTGTAGGAGAGGAGGGTTTTCATAATTTTTTAATCATTAGTTTATTATTTATTCACAAGACAAGGAATAATAATTATTAAATGACCAATAAAAGTAATAAAATCATGATACTTCGAACAAATTGGGCATACATCAGCATATCATCATCAATGACTCAAATAATCCATTACTTAGCATTTATTATGAATTATCAGATTTTACTATTCAAAAAAAATTCTGGTATTTTGTGAAAATTCGAAAAATCCCCAATATCCATTTTTTCACGTATAGAATCCAAAAATAGATTCTATTTTTCGAAAATAATTTTTTAAATATGATTAATTTTATATTTAATTGAAATCCTAAATTATTATTAAAACCCAGTATTAAAACATTCATTTTATTATTCTAAAATACAGGTACATCATAATTTCTCTGGAATATTATTTTAATACTATAATATATAAGGTTACTATTCATTTGGGTATATCACTATTCATAAGGTTACGTGAAATTTTCTGCCAATTCACATTGGCCTGAGAGTACAACGTGTTATTACTAGACCTTAACCGACATCCCCAAGATGCCAAAGGCTGGAAATAAATGCCGAAGGGTTTCAAATACAAGTTGGTTGACAATTTACCCTTTAAGAAATTACACCTAAAACAACCAAGAGAAACCAAAAAATCAATATATGATGCATGAAAAAATGAATGTGAACTAAACAACTTCAATTGTGTCAAACCAGAATAAGTACACAATAGCAGAATTCAAAACCAAGCTTCAATGTACATAACAGATGAACAACTCAAGACTCTCAAAATACAAACTGACTCAGTGGTCCACATGCTCGAAGCTCTACAACTTCTCCCATGCTTCCCCACTAACCAATTACAATAAGATTATTTACATTTACCTGTATCCCGGAACACTACATCTAAAGAAGTACCAATGTGATAATGTAGGGGTGAGTATAATACTTAGTAGGCTTCCCAAATGTCTTCCCAACTCACGCCACTAGGATAAAAGAGTTAGAAACATTTATATAAAAGTAGTTTATGTAAAACATTTTCCCGAATGCAGGTTATAATTAAATATAAACATGTTTCCCAGAACCACTTATAACAAAAATCCTTCAATGAAAATGATACCAATTTTTCAGTGAGTTATTTTTTCAGAAAAATAACTAAATATGCTTTAGAACCATTTTAGAAGCATCCAATTTTGGCATACCATCCCATTTCCCAACCCATGAAACAAACCATGCATGCTTCGTTATGACAGTTCTATACACATTTATTATTTCTCGTCAATCTACCATGTCGTCAAAAGGTAATTTTTTCCCATGTTCCATTACTCCATTGGCATCGAGAACATGGTCATATTTCAACCAAGCCTCAGATATATTGTTACTATGAGCCATTAAATGTTTGGCACTAAGCACAAGGCCATATTTCATCAAAGCCTCGTACATGCAACATGAACACACACGAAGTATGTCAATCAATCATGCCAAAACACCCTTTCAAAAAAAACACCATTTTATTGAAAACCATTTCCACCAAAACCATTTCAATGAAAAACCATTTCAATTCCAATCCAATTCAATAAAACTCTCTCTTTATTGAAATCTTAGTCCATAAAAACCATCACAACACCAAACCATTTCAATTCCTAACTATTTCAATAAAACTTCCTTTTCATTGAAAACTAATTCCATCAAAGTCATTTCAATCTCAGAATATTTCAATAAAACTACATTTTTATTGAAAACCTATTTTTCATCAAACCGTTGGCAATTTCAGCAAATCCAGAATTTAAAATCGTCATTTCAAATTCAAGAATACAAATCTCTTGCACAACAATTCACCATGATTTCACAATTTCACTTAAACCATAAATCATCACTAAAAAAGATTTTTTCTATGAATTTCAAAATCAATTCAATTCAGATAACCCAATTTGAAACTATTGAAATCAGTTCTAATAAGAGGAGTCGAGATTCAAGCCTCATACCTTTAGGGTTTCAACGGAAACCACAACGAATGAAGAACACACCAGAAAACAAGTTTTCGTCTTCAAAACCCAGTCATAGATCTCTTCTCCTAGAAAGAACAAGAGTAAATCTCATCATATTTGGCATCCAAACACTTAGAACTACCCATAATGGGTGTAGATCTATGAAACAGAGAGAAGAGGAGAAGCATATCTAGGTAGATCTAAGAAACCGAACAAGAACGATGAAGAACAATCACATACATCAAAAATACGACTTCAATTCACCAAGAGAAGCCTTTAGATTGCCTCTGGAATGATAGGAGAACCCTATTTGACTATAGGGGAAGAAAAATCACAAGTTAGGGCTGAATAGGATGAAAATGATCAACTAAGAGGCAAAAACGCGTGAGATCCACCCTTATAGGATCTCGTTTAAGTGGCCGCACATTTTTTCGCAAGGTTAAACAAACTATTTGCTAACCGTGTGTTATCCACTGCATTGGCAGACCCTCCACACACGGTTTGGCCACGTGGTTAGTCAAACCGTGTGTCTCCTGTCCAGATTCTACTGCACCCATGAACAACAACGCATGGTTTTTCTGCACGGTTTAGACAAACTGTGCGCCTTCCGTGAAACATCCCATTTGCCTCAATACTTCATTCAAAATTTCCTCGAATGTCTCATCCATCACCATTAACATTAAAATAATGAAATTCATCTTATAAGGGTTGGATATTATAATCTAGGGGTACTAAATTCTCCCCACCATTCGGCTTTCTATCTTCAAAAAGTAGAAAACCTTCACCAAACTGAATGATTTCTGACCACTGCTCTTTCATTTCCATTTCACATTACCGCATCTATTCCTAAATATGACCATGCTACCATAAAATCCACACTAGGCTGATACTTTTTCCACATAAGATATTCTCTTTCCTATCCAAAATCTGTATAGGGATATGTATTAATGAATCATTGGGCTCTATGTCAACGTGATCCCATCTGATCATATGATCATGATCAGGATGATACTTTTTTCATCTGAGATACATGGAACATATTAAGCACTAAACTGAACCATAGTGGTAATTCCAACCTATATGCCACCTCTCAAATCCATTAAAGTTTCTCAAAAGTTCCAATTTATCTTGGAGAAAACTTTCCTTGAATCCAAAATCGATGATGTCCTAGCCTTAGAGAGATCCTCAAGAAGAAATAATGACCCATAATGAATGAAAATAGTCTTCAACAATGATCTGCATAAGATTTCTAATGACTCTGAGCTCTCTCCATCCTTTTTCTAATCAACTAGATTTTCTCTGTTGTTTCATGGACAAGGCTTGGCTCGAATATTGAGGATTCCCCCTATCCCACCAAGCATAGTGGAGAACGACAAGGATGCCCAGCTAATGCTTCAAACGGAGCCATGCGTATCGATTCTTGATAGTTGTTATTGTATGAGAACTCCAATACGGGTATATGATACTCTCATGAGCAACTGAAATCCAATACCAAAGACCACAACATGTCTTCCAACGTTTTTATTGTCTGTTTGAATTGCCCATCTTTCTGAGGAAGATATGTCGTTCTCATAGTGAAATAAATTCAAAGGGCTTGTTGTGATGATTTTTAGAAACGAGATGTGAACATCAAATCTCTTTATGAGATTATAGAAACAAGTACACCACTCCTCTTTACCACTCCTTGAATATATATTTTTGAATTCCCCTCCACCGTATGAGTATCACAAATAGGGATGAAATGGGCTGACTTTGTTAGATGATCCACTATCACCCAAATGATATCGTGTAACTAAAAAATTCATGGAAGACCTATAACAAAGTCCATTGCTATCTGATCCCATTTCTACACTAGGATGAACAATGATTGTCACATACAAGCTTGTCTCTACTGCTCTGCTTAATCTGCTGACATGTTAAGAACCACGAGACAAATTCAGCCACCTTCCTTTTCATACTGCTCAACCAAAACTGTGCATTCACCACCTTATACATCGTCTGTGTTCCTGGATGTACAACCCATCTTGAATAGTGGAATGCATGAAGGATTTGTTCTTGAAAAACTATAGGTACTAACAATTGATCTCTAAAATAAAAAACTGAACCCCCATCAAGCTTCCAAACATCAATGGTCTCTCCACCATTGAGTTTTGAACTTAAAACCAAACATTCTACTTCAGATGATTATGCTTCTTTGTTCATATTTAATAGATCAAGAACAAGCATAGTTGAAAAGAAAACTGCAACATCACATCTGTCTTCACATTCCAAATTCATGTCGGCTAAGACAAATATCAACTGCCATTCATCTTATGCTTCTTCTAGAAACAAAGTATATGAAATTCTACTCAATGCATCCACCAATGAATTTCCTTTCCGTGGTGTGTACATAATGTCATAGTCAAACAATTGTAGATACTCTATCCACCTCATTTTCCATAGAGTCAAATCTCATTGTGATAAAATGTTTTTTAAGCTTTTGTGATCTGTAAACATGGTAAATTTCTCTACAAATAGATATTGTCTCCATGTTTTCAAACATGCACGAATTAGCTAACTCCAAAATCATGTGTTGGGTTATTCTTCTCAGGTACCCACAACTGCCTTGAAACATAAGAAACCACATGGTATCGTTGCATGAGAACAAAACCCAACCCTGATCCTGAAGCATCACAATAAATCACATACACCTATCCTGATTCTGGTACAATTAAGATAGGTGCTACTGTAAGCTGAACTATTAGTTCCTTGAAGGAATTCTGACATTCATCAGTCCATTGGAATGGAGCATTATTCAATGTCAGAGCTGTCATTGGTGAAGCTAGTTGTGATAAATCACGGACAATGTGTCGGTAGTAACCAACATGACCAATAAAAATTCATATCTTGAACACATTCTTCAGCGGTTTATAAGAGATAAAGGCTTCTATCTTTTTAGGATCAACAGAAACAACTTTATTAGAAATGACAGGGCCTAGGAAATGTACTTCCTGTATCCAAAAATCACACTATGATAATTTGGCACACAAGTGATGATCTCTCATGATTTATAACACAGTTTCCATGTACACCTAATGATCAGCCCTTATTTTAGAATTGACCAAAATGTCATCCACAAATACCACAACAAAAGAATCCCAATATTTTTTAAATATCTGATTAATCAATTCCCTGACTACTACGGGTGCATTTGTTAAACTGAAAGGCAATACTACATATTCATAGTCTCCATATCTACTCTTGAATGTTGTATTTGGAATATCATCCCTCTGAACTCGCAATTGGTGATATCCTGATTGCAATTAAATCTTGGAGAACAATTGAGATCCCCTTAATTTATTGAAAAAATCATCATTGCGTGGATGTGGATATCAATTCTTTATCATAACATGGTTATGCTTATGATAATCAACACACAATCGAAGAGTTCCATCTGATTTTTTCACAAAGAAAATCGGTGCTACCCATGGAGATGTACTTGGTCAAATAAACCCATTTCTTTCAAGCTCCTCTAACTACACATTAAATTCCAAAAACGTGGTTGGTATTATCCTATAAGATGGAATGGAAATAGGACTGGTCCCCAAAAATAGATCAATCGTAACCTCCACTTCTTTTAAAGGTGGTAACCAAGAGAAGTTGTTAGGAAAGACTTCAAGAAATTGATCTACAAAAGCTGGAAAACAATATTCCTCAATCTATTCCATTGATGCCAATGTCAAAGCATCCAATTGGTAAGATATAGTTCTGACCATTGGTGCTAACAAGCACTTTTCACCCTTCTTTACAATCCTCTATCCTCTAAAGAGATGCTCGATGCTGTCCTTAGTCATGAAACTAACTATTCTCATATAAAAGTTTATTCAAACCTTGAACGTTGTCATCCAATCCATAACCAGGATTACATCATAGACATCCATCCCCAATACTACGAAGTCCCATTTTAACTCAGCTCCATCAATAATTATAGCACATGCTCTACACACAAAGGCTTGAAATTCAATTTCACCAAGTGAAGTTTATATTTTTAAAACAGAAGGCATCATTTCCAGTTTTAAACATAGCAAGTCAAAAGCATGAGAATCAATGAAGGAATGTGATGAAATTGTATCAAAAAACACTAGATCAAAGGTAGATTTCAAAAGAATCATTCCTATTAATGTAGATGGTCCAGCCTGATCATCGACAGTCATCTGCTCAGCTCCATACAATTTATTCTTCACTATATTGTTTTCTTTGTTTCCTTGTTGAAGTTTCCCTGGCTGAGGAGTAATGGTATTTCTAAAATCACCATGGATAGGACTATCCTGTTTGAAGAGACTGATTCTACTGTCCTTTTCTAGTGGAAGCATACAAAGCTTGCGACAATTGAGAAGTGTCTCAAGCAGCTGAACTTGGAGCACTGTGACAATAGTGCAGAAGTTGTCCCATCCTTTTACAATTATGACAGGCTCTAGGTTGTTCCGAATAGTCCCGCTTTATGTGGTCTTACAAACCACACTGAAAACAACCTTATTCCCTCTGGGGTCATGGAGGAAGGTTCACGGATCCTGCCATCTGGTTTTGATTTTCACTTGCACTGTGGAAATAGGTGTCCATTTTCCTCTTGTTCCTAGCGGTTGAGTTCACACCATATATTGTAGCTATCATCAGTCCTCCTCCTATCAATCTCGAGATATCACACTCAACAACAGTCACTATGTTCACTATTTATGTATAATTTGTAATAAAAAAACTGATATCTTTGATCGAATCTCTTTCCTTAGCCCCGATTAGAAGATGTGTTCCTTCAAGGATGAACATGACGTAACCTCTGGTGAAAAACCGACTAAATTAATGAACATAGACACATACTCTGTGATAGAGATGCTCTTTTGTTTTAGGCTGAAAACATCCGTTGTTTTCTAGATTTTGAACTTTTAATGGTAGAATTTTTTTTGATCAATTCATCAAAATCAACCCATGTAAGGCCTTCATCTAATTTAGCATGCACCACTAAATACCACCATTGACGTGAAAGATCGTCAAGAATATATATACTCAAAGTGACATTGAGTACCAATGGTGTGCCGATGAAATCTTTGATACGATTCATCCTACATAGCCACACCTCCGCCTTTTCTGGTTCAGCATCACCCCAAATGTTTGGTGGATTCTGCTTCATGAACTGGATGGTATGATCCACATTCCTCATGTCATTCCTCCGGTTCCCCTTATCCACAACATGAAAAGCCTGGAAAATAATCTGAACTAGCTCTTTTTTTACTAGTGGTTCAGGTGGAACCACATTCTCCCTAGCTTCTTTGGGATGGTTTCAACGACACCTACCAGGTGACATTTTCTAAACCAACAACATCCTCCATCTATCTCACTCTCTAGGAACTGATGGATTAGAATTTCAAATTCTATCACATCAACCATGTCATCATTGTTTTTAAAAACATCCTTTTTCTATGATCGAGTATTTTTTAAAACATTCAACAAGAATTTTTGAAAATAAACCCATTTTCAAAATATAACTTATATCATATTTACAAAATAATTCACATAAATCAATTTCTGCATTTTTCTATTCTAAAATTCTCACCTTGCAGAAAATCATAATTCATTCATCACATTAAGATATGTAATCCTAGTGGGAATTCATTATTCTACAATTCATTTCATGCTCATCTCATTGGCTAAACCCATGACAATGATATTTCCAACATTCTGAAAGTGTATCCTAAACACTTATGTACCCAACACCCTGTTAACCTAAAGTTCAACATAAACGGGTTAGTTATGTCCTTTTATGATATACATTTCATGTTCCGACAATCCTAATTATGTCTAAGATTTCGACCCAATGAATAGTCTAGATGAAATTCCAACTCCAAGTCTAGGAACATCAACAACTACTTGTTTCGTAGGGACCGAACAGTTTTATACCATTTGTAATGACCTGCCAATTCTCATTGGATTGAGAATACGATGAGTAATTTCTAGACCTTAAGCGACATCTCCAAGATGCCAAAGGCTAGAAATAAATGCCGAAGGGTTTCAAATACATGATGGGGGATGATTTACCCTTTATGAAATAACCCATAAACTAACAAAGTATAACCAAACATTCACTATATGATGCGTGAACAAATGAATGAAAACTAAACAATTTCAATTATGTCAATCCACATCAAGTACACAACATTGGAAGGCCAAAATATGCATAAAAGTACACAGTAGATGAACAACTCAAGTCTCTCAAATTCCACCATGACTCTGGGCTCCACAAGCTCCAAGCTCCAAGAAATCTCCCAAGAATCACCAGAAACCACTAAAAATAAGATGCTTTACCATTACCTGTATCCTGGGACATGACATCTCCAAAACCACTATAGGGCCAACACATGGGTGAGTTTAAAACATAGTAGGTTTCCCCAATGACTTCTCTACTCACTCCACTAGGATAGAAGAGTTAGCAAAATTTATATAAAAACATTTTATGTAAAAAAATTCCCCGAAAAGAGTTAATAACTAAATATAAACAAGTTTCTCAAAACCACTTATAACCAAAAGCATTCAATGCAAAAGTAACCAATTATCCAATGAGTTATTTTTTCAGAAAAATAACTAAACAAGATTTAGAACCATTTTACAAACATCCTCTCTTGGCATACCCAACCATTTTCCAACCCATGCAACCAACCATGCATGCTTCATTATGATAGTTCCATACTCATGAGTGGTTTCTCGTCGATCTACCAAGTAATCACAATATAATTGTTTCCCATGTTCCATTAAGCCTTTGTCACTAAGGAAAAGGTTATATTTCAACCATTCCACGTACATATAGTTACCATGTGCCATTAAACATTTGGCACTGAGCACAAGGTCTTATTTCAACCAAGCCTCATACATGAAACATGAACACACATCACATATGCCCAACTATCATGCCAAAACAACATTCAATAAAAACAAATTTTTATTGAAAACCATTTCCATAAAAATCATTTCAATGTAAAACCATTTCAATTCCAAATCACTTTAATAAAACTCCCATTATATTGAAAACCAATTCCATCAGATCCATCACAACACCGAACCATTTCAATTTCCAAAAATTTCAATAAAACTCTTTTTTATTTAAAACCAATTCCATAAAATTAATTTCAATCTCAAATCATTTCAATAAAACAAATTTTTTATTGAAAACCCATTTTTCATCAAACCATTTACAATTTTAGAAAATCCATAATTTAAAATCATCATTTTAAATTCAAGAATCTAAATCACTTGCACAACAATTCACCATGATTTTAGAATTTCACTAAAACCATAAATCTCCACTGTGGGAGATTTGTTTTATGCTTTTTTACAATCAATTTCATTCAAATAACCAAAATAAAAACTAGTACAATAAATCATTACAAGAGGAGTTGATAGTTAAGCATCATTCCATTAGGGTTTTGACAAAAACCACAACGAACGAAGAACGCACAAAAAAACCAGGTTGCTTCTTCAAAAACCAACCTTAGATCTCTTCTCCTAGAAAGAAAAAGACCAAATATCATCATATATGGCATTGAAACAATTATATATATCCATAACTGGGGTAGATCTATGAAAACGATAGAAGAGTAGAAGAATATCTAAGTAGATCTAAGAAACCGAACATGAGCAATGAAGAATGATCAAATATCTCAAGAATCCATCTTTGATTCACCAAGAGAAGCCTGTGGATCGCCTCTGGAATGATGGAAAGACCCTATTTGACCTTAGAAGATGAAAAATCCCGAGTTAGGCCCACATAGAAGTAAAATAGAGCCACATAGAGGTACAAACGCATGATATCCACCTTTATAGAATCTTGTCTAAGTGGTCAGATGATTTGCACACACGGTTAGACAAACCGTGCGCTAACCATGAGTTAGCCACTATCTTGGTAGACACTTCATTCATGGTTTGGATGAATGTTTAGAAAAATTTTGTGTCGCCCATGTGGAAGATACTGCCCCCAAGACCAACTATGCATGGTTTTGCAGCACGATTTAGAGAAACTATGTGACATCCGTGCGACTTCCCCTTTGCCTCAAAACATTATTCAAAGTTCTCCTAAATCTCCCATTCATCAAACTTAACATTAAAAAATTAAAAGCATCAAGTAAGGGTTACATATCGAAAACTGGGGGTACAACAATATGTTACTATTCATAAGGATAGGTTACTATTAACCAAAAATTTTGTTTTTCTTATCGGTCTCGTAATAACATACTGTTTATAACCGTGAATGTTAGATTTTTTAAATTCCAAACACATAAGCGAAAGAAATATGTTTAAAGGTCACATATCACAATGTTTTTCATTAAGTTTCATTATCGTTGGAATTTATGACATACTTATGAGAATGGAATTTCTATTGAAAAACATTGGGTCGTCACATTCTCCCCCTTATGAAATTTCACCCTAGAAATTTCATTTTATATTATATGACATAAACAAGTGCAGATAATTATTCTTATTTTCCTATTATGGTTCCCATGTAGCTTCTTCAAATGTTTGGTTCCTTCACAACACTTGGACAGGGGTGGGATGTCTTGCTGTGTAGAACCTTATCTCTTCCGTCCGGAATCTTCACTGGTGGGTCATCATAATAGAAATCATCTTACACTTGAACCTCCTCTGAGTTCAATACATGTGAGGTATCATCTATTTACTTCCTCTGTTGTGATATGTTAAACACATTATGATCTAGATCCATATTTGGTTGATGTGAAATCTGATAGGACACGACTGCTATAGGATCAAGGATCTCAAAGGTGCCAATGTACCAAGGACTTATTTTCCCATTCTTTCCAAAACGCATGAATATCTTCCATGGTGATATTCTAAGGATGACTTTATCTCCATCGTCAAAATCCATGTCCCTTCGATGGCTGTGAACATAGCTCTTTTTTCAACTCTGAGCAAGTTTGAGGTTTTTTGGATGTCTTGAACCTTCTCTGACATCTCTTGCACAAGATCGTGTCCAAGTAACATTCGTTCTCCAACTTCACCACAACAGGTTGGAGTTCTTAATCACATTCTATACTGAGCATCACAAAGAGCCATCCGAATACACGAGTGGATGTTATTGCTATATCAGAACTCAACCAGTGAGATATGTTGATCCCATCCACCTTTTAATTCTAGAGAGCATGGTCATAGCATATCTTCATGACCCTGAATAGTCTATTCAGATTGGCCATCAGTTTGGGGATGACAGGCTGAGATGACATTTAATTTAGTACTCAAAGCATGTTAAAGGCTCCTCAAGAATTTAGATGTGACCCTTGGATCACAATCATAGAAAATTGATAGTGGAACACTATGTATTCTCACCACATCCTTCACATATATTTTTAATGTTTTTCAAATGAGAGGCCATCCCAAATAGTGCTAAAATTGGAATTATTAGTGAGTTGTTCAACAACAACCCATATCACATTATTTATCCTCGACCTCTATTGGAGACCTGTGACAAATTCTGTAGTGACATTCTCCCATTTCCACATGGGTATAGGGAATGGATGCATCGTCCCTTTCATTTTTTGTCACTCTACTTTAACTTGCTGACATACCAAGAACCTTGATATAAATTCGCCAATCTCCTTCTCCATGTTATCCCACTCGAAGTGTTCTTGGAGATTACATTACATCTTGGTACTCCGAGAATAGATTGATAATGTTGAGCTATGTGCATTGTATAATATCACTGTCTTTATCCCAAGTGATGACGACACAAAAAGTTCTGTTCCAAACCAAGTCACACCATCTTCGTTGATATGGAACACTTCCAGCTTCTCTTCCTTTACTGCATTCACCCTCTTTTGTAACTCTACATCATACCATTGTGGATCCTTAATCTTCTCTTGAATGGATGGTGTCACAATCATTTGGGTATGGTAGGATGTATCCCCTTTCCTTATGATTTATAAATCCATTTATGCATATCCATAAAATATAGGGTATTTCTCAATTCATAATATAGATAGAGTATCATGTTAATTTCCTCTTAGAGCATCAGCTACATTGTTAACCTTTACAGGATGATAGTGAATACGACAATCATAAACCCCGATTAGCTCTAACCATCTATTTTGATGCATGATGAGATCATTTTGTGTGAATATGTACTTTGGGATCATATGGTCGGTTTACATGTCACACTTCTCACTATAAATGTATTTCCTCTAGATCATCAAGGAAAAAATCAGGTCTTTAAACTCTAGATCACGTGTCAAGTAGATCTTCTTGTTGATCTTCAACTACTGTGATGCATAGTCTATCACATTATAATTTTTCCTGAGTACACAACCCAAGCCTTTTGTTGAAGAATCACTGTATATGACAAAACATTATCCACTTTTTGGTAATGTGAGTACATGTGCAGTGATCAACCTTATCTTTATCACCTTGAAGCATACCTCACATTTTTGTATGCAAAAAAACATTACCCCATTCTGTGCCAACATGGTCATCGGGTTTGAAAATCATGAATGTTTCTTCATAAATCATCATTAAAACCCATCTAGGCACATAAATGATATGGATCTCTATTACAGATGTTGGCCTGGGCCACTCTTCAATTCCCTTCATGTTAGAATAGCCCACAGATATCCATTTGTTGGTGATAACATGACCCAAGAATGATACCCCCCCCCCATCCCGAACTCACATTTACTATACTTCGAATACAACTTCTCCCATAGCAATGTATTTAACATAGTATTCAAATGCACCTCATGATCCTCATTTCTTTTCGTGTATATCATAATATCATTAATAATGACTACCAAAAATTTTTCATGGTAATTTTTAAAGACTCTATTCATTAAATCAATGAATATTTCTGGAGCATTTGTGATTCCAAAGGGAATCACTTTTAAGTCATAATGTCTATAACTCTTTCAAAAGGAATTCTTGGGAATATCTTCATTCCTCACCATTAATTTATGATATCCTAACTGAAGGTCCACCTTATAGAAATAACTGGCTCCATGAAGCTGATCGAACAAGTCATCTATCTATGGTATGAGATACTTGTTCTTTATCATGATTTTATTTAGCCCACGATAATAAATATAGAGGAACATTGTTCCATCCTTCTTCTAAACGAAGAGGGCAGGAACAACCCAAGGTGTGGAATTCAGGCATATAAACCCTTCTCCATATTCTCCTGCAACTATTTTTTCAGTTCGTCTAGCTCTATGGTGGCCATTATGTAAGGTGTCTTTGATATAGGCAATGATCCAAGAATTAGTTCAATTGAGAAATCAAACTCCCCGTCAAGTGGAAGAACTTGAAACTCTTCAGGGAATACATCATTGTAACCCCTCACTATTGGCCTGTCCTCAAGCATAATTCTTTCCTTTTCCTCAATCATTTGAGTTATAAATTAATACTATAAAGGAAACAATATCCACAGTTGAGTGGAAGATTCTAAAAGAGACTCATATTCCGCATAATATATTAAATGAATCCGAGGATGATTCGATATGTGAATAGAAATCTCCCTTTCCTGACAGTAGATGATGTTCTTGTACAATGATAGCCAATAGAGGCCCAAGATATCATCTAACTCCACTAAAGAAAGTCTGATGATATTTTCATGGAGGTTTAGTCTATAAACATTAACATGGGAGGAATTACAAACCATGGATGCAATGATTTCCCCATTCTCTATTCTCACAGATATCATTTCCTCCAAATATTGATGTGGTGTTGGAATAGTTCTACTAAAATTTCAATATTTGAAAGAATTTGTTGAACTAGAATCAAATAGTACATTTTCTATTCATGAATGAATAACTAGAGTACCAATCACCACATCATTTTCTAGTTCCACCGCAACAGTAGTGATAGTATAAGACCTTATTTATTGCCTTGGAGGTTATTGGTGATTTCCACTGATAACCCTTGACTTAGGGAAATTGTTTACATAATTCACTTGCTCCTTCCAGTTGTAACACTGCACTGCTGGCTAAGTGTTGATCTGAACCTTCCTTTCTTCTCCAACATTAGAGTGATTTTTCATATCCATTTGATAGTTCATGTCCAGAATACAAAAAATTCCACATTTGAAGAAAATCATGGTTCCCATTAGATAATTACCAAGATGCATATTCCCACAATTTTTGCAAGGGGAAAAGGAAGGCTTCTTTTCATCATGGGTTTTGTAAGATTAACCACCCATGTTATTCTCTATTTTCATCTTCTTTTCACTGGTCCCATGAGAACACTAAGAGTTTCCAAATCAAATTTCATCCTTGATGGAACAACAAATAGTATTCTCAATTCTAATGAAGTCTCGAATAGCCAAAGATTTACGTAGAATTGGCATTAGTCCACTAAAGAAGTGATCCACCTTGCCTTCGGTGTTCTTGAAAAAGGTAGAGTTATACCTTGAAAGATATTTAAATATTGCTTCGTACACCCTAATGGACTCATCTTCCTTCTGAATGAGTCTGAGAAACACTCTTTCCATCTTGAGACAAAGTGTTCGAGGAAAATATTTGTTTAAAAACATCCTCCTAAATTCATCCAAATCCATTGAATCAATTTCCTCATGGGAAATTTTATTCATGTTAAGTGTCCACCACTGATCAGCTTCCCCAACAAAATGAAGAATTCCGGTACAACCTTCTCTTCTTATGTGCACTAGAGGAAGAATAATATCTTTTTAATAGAGTTAATACATTGTTCTACGTGGAGGGGATTATAAGAGCAACTAAACACGAGAGGCCTTTGATGCATGAAGTATTATATGAAAACATGTTCTTTCCTTGGAGGAGGAGGATATTTTGCACGATTCATGTTATTATTCATAACTCGAGCCAGTTGAGAAAGTACTTTCATAAAGTTTTGAGCTCCGCTCCCATCATATCAGGCATATCATTAGGCCAATCTTCACATTTACTGTCACATTGGTTGTTGGAGCATGTACTTCTACTTCCCACCATTAACTAAGAAATATAACATATAATTAGTATTCTTTAATACTTAGATATTGTGCATAAAAAGGAATGTTTGAACATAAAAGGATGAACTCATAAATAAGAAGTACATCCTATCATGGGAATCCTTATGTTTATATATAGGTTATCCTCGATCTATTTCTTGACTAATATTCTTATGGGATTTTTTTGTCCCTTAATAATGGTTTGTACAATGATCATGAAACTACCAAAGCATATCCCCCAGAAGATTCATAACCAACAGTGCAACAAGGCCCGTTGTCATGTACCTAGATACCTCAGGTCAATCTCGAAACATTTTTTTTGAGTTTAAACACCTAGGTAAATTTGTGCTAGAGCTGTCTCTATTGGATCGTATCCAGATAGGGATATATTTCCTTGATAAACCACATACTATATAAGTAAATATAAATTATGGATGTTTTATTATAATTCGTATCATCTATAAGGTTCCCACTAGGGTTATCAATTATTAATATCCAAAAATAAATAGACCATCCTCTAATACCAACTATTGCGAACCATTCATTTTATATATAACATTACATAATTTTAAGAATAATTATACATCAGAGTAAAAGCCATGGATCATTAAGTCTAGTTTTTTGGAAGACTAGGTATATATAACATAAAACACGAGGATAAAAATTATATCTTTATTTAATATACATAAATAGCTCCTAACTTCCTTTTAGCCCTTACATCTACATAAGGTACTTTGGGAACACATGAACAAAGGAATAAGCTAAAAGGCCGAGTAAGAGAATGAAAATAAGGATACATCCTAAGGACATGAGTTAGAAGACCTGACATAAGGATATCAAGGCATGGAACTTATGAAAAAATATCATATAAGAAGATGATCATATAGACATGGAATCATATAAATGTGGTAGAATCGTGATACATTTCTTTAGTATGGGTCAATGATAACATCCAATCTTGTTTTCCATTTTTGTTTGTGTCCAGGCGAACCGTTATTCCCATTTCACATCATATCTCATGAGACTTAACATTACCCAATGTGTTGGAGCACTATCTAGGTGCACCCATCTCAACATTTTCAGGAATATTCTTTATATATAAATAATCTTTCCATACCTATAATCATATATAATCAACCATACTTAAATAGAATGGCACCCACAGAATGAATTATGTACCACAACCCTAACATAAATCACTACCAATTGGAATATCAAGAACATTTCCATGAATACAAGGAATAATACATGGATATTTAATAGGTATATTTCATGGTACGTGATTTTAAAAAGTATTGACAGATTGTAAGAAATGTATTCGGTATATTTTATCATTAAAACATTTTCTGTGGTTTTATGGAGAATACTATAGACCTTTTAAAATAGAAAAGGGAAAAATCTTTTATATAAATCCATAAGTTAACCCATAATGTTTTTATAATGAAAATAATGACATTATAAGGACAATTTTTTCTCAAAATAGAAGATATAGTGCACTTTAAATCGAGTAGGAATTTGGGTTATTGCCTTAAAACATGATTTCTTATGATGTGTTATCGAGGTTAGAATCACAAAAAAAACTTGTATATCCCCAAAAGAGAATGGGGGAAGGATCATGGAACCTCTTTTTAGAGAATATAAAATGTATTTAGAAGTTTTACATAAAATTAAAAGGAAACTGTAATTGGGTAAAAATAAAGATAGTGAAAATCGAAGGAGTAAAGTAAGTTCGGGTAGAAATCATTACAGATTATTGGCATGGTATCAGGTGAACCTAAAAAAGATTTATTTAGAGATAATGGGGTTTATAATAACATATAAATCATGATGGAATTATGGGGAATGTAACAAATAATAATCCATCAATAAGGATAACTCATTAAATGGAAAAACATAGAGGTAAATCTTGAAAGAAAAGTGAAATGGGGAGGATCCCTTACATTAAATCTATTGGTGTTCTCCAATTGTTATTAATGACCTGAATAAACAAATTAGGATTAATAATTATTAATTACAAGGAAACATTATGTACGTTATTTGTTTTGTATAATAATTTTATAATCATTCATAATAGTTTTGACTGGTTATGAGGTTAAATTTCATTGATCGGGCTCGTTTGTTTACATGATTTTAATAATCGGTTCACTTATATTTATATTTTGATAAACATTTTAGATGAAAGTGGTTTTCCATAATTAAAGTTATATAATATTAGTGAAAATAAATTAGGTTTAGTGGTTTTAAATTTAATTTGGTTACATAGAGTGAAGTTGAACTATTATATAAAACCAAAGTGACAACCTCTTTTGTTAATTAGTGGGTTTGATTAAAAATAACATGTTTTGATTTAAAAATTCATAAATTTGAACAATAAAATTATAGAATCAAAATAGTATATATTAAATATAAAATGGTTCAAAAATAGAATACATGGTTTCATGACAATATTTAATGATGATAATAGAAATTGGTCAACCATGGTCCTTTATTGTGCTAAATTTGCACATCTCAAATGGTGTTTTCATTCATTTGAAATAAAATGTGGTGAAAGGAGAGAAGATAATGAAATATACCATTAGCATAATAACATTATAGTACATGTATTTTACTGAAGTTATCATACTATTTTGGTGAATAGAGTTAAGGGATGAAAAAAAATGAAAAGAACATATATGAAAAGGAATTGGAAAGAGGAATTTACCTCTTGAAACATCCATCCTTGATAAGCTATTAAAGGGATAGGTTTTGTTATTTTGAAGAGTCTATGGGATATTGGACATGGGGGAAGATCCTAGGGCGAGATTTAGGAATAATATTGGCATGAAACAAGACTTGAGAAGAGTTAAGAGAAGATGTTAGAGTGGGTGGTATTTGTAGTGGAGGGGAAAAGGGTTCTCATAATTTTTTAATCATTATATTATTATTTCATCACATGACATGGAATAGTTTGCATTCCATGACCAAGAACAGTAATAAAACCATGTGAGTTTGATAAAATTGTTCTTACATCATCATATCATCATCAATGACTCAATTATTACATTTTTTATCATTTATTGTGATTTATCAGATTTACTATTCATAAAAAATTCATGTATTTCAGAAAAAACCCAAAAAATTACCCAAACAATTTTTCGACGAGTAGAATTCAAAAATGAAGTTAATTTTTCAAAAATTATATTCTATATATTATTAGTTTTAATATTTAATTAAATTCATTATTTATTATAAAAATCCAGTTGTAAAACATTCATTTACATATACTAAAGTAAAGGTACATCATAATTTCACTTGAATATTATTTTAATAATATATTAGGTGAGGTTACTATTCATTAGGGTATATAAATATTAATAAATTTATGTAACTATTCATAACAGTGACTTACTATTCATAAAAAATTATGTTTTTTCTTATTGGTCTCTAAATGACTTACTGATCACAACCGTGTATGTCAGATTTTTGAAATTCGAAACACAGAACTAACAAAACTCTTTTAAATGTCACTTATAAAATATTAATTCATTATGTTTTGTTTTCATTGCAATTTATGACATACTTTTGAGAAGGTAATTCCCATTGAAAAACATTGGGTCGTTATAGGGGATATACAATTACTCGCAAATTTGGTATATTTCTTCATAATAACATCATTTTCCACTCTTCAAAATTCGTAAAATTCTCTCAATGAATAGGATCATCCATAAATTTATTTGACACATATTAGATCATATTTGACTAATATAAATTCTTAAATCACTCAAAAATGTTTTTACTAAATATATAATATTATTAACGATTCATCAAATGTCAACATTCTTCATATAGATATAATATGGATTTGTATGTGCTTTTTGGTGACCCATAAAATAAAGAACATTAAAATTATTTATTTAAGATATCTACTTAAAAATTAAATAGACTAATAAAATATCATGTAATGAGTCATAAAAACATAGATATTTAAATTTTTTGATTTACACTCTAAACACAACATATCTCAAACTTAATTAATTTATTCTTCAAAAAATTAAGAGGTGTTCCCAAACAATAAAATGATTATGAGAAAACAATAAAACACCATAAAATATTTCTACAATTGTTTAAAATAATAGCATAATTAGTAGTCATTATACAGATGATTTCACACACCTCTATGATGTCTTGATTATGGATTCTGATATTTTTCGTGTTATTTCATTTTATGTATAGAAACATTTGATAAACCTATATGAGATAATGTATAATCCATTAAAACATATGTTTCATATATAAATGAATATAAAACTCCTAACAAATAAATGATTTTTGTCTCATATATTTCTAATGTATAATTTTATAATGTATCCATAAAAGTCCTTTTAATTTTAACATGGAGTCACATTCATTAAAATTCGACATCATTTATCATATTAATACACCGTCATTAAACTTCTTGTTATCTTGCCTTATTAGAAAAAAATACAAGTCATTAAAATATGTTAAAATTCAATGACCATAACTCCAATATCCTTGATATGGGGATCATTTTTACCATGGACCTGGATAATATGAATAACTTCATGATATACCAAATAAACTATTATTCTTTGTAAACTGGATAAATATATAAAATTCACATTACATTTTAAAAAATAAATTAAGCATTTTGTTTCTTTTGAGAAAAAAATTATTCATCATAATATATCCCTTTGTAATTATTAAAAATCACTTCATGGTATATTGGGGAAAGTAAAACAAAAGACTATTTTGTGGATAAATTCTTCATAGGACTAATAATTTTGAAAAATCTACCATGAATAAATAATAATAATTTATATTTCGTGTTATATAACTGAAACATGTTCCATTATATCAAATAACTAAGCCTAGTTTGGAAGAAATTAAAACAATCAAATAAATCCATATAAATAATCACATAACATTGAAGCATATCAAGGTATATTATAACAAATAGAATATTCACGTGGAAGCAATTAATTGATATCATAATGAAGGAATTAAAAATATCATAGACATGAAAAACATAGTCAATTCAATTCAATTGATAGTATAAACATATTGATATAAATCCATGTAATTTGGTTAACAGATTTCTCTCATGAGATCTGTCAATGTATTGAGGGGATATATATAAATGGGCCCCACAATCCACATACTATTTCCACTGAATTAATTATAAAATACTGGTAATACATAATCAACATAAACATTCATATTATAAAACTGAAATATAAAATTTTAATACATACCATAAAATGAAAGTATAATGAAAACACATCCCATGTTATATAGTGAATTGAAATAAAATTTTATATCCTAATTATACTAGATCATAAAACATCCATTGAATAAATATAGATAATATCATTACATCATATCTCATATTGATCATTATTATAATAATGGTTTTATATCATCAATGAATATAAATTCCATAAACTACTATGAAATCATTTTATATGAAGATAAATGTTTCAGATTAAAAATCATTTTAAACATAAATTTCATAAAACATTTTAAAAGTAGATTTCAGTTAAAATATCCAATTAAAAATTGAGATATCAAGATGGTTTTATATTTCAATTCTTGTCATACATTTTATTATAATGATTCCATTAACATATTCAATAAAGGCTAAATGGGCCTTGCTATCAAAATTACATGATGATTCCTTTAAAAACAATTTGTAAAATAAAAAATGCATTATAATTTCCCATCTAAATCATTTTTAAAATTCTAATAAAAATTAGATAAATTTTATGAAAAAATGTATTTTGGATAAATGGATTTTTGAGTAAAGAGGGTAATAATGTCAGATATTTATATAATCATAGAGAATTATTTAAAGTACCATAGAGTAAAAAAATTAACACTTTTAGTAGAAACATTTCATCAAAAACAATATAATAATAAAATAGATTGATTTTACGATACAAATAACATATAATTCTCCCAAAGGAGAAACAAAAAGAATCCATAAATATGATGATATTGTGTAATGAACCCTTAAAACATTTGTCACAATTGAATTGTATAACCCATAAATGAAACAATAATAAAAATAAACATTAAATACAAATATAATGATGAGATTCGTGAAATAAACAATAAATTGGGAATTATGTGAACCACACATGGGAGTAAGTGTTGAATATGACAAAAGGATTTTGGAATTGAAATTGTGACTAGTAACCATAACCTCTGGTTAGACATAATCAATTGCATCCAAAACTCTTCCCTAATAATTATAGGATTATTATAAATTTATTACAGAACCAAAATTATTTTTATAATTTCACTTCTTAGTTACATATATAATTCTATAATAATTTATTATCATTTCTTTTTTAACATCTCTATTAGAGGGGATGATATCTTAATTTCTCCCATATATTTTTATTTAGTGATTTATAAACATTTAATTTAACCACGGTTGCATAATTATTTTTATTTTATCCATGATATTATAAAATTTATCTTTCATTATATATTTATTTATGTTAATATATTATATTAAAAGATTTAAAATGTATTACATAGTTTATAAAGGTGGTAGGCTATACATATGCATGAACTCTACTACAGTTTATTATTATCAGATTGAATAAAATAAAAGTTAAAATTGATTATTAATTAAATAATATTTATTAATTTATATATATATATATATATTAATCAAATTCATCCTTATTATTATTCATCTAAAAATAAAATTAAATTAACTTCACATCACTAAGTGGATGATGTAATCCACAAATATGTATGAGAGACATTATTAGTTTCATATGGTTTAAAGAATTATAATCTAGATGTGATATTATATTTATAAAAATATTGTTAGATCATAAATACCACATATATTCATCAATATTAACCACACTATCATTCATGTTAATAGAATTTGAAAGAAATAAACTTTTTTTCCAAGGAGATGATTCTATGTACACACAAGAAATGTTATTATATTCCCAATAGAATTCAAATTAAGAAGGTTTTTTTAAATTAATAATAAAATAATCCAAATATTCAAAATTTATTATATACAAATCATAAATAATGAATTATATCAATCCTGTATAGGTAGTGATGGAAAATGAAATAGATTGGTTCATGATGCATTAGTCTGGCATACACAACAGTGGCATTTTTTCCCATTTGATGGAAGTGGATATGTATTTAGGTTTTCATATTAATATGAAATATTATTATTATTATCAATATTATTCTAGTTATTATATTTTCATAGTTTAATATTGTTTTATATACATGTAGTAAGAAATAAAATAAATACCAACATAATATAATTTTATATCCTCTTCAGAAATCCTATTTAAGATTATACCTAAATCCTTCTATGGTGGAACTCCAAATCAAAATAATTCATGAAGGATATTTTTTAGGAAAATATATTTGCTATTTTCTTATGGAATATCCAAACCAATGTGTTTTGGTATGCGATAAATGAGGTATAGGATGTGGCCTTCTATAATTTATAGAGGGGACACACATGAAATGCTTGAAAATATAATGTGATAACCACATTTTCATCATTAATGAAGAATAATGAATTGTTTATTATATAACAATAAATATATTGGGCTCTAAATAAAATCATTAAATGGGTTTATCTTTGTTTTCAGCCATTTTAAACCATATATTACTAGGTTGACCCCTCCTTGTATGCAAATTTCAATCAAAACCATGATAATTAAATTTTAATATTTTAACTATTCATTATGGTAAAAAAATTTGTTAAAATTATTACATAATATAAACTATATTGTTATTTGTTATGAAAACTATTTCTAAAAATTTCACTCCCAGAAGAGGTATGCATCATGCTTAAATTAAAACACATACACTATGAAAGGTATGTTTTCCAAAGGGAAAATTTTCAAAAGTGTATAACATTTTAATGTCAAAATTCAATATTAAATTTATTAAAAATACCTAAAATGCATAAATATTGATATGATTTAACTCATTTCATTATAAAAATTCTTTTAAATATATTTTATTTTTTAATATAATTTAAATGAAATTGTTATTTTAATAAAAAACATTAAATTTTACAATTAATAAACAAATTAAAAAATATTCAATTAATTCAAAAAAATTATTTTTTTGAAGAATATAATTGGAAAAATAATTCTATTTTTTGAATGAAATTTTATAAATATTTTAAAAATTAATTTATTACTATTTTCACAATCCATGACTCTTCTCTCTTTTTGAAGAAAAAAAATTTAGAATACATTTCATCTCTTTTAAATAGTTTTTTAAAACACATATATATTCATGGATTTTTTTATAATCTTTTGAACCATATATTTTATATAAGGTAATAATTGATATTCATACCCATCATCTTAATGTCTAGGTTATAATAATATTTTTAAAATAATATTATTTTAATAATTTATGGTGTTTTATTAAAACAATGTGTTGTATACATTGAATACTATAAAAGAGCTTATAGTCATTTAAAAAATATATATCATAGTGTCAAATTTAGTTAAATTATATTCGGTTCACTCTGGTGAATGTTATATACACTATTTAATGTAATGTTCATCTTTTAAAATATCATGGTATAACACAAACAATTTCAGACATTGGATTTGTTTTTTAAACCAACATATATAATTTTATATCAGTATGTGTGATAACCATTTTCCAAATTATTGATAAAAATTTCAGATTAAATATCGATGGATTATCATTAGACATAACATCATTGAAAACCATTTTATTCGCCAATTAAATGATATGAGTAACCTATTCTCAACATCACTGAGGAATTATTCAATTTTTTTCTTATTAATAATAAAATGAGTCCACTCTATGTGTGTTTGGAATTTAATTATATTAATCAAAATAGTTTGTAACTATGGTGACCAGTTTATCACATAAAAATAATGAATGAAAATTACAAAATCAAATTCTTATATTATGGTTATTTATAAAATAGATTCATCTAGAATACTGTATAGATTGTATTGACCAAAAAATACTAACAAAATCTAAATTAAACCCTTTTCACATTTATTCATAAAAAATACTCCACTATTAAAAAAATATATTAAAAAATATAGATTTATTTGTGATTGAAAATATACATTACATACATTTAATAAATTCTAAATTTTTCAGGCTCTGTACAAGGTAGGTTCTAGTATTTTACATCAATAATATGATACAATAAACTACATATAAATATTATTGTTATAAAAATATATTTTGATAATTTTTTTAAATGTATAACTTGGATAACCATTTCTAGTCACCATAAATTATTTTATTTGTAGTGAATATATCATAATTTTATACCAAATGATGTGTGATCTATTTGTTTCTTAGTTGAAACACTATTGCTAAGAGTATCAACTCCTAATATTCCTCTAATTCTCTATAATCATATCATGAGAAGTGTAACATATCCTATTAATGTCTATGATAGTATTTACGATTATCTTATTTCTTTGAGAGACCTCATTATATTGGGTTTACTTATCCACCTCTGAATTTATTGATAATTCCATTATTCATTCATGAATGTACTTCCCCACAAATTCTTCAGGACTAGTATGATTTTCGATAAACTATTTGACTCTTTCATTTTCGTCCAACACAATTCATATATATTTCCAAAACCTTTTATATAAAAAGTAATGGAAATGATATTATAAATTAAAAAATCATATTTTTTGACAAATTAATATTTATTATTAATATCATATATCAATATATTATCTATTTTTTGGGTAATATATAATTTTCTTGTTTACATTTTAATGATAATTTCCTTGTATGATCAAATTTCAAGGTGTCCCCACCATATTTATTTTTAGTCTCACTGAAGTCTGAATGATAGCTAATTTTCAACTAAACATCCTTCACATTAAAATGTACAATGATATATCCCTAGAAACATTTTTAATCAATCCTTAGATCTAGATAATTTTATCTCGAATCAATAATAGATAATACTTAACAACCAAAATATTTTTTTGGAATTGTTTAGTTAATGACACATTTTACAACTTATTCTCAAGAAATCACTTCTCATTTTAATGCTAGAGACCCCATTATTTAATTTATATCTCTATGACATTAAATATGATTCCTAATGGTATAGGATATATATTTATCACCCAAAAAATTGCATGATAACCCTTATAAATTTTGATCTTTTAGTTTGAATGATAATATATCATGAAAAATATTGTGGATATGCATCATCAAATAGATCCTCAGTTTTCATAGGTTTATTGGTATATTTTGAATTTTAAAAACATCCTTTAATTTTTAATGTTTAATATTATTTTTATTTTTGTAAAAAAATGTTTAATATTTTTCTAACCTTCCATTAATATCAATTTTTTTAAATATATTTCCCATTCATCTTTTGTTAATATTAAAATCATTCATCCCAATACGTTGAGAAGATTAACATTCAGAATCAATGAAAATTTTATAATTATTATTCTATATTACTCAATAAAATTTGATCCCTCATATAAATATATTATTACATAGAAATATTTTAATTTTTATAAATATTTTATATCACAATGATAACCAAATATATATTTTTGGTTGTATTTAATTAATTTTGGACACATCCTTTTTTTCCAATTGTACAATTTCATTATTTATATTTTTTTTATAATGTAAATAAAATTTATCTTAATTTATGTGGTATTTTATCTACTCAATATAATTAACTAACCCAGCTACTGGTTGTCATTATCAATTTGTACATTCTCCCACATTACCACAAATTGTTGTTTAAAAATAATCTTAAAATTACTAAAAAATTGAATTCATTATTTGAGTTGATTAATTATATTTTATCTATAACATTAATTCCCATGAAACACCTTTTATCATTTCAATAAAACATAATCATTTCCATACATATTTTTATTTGATAATTCGATTTTTCCTCAACTTGTTGATATTATTTGACCTCCATCCACAAGACATGGTTAGATGAATTTTAATGTGATTAAATAAATATAATCATAATTTTTTAAAAAATAATATATATATATATATATATGATATTTTGGAATCTATTTTTATTGTATGGATGAAATTTATAAGAACCAAATAAATTTTAAAATAAATATTTTATATAAAATTTAATTTCTTTGAAATTTTTTTATGAAAGCAATGTAAGGTTTAAACAAATTGTTATAATATATTATTCACATAGAGTTTCAATTTGGAAGCACAATTTAAAATAAATAATTAAATTATTTGAAAATTTTAATTGAAAAAAAATTATTTGAAATAAGACTACCAAAATTATCATAAAATAAATTTTTTAGATTTTGTTAAAAATATTCTAATTTTTATTGATATTGACTAATTGTAAAATTTAAATGAAAAATGAAATTTCATTTAAATATTTTAGAATGTAAATATAAATGTTGAAATTTTTTTATAAAAAACATTTCAATTTTATTTCAATTAAATCAATTTAGTTCATTAGATGAATTTTAATGTTTAATTTTAAAATAAAAAAAATTTGTAATCATAGTACATTTTATTAAACAACACTTTCTCAGAGTGTTGGTAGCATTAATTTTATATTAACATCATCCACTTATATGAATTGAATTTTGATAAATTGTTTCCATATTTTTAATAAAAAATAAATTTATTTTCTAAAAAGGTCAATATAATTTTTGATCATACTGAATAGTGATAATAATAAATATTATTTATAATGGTTAAGTAAAAATGGATTAACCAGTTGTTAAACTATGAATCTAATGACTAAAACTTACATACAAAAAAGTCAAACACCCATTTTCTAGCCATATTCCAAACATATATCATTTCTATTTGATATTGGATCAATATTTAGGCATGTGGCATGATGGAAACATGGGAATGGATGATTCTTTTAAAAAATAACAAATGTACCACTCAACACAATTATAAAAGGCTAACTCATCTCTTATATTTACATGTCCATGAAACCTAAATGTATTATACAATACCTACCCATGTAAATTCCAAAAATCACTAAAGATAACCCATAATAATTAGTTTTTTGAAATATTAATCCTAGAATATATTTAGTAAAAACCTAAGAGGATACTCGAGGAAGATTAATGATATTAAACGAGTGTCTTTATTTTATTTATTTCACTATGTACATCAATAATTATTGAACATTTATGATATAATTAGATTATTATATAAAATATATTTTACTTTTTTCATAAAAATTTCATGAACTACTGCCACCCCACTAATAACAAATGTGTTTAGAAATCATCTTTCCCAAGTACTGTGGACTACTTCCTCATGAACCGATGTAATTCATCATTCATTACAACCTAAAATGCTTTTGTATGATGATGGATATAGATTATAATATATATATATATATATATATAATATGTAACTTTTTTAATCTCCATTTAAGAGGGGATACAATAACATCGTTTATGTGTACACCGGACTACCGCCCCAAGAATTGATTTGATTTTTTATTTCACTAACACATTCATAAAAGGTGATAAGGAATTATTTTATTATTATATGTGATATAAATTAATTAATTATGATATTCATGAAATATTAATATTCTTAAAATACAATATATATGATTTTTACCCATTTATCTCAATAAAATATTATAACATAGTTGATGTACATGTGGACTACCACCTTTATGAATAGATGTTACTATATTTTCATCACTAAATAAAATAGATGGTATATATAATTATATGATATGGTATATATGATATTATTATCATTATTTACAGGTATTATTTTACTAACCTTATTTGAATAATTAACATTTTCATATGGAAGCCTTACTCATTCGTACATACTTTCAACCATGTCAATAATCATAACATCATTAATACATCCTTTCTGTCATTAATGGTAAATTATAAAAGTTACATCGATTTAAAACACATTATAATGATCTAATTATTATTATTTTGGATAAAATGAAACTATATATAATGTAAAAAAAATATCTTTCCTGAAAAAACATATATGAGATACAAGTCAATTAAGACATTAAGAAATGAAAGTGATATTTATTATGAAATAAGATGTTATGAAAATTTATAAAAAAATAATATATGTTATTATTAATAATATTATGGTTCCTTAATATGTAAATAACATGTTAAAACTCACTTTTCCATAGGTTGAATCTGGTTATCTATAAAGTATGTATAAAGAATGAAATTTCATATAAATTTAAATTATGGTGAAAATAGTTTGTTATTATAAACTAATTAAATTTAATGGGGTGTATATACTTCCCATTTGACATATAATTTTTTTATTCATTCATAATTCTGGGTATTTTAAATATAACATTTAAATATATTATCTAAAGTGGTTATACTTGAAAATTAAAAATAGGTAAATGTTATTGTACAATTTCACTTTATTCAGTTATTTTAAACATTACCTTAATACAATACCTTTGTTATCATCATTTTTCAGTAGTCATTACAATTATCATTAAGATCCATATTTTTTAATTATGGATATTATTATTTCCTAAAAAAATTATTTACATTAGGTGTATAGTATTAATGTTATCTGATTTTCATGGAATATATTTACAAATGTGTATCTTTTACTCAGTACATAAATTTTATGAAAAAGAAAATTGATTCACGAATTAAATAGATTTTTTCATATATGAGGAATTATATGGACATATAGTTATATCTGGTAATAGAATTTATATTTCTTTTAATGCATCGATAAGACTAATGAGAAATTTTTTTTGCCAAAATTAAATGTGATTCTAAGAGTATTATTAAACTCTCATGATGATGGGTATTGATAGAATTGTGTTTCATGTGCCAAGGACTTAACATAAAATAAATAAGAATTTATATTATTGATAATTCAGTTATATTTATTTAAATTATATTTTCTGTGTAATATAATCTATAGATAAATTTCATTCTTGTTTTATTAATAAAATTTTATGTGTTTTTAGTTATTTACATTTCCAAATATTCTCTTACATTTACTATAATGCATTTAATTTTTTAAATGGGATGTGTGTTCAATTATATATCATTTTATATTGATTTTTCTTATTCATTGAAGACATATTCATCTTTACAGTACCCTTACTGAGAATTTTGGATCACCCATATTAAATTTCTTATATAGGGTAGAAGAAAAATACATCTTTGAAAAATTGTTAATGGATGAAACTCATTTTTGTTTATTTATGTATTATTTTTTATTTCCTATTTATAATGTAAAATGGATATAATGTATACATATTCTAATAAAAAATATACTAATATATGATAATATTTCTGAGTTAGTGTATCTATTCCAATGTAAAAAATAAGAGACATCCTACAGGATATTATATTCAATGTCAGTATAGTAGGTATAAGAGTAATTTTGTTAAAAAACATGAAATTAGATTAAATAAAAAAATATATTATAGAAAATAATTGTATGATATAATTTTAGGAAAATTATATAAGAACAATCAATTTTTGTACACAGAAGATATTATGTGGGGTTTCCTAGCAATGTATCCTTGTATAAAAAATTTAAGTGGACATGATATTGGATGTGGTGATAACTCTGAAATTTCACACTAAGATATTGTTTATTTTTCTTGCTACATGAAAAAATACCATTACATAGCATATTTTGACATTTCCATGTGTATGCACATGATAATTCATATGTTCATTACAAACCATTATGAAGGATTTCTATATAATGATATCCTCAGGAAAATCATGTTTCTGATTATGAGAAAAATAATCAATAAATGATTATTTATGATATGTTTTAAAAAATATTTGTAATAATACATTGTAATTTAGACATCATAAATCAATGATCTAAAATTTTTATGCCATTTTTTAGAAATTTATCCTAGAATAAGGAAGGGTATAAATAATATTTGAAAGTGTTTTAATTTCCATGTTTAATAATCCAATACTAGTGTATTTAGAAGTGAGTGTGTTATTGATCTATTAGGTAAACATAATCATATTATGTGAAATAACCTTGCATGGATTGAAAAAAATATTCCACTGTGATATTCTCCTATACTAGATAACATAATATTTTAGGGGTTCCCATAAAATTAATGGGTCTACAAATCCAGTTGTATCCATTAAATAGATTATGTCTCTTCGGATGATATTTATTGAATGGCGATTTGGTAAAAATAAATGGTGACACATGTAGTGTATTTTCTCAATGGTTGTATTGATCAATAATGATTTTTAATCAAGTAATCTAAAGTGTAAGATGAAATAGATCAAATGTAATACACTGAATTTATGGATACATTCTTTATAAAAAATTCTCAAATGAGAAACAATTTTAAATGTTGATAATATTATTTAGATTAAAGAAAAATTAATAATAAATTATTTACGTGTTTGAATACAACACTAAATGTGTAACTAAGTATCCAATGGATTTCAAACACAACCCATAGTGTATGATTGAAATTTTTTAAGATATCAAGACTAGTGTCTATAGGGAGATATTATCTTTGACTTCCTCGCCATATAACGAAATAGTTTTATTTTCCCTCTATATGATAAATTAATTGTAAAACTCTTATAGTTTCAAATGGAAACCAAGAGAAGAAGTAAACATCTGAACACAATTGAAAAGTGTATGTTCCAAAGATAAAATAACAAAATTAACAATTTCAACCTTTTAAACTTGTAGAATAAGATATCTCAAATAATTATTGAAGGGATGAAGAGTATGTTATTATTGTGGGGAGTAGGTTAACTGGTAATATGAATGAAAAATGAAGAAATAGAGCATTGTTTTTTAGTGTTTCAAATGAAGTGATATGGGAAACTATTTGAATGAATTCTCCATGCATCAATTGAATCTACCATTGAAGTGTAAATGGGGAGAAGGACATGATTATGTGATCAATAAATCTAAGGTTTATGTACCCAGTGATTTAGTCACATGATTTTTATTTTTTTCATAAATTTTTTCTAAGGATTTATTTGATTCTAAATCCTAGATAAATATTATATCTACCAAGTTTTATAATAGAAATGGATATTTCCCAATTAATATAAGAATTGTGTTATATGTAAAAACATATATGGGAAGTCTCACTATAAAAGTTATGTGTTTGTAATCCAGTAGTATGAAACATAGTTGTTCTTTATTTATTGACCCTATTATCAAACATTTAGTATAATATAATATAATATTTGTTATGAATTGGCTTCCAAAATATGATGAAGATTATTATTTCAAGAAAAAGGATATTAATATTTATAATGACATTATCAATATCCTTATCTTTCATGTAAATATTTCACCATAAAATTCATATCTAGATTCAAACCCATTAGTTATCATAAATTATATTCTTAAAGGAAGTAGTGAAAAAATATAGTTATAGATAAGGTAATATTGAAATTGAGAAGTATCTATTACACATGAATACATTGATTTATTTTCTAATGAATTACCTGGACATCACCTCGAGGGTGATGTCGAGTTTTCCATTTATTAAGATCTTAGTGAAGAAAAATATCACAATCATACTATAGAATTGTCACTATAGAGTTATTGTAGCTTATGACAGAACTAAAGTATTTGGGTGATATGTTATTTATTGTCTAGATCGACTATTTATGGGGATCCCATGTTAACTCCATTATGATGAATGTAGGATCCATGCTGTAATGCATTGATTATTGGGAAATTCATTTTTTGTGATAATGATAACGTATCCTCTACCTTGAATTGATGAAATATAATGTAATGCTTTTAAAGGCCAGTATTTATCAAATATTGTACTTAATTTCATGTATCATAAATTGGGAGTAATAAAATAACACATTTAAAAAGAAATGTTTTCAAATTAGGAATGTACATTACAAGAATACCTTATTTCCATTTGAAATGAACTATTACCCTTTTATTTTGGTTAATCTATTTAATAGTGTATTAAAAAATGACTTTGTTTTTATAGTCTCAAGTAATGAAATTCTATTGCACACTAAAATGTATAAGGACCTCGAGAATCAATTGTGGGTAAGTCCTCCAAATTGTAGAAGGAAAGTGTTGTATGAAAAATTTAGTAATTATGATTTTGGGCTTCAATATGTTTCATTTCATGGACATGATGCCTATAAAGAATTAATATAGTTAGATTATTCAAAGATAATGATATTTAGAGAAATTCATACTCCAACAAACATAAATAATGTTTATAGTTTCATTGGTGTGACATGTTACTTTTAGTGATTCATTCAGAATGTTTTTTGATTGGCTGACACTATAATAGAGATTACACATATTGGGGTTAAATTTATTTAAGGAAAGGAATGCGATGAATGTTTTTATAAAATAATGAATATATTTGACAAATACTCTGATATTGACACTACCACCTATAATTGATGGGTTTTTATATATAATTAAGAATCATTGAGGGTTCATTGTTTTTTCCAAATGAAACAAGATTAATCTATTTCATTTCCAATAAAAATTGATGAATCATTAATTATTCAATCCAATTCATGATATTTAGTTGGATGTTGTAGTATTTACTTTGATATTATGGTGAAATTATCAATCTAGAGAGATATGTGTGATATAGATGGATAATAAAATCAGAATATACATATTTCTACATAATGATATCAACATTTGGTAAGGTCTATGGGTCGAGCAACTCAATGGGTATGATTTCAGAATACACTAACACCTAGGGATATAATATATAGTAGTCGATGAATTGACTAAGAATAGTCATGGATATTTGATACAAATAATTATTGAGAGGTTCTTATATTCATAGATGTATTAAATATAGACATAATTAACATAAGTTAATTTGATAAAGAACTCATTATTAAAATTATTACAAAATCATATTTAATAGAAACGATAATATTTTATTAATCATATTATAAGAAATTTTTTATGAAAATTAATTTTTTCAATTATTGAAAATTAGAGACGATCATTTATAAAGATGGTGTATTAATGTATGAGAGGATTTTTTGTGCCCCATATTTAGCTAGAAAAAATACGGTTTTGTTGGATTATGATCGTAGCTCAAATTTCCCCGTAAATCATGGAATTATAAATATGTATATGGAATTGAAGGATTATTTAATGTTGGGTAAACAGGATGCATTAATATGTTGATTATGTTTCAAAATAATTGTTTTTTCAACAAGTAAGGCCTACAACAAAACATAATAGAGGATTCGTGTAACCACATCCTATTCTTATGTTGAAATCGTATGAAATTACTATGGATTCTTTCACAAAATTACCAAATCCCCTATTATTGAATAATAAAATAATAGTAATCGTCGATCTTTTAAAAAAAATATTAACATTAAATTAATTTAATATATGAATCACCTTTATATAACCTCACAAGTCTCTATATAAATAATGTGGTTAGTCTTAATGGTGCACCATTGAAAAAAAAATTTTTGTTCCCGATCCATATGTTACATCGAAATTATGGAATAATCATGAGAGTTTTCTTAATATTGTGCTCTATTTGAGCATTGTCAACCATACCAAAACAGATGAACTATCCAAAATAACAATTCATTTAATGGTAATCATGTTGATTCCATGATCACCTAACATTTGAGGTATGTGGGATCATCATTTACCTTTGACGGAGTATTATTAAAATAATAGCTTCCAGTCATGCTTTCAAATGGATTCATATAAAGCATTGTATGAAAATAAAAGTCACACTCCAACATTTTTGAAATAAGTCAGTCAAAAGAAACTCATACGACCAAAATATATTGAAGAGACAACAACATTGGTAACTATTATTCAGTCTACATTAATATATCTCATAGTAAGTGAAATAATTTTGTCGATAATTTGTGTAATAATTTGGCATTCCATGTGGGAGATCATGTTTTTTAGAGAGTATCTCCTTAGAAGGGTGTTATAATTATCAATAAGAAATGGAAACAGATCCCCACAAACATCTAACCAGTTGAAATTCTTTAATTAATTGGTTTTATTTCTTATTATATTTAAATTATGGAAAATCTCTTAAAATTACATAATGTGTTCCATATATCAATGTTAAGGGAGTATATTCCAAAAAAAACACATGTCCTCGCCAATGATTAAATAAAATTTAAACCTAATCTATCATAAAATGAATAAGAAAAAAAAATTCTTGACACAATAGATTCATTATTGAGAAATTTTATAAACCGATCAATAATGTTACTATAGAGTAATAAAAAAGTAAAGGATAAACAAGTGAATGTGATGATATTATGACGAAGAACTACAGTTATTTATATAAAAGGTAATATGGTTAAAATATTGAGGAAGCAATTTTAATAAGATAAATTAATTTAACAAACCATTAATTAAAATATTATTTATTTTATAATACATATAATTTCATTGATATCTTGCAATGGAGTCAATATCGCGTTTAAATGAAATGTGGGACACACTTATTTTAATTTTTTTATGCTTGACGCACAAAAATGAAAAATAAATCCCAATAGTATAATTAAATTCAATTTAAGAAAAAATTACTTTTAAAATTTTAATAACAAATTTATTTTAAGGAATATAATTTGGGATTTTTCAGAAATGTTTTTTTATGAATATTGAAATATTCATTAATTTTATTGAAAAATTAATTTTTAGTTAATTATTTTAAAAATGTAAGCTATAGATTGAATTAATTTTAATATAAAATTTGTTAAATATTTTATAAATTAAAAATTTTTACGATGTTGGATAAGTATTCATGTTGTATTTTTATAAAAAACAGAACATGCTTTTGGGAATTTTCTCTTAAAAAACAGTATTTTGGTCATTTCCAATGGAATAATTTTAAATTAAATTCTCTATTTATATGAATTTAATTAAGAAAAGTGGATTTTAGATTTATAATAATAATATTTTATCATTTATAATTAGATTAAATTAATATCTCACAATAATTAATAGTGAAAAAAAGAAAAAATAATTATAGTTTTCATGGGAAAAATGGATTTACAAAGTGATAAACAATGAAGATATTGATTATAAATGACTTACTATATTTTATAAAACCCACTTCATTTTTATATTTATACATTTTCTCGTTTATTTTCTTTTATTTACCATTTTTGAGTTTTTTTACAACATAAAAATGTTGATATGACTGAATCTTTTCCGAAATTACATGTGTAGGACTTAAATAATATATAAATGTCCACACAATATCCTCCATTATTCACAACTTAAATAATTTTTGGATAGGCCAATAGCTAAAAATTCACCCAAACTTCCACATCCTCAACCATGATTCCTTATTCTGTTCATACTACCAAAAATGAAGGGTTTAGTACATCTAGAAAAATGATACTTGAAAATAGAAATTGTTCATCAAATAGTATCTTTAATATATTTCATTATAAACCTCTATAAAAAATTATTAAAAAATGATTGTATAATAGCCTAAAAATATTTTATACTATGATGATGTTATAATTTTTTAATGAACTACAAACACCTCTAATTCCATCAAAAAACGTTATGAAATCACCATTCCTGTGTACGGTAGATAATCCCCTCACAAAACGATTTCATTCATTTTTCTGTTACCACCTCTCATTGATGGGAAATGTGATTTATAAGAAGTGTATATATAGTATTTATCAAATAAATACACACATATAGTAATTAATATATATATATATATATATATATACCAGTTCACTTTTAATTTCATTTGTGATATGATAACATCACTCGTGTGTACGACAGACTACTATCTCATGATGCGATGTGATTATTCTTTCAATAATGCTTCAAATTTATGTTGATAAGGAAAAATATAAGTATTACATGCTGTATAAATGAAATAATTGTTATATTATTTATATATTTATCTTCATTAGATTATACTATATAACATTTAATTTCTTTCATTTTCACCCAATGAATGATAATAAAATCATTCTTGTACGTGAGGACAACTGCCTTCAAGACGAAATGAATTATCTTTTAATCACCAATCCAAACTGAAAATATTTATATAAATGTATAATATGGAATCTATGATATTTATAACATTATGGAATTATAAGATATTAATTACCATCTTTCGATAAGTATTGTTAAGAATAAGAAGTATTACATATTCATACGTACGACATACTACCTCTAGGATCATAACATACTTCATTTATCATAAGCATATTTCATGATTGATTTTAAAAAAATAATTGATGTAAAAATATGATGATTAATCCATTTTAATTATTCTACAGAAAATTAATCAATATAATATAATCAATAAAAGGATATTTGTGGAAAAAACAATCATGATTAAACAATTCATTTAACACATTAAACAATGAAAATCATAAAATATTATTAACGAATGGGTTATAATATGTTATAAAATAATTATATATGATATTATAAATTTTAATATTGTTATTATATAAGATAATAACATATTTTAAATATAAATACACGATGTTAAAGAATGTTCATCCAAAAGGAATCACTAGGTAATGGATTTCATCTCCATTTACATTCCATTTGATTAAATTTTTATTAACCAAACATTTGATTTTATGTGTTTTATATACATCCACATGGGCAAACAATATAATGATCCAATCATATATAATGGCATTATATGATTAACCATTAATTTTATCTTCCAATGGAGTTTTAATATAAATGTACTGAGTGGTAAATGTCATTATAAGATATCAATTTATTTTTTGATTTTTTTTCACTTAAATTTGTCAATTTATATTGATTAATCTTAATTTTTCATTATATTTATCATAAATAAAAATTCTCTTGTATGATGGATATTATTAATTTGAAAAAAATATTCCCTTTTTAAAAATGATGTATAAAATAAATAATAATTTTTTTATTAGGAAAATATTAATGAATCTATATCTCTTAATCGATAAGAATATTTGATGATAAGGAACTTTGATATAGGGATTAAATAGATTATTAGATATATACAATTTTTTTGAAAATGATGTGGTTTATGGGACCCAATATTTATATATCTCATAAGTTCATCAAATTTTCTCATGAGACAATTCAATTTGATAAAATAAATCGTGTTTCTATCTGTAGTTTCAAATTGTTTCGATGATTGTTCATCACACTAATGGTTTTCATGTGCCAAAGAAATGAGGTACAATAATTAATAATTTTATTCATTTATAATTTTGTTATAATAGTATCCATGATATTTTCAAAATGATATTTTATATGGGTTCATGTCATTTTATATTGTGCTAATTATATGTATTTTTATGTTATTTACCTTTCCATGTTTATTATTAAATATCTTATCATCTAACAAATTCATTTAAATCTAATGGATGTTCAATTACAAACAACGTCATATTTATTGTCATTATTGATTTGTGTTATTTTTATTTTTTATACCCCAGTTGAGAATATTTTCTCACCCATAATTTTTTTCCTTTCCCTATGATATTACTATTTTATCATTGAATGAGTTTCATGTATTTCGTTCATTTTATTTTGTTTCATATTATAAAATATTTTCTATACTCGATGTTAAATGGGAATCATGTATGTATATGGGTCTCTATAACATATAAATTGTTCCTTCTTTCAGGATTCACCCCATTTTATCTATTCAAATGTAATAATGCGTACAACGGCTTTGGGATTCTAGAGTTTGGGTCGTAAATATATTATATAATATCCACATCCTCCCCATAATTATTACAGTCAAATGGTTTCGAATATTCATCTTCTATTTATTTTTTATATAATCATACCTTTACAATAAATCATTAATTTTTCATATATTCTTGAATGATGGATCATTTCTCAACTCAAAAGTTGTGATATTCTTATAATTTAGATAAATGGTAAAATCCACCCTATCATCAAAATTTCAAATAATTATATCAAATCAATCATCAAATTATCATATAATCTTTTTAAAAATGGAAGAATCATCCAACATATCACTAAACCCTGAGATATTTATTAGTATATCATTTATCATTTTCAAATTTTGTTCAATATTATAATCATCAGTAATCATTATATAATCAAATATACTAAATAAGACTTAATTTTCGGGTTTCCTGACATTAAAATTTCCCTCACAGCATGTCAAAAATTTAACCTTGATTTATTTGGTTCTACAGAGACCCATTATTATAGTGAATATATATTCTTATTCCAAAATATAGATTGAATTTTATTGATTTCAATCAATCCTTTATTATCCCTTATCAGTAAAATACAATCATAATCATTATTTAGTGATTGAATACCAATATTTGAAGTATCACTTTTGTCAAAAAAATTGATAAACAAAACAAAATTATTATTTTGATCAAGATTAAATATATTAAAATTCAATATGTTGAAATAACATAGATTTTAATAGAATTTTATATTACTATTATTCGAATAAACTTCATATTTATTGGTTTATAATCAATTTCCACTACTATAAAATTTGATTCCTCTAGTTTGACTAAACCCATATTATTAGGTTGCATGATTAATCCTATTCTACTAATATATAAATTTTAGATCAACCATTATTACATTATAAAGTCCCAATCTATTAAATTTAATCTTAGATTATAACCGCATTTATTATAGTATTATGACAAAGAACATAACAATTTATTTAGATGATCTTCATAGAAAGAACTTCTCTATTTCATTATTGGTCCGTCCAACTAATCATATATTCATCAAATAAGTCCATGTATGTATCATTCCATGTTCAATCCTTTTCTATTCAACTAACCATACAATTATATCTAAAGAAAACATTCACACTAGATTAATTTAATTCCCATTATAAAACTCCTTTCCAAAAAAATGATATATAAAATATTATTTTTATAATATTCATTAGTTATAAGAAAACATAGACTAAAATAATATACACATTCATGTATATAAATATTAATATTCTTTAAAACATGTCCATTGATCATTATTCTTTTCCAGTCTATCACATGAACGTGTTTTCCTCACCACATCCGACACTCTAACAGAACAAGTCCCCACACACATGAATCGATCAAAAATTTAATATCATACTTGGAGTATAAATATTTAAATTTATTAGGGTATTAATTATTTTTAATTATAACAGATAGTTTATATAAAAAAGAAAGTTTCTATGATTCACAATAATATTGTATTTAGATTATTTTGATCCCAAAATGGATTTTTGAAACATTAGATTTTCTAAATGGAGTGTTTTACCAACTGTTAATTATTTATGATATTTAAATTCATTATTATAATTCATATAATTATTTTAAATCTTGTAAATGAAATCCCATTAAATTTTTTTTATGAATCCTGATTTATTCATTCATTAAAATCTTTTTTATTTTCAATTCATCAAAAATTATTGAATTATAATTTTCTTAACGCTACATTGATGGGGATGTAAATTTTATAGTTTAGAACTCATATATACATGTTTAAATATCATTTTTCTCGACTTCATTCATCCCTAAAATGAATTCGGTTAATTTTTAGGATTAAAATAGTTAAATCCCCATGTTTATCAATAACATTTCCTCGTGTATTTAATTCCAAACATATTATTAATAATAATTGTTGATGTCTAAATTTTTCACTAAAAAATTTAACCAAATGATTTAATTAAAAAGACTCACCTGAAATATAATATTACCAAACTTAAATATATTAAAAATAACTATATTCCATACTTTAATAAAAACATGCTAATATAAATTATATAAATACATATATAAATCCTTAGAAGTAAAATTTACTACTCCAATTTCTTTTGGGACTCATATGAAGTCCCCACTGAATCATCCAACCAAAAAGTTACATAGTAATAGTTTAGATTAAAATTATGATCATAATGACTACTCAGTTAATGTACAAAAATTATTAATCCCCAAATATACATATGAAATATAAAGACCTTTAATTCTATGGAAATCTTTTTAAAAACATTAAATTTTATTTTTATGAGACAAGGCATTGAGAAGACACATTATTCCGTGACATGGAGTGGCTGGAATGGATTTTCAATTTTCATTATTTTTATTAATTAGACATTTAGGAATGTTTTTCTATCATTTTAACCAGTTCCTGGATAGAAAAATTGAGGCATACGTCGAAGTTAGTTTGTCAGGATTCACCTATAAATGTCCTAACATTGTCTTGCGCAGGCCAATAGTGGATGTTATTTTTTTGCCATGAATAATATAATTAAGTTACAATTATTATTTTTTGAAATCCTTATAACACCTAAACAGTAACTAAAAATGTAATTCCAAGAGTACCATTGAGCTCATGAGGGTGTGTTTCCCATGGCTAGAGCTGATCCTCAACAGACACATGTCGAGGGTGAATTTTAGGTTTTCAGTTTTATTTTTTAAGTGAATTAAAATGGCGTTAGTGAGCAATTTTGAAAACATCCAAATGGGTTATCGGATTGAAAATAAGTTTTCACAGATGCATCCAAAATGGAGACATTACCTAAGAATAGACTCAACATCGACCATCTCGGGTCAACCGGAAAAGATACCATTCATACATTTTATGAAAATGATAAAGTAAAATAGAGTGGATGTTTTGTTTTATTTTTGATGTTTTGAAACTGTTATAGCTAAATGGCGTGAAATTTAATGAAACTGAATATGATATTTCATTAAATGAAATAACATTAAAAAATCGTAAAATAAACATAAGTGAACCATTGATTCAAATTGCATCATTTAATTACCAAGTAGATGACACCTGATTTTTGGCACAATTTATGTTCTGATCTGATGATTCGTTGGGTCATGATGAAGAATGCCTTCCCACCCTTCGAATAGATCATCACCAATGACAATATACCAACAAATAAATAATAAAGATCACATAATGAATTACACAATGACCATTAACATCACAAATGAATGATCTGACCTTGGTAGGGGTTATTATTTTAATTAAATGCTCCCATATTCTCTGTTTTAAATGAATAATGTGGATCAACCCGTGAATAGGTTGAAAAATAGTTTGATCATTCTTGTGGGATTATTTTATTGGTTTTTTTCATGATCATTCTAATAGATCGGGTGAAGGTGGGAATGAAAAAATGGTCGAGGTTCGATCCTCAGGATGATTATTGTGCTTCCCCCCCCCCCACGTTCGTCACATTCTTTATGGGTTATTGAATGGTTGATATTTGTGAAACCATACTTGGAAAAACTATCCAACATTATGGATCGAAAATGGACATGGAATGATGAACGTGTGACAATGATCAAAGGTATGAGGACCAAACTGGTACATAAAATACCGGCTATCAAGCGTTTTCTAGTAGAAGGGATCACAACAAAAATTTGAGCCCCATGTAATGATGAACGTGACCCGAGGGTTCTGGAATACCCTCTCGATCGAAGAACAGACCACAAGAGCATGTTCAGTGATCCTATAAATGTTTAGATGAGCTGGATACTATGCCATATGGAATCATCTACTGCCTAGAAGACGGTGGGATGACACACTATTGGGTTTTTTGCGGTGGAAGCCGCTTAGCTTCAACATAGAGTAAGCCTCAGCCCCTATCCATGGCATGAGGTTGACCCCATAGGTTTTACACGGGTCTTGTCAAAATAACGAATCCCCTATGCAGACAAGTTCTTGTAGTGGTGCATGCTAGAGCAGCTTGAGGAGAAAAAATATAAAGCTCTTACCGCGTCTGGGATGAGGAAACTGATTTGCTGTAGAGGGCTAGGCTAGTAGGCCGAGCTGAAAAGGCTAGACCTGTAGCCCTATATTCTGGGGCCAGTTATTCTGGGCTGGGCCCATTGGGATAGGTCAGACATCATTCATGTCAGACCCATGTTGGGTTGGGTTGGTCCAACCAGGTCAGCCCTGGTCCGGACGCAATCAGACCCTGTTTCGCTAATGTAACTGTAACATCTAAATGGATCATCTATTTAATGATATGTTTACTGTGTTGGGACCCATCGCATGATACGATATTTTTGAGAGACTCTATGTGAGTATTTGATATTTTTATAGTACAATCTCTTTGGATTGAATAATAGACTCTCCCAGAGCGAGCATACATATTGAAGAATACGGGTGATTCTTATGATGAGATGTTAAGATGGATACTCCCATGAGGAATCAAGGAAGTGTAATCCATATACCTCTACTTCAGTAGAGATGGTACTCCCTACGATTTAAGGTGTCGGTTCTCAAGGATGTTTTTAAAAGAAAATTCTTTACTCTACTTCAGTGCCAGTGAGTAGGTCCGCTATCATTAGAGTTGGTACACCCCAATTTGACTAGGGTGTGGTTCCTATATATTTATTGCAATTAGAGTCGGTACTAACAAACTGGGTTGGAAGTTGGTCCTCTATCGTTGGAGTCCGTACACCCTAGTTGTTCCAGGGTGTGGGTCCTCCTTATGCAGTGCTATGATAGAGTTGGTAGTCCCCTACTGTGCTAGAGACTAGGTCCTCTAGCCTAGGGTTGGAACTCCCCTAACGTACTAGGGTGTGGGTACCCTATAGATAATAGAATGATAGAGTCTTTACTCTCCTATATTAACCTGATGCAGGTACTCTTGACATTTAGTGGTACTCCCCTATCAGGATAGGTGTGGGTCCATGATATATGAAGTTATACTCCCTACTGATATAGGGTGTGTGTCCATCATGGGTCGTACTCCCTGATCGCACTAGGGTGTGGGTCCTCTATTCGATGAGTTGTAATCCCCTACCAGTTCGGGTTCTGGTCCTTGATTAGAGATGGAGATCCCTCGGCTATCAGACCCAGTAGCGAGGACCATTCCCATGATCATGATGAATACAATACCATGATATGAGTTAGTACTCCCTAGATCCAAGGAGTCATGAGATACTCTTTATAGGAGTGACTGAGGTATCGTAGATTAGTTTGGATAAGAACTCCCTCCTCAGAGCGCATTGATGAGGAGATGGCCTCTTCACATTGGTTTATTATTCATCCACATGGAACATAAATGTGTTGAATAAACCTCTATTGTATCATACAAGATGTATACCTAGTAGATTGTTACTAATGGAGAATGTTCCCTAATATTTTCCATTTGGAATGTTTGAATTGTAATGGATAGAGTGTATCTCGCAAAACTATTCCATCGGGGATGGTTGATCTCACAGAGTGTGATCCCTAGGTTTTTGTGTCATGACATGATCCATCAATGAGAATCTTGAAACTGACTGTGTGGTAGGGACAACATGTTTTCTTAGTGGATAATATGAGTATATCTGTATGTTCATGGTATCTGTATGGTAATATAATAGAGTATATTTGATTTTTCATTTTTTATTGGTGTTTCACTTGTGATATATCTTTTTGTTTTTGGGGTCCCCATTGGAGTATTGTTTTACTCACACTTTCAGGGTCTTTTCTCACACATGTCATGTCTAGTGCCGAAAAAACACACTTTGACAGAGTCCAAGGAGGACCAGGGCCTAGTGGTGTCTAGAGAGATGAGACATATGATGTTCAACTCTAGAGCTTTAGGATACTACCCTTCACCTACCCATAAGATAGGCTTCCCATCAGATGAGATTCAGGGAGTTGGAGTTTTACTTTTGTTCTATTTTCCATTTGGTGGAAATGTATATAGTCCTGGGTTTCCAATATGTACCATAAAATACTCTATACTCTATATGTTTTTTACATAGTTGATTTCATGAATGGTTTACATGGGTTTTACATTCTTGTACCTTTGGCTAGGAGTTCTGTGAATGTGTATAGGTACTCAGTAAAATTCCACTCATACGTGGAACAATGCATTTGGATCTAGTCTCTATCCCTTAGTCGTAGGGAGACCGGATGGGTATGTCACAACATAACCCCAGGGGGACGGGTAATGAAAATTTGTATTAGTGGCGGTGAGTTCTGCCTCAATGAGTGGGGGTCTGTTGTTGTTTTTTCGGGGACAAAGTTATGTGTTTCAAGATTGAATTTTAGGGCAAGGACTCTAGTGTTTGTGTGATTAACAATGTATCCATACACTGGGACTCTAGGCACCTATTTTCCGACATGGCACATGGCATCACTAGTTGTGGGAATATAAAGGGTACTAGTATTATGTAGTAATGGTTGTGTTTTCTATGTCATTCATGAGTCTTCTCTCAAGATATAATCTTTAACTATGGTTCAACATGATATATTTTATGATTCCACCACGAAGACATCCATATTGAATCCTGCAATGTGAGCATAATGATGATTCACCCCAAGTTGAGTCTTTAGTGCATGGCACTGAATCTGTTGTGTTACCTCTAGGTGATGCACCAATGACGCAGTCACAAGTTGATCAGTAGTTTCTACCTACTCTACCAGTAGAGGACACACCCAATTGAGTGATCTACACGTGTTCCTATGGACGAGGCCTCCAAGGTTTCGAGGGGAGACATATCCAAAGGTAGATGAGGATTGTCTTAAGGCGGTGACATGAGTCATCTGCCTGGTGTGGATGCCTCTCGCCTATATGGCAGTACTAGTTGCAAGCCCGCTACATGGATAAACAAGATGATGGTAGATAATAGGTGTCTAGATGCATTATGAGATTACTCTGACCTGGATTGACTTTGAGTACCACTTCAGGGATGATTTATTTCCATCGACATTACACTCTTAGTGAATAAAGGAGCTGTTGAACATATTTCAGGGCCCCAAGACAGTATCACATTACTCTAAGAGATTAAAATATCATTGTCTATACTCCACATATATGGTGTGAGACCATTACATTATAACCCAAACCATTGTTTATGGACTATTTAGGGAGGTCAGGGTGTCGGTGATACCCCTTAGAATTTAGACGTATGCTGTGGTGCTAGAGAGAGACCTGGTGGTTAAGAGATACATGGAAGACGAGCATATAGATGTGACCTATAGTAGAGGTCATGATATAGAGGTTTCTTCTAGTGCTATCAGACAACATGTGACTGGATCATAGCGTAGGGGGAATACCGATGCCCGAATATAGAGATGTTGTTTTATGGCGTAGGGGCAACGTGATGAAGCATATAAGACGCATAAGAGGTGGTGTAATGATTGCAATGGTCTGGGGAATCTTGCTATAGATATTTTGACCCACTATTCCACTAAGTTGGAGTTGATAGGCGAGACTCCTATGAATAAACAATGCATGGAGAAAGGTGTTCCATAAGATGGAGGGAAAGGTAGAAGATCTAGGTGAGCAGCACAAGGTGGTATGGAATTTCAACATTTCCAAAACCGCCCCCAGGTGGTCCACGCTATGCTTAGGGAGGAGGAGGACATGGGGGAGAAAAACTGCCTGATATATTAGCATATGAATAAGAAGCTCCATGAGAAATTTGAGGTATGATCTGTGTCTTTTCTTTTAGCTACTATTTTAAATATAAATATTTTTTATTAGTCTCACTTTTTCTATGATTTATGTCTAAGACATCAAGATTCCAATTGGACAGTGGACTTGACCATCATGTTTAGAGACTTTTGATGTTGGAGACCCGTCGATCACATAGTAGCACTGATAGTTTTACCATACACAGAGATGTGAGAGTTGCGGCTGGGAAATCCTATTCTGGGCATTTGAGTAATTATGATGTCATTATATGTATGTAATTGAACATTTCATACATGAATTTACAATATTAGTCAACAAATGTAGCGTGTTAGCGATGGGGAAAACATGTTTTCTGTCCGATAAAAGGAAAATTCAAGTATCATAGGGTGTCTCTCGATAAGATTCCCACTCAGAAACATTCCATGGTGGCAGTGATTGACCCCATAATGTATATGTAGTACGAAATGGTTTTTTACCATCCATACATATCTAGAATACCACAAATGAGTGTGGAATTTTTTAAGTTTCGCCATTTTGTGTGGCCACTGGTGGTTGTAGACAGAGGGCCTAGTAAGGACCAATGTTCACTCATGGACATACCTATTTTATTTCTTAACACCCATTTCTATTTAGCATAATCTATGAATGGATAACACTTTTAGAGGCTTTAACATAGTTCATCCAAGGGATAATGTGGATTGTGGTTTTCTATTTGTATCTACATAACGTAAGTTTATAGGTGAGCCTCTAGACCCTATGACTAATAATGGATTGGAGTGCTTAGTGCTTTTCACACTTTTATCATATAAAAATACATGTCCTTGTTGTTTTATAATGATGACCTAGTAAAATCTAGGCATCAAAGTGGTAGATATCGTTGGTTCTTTGAGGTGCGTGGTTATAAGTAGTGCAGGGACACTGGATGAAGGAATTTTTCTTCCATTGAGGAAATGATTTTTGTTATATATGAAATGTATTATGGTGTAGAGAATCTAATGGCCCTTAATTCCATAGATTTTTTTAATATTTAATGGGATTTTATGAGAAAAGGCTCTGAGTTGACATGTAATTCTAAATACTAGTGGGTCCAGAATGGATTTTAAAACATTTATATTGTTTATAAATATAAATTTGGAGTGATTATTTTCTATATTTTGAACTGGATCTTAGATTAATAATATGATAGCATCATTGAACATAGAATTTCGGGATTCACATAGAAGGGTCCTAATGTTGGCTGATGTGGGACAAAAATTGAAGTTCATTTTTTGGTTATATATAAAATAATTAAGTAAAAATTATTTTATAATCAAATCATTATAACTCAAAAATGATAACATGGATTGGAAATATGAGAGTATTGTTGAGCTCATGAGGGTATGCATGCCTTAGACAGAGCAAATTGTTTACTATTATGGGTCGAGGGTGAATGTATGTTTTTGTGTTTTCATATTTAAATGGATTAAAATGGATCAGGTGCATGGTTTTTGGAAACATCCTAATGGGTGCCTGGATTAAAAATCTAAGTGCACTGATTTGTGCAAAAGAGAGACATTACCTAATATAGGAGTCAACATTTGTCATAACTTCTCGATCAGAAAGAGTAGATTTTGGAATTTTCTAAAAGAGGTAAATTAAAATAAATTGTATATTTTATTTTATTTTTTACCTTTTGAAATCATTGCAAGAAAACACCATGTATCCCAATTAAAATAAATATGTTGTTTCATTAAAGGGTTTAATTTATCAACACAGTAAATAAAACGTAACTCAAATGTTGATTCACATTTCTTCCTTTAATGGCCATGCTGGTAACATAGGTTTTTCGCACAATCATAGTTCTACTCTAATGCTCTGGCTGGTGATGACAAAGAACACTACCCCCCCCCCTTCGAACATATCGTCACCAACAACGATCAACCAACTACCATAAACATAGATCCACAGCAAGAAGAAAGGAACAACATCGTCCATCGCCAATAAATGATCTGACCTAGGTAGTGGTTGTTATTGTAATTACATCATCCCACATTCTTGGTTTTAAAGTATAAATGAGAATAAACTCATAAACATATTGAACCGCAGTTTGATCTTTCTTGTGGGATGGTTTTTGTTTTATTTTCTTATTGATCTTTCTAATGGATTGGGTTAATGCTGGAATTAACAAAAGGCATAGGATCAATCCTTGTGTGGATTTTTGTGCTTTTCTTTCCCACCTACTCAACATTCTTTGCAGTTTGGAGAATATTAGATCTTTTTGAAACCATTAGTGGAAAAATCATCGAACATATTAGATCGTGAATGGACATGACATGACATCGGTGAAATAACGACCGACAACTAGTGGACCAATGAGGTGCGTGAAACAATAGAAATTAGGTTTATTCTAGTGGAAGGGATCACAATTGTGATTTGATCCCCAATAAGTGATGAACATGACCTGAGGGTTCTAGAACACTTTTTGGATCAACAAATGGACCACTAGGGCATGTATGGTGGCTTGTAGAATGTTAGGTCGGGATGCTATCACCATCCGCATATCGGATTGCGGGGCAGTGCACCATAGTGGAGTTAGTGGCAGTAGGCGCTCAACTTCTGTACGTAGAAATCCATATCCCTTTTCTATGACATTTTTTGGACCCTAAGATATTTTCATGGGTCTTTCCAGATTAACTGGTCCACTACGTGGACCAGATGTTGTAACAGTGCCAGCTAGCGACGCTGAAGGGAAAACAAGGATGTTTCTCTTGTCGCATCTAAGATAAGGAAACTGGCATGACATAGTGGGTTAGTCCAGTTCTAGGGGGCCAAGGATAGTGGTCATTGCTGAATAATCTTCCCATTGGGATGGGTCATTCACTAGCAAGTCCTGGTTGTGCCCATTGGCCTAGTCAACTAGGACATAGACACACCTAGCTCTTGTTTCGCTAAAATGTTTGTATCTTGTAATGAGAGCATATGTTTGACGAGCCGTCTATGATGTTGGGACCCTTGGGATAAGGCATTCCTTTTGGGATACACTTTGTGAGTGTTTTATAATGTTTGAGGATACAATATTTTGATTAAAGTGTATGATCTCCTAATATTGGAAATATTTTTTAGAATCGAGGTGATTATTATAATCAGATGTTATGACAGTTACTCCCTTGATCACTAAACCAATGGGTACTCCTTATCCATTTACAATGGTAGTGATACGTCTCACCAATTTTTAGGGTTTGGGTTCTAAGATAAGTTAATAAAGGAAGAGTCAGTACTCCCATACTGTGCCAAAGAACATGTCCTTTATCCTTGGTGTCGCTACTCCCCCAATGGACTAGGGCACCGGTCTTCCAAATATAACACATGTAGAGGCATTAATCCCTTACATGGTAAGTAGAGGGTCGTCTATTGTAGGATTTGGTACTTCACTACTACTACTGGGTTCAGGTCCTCCTTACATAGTTCTGCAGCTATGTCGGTACACCCCTATCGTGTTAGGGAGCGGGTCCTCTAGCCTATGGTAGGTACTCCCCTATCATACTAGGGTGAGGGTCCCCCATATTAAACAAACATACTATGTTAGTACTCCCCTACAGTACCATGGGCAGCACCTCTAGACATTGTTTTGTTCTCACCTATAGGGCAGGGTGGAGGTTCTAAATATATGAAGTTGTACTCCCATATTGATATAGTGTGTGGGTCCTTCATGAGTAGTTATTCTATGTCTCACAAGGGTGCGAGTCCTCAAGTCACTAAGTAGCACTCCCTTACTGAGTAGGGTGTAGGTCCTTAGTTAGAGATTGATCTCCCTCTGATGTCAAACATAAGAGCGAGGATGGGGCCCATACACATGGTGAAAACAATACCTATACATGAGTTAGTACTTCCTCAATGGACTGAGGTGTAGGGAACTCTATACAGAAGTCACTGAGGTATCGCCAGTTAATCTAAAGAAGCACTTCCTCAACTGAGAGTAGTGAAAATAATAGGGCCTCTTCACTTGGGATTCCTTAGACTTTAATGGGGAACATGAATGCGATAATTAACATCTAGTGTTAGGAACTTTAGTCATAACTAGTATAATGTTCTCGATGGAGAAAGTTCTATCAGACGTACCATTCTTGATGATTGGATAGTACATAATGGAGTTCATCTCTCAGATCAGTGCCATCAGGTATTGCTGATATTATGGAGTGTGATCTCCTAGTTTGTGTGTTATGAATTGAGCCTTCGATGAGAATCGGGAAAATGGCTTTGTGGTTGGGAGTACATGTTTTCTTAGTGATTGGGATTAGTAGATCTTGATGTTCATGGAATATGTATGGGAATATATCTGGTTAGAGATGACTATGAATTTCTTTGTGGGTTTTATCTTGTGATTTAGATTTTTGGTTTTGGAGTCCCCTACTGAGTATTGCTTTACTCACCACTGCTTGGGCTTTGCCTGTTTTTTTGTTGTCTTGTGCAAAAGAATGAGGCTTTTACAAAGTCGAGGTAGGACCAGGGCCTGGTGGTGTTCAGTGAGATCAGACAGATGAGTTTACCTTCTACTTCTTCATGCAGCTACACTTCACCAACACGTCAGGAAGGCTTCTAGGTGGATGAGCTTTAGGGGCTTGAAATTTTAATTTTGTTTAGTTTTCCTTTTGGAGGGATTTTATAATGTCCAAGGATTACACCTAGTACTTTACATTCTGTTGTAATTTTTTTTGTTAAACATTTTCGAATTCATGCATGGTTACCATGGATTTTACATTCTAGTACCTTTTGCTGGGATTTGTTTGTTTGATTACATATACTCAAGAAAATGCCTCCCTATAGTGGAATAATGCCTTCAGTGAAACTCATCAGCCCCTGGTCTTTGGGGGATGGGCATAGAGTAGTCACGACAGGGGCCCCGAGGATAGTTCATGATGTTTTTTATATTTCTATCAGATTATCAAATTTAATGAACTAACATAATAACATCATAAATTAATTTAATGTCCATCTTGACCACATAAAAATAGTTCAAAACAACAGCATAAAATATATTAAACTATAATAAAACACATGATCATATAATATTCAATAATAAGAGTATAAATATAATAAATACACATTGTTCTATAAAAATTGTTGAAAAACTATTGGTATAGGTATGTTATATGGCCCCTATACAAATAGTTTTATGAAACAATTGGTTTAGTTGATGATTATAGACACCTATAGAATATATATTTACTAAACACATTATTATAGGTAATGTTTTCAATAACATATTTGAATGTTTTCATTTAACTGTTGGTATATGTACTATTTTGGTATACCTATACAAGCAGTTTGGTTAAACCATTGGTGTAGGTCACTTATACCAATGGTTGTTTTTAACCTGTTGTATAGGTTGATCAATTATGTATGAATAATAACAAGAATAATAATATACCACTTAATAAAAATATTTTCCTATGAATACACACTCACACATACATACATATATATATAGTAACAAAAAATATATTGTAGTATAGTGGAAAAGTCATTGGAATATATGTGGGAGGTTGTAGTTTCAATTCTGAATGGTTTAGTTTTTTTCAATAGATTTCCTATAGAACTGGTTTGACGAAACAATTTTTATATGACATTCAATTGATATTGTAAATACTATGGGTTTTATAACATTTAATATAAATTCCCTATAATAAATAGTTTATTAAAACCATTCTTATGGGTCCATAGAGATGGAGAATCACCCAATGGTTCCTCATCTCATTGGAATACGATATACAAATATTCTAAGGGTATATACCAATGGTTCCAAACTAACATTTTCTAGTTTTATAATCATCATTTTTAGTAGATTTTACATTCCTCTAGTAAAACAATAACATGTTAATTACAATATTCAACCACATGTTTTTCTATCACTTTCATATCAATCAACAAAATATAGTATACAATGTATCTTTTATGGGAACATGTCAATATTATTAATAATGTCATTAAAAACCATCAAAATTCAATACTACATATTCTTTCATTCATCCAATGTTTAACTATATCAATATGAAAACTACATTTCCATTTAGCATGGATAAATTATTTTCTACACTAAATATATTAGGAAAAAATATCCATGCCATCATAAATAATCATTAAATATAAACTTGTAGAAAAAACTATGATTCAATCTAATGGGAACACTGGGTATTCTTATGTATTATACTACCCCAAACAAACTGTCACTATGGTTGTGTAGAAATTTTATATAACGATACAGATAAGGTAAATGGTACGGAATTCATGGAGGAGGATCTCGTGTGTGAGGAACAAAATGGATCCATAAATGTTTATTCAATAGGTGGAGTTGGAACATTCAAATAATTCTAATATTTGTTAATCAAATCCAAGAAAATTGGGAAAATAATAATTTTTCAGATTACATTATTAGTTAGATAAAAAAAAATAAATACATATACTATGTTTATTTATGAAATTGAAATTACCATAAAGATTAAAATCAATAAAAATTATATTTAATATATAACATGATAATAAAAAATTAGCAATGGGGAACTTCAACATTTATATCACATGTATAAAAATGAATACAATATTAATGAATTAAATGAGTAATTATATACATTTTACTCTTTGTGAAATTTATACAGGAAAATAAATTCTTACCATTATCAGAAATTACTTTATCAAGTAAATTTGAATGAATGTGTATCAAAAAACCAAACAAAAATCTACTTTCTAACTCTTTATCTCATTAATATTATCGATGAATCTAGTTATTTTCTAGAAAAAACCCCATGAATTAATTATGTATATCATTTATGATCTTTGAATATTAAATAAATAATAAAATACATATTAAATGTTCCATTATAATAAATATATATTTTTATTGAATCTTGAGAATAAATAATTAATATTTAACAAATAAATGGAATAACATTTTAATAATCTTCCTTATGAAAAATTGTATTCATATTTTTAATATTATTAACAAAAGAATTATATGATAAATATTATCATAATACATAATAATATAAATACAATGGATAACAATAATATAAAATTTAAAATGAATATTGACAGGGAACATGGTCACTATAATGATAATAATATCAATATAAGGTGTAGTTCGTAAATTATTTATAGATGGTAGAAGACCATCATGTTATCGAAAATGAAGGATATGGAATAAAAGTAAAATTATGTCCAATATATATGTTAACCTTATAAAATTTCATTCTATTGTGTATTAATAATTTTTTTTAAAATATAATTTTATAAATAATATTAATCATTCATTCCAACCTTTTAGAAAACAATTCCCTTTTTATATTGAAAATTTATCATAAATCATTGTAAATGGATAGTATTTCAAAAATATTGTAATATTTTAGAGGGTTCTTAATAGTGAATATGTGTAATTGAGGTAGGAAAATATCTTCATGAAATATATTTGAAAAATAACATTCATTTTACACTTTTGTAAAATGTCAAAATGTATTGTTCATAAAACATTACAAGGATTCCATTTAAAATAATTATAATGAAATTAATTGGTTTTATAATAATAACATTAACAAATATCTATAAGTACATATAAAAGGTTCAATATATTTGAAAAAGAGGACATTGAATAAAATAATCATGACCAAAAAGAGGAAATTATATCAGTTTTTCATAAAAACATTGTTATATTCATTTTGTAATGAAGGGAGGAAAAGTATATGTAAAAATGTTGGATTAATAGAAATAAAAATAGTAATAGAAAATATAGAGAGTTTAAGAATAACAATATAATACAACTCTTATAGTAATGTTTTTATACATGAACAATACAAATAATAATGAGACTAAATTATATTCTTTTTATTTAATAATTTTTGAATCAATATCCCATAGTAATAAAAACCATTAATTTAAATATTAAATATAATGAATAATAATTAATTAATGATATTTTATTCCCTATGGGTAGAATATACTCCATATATATCATATTGTTTTGGATGGAATAAAATATGACTCATTATAGTATAATTGAGGAAAAAACTCATACATTAAATTCTTATTTTTCAGGACACATTATATCCCAAAAACTAATCAATCTGAATCTATTAAATAATTTATTCATATATAATTTCAACAATATTTTATTTTTTAAGGTAAATTTATAATCATTTGACATGCATTAAATTATTAGCTATTTCATTAAGTGAATTCTTATTATTATTTAGAAACATTATTTGAAATTAAATTTGAATATTTGAAAAATTAAATGTTTTAAAAAATAGGTACATATAGTCCATAGATTTATAAATAATATTCTATGTTTTTGGATTGGATGAAATTCTCCAAAGGAACATGATTTTTCAGTTCGCTAGACATACCAATTTGTAAAAGAAGCATCAAAATTAAAATATGAGTACTTGAAAACTAAAATGTGTGTTTTTTTAAAAGGATGGGGTCAAAGCCTCAATTTATTATTTAAAGAAAAGACATCTTTTTAGAGGGTAGAGTGAGACCCAATACATAACCCAAAGGACCATGTCCAAGTGTCATGAATACAAGGCTTGAAAGCCCATTTTTTGGCCCAAAGGACCCTCTGTGAACAGTACTGCTACATTACCCTGCGCAGCTACAGTACCCGTCGCCGCTACAGTATCCTGCAACAGTTCCTCCGCCGCTACAGTGCTTCCGCCGCTACAGTTCCACCACCACTACAGTGCCCCGCTACAGTACCCTGCTACAGTGCCCAAAAATTCATCCTTGCCCGGATTTGAACCCGGGTCTTTTGGATGCCAAGAAGGAGCCTGTACCACTTGGGTACAGACTCGTTGGAACTAAAATGTGTGTTCTTAGATATGGATTTAGAATGAACTGGATTCTTTGGAATGCACATGATTTTCATGGGTGCCATACTAAAAAAAACAAAATCCATGAATGTTTAAAGGGGTACACAATATGTCTGGAAATTTTCATCCCCCAAAATAAATGCTGTGTCTAATATAGAGGACCAATAGTACTCACACCATTTTCATTAATATGTGATAGAATACATATATATGAGCTACAAATTAAAGATTCATTTCATATGGGAAATTCTAGGTTTCCCAATTCTTGTAGATGAGCCATGTGAGCCACCCTCAAATTTAGTGGTTGAGGCACAGATAGCACATAGTTTGACCTACTATGGGCAAAATAGTGCACCTTATGTATGGTGGTAAAATTATTATTTTTCCAATATAACTTTATTTTTTCTATTATCCTACCCCATTTATCCTCTCACCCATCCATATAAAATTTTATGGACCTCTCCATATCATCTTCTAGTTATTAGTATATCTCCCATATATGACATCTATTTCTAGTGTCATACATTTCTTTGGATATCCCTCAATGAGTCTATGAATCCTCTCCCATATAATATGACTATTCAATCTAGAATAAAATTTTGGTGTGATTAATTTTTTTATATCTTCAGGGTGTTTTTTTGTTTCATTTGTTTTTCTTAAACGAGACCAAATCAAACCTAAAATTTATATTTATTTCTCTTTATGAGGTAGGTGTTCTTTAAATTTTTATTCAATTGTATCATTGGTTATAAATTACATTGATATTTTGTTGGCTAATATTTCATTGTGGTTCCCCTTAAATATGATATTATATGGGTATACCCTAATGCCCAAATTTTAATTTCCCTCATATATTAATTTGGAATTTTTGGCATTCATTGACCAAAATTATTATTTATCCTTAATGATGTGTCCATTGAATGATTTAAATAAATTAATATTTATTATGATAAAACCCCTTGATGAGGTGAACTGTATTTTGTAATGTAACATTTTTATTTATTATATTGTGTGGGGTGTGGGATTCCACTATTTTTACTCCTACTGACAAAACCACCCTTAGGGTTGTAACCATTTATTATTTAATAATGTTGATGAATCATTTGTGGTAGGTTTGTTATCATAGCCTATTAATACATCTTGAATGTATGGTGTTATCATCCTTATTAAATCCATATGACCTAATACATTATTCCACAGAATATGATTATTAATAATGGAGGAATGATAGAATTTTTTTAGTGACTTGTTATGGGATCATCCCTATTTTATTTTCCAACAAATTCATTGAAATTCTCTTAAGTACATGGAATTATAAGTCAATAAATTTAAATTGTAAATAGGCAGGACCCTTTTAATGTTTATGAATGTGATGTGGAATTTTTATGAACACATAATTATCCATTATTAATTTTAATGTGTAAATTAATTGTGATTCATATTGAGAGATACTCAGGATGAATTTTCAAAATCCCATTTTTGGGCATATTGATTTTTAGAGATTATACATACCTTGGGTGAAACCTGTGTCTTCATTTTTTTGACAATATAGATGGCCTCACAGGTTACATGATTTGTAAAGACAACGGGAGTGACAAATTGTGTTCCTTGGATGGGGTCACCATACATTTTCCAAAATTCATATAATTGATACATATTCCCTTGGTGATAAATTGAGTATAGGCTCCAAGATAGATTATTACACAAGGATATACATGATTAGATTTCCCCAATATGAGATATCAAAGACCATATCTGATGGTCAGTTTCCACACAATTTTGACATTGAAAAAATTTATTAAAAATATAGATCTCCTTGGACGGACACTTACGATACCTGGTATATATAGACCCCCTATTCTGATACTTTTGATTCCCTTATGGATCACTATAAATGGACTCATGGACCCATTTTTGAAATTAGATGATAAATATTATATTATATGGTAGATAAGATATTTTTTTTTACCATAGACATGTACACTAGATCAAACCACATTTTTTTCAGTGAACCTCTAGAAGCATTTTCTATGAACCCCCTTATTTAATTCATATCACCTTTTTAATGGTTATCCCTATTTCAGAGACATTACAACTTGATCCAAGTAAGTTTTTGTCGGCCTAGTACTCCTGTTGAACTTGAGCTGGGTTGTTTGCTTCTGTTTATCTATTTATTTACTTATTATTAATGAAAACTATTGTAATTTATATATACAAATTAGATTATTCTTTATAAACTGTAGGTGGTGTCTTACGGATTATATCTCACACCCTTCTTAGGACTCCATAACACTGGGTACCAAAACTATATCTTATGTTCACTTGTCCCTTGATTATTACTTGTGTTGAAGTTATTCTACCATTGTGTTAAGAGAACATGGATGGTCTGAAGCATATGATGAACATGTTGATAAGAAATAAAATAAAATTTAATTTTTTAAACAATTGGGATTTATTTTTTTCATAATATATATCATATTTTATATTATGTAGCTGGAAATTGACATGCATTCATGAATGTATTCATTTTAGGACAAATTTTTTATTTTTTATTTTTTTATATTTATATTTTGTAACACTAAATTTTATTTAAATGTATCCACTATTGTTTATTTATTTATTTCCTCTTATAATAATGTGCTACTCGGGTCATGCAGGTATAATATCATAACCATTCCATATATAGACCCTCAGTTCTTTTGGAAGTCTCTGTTTCATAGGGAGGAATGGATGAGGCCATATGTAAATTGGTGTGGCTATTTTATTCTTAGTCAGTTCAGTTAGGATGTTATAAAGTGGTATTAAAGTTATCATTTTTGTAGTCATGCTATTTTCGGTGGGTTGACCAAAGAAAATGAATGTTTTGATTATTAGTAAATAGTTTTTCTTGGGACTGATCAACCTATAAATGGAGAAATTTTCAAGTGGAAAGGGATGGTATTTTTTGGTTCATTTTTATAATTGATTGTGATTTCACTCGGAGTGAGTGGTGTACATACCTCAACATACTAATTTATGTTAATTATGGTATTTTACCCTTTTCTATGTATTACAAGTTTGTATCATTACATGCATCATTATAGAAAATTAGAAATTCTCATTCCATGCTTATTCCATTTCATGTATATTAAATTAATAGGCTATTTGACAGACGTCGATGTCCCTTCTGTGTTTATTATCATCCATATTATATTCAATGTTAGGTATTTTAGTAACATGTTAAATTTTATACCATCATATGTATTTAATTATCATTGATGTTATTATAACCAGATTTTCATGTAATTTAGTGAATTTTATTTTACATTATGATTATCTATTCAATTTATCATGTTTTCCCTATATACAATGCATTAGTGGTTTCATACCTAGGTTGTGGCCAAAAAAATTTATCTTCCATTCTGACTTATAGTTATCACTTTTGGAAGTGTGTATTGTTATTATTCAACTATAAAATTGGTTACAAAAATGATAAAATCAACCTACATGGTGTCTTCTAACATAGATTGATGGTGACACCATAACTAACCAATTATGAAATGTTTATCAAATGAACCATTGGTTACATGGGATGAAACGTTTTTGGTTTCTATTAAATGGGAGACAATTTAAAATCCTTAATGTGCATGTATTTTTTATAAATTGGAATATTGTAACCCATATAATCAAACTGTCATATATTTGTTTCATATCCCCTAAGATATTTGAATAAATATAAAAGTCATTAATTTATTACTTTAAAATGGATGGGTATTTATCATAAAGGATCGTAACTCTATCACATAAGAATGATGACTCATATTCCCAAATTCAAAAATGCACAACCTTACTTAAGTAGCTTAGTTTGAGAATTTTATTCAAATATAGACTATACTCGACCCACATAGGTATATCAGGGTGACCTTTTTTGATGATGAATCTACTAAGTGTGTTATTAAATCTTTAAATAACTAAAAGAACCTCATAGTGTGCTCTTATATTCTTATTCCTTAGTTCATAACCAATTGTGGGTCAATTTATATTATATAAAGATAGTTATGTAAAGTTTCATCCATCACCTATATGTGTTCAAAAATATAATTAATGGTAGCATCTAACTTGACCAATCCCACTTTTATTATATATTATACTGACTATCTGATTTTGAGATTTTTTATATGAGGATTCATTTAAAAAAAATTCAATAACAATCTGATGAGAGTCTTCCTCTAAAGATTGGGATTGAAATTTTCTATAACACATCCTAATTAGGAGAGTAATTATAATAAAATAAATGATTATTAAAATGAAGTTATGTGATAATCTTCTTAACTATGACATCATGTAAGTTAAAACCCAATGTCTTAAAGGATTAAGATAAGTCTTTATTGGGTTCCATGGGGAATTAGCTAAATAATGATTTAGAATAATATTTTATAGAAACTGGTTCATGATGTCTGAAATAAACCATTTATGAGGGTTAAATAATAAATATAAAAAACTAATTAGATCAAATAAAACGTTTATGTTGTGTGTTTAGATTAAACAAACAAGTATGGGTAGTTTGAATGATTATCTGAGTATTCTATAGAGTGAGAATATGAGCATTTCCTAGATTTTTTTATAGCCAATGAAATAGGTGGTAGAGCATAATTACCATTTTAATGTTCCCTAATAATATGGTTGATGATTCCTATTTGAGATAGGGTCTAATCCAATATAGGTGGAACCCTTATATCATTAAAGAATTTTTTCTCTATGATGAGTATTTAGACACGTGGTTTTCATCAAGTGTCATTGTTCCATATATGGATCTTTTTTCTATAATGAATCCATTGATGGGATAGGTTGAAATTTAGTAGTTTTACCCTTTTAGTTATTTTAGAATATTATAATGCTCAGTTTATTTAGGTTCTATATTCTTGGAAAATAGACATCCACATAGTGTGTTGTGTAGAGAACTTCATAATTTATCAATAATATATTTTAACATAAAACCTCATCTAGAATAATAATCATATGGGGAAATAAGAATCTAGGATAAATATATTGTATGGGTTATTAAACATTGGGATGCATAAGGTGTTTAGAATATGGATATTTTTACATAAGTGTTTTTTTCTTGTGAGACCATGGGGTTGAATGCATTGATACATGACTCTCCCATAAATATTAAAATTATATGACAAATGACATGAATTTTTCGATAATCAATTTGATCTAGAGAAATTATGCCTTGACCACAGATCATCTACAAGATAGAGTGACCTGACCATTTTTGAAAACCTATCTCATCCCAATATTCAAGATGATGTAACAATTGGGGTTGTGTGTTTTTAAATTCTATTTAGTGGGTTCATCATTTATATCTAACATTATAGATAACGTCGACATAAATTCATTGGAGTTTCATGCATGCGACTCGTGTAAATGTAGCATAGTTCGGTTATGAATGGCTAGTTTTTCTATACTTTCAATTACTAAGACACTATTAGGGTATGAGATTCAATATCCAGTGTTTAAAAATATATAATTTCTTATATTAGAAACCCAAATTATGTATAACATTTTTAAATGGTCAATATTAGTATCTAATTCATATCAGACTGATAATTCATTCTTATGTTTCATTTATTGTAAGGAAGGGTGACAAAGAACTATTTTGTAGTGTGTAAAAATTTTGGAAGATATTGTTGGACTCTTCATGTATTACTCATTTTTTAATGATCACAAATCTAAAAAATAATTACACATCATGTTTTAATGATAGAAAATATTATTGTTGTTAATTAATATCACTATTATTTACAAATCTTTTGCATGATCACAAATCACACTTATCATATCAAACCATTGTATTTATGTTTCAAATTCTATTACTTTATAATGGTTAAGCTTAATTCATATTCTTCTTATTAATGTTTAAAACTAAATACAGATATTTACCTCAGTATCAAGACATCGTGATGTTTGACACAGTAATACAGACTGTGTGCAAAACACAGTCACAGTCAAACAGACACAGTGAATAGAAACACTGAAGCAGACACCGTGAAGTCTAATTCCCAGACACCATGAAGGACACACCATGAAACAAACACCGTGAAAGACACACTGTATCCTAGACACCGTGAATGACACACCGTGACTGAGACACCGTGAAGGACACACCGTGTCCCAGACACCGTGATGGACACACCGTGACCCAACCACCGTGAAAGACACACCGTGACCCATACATCGTGAAGGACATACCGTGATTCACATACTGTGAAGAAGACATCATTTACATAATCACTGTGACACTATTTCTTATCCTTTTTGTCAATATTATTTAAATAATACTAACAGTCATATTTGATCTCTTTAACGCAATTGATGTTATTTAATGATAGTTTTTGGTCTGTAAGGAAATCGTACCTCGTATCTATGGAAAGAAAATCATTCCTATTTCCGGAGCTCGTGGAATATAAAGAAGATTGAGCTGCAGTAGAGAATATACACGTGCTCACTTGACACGTCTTGATGCACATACTACAATACTAGCAAGCTTTGTACTGAACATGAGAACAATCCTGAGAAAAACTGTGAAGAACAAATTCCACAATCCTCAAATAAGTTCCATACATGCAATCCTACATTACTGAAGAACACACGAAATACTCTAGAGTCAAGAGAACATCTTTTTCCAGGAGAAACAAAAGCATATCCACGACACTCTGTTTTTCAACAGAAAAACTAGTGAAGGACTCAAAAGATATTCTGCTGAATCCAACGAGTCCAGAGCTGCACTGCCAATAACTAGAGCTTTCTGAACATTCATATACATTCTCTAAGTGATTTCTTATTTACTTTCGAGTAGTGTGTGTATCATGTTTATTTTAAACATACACTTTCTCATGTACTGAACTAGAGGATATTACAATCATTATACCAAAACTCCTTACACTTGTTTACCCACAACAACTATGAAAGTGGTCCTTGTGTGGCCTAGTCTTTATTTTCATTTACCACGAAGAACAGTGGTAGAGGTCCCTGCATGGCCTGAACATTCTTGTACTGCAGTTAACCCTGATCCAGGGTGTGGATCACTTTTATACATATATAAATTTGAGGGGACTAAGTATCGGTTTGAGACTGAACCTCTTGTTTATATTTTCTATTCATTTTTAGTTTAAATTCAAAATATACATTATCTAATTTATATACCGCTGCTTATTACTTTGAAATACACATCTATTTTAATGTTACTTTGATAGTTAATCTAGAAAGTGATTGTATCTATTGTATATCAGTAGGTTAGTTTCAAATTCTAATTTAATCTTTTGATTAGATTAAATGAGAACTAATCAATCTTTTGAGAATCTAATTGAACCTTTATAGTTTAACAAATTCACTATAGTATAACTTGTTTTATAAATTGGGGGATTTTAATAGAAAATATTTTAACACAAATTTTAATTGGAACTCAATTCACCGCCCTTTTTGTGTCCACTCCCACCAAAATTTGGTATCAGAGGTTTGTTTTTATTTATACAAGTTTTCAAAACACTCTGTTATTCGGCTATGATTTTAGTTGCTTCTTTAAATATCTTAAATTTCTGTTAGTTCAAAATTTTATCTCTTTAAAAATGTTTTCTAAAATGTAGCTATGGACAATAGACTAGAGGGTGCTGCTACTAACCATCCACCTTTCTTTAATGGTAAAAACTATGCCTAGTGGAAACTTAAAATGAAAATTCATTTAGAAATTATGGGTTTTGATATCTGGACTGTTATAGAGTCACAATATAAAATTCCAAAAACTGAAAGAACAACTTGGGATGAACTTACTAAAGTATCTTACAATAATAACTTTAAAGATATGAATGCTTTTTATTGTGCATTAGGAGATGAAGAATATAACAAAATATCTAATTGCAAAAATGCTTATGAAATATGGGATTCTTTGGGCGTTTTTCATTAAAGAACAAAAAATGTTAAAGTAATGTGAATAAATAGTTATACTATTAAATATGATAATTTCAAAATGAAGATTGATGAACCTATTTCTGATATGTATCTCAGGTTTAATGAGATATTCAATACAATGAGCTCATTTGGAAAAGTTGTTCCAGCAAAGGAACAAATTATGGGGACACTGAGATGTCTTCCAGACCAATGGAGAGGCAAATTTGTTTCAATCAGAGAATCATTTGACATTAGAGCTCTTCATGTCAAAGAGCTTATTGGTAAATTAATGATGTATGAGGAATAACTCAAAGTGAATAAGGAGGAAGATGATGAACCAAAAAGAACGTCTGTAGCTATAAAATCTACTACATCTAAGAGCATGGACAAAGACAAAGTTCAAATACAAACTAAAAGCTCAACAAGTGAAGATTAGGATTCATACAGTGATGCTGAAATGACTCAAATAGCCAGAATATTTATGAAGTTTTATAGGAAGAAGAAATTATTCATAAAATCAAATTAAAAAGGAAATAATGACAGTAAAGGTCATTGGAAAAAGGACTGGAAGAATGCTTATAAAAATAATGAAGTTGTCTGCTATGAATGCAAAAGAAAAGGTCATATAAAAGCAGACTGTCCAAAACTGATGTTCAAAAAGAAACATGATTATAAGGACTGTAAGTACATGAAAGCTATGAAAGCTACATGGAGTTCTTTAGAAGACAACACAAGTGAATCTGAAATCTTTGATTCTGAAAAGAATCATGCCAATATGTGTTTCATGACCAACACATATGTGGTAACACTAGATACTCATTTTTTAAATTTCTATTATTCTAGAGATGATGCAGAATCTGATTCTGATGCTAAAGATATGTCTAAGGCTAAACTATGTGAATATTGTAACACGCTAGAAAAAACATGCAACGAACATAAGGACAAATATAATTCATTAAAGAAATAGTATGCTCTCACTTCAAATGTTAAATCTGCTCTTGATATTGAAAAAGAAAAGAATGCTCAACTTTTAAAGGAAAATAAAAAATTGAAAATGTCTAATGAGAAACATAGAAAGGACTTAGAAAAATACACAAAGGGAAAAGATACACTTACTCAAATTCTAGGAAAGAAAGTGGCACCGAAATACACTACTGGAATAGGCTACCAACCTGGAAAGAGACAGATTACTAAGAATAGATTTATTCTTAAAACTGAATAGAATACTGTTAGTTCAAGTTCTTGAAATTCACATGTTTCAACTAGTTATTCACATAGTCATAGATAAAATAAAGTTTATCTCCAAAAATCTATTGATTCTGTAAATTATATGAGACCCATGAGAAAAATTTGGGTACAAAAATCCTTGATTTCTAACTGTAAGAACACGGAGCTTCGGTTTCAGGTACAGATCTCTTTTACGGGATTTTTAAGGAAAATGGAGAATCTATAAATTTTTAGAGTACACACTGTGTATATTATGAGTACATGCTGTTTACTCCTCGGCCACTCGAAGCCGTGTGTTGGCCGAGACCAGGCCACACACATGGTGTGTTGGGGTGACATGGAGGCCGATTTTGGCAGAGTATAGAAAAACACACTACAGGGTGTGTACTTTAAGAGAACACACTGTGTACATTTTTTATTTCATTAATCGACCTAGGGTCGCGCCTAATGATGGAAAACATCTTCTTCTCTACCTAATCCCATCCAGAACATCCAAGAAGGATGATTCTTCTCCGGGCCACCGATCCGTCACTGGTTGTCCGAATCAAACACTGTCAGTTGCAAAAGAATCACAGTGGTGAGTTCTTGGTTATTATTTAGCCTCGTTTCCCGATTCTTCCTCTCGTGTATGTTATCTGAGATTGAACGTTTTAGATGTTTTTGCAGATCTACTCCATTATAGGCCGATTCACGGGCTGAGGTTCAAGTATATTGATCTCCGACTATCGAGGTAGGTGGTTTGTTTCCCTACGTTGATTTTCTTTGAGTTTTGGTTGCAAAAGTGCTGGATACCCATGTATCGGGTATCCGAGGATTAGGATTTTGATCCTATAATTTATCTTCCCTAGATTTCGTGTTAGAATATGATGAATTGCTACTAATTTATGCTTGGTATTATGTTTGGGGATCAGCCCATGGGTTTTTTCCTCCCTTATTCGGCAGTTTATCTCCATTTGGCACAGTTGCCTGTGAGGCATCCCTATTTCAATTGTTAGTTTACTTGTTATCACTAATTGCATGTGTTTCATGCAGTTTATATGATTTTTATGTATGGTATCTATTAGCCAAGTATTTGTTTAACTTACTAAGGGCCGCTAACAGTTGATTACGGACGACTGGACTGCTCAGGGCTGTGAGAACCTAGTGCGGGAGATCAAAGAGGGAATAGACGATTAAGTGATTCCCAAGAGGGTCTGTTGGTTTTACTTTCGTACACAGGACCTACCAGAATAGGACTTTGTGCTTCCCAAGAGTGTTCTTAGGTTTCCCACACATCGAGACCACATAAGGAATTAAACGTAAGTTCTTCCTTAGAGAGTATGTAGCTATCATTGCAAGACTGTAAGGGACATGACGTAAGAGCTTCCCAGAGTGTTTGTGCCTTGTTTGTTGACTGGACTATAGAGGTCTACTAGTTTTAGCCACCCAGAGAGTTAGTGTGTATTTTTGATGGTTGGTTGTGATGAGTCCACCAAGGAAAAGAACAAGTTTGGGTTTTTTACTGCTTTGGTTTAGGTAGTCTTTTTAGATATCTTCTGTGTTACATGCTTATCATGGAATAGAAAACATTGTTGGTTTTCCCTGGTTGATTAATTAAATTAATGTTAATGGTAATCCGTAGAATTGTTTACTGCATTTATTTACCTTTACTTTTGCTATATCACTCACTGACAGTAGGGAAAAAAATTTTTGGTGGTTGCCTACTGGGATTAGTCTCACACACTGTTTGAGACCTGTTTTTCAGCGAAAACAGATTATATGGTTGCAGGTATAGGTAGGGTTTGTGGACCTTCTACCTCAGGTGCTTGATTGATGGTTAGAGCTTGAGATCATGGGACCGGGCCTTGGCTCGAAATGCTGCTAGAGTTTCTATTTATATTTATTACTTTGGTTTAAGTTGTATTTCATCATGTTGTTTTGATTACTACTTCCTATAGATACATTTACCATTCTGCATCATTATTATATCAGACAATTCTTTTACTTTCAGTTCAGTTGTTGCATGCTATTTACTTCTTCCGCTATTGTCTATGATTATTCTTCTGCTGCATACTTTACAAAATGAGGGCATAGTTTCCCCACTGACTCACCAAGTCCCTCGCTGCTAGTCGGCAGCCTCTGGCGTTTAAGGAAATGTGCTTGAGGTCATGTGTAAAACAGGGGGCAGGGAACCAGTCATGTGGCTGTGGACTCAGGTCGTTGCGAAGTGGTATGAGAGGAGTTTTCTTCCTTTCTATTGCATTACTATTTCGCGACCATAGACAGGGATAGGAAGAAATGGGTAGTTTGTACTTACTTGTACTTGGCAGTAATTAACCCGTGTATTTGGGTAAGCTATATTACCTCGTAATTGAAATTTTCAATTTTTGGAAGTGTTACAGTTTATTATGTTTCATCGTTGGGTGATGCACATGTTTTGTGTTGTTATAGTTTATATGATTATGGTTCTATTTGGTTGTAACCCGATGAGATGAGGGTGTGCCATCTCATGCATCATATAGGAACTAGGTAAGAAATCACTTATCTTGCATTTTACCATTCCATCTAGGGTGCATTAGAATTGCATGATATTTTGATAGATGGCGTGATAAATTATGTATGCCATTGTCATAGTTGCTGTGATAGAAATACTTGTTGTGCTGATGGAGTATTACTTATTTTACAACTTGTTTAGCATGGGCACCATGCTACGGTCTTGGAGGTGTTATGGGCCCTCATGGATCAGAATTTGGTGGATCATTGTTTGTTATGATGTTTACTTGTGTTATTCATTTTTATGATTTCAGGATTTGATTTGCAGGGAGTATGGGCCCCATGGATCGGAATTTGGCACATAGGTGGTTGTTTTCTAGTGTTTCTAGTGTTCGGAGCAGTTTTAGATCCACTGCCCGGAAAATCCCAGAATACACGGTGTGTACTTTATTCATACATGCCCTGTAGTTTTTTAACCATGTTGTTATCTGTGTGAACAAAAACACTGGGTGGCGGAAAATATTTTGGGAGACGCCGTGTACCATAAGTACACGCCGTGTAGTAGAAAACCGTGCACCCGACCATTTCACTAACAACACATATCGGGGAAACTCATTTAGTACACTCCGTGTGTTATAAGAACTCTTCGTGTATATTTCTTATGGGTACCCGGCCGTGTCAAGAACAACATGGGTTAGTGTTATCCATCCTTATACACGTCGTGTTTGTTCGGAACACGCCTTCTAGGGGTCAGCCGTGTAGCTGGCCATGTAACCTGCTACACGGGTCATTGAGCTTTTCTAGTACACGTCGTGTGTTATAAGAACACTCCGTGTAGTTTCTTCTAAGTACCCAGCCATGAAACGAACAACACGGGTCAATGTTATCTTCTTTAATACACGTTGTGTTTGTTAGAAACATGTCGTGTAAGGGGTTAGCCGTGTGGTCGGTCGTGTAACATGATACACGGGCCGCTGAATCCTGGAATGTACACGTTGTGTCCTTGGTGCACACGTCGTGTAGTTTAGAATTAGGAGGACTATTTGGGTTATCCGTGCAAAGAGACTGAGGTAGGGGAGTGGAGTTCAAGTGAACTCCGTGTTTTGGGACAACATGCCATGTAGTCCAGAATATTACATGATCAGTGCTGGAAGAATTACACGCCCATGTAAATGGATTTAACAAACATGCCGTGTAGTTTAAATACAAGCCGTGTAGTTCAGTTTTTCAATTTAAGTGTATTTCTCTCCTGTTCCCGTTTTGTACTCTTGTGTTTTCTATCCTTGTTAATCCAAAATCTGGATTGGGCTTTTGAAATTTCAGGGTTATGGCACCGAGACATCCTCCCGTTTCACGTCAGGAACCAGGTAGTGACCGTACGCCTGATACTGCAGACCAGAGACTACCAGTAGTTCCACCAATTGTTCCGGATATGGAACCTATATTGATTCCGGACACTGGTGTGGATGCTCAGTTCAGAGTGGGTTTCATGAGGTTCATGCAGACCTTCTAGGGATCTCATCATCCTGCCCTGTCTATGGCAGAGATGACGCGAGTCTTCCAGCAGCATCATCCTCCCACTTTCACAGGGGATGGAGGACCTCAGGTTGTAGAGTCATGGCTAGAAACCATGCTTTACATCTTCGAGCATCTGGAGACACACCCAAATATACGGGTGAAGCTCGTGACATACATGATGTGAGATTCTGCCAAGAGATGGTGGGATGTAGTGTCATAGGCAGGGTGCCAGTGGACTATGGCTTGGGTCAAATTTCAGCATATGTTCTACGACTACTTCTACCCAACGACGCTGAGGGCCGACAAGTCCAGGGAGTTCATGAACCTATGGCATGGTACTATTTCGGTTATGGAGTATTCCTCCCACTTCTCTGAGTTATAGAGTTTCCCTCCTGTTCTGGGAAATGAAAATCTATTTTTGGAGAGGAATTTTGAGGAAGGCCTCAAACCAGAGATCAAATCGCAGGTGAACATCTTCCAGTTGACTTCTATTACTCTGATAGTCAAACATGAGCTGATCGCCGAATGAAATCCGAGGGAGACTCGAGCTGTTGACCAGGGCAGTTCAGCATCCAAGGCTGATTCGTTTCATACTGACAGTAGGAAGCGCCACCGAGAGTCTACTGAGGTGACTCGAGGAAGCGAGGTATATCTTCTAGTAGACGAGATCTTCTTTCTGGTAACCAGGTGGTGTGCTATCAGTTTGGAAAGAGAGGGCATAAGAATCCTCAGTGACTAAGGGATTCAGTGGAGTGCCGAGCTTGTGTAAATATGGGTCACCTGCAGCATTTTCGCCGGGTTCTTCTTCCAGCGGCTAGTGAAGGAGGATATGTTTCTACTCCTCATTTAGGAGCGGGATTACGAGTCCAACAGAAGACTGGGGGATGGAGTTCTTCAGGTCATTCAGGCTAGGGTAGAGGTCGCGGACGCGGTGGCCAGGATCAAGGGGGATCAGATCAAGGATATCAGGCTGCTACATAGGGTCACGTTACTAGCCAGACATTTGAAGTAGAGAAGATTAATCAAGAGCAGGATCCTGGACCATCCACAATTCGAGGTACAATCCTAGTAGCCTCAGTTTTATCTTTTTCACTTTTCGATATCGGAGCTTCTCATATCATTATTTCTATGCACACTATGGAGAGCCTTAGACTCACTATCCTTACATCTGAGGATACCTTGGCACTAGACACTCCTTTGGGACATAGAACTTCTAATGTGCGTTAGTGCAAGGAGTGCCCCCTTGAGGTTGGTGGGTGTCACTTCGTGTGTGATATTTATGTCCTTGAGATGAAAGGTTATGATTTCAATCTTGGAATGGACTGGCTAGTTCCTTTTTAGGGCTTTTTCGATTGTTATCGCCATAATGCGAGTTTCACATCACCAGAGGGAAGGTCTTCTCTTTACAAGGGTGAATGGGATGTCCAAGCAATTAGTGCTGGACCAGAGCATCATGGGTTGGGTAGTGTTACGGCCCAGATTTCTAGTTTATATCCGGATGATTAGAGGACCTCTCAGATGGACATTCCCCTGGTAGTCGACCGTTTTACGGATGACTTTCCAGAAGACTTTTCAGTTTTGCCTTCGGAGCGTGAGGTAGACTTCTCTATTGCGCTTGTGCCAGGAGTAGCACTGGTGTCCATACCTCTTTATAGGATGGCTACGCCTGAGTTTCAGGAGCTCAAGAAGTATTAGGAGGAGTTTCAGACAAAGGGTTTCATCTAACCCAATACTTCTCCTTAGGGTTCACCTGTCCTGGTCGCAAAGAAGGCAGATGGTAACCTTAGGCTTTGCGTGGATTATTGGATGTTGAACCAGTTGATGGTCAAGAACTGATATCCCTTGCCGAGGATTGATGATATCATCGACCATCTTAGAGGATCTTAATTGTTCTCAAAGATCTAATTGAGGTTATGTTATCATCAGCTGAGCATTAGGCCTTCAGATATACCTCTGACAACCATCAGGAGAAGGTATGGCCTCTACGAGTATACAGTTATGCCATTATGCCTTACGAACGCGCCAGTAGTTTTCGTTGCACTGATGAACCGACTGTTTCATCCTTAGATTGATTCCTTAGTCGTGGTCTTCATGGAAGATATCTTGGTGTACTCTCACACTCCACATGACCATGTATCCGATCTTGAGATCGTTTTGAGTACACTGAGGGAACATCATCTTTATGCTAAACTCTAAAAGTGCCACTTTTGGATGGACGAGATTTACTTCCTAGGTCATGTCATCTTAGAGACAGGAGTATGAATAGACCCATAGAAGTTGAGGGTAGTAGTTACCTCGGAGCAGTCTAAGAATTTCTTCGAGGTACGTAGTTTCTTGGGACTGGCTGGTTACTACATGTGGTTTATACAAGACTTATCACGCTTGGAAGCGCTATTGACGGGCTTGAATAAGAAGGGTGTGATGTACGTTTGGTCGGAAGATTGAAACTCATCCTTTCAGGAGCTGAAGGGGAGATTGACTTCAGCACCGATTCAAGTTCTCCCATAGCCGGGCAAGAGATATACAGTTTTCTGTGAGGCATCTGGTATCTGGCATGGAGCAGTGCTTATGCAAGGAGATTGTGTTTTCAAGTACGGATATCGGCAGTTGAGGCTACATGAGAAGAGCTATCCTACACACGACCTGGAGTTGGCTACTGTTGTTAATGTTTTGCATTGTTGGAGGCACTATCCCATGGGAGAGCATTTTTTGGTATATACTGACCACAAGAATCTCATGTACATCTTCACGCAGTGTGGCATGAATCTGAGACAACAGAGGTGGGTCGAGTACCTACAGTCTTTCGACTTCGAGCTTGCGTATACGTCAGGGAAAGGAAATGCTGTGGAAGACGCACTGAGCAAGAGGAATCAGTTGCAGGCAGTTCAGGAGGCCAGCAGTGAGTGGAAGCTTATGCCTCTGTTCTCTGAGATGCTTTTGGAGGTGCACGATAGACAGGGTCATACGGTTCTTTCTTCTGTAGTTGTTACCTCTACCTTTTTTGATCAAGTTCGAATAAGGAAGCTATCAGACCCTGAAGGCCTAGTCCTACGGGAGGGTGTGTCAGATGGAGACCCTACTCCGGGGTGGACAGTGGGCAATGATGAGGTGCTACGTTTTCATGGCCGCGTATGGGTTTCAGCGGACATACGGGAGGAGTTTATGTGGGAGTTACACGCTTCATATTGGGCAGTTCATCCTGGTGTCACCAAGATGTACCGAGACTTGCACCGTCAGTATTGGTGGACAGGTATGAAGAGGGATTTGGATGGTTTTGTTATGCGGTGTTCCACCTGTCAGCAGGTGAAGGTAGAGCATCAGCTACCATCGGGGATTCTGCAGTAGTTACCCATTCCTGAGTGGAAATGGAATGATGTTGTGATGGACTTTGTGACAGGTTTAGGGAGATCACCTCGAGGAAATGAGGCGGTTTGGGTTGTAGTGGACAGGATCACGAAGGTTGCACACTTCTTGCCAATAAAGGATACCTTCGGTGTTGATGAGCTGGGACAGTTGTACATCTGAGAGATTGTACATCTACATGGAGTTCCACACTCTATTGTTTCAGACAGGGATGCACGTTTTACTTCGCACTTCTGGCAGGGGATATAGAGGACGTTGGGTACACAAGTACTTTTGAGTACAACATACCATCCCTAGACTAATGGCCAGTCCGAGCGTACAATCCATGTGCTTGAGGATATGCTTGGAGCTTGCATTCTGGACTTTGGCGGTTCTTGGGAGAAGAATATTCCTCTGGCGGAGTTCGCCTACAATAACAGTTTCCATGCGACTATTCAAATGGAACCTTACGAGGCATTGTACGGAAGGCCATGCCGATCACCTTTATACTAGTTAGAGGTAGGAGATGCAACTTTGCTGGGACATCATCTTGTTCAGGAGAAATCAGAACAGATATTTTTGATTCAGAATAGGATGCCAACATCACAGTTTTAGCAGAAGTCTTATGCGGATCAGCGGAGACGACCTCTAGAGTTCGAGGTTAGGGATCATGTTTTCCTGTGTGTCACACCGTGGTTGGACACAAGAGGATTCAGAGACAGGGTAAGCTTTCACTGAGATATGTCGGGCCATTTGAGGTTCTAGAGAGAGTCGGGCTAGTTTCTCACAGGTTGCAGTTACCTCAGAGGTACTAGGCTATGCACGACCTCTTTCATGTTTCTCAGCTTTGACGGTATTTTCCAGACCCGTCTCATGTTTTTCAACCCGAGGAGGTTGAGTTGGATCAGGATGCATATTTCGAGGAGCATCCTATCATGATTTTTGATCATACTAGAAATGTACTCAGTGGCTGGTATGTTCCTCTGGTATAGGTGCTATGGCAGCACGACTGTATACAAGATGAGACTTGGGAGAGGGAGGCTGATATGCGATCATAGTGGCCAAAGTTGTTTGAGGATTCTTCTTCTATGCCTTGCTAGGGAAATTAGGGGACAAATTTCTTTAAGGGGGGATGTTTGTAAGCACCTGGTGCTTCGGTTTCAGGTGCAGATCTCTTTTACAGGCTTTTTAAGGAAAATGGAGAATATGGAATTTTTCAGAGTACATGCCATGTACTTTATGAGAACGCATTGTGTACTCCTCGGCCACTTGAAGCCGTGTGTTGGCTGAGACCGGGCCACACACATAGTGTGTAGGGGTGACGTGTAGGCCAATTTTGGCCGAGTATGGAAAAACCCACTATACGTCGTGTACTTTAAGAGTACATGCCGTGTACATTTTTTATTTCATTAATCAACCTGGGGTTGCACCTAATGACAGAAAACATCTTCTTCTTTGCCTAATCCCATCTAGAATTTCCAAGAAGGCTGATTCTTCTCTGAGACACCGATCTGTCACCGGTTGTCCGAATCATACTTCGTCGATTGCAGAAGAATCACAATGGTGAGTTCTTGGTTCTTCTTTAGCCTCGTTTTCTGATTCTTCCTCTCTTGTAAGTTATCTGAGGTTGAACGTTTTAGACATTTTTGCAGATCTAATTCATTATAGACCAATTCATGGGCTGAGGTTCAATTATATCAATCTCCAAGGATTGAGGTAGGTGGTTTGTTTCCTTACATTGAAGTTCATTGAGTTTTGGTTGCAAAAGTGTCGGATACCCATGTATCGGGTATCCCAGGTTTAGGATTTTGATCCTATTATTTATATGACCTATATTTCTTGTTATCTTATGATGAATTGCTACTAATTTCTGCTTTGTTTCATGTTTGGGGATCACCCCATGGGTGTTTTCCTCCCCTGTTCGGTTGTTTATCGCTGTTTGGCACCATTGCCTCTGAGGCAACCCTATTGAAATTGTTAGTTTACTTGTTATCACTGATTGCATGAGTTTCCTGCTGTTTAAATGATTTTGATGTATGGTATCTATTATAAATGTAGTTGTTTAACTTACTTAGGGCTACTAATGGTCGATTACAAACGACTGGACTACTCAGGGCTGTGACAACCTGGTGCTGGAAATCAAAAAGGGAATAGACGATTATGTGCTTCCCTAAAGAGTCTGTTGGTTTTAGTTTCATACACAGGACCTACGGGAATTGGAAATTGTGCATCCCAAGAGTGTTCTTAGGATACCCACACATCGAGACCACAGAAGGAATTAGACATAAGTGCTTCCTCAAAGAGTGTGTGGCTATCATTGCAAGACCATAGGGGAATTGATGTAAGAGCTTCCCAGAGTGTATGTGCCTTGTTTGTTGACTGGACTATAGGGGTCTGATAGTTTTAGCCACCCAGAGAGTCAGTGTGTATTTTTGATGGCTGGTTGTGATGAGTCCACCAAGTCAAAGAACATGCTTGGGTTTTGTACTGCTTGTGTTTATGTAGTCTTTTTAGATACCTATTGTGTTACTTTCTTATCATGGAATAGAAAACTTTGCTGGTTTTCCCTGGTTGTGTAATTAAATTAATGTGACTGGTAATCGGTAGAATTGTTTACTGCATTTATTTACCTTTACTTTTGATATATCACTCACTGATATTAGGACACAAATCTTGTGGTGGTTGCCTACTGGGATTAGTCTCACACCCTGTTTTGGTCTGGTTTTTTTGGCCCAAACAGATTATATCGTTGCAGGTATAGGTATGGATTGTGGCCCTTCTACCTTAGATACTTGATTGCTAGTTGGAGCTAGAGAGCATGGGCCCGCGCCTTGGCCCGTGATGCTGCTGGAGTTGCAATTTACATTTACTACTTTGGTTTCAGTTGTATTTCAGCACGTCGTTTTGCTTACTACTTTCCATAGATACATGTGCCATTCTGCATCATTATTATATCAGGCATTGCTTTTACTTTAAGTTCAGTTGTTGCATGTTATTTACTGCTTCCGCTATTGTTTAAGTTTATTCTTCAGCTGCATACTTTACTAAATGAGGGCATAGTTTTCCCACTGACTCACCAAGGCCCTCGCTGCTAGTCGGCAGCCTCTGGCATTTGGGGAAACACACTTGTGTTCATGTGGTGAACCGGGTATGGGGCACCAGTCACGTGGCTTTGAACTCAGGTCGTTACACTAACCTATCTGGACCCAAGAAGATCTGGGTACCAAATTCATTTCCCATCTAAATCTATTTTGTAGGAAACCTGTTTGAAGAGTTACCACAAGAAGACATGTTATTTGGACAGTGGACATTCAAGAAATATGTCTGGGGATTACTCATGCTTCAAGAGCCTAATCAAGGTTGATGGAGGCCATGTCACCTTTGGTGATAATTCTATGGAAAAAATCATCGCCCTAGGCCAAATTGGTAACACTAACTCAGTTTTAATTTTTAATGTTTTATTTTTTGATGGATTGAAATATAACTTGTTAAGTATATATCAATTATGTGATGGTGTCTTTAATGATAAATTTTAAAATAATTCATGTAATGTTTTTAACTCTAAATTTCTTTTTAGTATTCTTTTAATTTAGAAATGAAAATGTTTATGATGTTGATCTAAATTCTTTAGCTAAGAAAAATATTACTCGCCTAAATGATTTTCAGAAATAATCTTGGTTATGTCATAGAGGATTAGGAAACTGCAACATCCACTCACTTAGAATACTAACTAGGAAGAACATAGTTAGAGACTTACCCAAACTTGAGTTTCCAAATGACAAAGTTTGTAATCCCTGTCAAAAGGGAAAGAAACACAAAATATCTTTCAAACCAAGGAAATAAGTGTCAACTTCTCAACCTCTCGAGTTGGTTAACATTGACTGGTTTGGACCTTATAGAGTTTATAGATTAAATTGGAAGCACAATGTCTATGTCTTAGTAGATGACTATTCTAGATATACTTGTGTGTACTTCTTAGCTCAAAAAGTGAAGCTTGTGCTTACTTTATTAAATACTCCAAGACTGTAGAAAAAATTAGTGGACTTATGGCTAAGTCTCTAAGAAGTGATCATGGCCCTGAGTTTTAAAATCAAGAGTTTTAATCTTATTTCTCACACGATGGCTATAGACACAAATTTTCTGACCCTAGGACACCTCAACATAATGGTGTAGTTGAAAGAAGAAATAGAACCCTTTAAGAAATTTCTAGAACCATGCTTAATGAATATGACATGCTTATTCATTTTTGGGTTGAGGTTGTGAATATAGCTTGTTATATTATTAATAGAGTCTTGATAGGACTTGTTCTCAAGAAGACCCCATATGAGTTTTGGAATAGTTGGAAACCTAAAGTTAGTTACTTTAGAGTCTTTGGGTGCAACGTTTTTATTCTTAATAAAAAGAATAATCTGGACAAGTTTACTTCTAAGAGTGATGAAGGAATATTTTTAGGATATTCTTTAACTAAAAAAACCTATGGATTTTTCAATAAGAGAACCAAGTGTGTGGAATAATCTGTTCACATCAAATTTCATGAAACAGATCGACATGAGCCTAAGTCATCTCCTAAAAATCATGAAGAAAATTTTTCTGTTCTGAACCTTAATGATAAAATCAATGAACCTACTGTAAAGACAACCAGTTCTAGAAATATTTCAGAATCTGCTCCTAATGAACCCGAACCCATAGATGAACATGAAATTTTTAGTCCTACCATTACTAGATCAACTAGAATTCTAAATAATCATCCTTTATATGATGTTGTTGGTAATATTCATAGAGGAACACAGACTAGAGCTTCTCTTATAAATAAGGTTGAACATCAAGCCTTTTCTTCATAAATTTAACCTAAAAACATTGATGCTGCTATTAATGATGAATTTTGGGTAATTTCTATGCAAGAAGAACTCAATAAATTTGAAAGAAATAAAGTTTGGAAACTAGTAGAAAGACCAAAGGACACTTTCACCATAGGCACTAAATGGGTGTTTAGAAATAAAGTAGATGAATCTGGATATATAGTTAGAAATAAGGCTAGATTAGATGCACAAGGCTATAGTCAAGAAGAAGGAATTGACTATGAGGAGACTTTTTCTCCAGTAGCCAGACTAAAATCCATTATGATCTTACTTTCTTATGCTACACATCTTAATTAAAAACTATATCAAATGGATGTCAAGAGTGCATTCTTAAATGGGTATATATTTGAGGATGTTTTTGTTGAACAACCACCTGGATTTACAAACCCTCATTTTCCAATTCATAATTTGAAATTATCAAAAGGTTTATATACTTTAATGTAAGCTCCAAGAGCTTAGTATGATAGATTAAGTGCTTTTCTAATTTCTAAAGATTTTAAAAAAGGAATAGCTGGTCCTACTCTTTTTAAAAAAAAAATATCTAAAGATGTTTTAGTTGTACAATTTTATGTAGATGACATTAATTTTGGATCTTCAAGAAATTCCCTATGTACTGATTTTTCTAAAATAATGCAAAACGAATTTTAAATAAGTTTAATGGGTGAACTTAAATTCTTTCTTGGATTTCAAATCTTTCAAAACAGTAATGGAATTATTTTTACTCAATGTAAATATACTAGAGATCTTCTAAAATGTTTTGGATTGAATAGAACAGAAAGTAGTGACACTCCCATGAGTACCACCTGTAAGTTAGATCCTGATGAAGATGGAAAATCTGCTGATCAAACCACTTATAGAGTAATGATTGGAATTATAATTTACTTGACTGCTAGTCGTACTGGTATTATGTATAGTGTGTGTTTGTGTGCTTATTTTCATGAAAACCCTAAAGTGTCGCATTTAAATGTTGTAAAGAGAATTTTCAAAAACCTCAAGATTACTCCCAATTTAGGACTCTTCTATCCAAAAGGACAATCGTTTGAAATATTTAGCTATTCAGATGCTGATTTTGCTGGATGTAAGTTAGATAGAAAAAGCACCTCTGGAACATGTCACTTTTTAGAAAAGTCACTAGTATCATGGTGTAGTAAAAAACAAAATTATGTTACATTATCTACTACAAAAGTTGAATACATAGCTGCTGGCAGTTGTTGTGCACAAATTTTGTGGATGAAATACACATTACAAGACTATGGATATCAATTCAGACATGTACCAACAAATTGTGACAACACAAGTGCTATTAAAATTTCAAAGAATACTGTTTCTCATTCTAGGACAAAGAATATTGATGTAAGACATCACTTTTTGAGGGATCATTACCAAAAAGGTGATATCACTTTTGAATTCATTGGTACTGAATATCAACGTGCTGATATATTCACCAAACCATTAAACTCTGAGAGATTGGACTACATCATACATGATATTTGTATGATTAATCATAAATAGACATCCTACAGATCTTACTGTTTAGTATTTTTCTATATTTTACTTTATGGTTTCATATTCACGATTTTTTAGTTACTATTTCATGCTTACAGTCTCATAGTGAACACCTTGTGTTCACGATCTGTCACTCAATTATCTCACTATGGAAACTTTTTTTCTTCGCACCGTAATTCCTACTCACAGTACCACCATGAAGATTCTTTATATATTTATTTTTAACCCGCATCGCGATAATTTCTAATTCACCGCTATTTGATTTCCCGCATTTTTGTTTTTATGACGTTTGAAATTACCAAATGATAAAAAATAAGGGGTTTTCACTCGATTATTTACTCGAGCTCTCTCTTGCTCACTATCTTGAACCCTCTTTACCTTGAAAGCCTTCTCTTCTCCCTCACCTGAACTGTCAGTGAAGGCCAAAGATAAAGATTCCATCTTCACCCTCATCTGAGAAGTGCCACTCTAAGAAACAGAAAAGAGCACCAAGGATAGCACCCGAATGACATCAAAATCCGAATCATGTTATCCATAATGTACTACCTGAAAAATAGAATTTCCCTGAGTGGCTACTGTCTAGAAAGTCCTTGGTCCTGAAAATCATTAGAGAATAACGATGGTTCAAATGGTTATCTAGACAAGATAGACTGATTTATCAAAGGTTGGTATCTCAATTTTACCAATATGTAAAGTTTTCTTTTGATGTTGGAGAAATATATATGGTAACAAGATGGATCAATGGACAAAAGTGTTCATTCTCTTCAAGGTTGTGGGCTTCATGCCTAAGGATTCCTTGTGAAGGAATTTGTGACGATTACCAAAGAGACCCTCCTCCAACAACTGACATCTTTGATCTGGAGAATGCTTTGGAAATCCTGACTGGAAGTGGCACCAAGCGAAGGGCTATAGAAGTTGAATTGGATGGGGATACAAGACTACTGTTCCAATTTGGTCAGAATTTTATTAGTCCAAGAAAAGTAGATTTTGTTGTTTTGAAGTATCAGGATGTGTTCCTGATTCATCTGTTGAAGAATGGCCATAAGATAAATTTGTGCAAATATGTCATTAACCATATATATGATCCGATTAATGTCACTTCAAAATCCTCCTCCGTGTTTTACTCAAAGATGATTTCGGCCATGTTAGTTGCCAAGGGAGTAGTTGGACTGAAAGAGTAAAGGCTATAGGATTTTTATTTCTGTTTATCCAAGCCTATCATCAAAAGGATGAAGATTAATTGGAACCCCTTGAAGATGCAGTGGGTTGAGGATAATGATAAACTTTATAAGAAGTAACATTCCTATTGATTATCCACGAAGGCCAAAGAATATTACTGATCCTGGTTTGGATCTAGTTGAAGTGGCTGAGTACCCAGAACAAGAATATGAAGAAGAGGCTGAAATACCTCAATAGGATGCACTCCTGTTGAGAAAGAAAGCATTGTTGTCCCTGCTGATGTTCCTGCTGAAATACATCTTAGAGAGGAATTTGTTGACGGTTTTAGAGAAGAAGAAGCTCCTACTTCTAGAGATGATTTTGATCAAGATGTTCAGTGTGAGGTTTCACGAGATCTGATTATCCCTGATTTAGAGCATCAAGTAATGGAAAAATATGATGTAGTAGAAATCCCTGCTTGGGAAAATGTTAATCAAGAGGATCTCCCTGTTGAAAAAGAAGTAACTCTGGAAGCACAACCAGTGGAAAAATTGGTTCCTTAGTACATACACTCTGCTGAAGAGATGATTGAAATTGACTTTCAGTTGGAAAGGCAGGAATTTGCTGAATAGATTAGTGTTGATCCTATGGATCATGATCATGCAGTTATGCCTCAAGAACCTGAAATGGAAGCACATTTTGAGGGGGAGGAACCTCAAAACCTTGAGATTAAAGAAGCTGGATCTTCTGGAACATCTCGACCAATTATCAGACATTCTGTGTACACTCGGTATGAGTTTCCAAGTTTTTATGATTTAAGTGAATCACATCAAGTGACTGAAACTGGTATAGATCTATCTTATTTTTTTCAACTGAAGTTAGTAGATCACCTAGAACTAGAACTAGAGCATCAACCTTCATCTAAATCAAAAACTAATTCTAAGTCACAGTTAGATTCTTCATCAGAACCTGTACCACTACCTTCAGCTAAACTATTAACCGAGCAACAACCCTGTTTAACTATGGATGAGTTGAAAGACTTTGGAGAGACTATCTTGGTTGGTGTTGAGAATATATTATCAACTCAACCTCGAACAGTGACTCAACTAAGTCAAGAAGATGCATCTATTCTCTTTGAAAAAATTAGTCTTCATATTCAACCAAGGATGATTCGAGAAATAAAAGAAGTCAGAGTTGAAAATAGGTTTCTTAGTGGAGATGTTGCAAATTTGAGAGGTTTTGTGGAAAACCTGCAAACAGAATTGTCTTTAAGATTAGAGCTTGTTCCTGCTCCTATTTCTGCAACTACACCTGTTGCTGCTTCTCATGAACCAGATGTTTCCAACCATTCTCGAGAAATTTTGTCTCAAGTGCATCCTTATCTACTATAATTTGATGACATGATTGGAACAAGACATAGAAAGTTGCTTCAATGCATGAGAGAGTTTGTAGAAAATATGAATAAGATCCCAGATGAGTACACTGGATGTCTGTTAAATGTTTTGAAACAGATCAAAGTTCTAACTAAATCTGTCAAGGCTTCTCCTCCCTCTGATCAGACCACCACACCTTCTATGGATGATTCCTTGCTTAGGTCCATAATCAAGGAAGAACTTCAGAATTCTCTTAGTGGTTTCAATATATCTCCTTTGTCTGAAGTTATGAAGAACAGTGATAGAGCACTTGTTCTTGTTCAGATTCATTCTATGATTCCAAATGATCCTCAACATGAGATCACCAAGAAGATAGAATTTTATCTCACCCAGATTTTCACTAAAAGTGACATGAAAAATCACTTTATGTATGTTGTGGAGAACCTGAAAATCCCTAATGTGACTCAAGATTTTAAAGCTCAGCTTCAGAAGCATACAGAGTTCACCAGATTGTTGGACAAGTTCATGGAGAATAACGATGATCATGAAAAGGATATAAAATATGGTGGAGAAGTCATTACAGATTTCATCAATCCTTTGAAGTTTTATCTTCATGTGCAGAGTACTGATATCGTTGCTCCAGCTTCGGCACCCCTCAGACCTGGTCTACCTGCCATAGCCTCAACTGTCATGTCAGTCAGCCAAACCCATTCTCATATCTGGCCAGTCTTTCTTGACCAACCATAGACTAGATCTTCTACTGCTCCTACTTTGGCTCCCTCTATTTTTGATGGTCTACCCATACCATCTTTGTCTACCACATCTATGCCTTCTTCTACATCAGCATCATCTCTTGCTGATGATAAAGGCAAGGCAAAGACCGATCCCTGAAGAGTCAAGTGACTGCATTCTTTTTTTATGGGATGTCTTTTTCTGTTTACTATTTGTATTTCTATTGTATCATGTATTCTGGATGTTTTTAATGAGAAATGAATTATTTCACTCCCTTCCTTCTATTTCACTTTTTGATAATCCTAAAAGGGAGAGAAAGAGTACAAGTATTTGTATTCTAAAGAGATATGTTACTGTAGAATCAATTATTCTCTAAATCTTTTATTTTATATGTTATTTTCTCTAACGTTGCATTTCAGTTATATTTTACCCATACATGATTTATGACAATAAAAAAGGGGGAGATTGTTGGACTCCTCATGTATTAATCATGTTTTAATGATCACAAATCTCAATAATAATTACACATCATGTTTTAATGATAGCGAATCCTATTTTTGTTAATTAATCTCGCTATTATTTACAAATATTATGCATGATCACAAATCTCACTTATCTTATCAAACGTTTGTATTTATGTTTCAAATTCTCTTACTTTATAATGGTTAAGCGTAAATCATATTCAGCGTATTACTTTTTTAAAACTAAATATAGATATTTGCCTAAGTATCAAGACACTGAGAGGTTTGACACAGTATGACACACAGTGTGCAAAACATAGTCACAGTCAAATAGACACCATGAATAGAAACACTGAAGCAGACACCATGAATTCTAATTCTCAGACACCATGAAGGACACACCGTAAACCAGACAGCGTGAAAGACACACCATGACTCAGACACCGTGAAGGAAACACCATGACCTAGACACCTTGAAGGACACACTGTGACCCAGACACCGTGAAGAACACACCGTGACCCAGAAACTGTGAAGGACACACTGTGACCCAAACACCGTGAAGGACATACAGTGATGCACATACCCTGAAGAAGACACCGTTTATATAATCATTGTGACACCATTTCTTAACCTTTTTGTCAATATTATTCAAATAATACTAACAGTCATATTTGATGTCTTTAAGGCAATTAGTGTTATTTAATGATATTTGTTGGTCGGTAAGGAAACCGTAACTTGCATCTATGGAAAGGAAATCATTCCTATTGTTGGATCTTGTGGTATATAAAGAAGATTGAGTTGTAGTAGAGAATATACATGCACACACTTGACACGTCTCGACGAACATACTACAATACTAGCAAGCTCTATACTGAACCAAAGAACAATCCTGAGCACAACTGTGAGGAACACTTTGCACAATCCCCAAGGAAGTTCCATACATGAAATCCTACATTACTGAAGAACACACGAAATACTCTGGAGTCAAGAGAAAATATTCTCTTTGTAAGAAACAAAAGCTGAACCGCGACACTCTCTTTTTCAACAGAAAAACTACGGAAGGACTCTGAAGCTATTCTGATGAATCCAACGAGTCCAGAGTTGCACTGCCAATCACTAGATCTTTCTAAACTTTCATATACTTCCTATAAGTTATTTATTATTTTCTTTCGAGCATTGTGTGTATCCTGTTTATTTTACACAGACACTGTCTCCTGTGCTGAATTGGAGGATATCACAATTCTCATACCAATACTCGTTACTCTTGTTTACCCACGACAAATATGGAAGAGGTCCTTGTGTGGGCTGGTTGTTACTTTCATTTCCCACGAAGAACAGTGGTATAGGTCCCTTCGTTGCCTGAACAGTCATTTACTTATGTTAACCCCGATCCAGGGTATGGATCACTTTTATACATATATAAATTTGAGAGGACTAAGTCTCAGCTTGAGACTGAACCTATTGGTTATATTTGATGTGCTTTTTAGTTTAAATTAAAAATATACAGTATTTTATTTATATACCGATGCTTATTACGTTGAAATACAAATATTTTTTAAAATTACTTTGATAGTTAATCTAGCAAGTGTTTGTATCTATTGTAAATCAGTAGGTTAGTTTCAAAAGATAATTTATTCTTATGATTAGATTAACTGATAACTATTCAATCTTTTGAGAATATAATTGAACCTTTACAGTTTTACAAATTCACTACAGTTTAACATGTTTTATAAATTTGGGGATTTTAATAGATAATACATTAAAATAAATTTTAATTGGAACTCAATTCACCCCCCCCTCTTGAGTGTCCACTCCGACCAACATATATCATTAGTTTGGGATGATAATTGATTGTCATTCTTGATCGATAATTCAATACCTTATGTAATAATGATATAATGATTAGTTAATGATGACATTTCATGAAGTCCAATGATGATCTTTAAAATGTAGTCCACCATTAGTGGTTTTGACTACTCTATTCTCCGATTGTAGGAAAAGGTATGTTTCAAGGTGTACTATGAACTCATTCTATAATAAAATGAGTGTCTCAAGTTTTCAGGGAAACTATAAACACCCCCCATATACTGATGTATTAATTATGATCATGTCACCTATATTTACATTTTAATGGATAAACTAAGAGAACATCGGTTATACACCACATTAAATTAAATTATGTTGACCTTGATAAATAAATTCCATGATAGTGGAATTATGAGAATGTAAATCTCATATAGAGGTGTGGTAAATAAATAGTGATATATGGGTTTCCGAGTATGAAATTCAAGGATAGACTCTTCGACACTAGTTATTTCCTTTTACATGATCTCTATGTGAATGCCATGATGGGATCAACATGTGTTCATTATAAGTGGGTGTTTTTTCCATGTACAAATGTCTTGTTTGGAAACTATATATTATGAACAATCTAGGTTGAGATTATTGACTATAGTTGATAATTTAGTTATTTTCCATATCTTCATTTGAGAATGGATGGAATGATGTATTGGGTGATTTTTCATGTCTATTAGATCTGGTATTTATCAATATTTGGGTTGGGTCACAACAACATAATCATTGTTTTGGATAAATATGTCACTATGAACTATTTATCAACATTAGTGAGTTTTATCTAAGAAGATATTTGGTACCTTCGTTTAATAGTTTTTATATTTTCTTCTAACAATCACCATCCATTTATTGATTGTTTTAGAGGATATTATACCAATTAAATTTTTATTATGAAATATAGACGTAATAATATCAACATTTTTTCATTGCATTTTGTTGAATAATTTTGTCCAGGAACTATTTTGGGCACATGTCAATGTTTAATAATTGGTAAAATGATAATATGAGTGAATTTTATTCATGGAATGGTCATATTATAAGGATAAATATGGTTAATTTGGAGCCAACCTTTCAATGAATTTGGTTGCCCTATCTTGATAATCATTTGAATTCTTCTTACATGATTATAAATATAATTACAAATATAATGATACCATGATTCAATATTTGGCTTTTAAATGGTAGAATCTATGTTGGGGAACACTATTGCTGGATGGAAAAATATATAGTGATGTGATAATGACTTTTGTGTTATGGGCTTGGGTAAGAGGTTTATTGATGTTCCATTTTTTATGTGTGAGCATTGGATTGAGCTAAATAAATTTATATATCATGTGTTAAAATAGATCATAGTGGTTTTTTGGCCTTTTTGTACACAAAAAGGTCAATTGAATAGGAAATACTAACACAATTTGGTTTAGTGTCATTTCCTTTTCCCTAATTATACTCAAGGATGAATAGATTTTATGTGGGGACACTGTAACATCTTATATTTTGGACGAGATAAAATAACCCAAAGGAACATGATTTTTTAGTTTTGATGAATATTTAAATGGAAATCCAGGATTCAGATTGAGAATAATTGTATTGGAACACTTATATATGTTGTTTTAGACATATTCCAAGTATCGAGAGGTATCTGTAGTGTCCTGTTATGTTTAGGAAGCACCATGCCCTGAATCCTAAAAATATGGAAAGGTTGATAGGGGTGGATATTTTTTCTAAAACTATACGGACCCCACTATAATCCGCATTGATGATCTAGTAGAACTATATGACTCACATTTTTATAGCCAACTGTTAATGTAGAGCCCCAAATCCATTCAGCAAATTTTTGGTTCTTGGTAGAGGGTAATTGGATATTTTGTGCATAATCACCCAAATAACATGTATAAAATAAGAGAGACCCCCTATAAGTCAGTGGTCGATGAACGTTAATACATAGTTTGGCCAATAGTGTAGCCAAATCATTCACCTCAATTAATGAAGTAAAATTACTCTTTTCCCCACTCTCTTTCATTTCTTCTCTCATCCTATTCTCTTTAACTCACTGATATACCATGGTGAAAATGTATCTCTCCATCCCATTATCACGATATGATGATATCTTCTTTATAAAAACTCATTTTCATGTGCCCTCATGTTAGTTTGATAGTCCTGGATGATACTATGAATCATATTCCATCTAATATTGTTTTATTTTTAAATATAAATTTTGTATTGTTGTGATCTCAATGAATATATTTCTAGAGTGTTTTTATGTTTCATTTATTCATCCTAAATAAGACCAAATCATGATTCAATATTAGATCTAGGGATCATCCTATGTATGATGTTTGTGGTCTATAGATTTTTTCCCATAATTTATCTCTATTTATAAATGTTAATTATCGGTCATATATGAAAATTTATTTTTTATACACCATAACTATGTAATTAAATTATATTACCTTAATTCCTTAATTATAGTAGCCCTTTACATTGAATTGGCACGGTGGGTGGTCATGAACATCATGTATTATCAATACATGAAGGTGTGCTCCTTGATTTCACTTAATTAATTATTTTTTTCTAACAAAACCCCTCATTGTGGTGTGGTGTCTTCTTAAATGTAATGTGTTGATTGACTTTAATGTGTCAGGTGTAACTATAAACTATTATATATAATTTTGACTAAGCCACTACAATAGGGGTTGAATTATCTTTTTATTAAATAAATTTTATGAATTTTATATGGTAGGATTATTAACATGTCCTTTTAATAATGATTCCATATTTTTTGTTAACACCGATGAGTATTCTACCTAGCCCTAACACGTTCGTTCAATGAGAAATATTATTAAATAATGGATAAACTGCATAATGAATCAAATGACATGTTATGGGAATGTCCCACATCTAGTTTCATCCAAATGTAATATAACCTCCTTCAGTATATGTACATATTATTCATAAAAATTAAATGGTAATTAGGTTTGGCCTTCTTAATGTGTATAAATATTTTTGTGGTACGTTCCTCAACAATCCCTTCTCCCTTAATAATTTAAATGGTTTTTTGAATTTTGATATATCATAAGTGATATTCTTGTTCCATTTATGAATAAACGTGGATTGTTTTGGAGTCTGTGACAAGTTATATATTCCATGGGTGTTAATTCGGTCTTTATTTATGATTTTACAAAGACAGATCATAGGTTACTTGATTTGTATCTATGTTAGGATAAATGTTGTCTATTCTATAGATAAGCACACCATTGTTTTTTCCTACATCATTATAAGAGATAATAGTTCCCTATGTGAGAAATAATAGTTGGGCTCATGGATAGATGATATATCTATGAAAAAATTTATATATAGTCCCCAATGTGAGATACTATAGATGGTCTTGTAGGGTTTTTTTCCACACCATTCTTAGAGTAATACTTCAGATTATTTTTATGGATCTCCATGGATGGTCCCTTAAAATATAGGGTATTTATAGTTCCCTTTGTGTGATACATGGGAATCCCTTACGAATCGACTAGGATGGGATCATGGGGTCCTTATTAGACATCAATGATTTTTTATTAAAAAAAGTACAAATGTTTCTGAGGGAGAATTATCTAAACCAAATCACATTCTATAGTTCAATCCATCTCTTTATATTTATATTGTGATCCCTCTTACTAGACCAATATCATATCTATATAGGTTTATTGTAGTTCAAAAACATTCTAAAATATGCCAATGTTGGTGTAGTCTATCAAGAATTATGGAAGAACATAGGAAAACATGTTTAATTATATTTTTTTATTCCTAACATTTTATTCACATAAAATATAATTATTTATATATCGGAACAATATTATTTTCTAAACTCATTTGTTAGTTGAATACATAGTAAATATCACACCCTTATCAGGTGACAATTGAATCATGGTATCAAAGATAATCACATGTTTTTAGGTCTATAGATTATTTTTTTATGATGAAATGCTTGTACTGAGGAGTGAGGAGAGTAGGACTCGACCAGACCTATGAATTCTTGTAGAGTTATCTTATTAGATTTTATTTAATTATTACACAATCTTATGTTGCACTATATTTCCTGTTGTTTTTCCTTTCTGTAAACTATGTTGCATCACATCGAAATTCATGCATTGTTATATTTTGTGTTAGTAATTTCATGTCTTTATTTAGTTATCATATTTAACCCATACTTCTCTTATTTTTATTTATTCTTCACCTTGTGTTATTGATTTATTTATTATCTTATATACCACTTTGATACTTGTATCATGAAGGAATAGTCTATCTTCCATAATACAATTATATCATCATTTCTAGTCATCACCATCCAAAATATGGGGAGGTGTGTTTGAGGCCATGTGGAGACATGTCAATCTATGGGTTTCATAGTCCTTCATACTGGGATGTTTCTTTATAAACAACCTGATTATAATATTTATTCATTTCATAAGCTTTTCTCAAAAATTAATAAGGTTTTTAATTGATATACATATCAAATACCTTCATGATGGTTATATTCAGCATGTATGAATGCACTCCATTATAGAATTTAAACATAAATTTATGAAAGAAGTAAGATAGAATAATTTATTTCAAAATTATTAATTGTATCAAATTAATCATTCATATTAAATGAATCCATCTTTATAACCAACCAATAGAGTTAATTATGTTGAATGATTTATATCTCCATGTGGTGATAGTAGGATATACATACAGACAAGAGATTTTTAAATTTTCATTGGTTTGAAATTATTATGATAATTGATATATGATTAACATGAAAACATATAAATATGTTAAATTAATTTTTTTATATGGTTGTTAATTATTTTTCTCATCATTAATATTAACATTACTTAAAAAATATAAAAAAACAAATACCAATTATGTTTATATCATCCTTTATTATACATTATAACTTCTTCAGGCTTCATTCTCCAACTAAGAGAACAAAAATGAATTAAAACAAAAGTATTAAAAATTTATTTTGGATGTATTTCCTCAATCCATGTAGATAAAGTTTTATGATGAGGATCGAAAAGGATGTTTACTCATATAATAGAGATGGATGGAAAAATAATAAATACATGAGACATAATTAATTTATATACAAATTACAGAAGTAATTTTGCATCTATTTATCATATATATAAATATATAGATGGAATGGTAAAAATGTTAAAATCTAATTATTATAAACCATGACTATTGTATTATCTTGAAGTATTTTCCCTTTATTATAATTGTTTTATTCATTTATACCCTTAATAGAGTTTAACAATTTTCACCATTATTTTATTTCATTATTTCCAAAAAATATGTTAACCTAATTACAAATGATTATTTATTATAATTGAAAATATTTAATAAATTTAATATTTAATTAACTATATTTTTTAGAAATTATTTTAAATATATGTTTACTAAATGCAAAGAGTTTGTTTTCATAAAACATACATTTTTTAATAACTGAAATTTCATTGTAAAAAAATAAATTTATAATGCTAATTAACATGGAATTATATAGATTATATGAGATAAATAGTGTCTTACTTTACATTATAAATAAATCAAATTGAAAAAATAACAATCAGGACAATTTCATAATAGAGTAGAATTAAAAGCTGTTATTATTTTAATAGAGTCATAAAATCGAATTAAAAATGATAAAAAAAGTTTTCAATTTTCAATATTATATTATAAAAATAATTAAATTACATATTAAATATATATTTATTTATGATAAAAGTTATCTATTATATATATATCATCATAATGTCTTAAAAATATTTTTATAATTTTTTTTAATTATTCACTAAAAAACATTCATTTCTTAAAAATTAAATAAAATAACCCTATTATAATTTCAATTTAATGATAAAATAGAGATGATATTTTTACAATATTAATATTTTAATAGTGAAATAAAATGATTCCATTATATGTACACAAAAATCATAAAAATAAATTCTTGAAAAAATATTTATTTACAAATCATAAAATGAAATTATTCACATTATATATCATGTAAAAATAATCTATGATTTTTAATTTATATGAAATAATAGGTTATTAATTAAATTTATAAAAATTAGTAAATCATGATTATTTAAATCAGAAAAAACAATAATACATTTATTGTATAAAAAAATATTACAAAAGATATATCTTCTTTACATCATGTGATTTAATATTTATTTATATAAAAATTTTACTCTGCCTATTAATAATTATTTATCTTTTTAAATGTTTAAAAATCCTTTTTCAATATAATTTTAATTAAAAAGAATATTAATTTATATTTTAAATGAAATTAGAAAAGATACATTCAAACTCCTTTTAAAAATGACTTTGTGAATCTCATTATATATAAATTTAAAACAAGTTTTATTTTATTGCATATTGTATAATCACAATGATGTTTTGATTAAATGGATATTTAAATAACCTATTATTCAATTTATTGTAATGTTATATATATATAAATTAATACATCGTGGAATTTATTTAAATGAAAAAATAATCATAAATAATGGGGTGTTATAATTCCCACCCCCATGGTAAATAAAATGATATCATGATATTTCATTTTGTTCCAACCATAAAAATATAATTATACATGTTTTTAATAATAAATTTATATTTTATATTTACATTTATTCGTCTGTGATTATTAGGAATTATATATATATAATGGAATATATTATACCATTATAAACCCCTTACATGTGAAATATTATGTTGAGCCATACCTTGAGGGGTTAAAGATACATTTAAAAATAAAAGTTGATATGTTTATTCTATTATTTTATCTATTTAAGTTACCATTAAGAGACTGACTATGAGAAAATTTAAAAACATGATGAAATTATTTCATTTCTTTATATTTCAATCATATTTAAATATTTCATTTATCAGATCTTTTAAATAATGAAAAACCATTAATTATATATATTCCTTAGAAAATCATATTCTAATGTATCATAATTCCATTAAAATATTTATTGGATATTCTTTATTCGGTTATCCTCATAATAAAATCCATGAGGTCAATTAACAAAAAGTCAGAAAATTATCATTAGAATACAATAATATAAGTAATAACAATAGATAAACATAAAATATTATATACACTATCAACCAATCATGAAATAATTAAAAAATTTAAAAATAAAAAATACAATTTATATTAAGATTGTTTCATAAATATAAGACCCAAATTTTATATTAGTGTAAAATTTTATCATTTTAATACAAACCACCAAAAATAATATCATTAAAATTATACACAAATTTAATATATGTTTTTTTGGATTATTCTTCATATTTATTTCAGATGATTTAAAATCCATTAAATATTATAAATATGTGAATTGAAACATAATCAAATAAATAATAAAACTACAATTAAAGTGATTGTTATAAATAAAACGAATACTTGATCCTGATCACCATCTTTTGAAAATTTCCTTTATGATTGAGGTTTTTTCTGAATAGTTATACATCTCATAACTACTGAAACATCTAATATAACTTATTTCATTATTTACCATAAATTCATGACCTATACGGAACATTTCTACTCATTTATAAAAATATGTAGTCACTTTAATAGTTCATATTGATAATTCATTCATATATTTTCACTTGATTAATGTTTATCCCCTCACAATTTCACAAATACCTCACTTATTTTTCCTTAGTTCTCAATCATTATTTTCTTCTTTATTTCATTCTATAATATTAATGTTAAATAATTATTCAATATCCATATAGTAAATTATATCATATCATCATATTATAAAAACATCAAGAGACTGAAAGTATTCATTGTCTCATTTTATTTCCATCAAACCAATATGTCTTCTTACTTTTTGGATGATGTACATATTTCTATAATGTCCATGATAACCTTGTAATATTCAGGTAATATTTAATAAAAAATTAGCCTTCTTTAAATCATAAAATAGGTACAGTCCTTTATATTTCATATTTTTAATCTTTATGGAAGTACTTCATAAAAATTAAAATTAAAGGAATTATCACCCATTACCAAAATATTGTCCGCAAAAGTATTATTTTGAATTAGAAACACCCATTGATCTATATCCCCTTTTTTATAATATACATCTGTAATAAGAATTTACTTTTTATTACTTCTCAAATAATTACATATATTAACATGGGAATTAGAGAATTTCTTTGTTTATAAAGGATTATTAGTACCATTATGTTATAAACAATTATATTTCATGATGTTACCAAAACTAAAAAATTAATGCTAAGAAGAAATAAGTTATTACATAAATTCATGATTTTCGTAACCTGGTATAAAAAAACTAATATAGTCAAAATTATTTTTCTAAAAAAACCAACATCATTTACTTGATCTACTATTAAATTTAAACATGTTCTTTTTTCGTTGATATAGTTTCCCTTATTTATAATACATGTTGTATCTAAAAAATGGACTACATTATATATTCCTAAAATAACATGAATAGTAATCTATATGATAAAAAATACTAAACAATATTGATCATTTAATGATTATACCTTAATGTAAATTTTAATTATGTTCTTAAAAAATTATTCCCAAGGGTCGTATCAAATTTGAACAAATACCAATAGTATTGAAACTAATACAAGTGGTCTAGATCTGGTGGTTAATTTCATATATTGGAAAATTTTATTATGGAACATATCAGGAAGTATTTATTAGTTGATCATTCCTGGAGAATTAAAACATATTATATTTCTATATTACAATGTAAAATTATTCAAAAAATGAAAAAAAAACCTTTTCATTATTCAAAATTAATCAATAATTTTATATTCATATTCATTTGAAAAGGAATCATAATAAGGGATGTGCTCATAGGTTGAAATGGGAATTATTACAACATAAGACACAATTGGAATTTATTTTTTATCAAATATATCATATTTGATAATCAATACATATGTCATATAATAATATATGTGGGCATATAATTATATACATGGAGAAAAATATCAACTACATGTATAAATATAAAAAATTATTAATAATGGTAACAAATAATTCTAGATGTTTTGAAATTTTCATCAAGACCTTGTGATAATGATTTGTGAATATTATCATTAATTTCTTTTTGACAATATAATTCAATTAATGTAATGGTATACACAAGATACCTAACTAATTTTGAAAACCATTTGTATCATGAAACCTCCAAATTCATCAAGGTTATAAAGAAAAATATTCCCCACCCATTAAATACATATTTTTTTATTTATTTATCATATATATATATAATAAATTATACAATACATAATCAACATTTATTTTGAGTAAATAAATATTTTTATTGAATCAAGAGAACGAAACTTCAATATTTTCCAAATGAATTAAATAAAATTCCAAATATGCTTACACAAATATTAACCATTTTTATAAATTTTAATATACTAAAAAAATTAAATAAACAATATATACATGATAATAAAGAGTATTGATGTAAATTATATGGATATTTTACAATAAATATTGGATAGAGATAAGAAAATCTATTGTAAGAAACAAAGTGTTCAGAAAATAAATTATTATACATAAATTTATAAATGATGATTTAATTCCATAAATTCAAAAAAAAATATGTTTGAAATAATTAAAATTAATTCTGATAAGTTTACATAAAAATAATATATATATTAAAAATTATCATTCTTTAATGATTTTTAAGTCCATTGAAAAAAATGGTGATATAAATAATTCCAAAATTTTTTTCAAATTTTTAGAAAATAATGAATATTTTAATGTAATAATATCAATATAAATCATAGACAAATGGATGTAAATATTAATTAATTTATGAAATAAAACCTTTAATAAGAAGCTTTATAGTGAATAATGGTAATGGAGTTTGGAAAATTCAATCCTGATATATACATTGTAATGTAAATTAATTTCAATCTTTTTTAATAATCAACGTTGACATGTTTATAAAAAACTGAAATGATCGAATTAAATATTCAAATTGTAATTATAATGTATTAAATGAATAAAATTATAAATCATTTAATTGTGAATATTTTCTTAATATAATTAATTATCTATGGATATCATAAATTAAGGTTCCTGACCAAAAAGATGAAATAAGGTTGATTTTTTTTATAAATGAATTCATATGGTATTTTAGTATGAATAAGAGGAAATAATGGATGTAAAAAATTACAACCTATAAATAAAAAAATAAGGAGAATATAAATGGTATTCATTATTATAAATAAAATATTATTCTTCAATTTATATTAAATCATTACCAATTTGAATAAGAGTATGATTGTAAAATTTTAATTTATATCATTAATAAATTTTGAATCAAAATCCATTAATATCATCAAAACAAAATTGAAATATTAAATACAATTAATAAAGTGGTAATAATAAATTATTATGTTAAATTAGTATCATATACAAAATATAATTAATATTATGATTATAATAAACATTATTTCTCTTCAGAGTGGCATAAAAGTGAATAGAATAACCTTGGATTTTTGTTTTTATGACACATTATATCAGATAAAAAATAATATAGTATTTTTCAAATATAATTTTCATAATATTGTTCAAATATATTTCATTTTTTGTTCAATTTATATTCATTTTACATCAATTCAATAAATAGTTATTTCATACAAAGACCACATAACATTGATCATCTTATTTACTGAAAATTGGTTTATTTATGTGGACCACTGATAGAGCTTTTTTATAATAGGATAAATCTTATCTAAAAAATATTTAATATTCATAATATAATTTTTATTCATTTTATAAAATTTTATAATCTTACATTAATTTTATTTTTTGAAAAATAAATCACATCGATTCGTGGTTGTGGTAGTCCACCCATACACATGAGAAGCACAAACATTTTTCAAAATTTTAAAAATTAATAAATAAAAATAAATATTATATTTCCATATTCATTATAATTATATATTGGTCTTATATTTTATTTAATTCAATTTTTATAATCATCTATGTATTTATGTGATGAAAAATATATCAAAACTTTCTACGGTGGTTGTATTCAATTGTTTTCATCATTAATGATTGAATTTTAAATAATATAGAAGTGATTTCTAAAAAATATATAAAATTAACCCAACAACATCTTACTAATGTACGTATACAACTATAATTATTTTAGGATTGATATTGAATAGTTTCTAGTGGTTTTCAATTATTGGAACATGAATATTCCGTGTATAAACATATACCTCTTAGTTTGGTAACTTCTATGGTATACACCATTAGACAACCAGAAGAGGTATTTAGATATCAATAAAATCATTTTTTCATGAAAAGGAATATTTTTCAAGTTTATATGTATGTATTATTCATGAATATCAGAACATGATGCGTCGAAAATAGAGTAGAGGAGGTGTACTTTTATATGACTATTGGGTGGTGAACACGTAAAGACTTGTCAAATTATAATATAATATATGTTTATATCATGTTAATATGAACAAATTTATCATACAAATAATTATAAGAAGTTTAGTGTTTTTATAAATCCATCAAAATTTATTTATTTATGTTTTTTATGTTTCCCTAACGTATTATATATTTATTTTTTAGCATTGTAAACCAATTAACCTTAACATAGGGTATATATTTTCACCATGGTTACTATTCATTATGAAAAAAATATGTTTACCTCATTTCCAAATTAATATTATTATAGTTCAAAATATTCAACCATTTTTAAATGATTCAATTACACAGTGTAATAAATTAAATTTAACAAAAATTCATAATAAAAAATGAAATCCTTTTTTAAAATATTCCAACTTTAAAATTAATATCGATTTTATTCCTAAATCATCTATATATGTTATTCTTATTGAATTAAAGTTATTATTTTAAATCAGAAAATAATTTTTTTCTTATATATCATTAAAAACCCAGAAATACACCTTGTTAATACATTATTAATAGAGAATAACCGAAATAAAATTTTAATTGAATAAATGAATTTTTGAAAATTCAAAAATGTTATTCATAAATTAATAAAACATTATTATATTTTGAAATGATTTATATTACATAATTAATATTTATTTTGTGTAGAAATAATTTTTTATATGATTTTTGATTATTATTGTATGCTGTTAATTTTAAAAATTAGATAGTATTAGTAACATTATTACTTTCACTTATTCAACCAAAAATAATATATTTTAATAAAATTCCATTCATAAGTTTTATATGATAAAATGGACAATCAATTTATTGATGTCAATATAAATTTTTATTAGTTAAATAAATATATTTTAATGTTCGTTCTCATAATGAGTAAATACAATGTTTAGCTAAAAGTGGTTTTAAGGAATAATTTATGGTTATTCCTATTCCTTTCATAGTAACAAGCAATCAAATATAACTAATATATTTTATTGAATATAGTATATATAAATCATAAAAAATTTAATCAATACTGATCAAATAAATTGAGTATGAAAAAACTATAATTCACACAATAATATAGTATTCAAAGAAACAAAAAATTTCAACATTAAATAAATTTATCATAGTTTTTAGAATAGTTTTAATAAATTTAGGAATTATTCTTCTATATCTTATAAATAACATATTTTAAATAAAATTTTTATATTTACAAAAAATTATATAAATATATAAATTAAATATAAAATATAAAACATTATAAATTTAATAAAAAAATTAATCTCTATAACAAATTTAGATAAATTCGCAACAAGTGTTAATTTTTTTTCATAGTTCATATTAATTTTTTTCATTATAGAATTTTAAGTTTTATTTTATTATCGTTATTTTGGTGTTGTTTATATCTCATTATACTCAACATAGTATTTCACTAATGTATACCACATAATATATTCATATTGTTTCATATTAATAATGATAGATAATTTAAAAATACATTGTGTATGATATAATTACATTCCAAATGACCATATGTTAAAAAAATTCATCATTACATTAGATGATGTATAGATTATATTTTCGATTAATCATTAGAATATAATATATTTTGAAGAAATGTCTTATCATCTTTTAGAATTACAACACATTTTCCTTGTAAACAATAATATAAATGGACAAGAAGATTAATATTTTGTTAGATAATGAGGGTCTAATAATTTTATCGAATATAAATATGATATTAAATAATAGAACATACTATTTTCAATTTGGAATGTTTTAATTATTCAGTTACTTTTTTAATTTATAATAATTTAGTTTTGTCAACTACATTTATGGTCTGTTTATTTTCATATTTTAATATGTTGTTGTTTACATATGTTTTATTAGGTAGTGAATTTTCTATATCCAATTATTCCAATATAAATAATTATATGATACTTTTTTTAAAATACCATCATTATTTTTAGATTTTATTCTTGAACAAAAATTCAGTGTTCGACATATATTGTAACTAACCCTTCCATTTCATTTGATACTAAACATATTTTATTCATTACATTATATTGATTCCAATTTATCATTCTAGTATATAAAATATTTTATTCTATATAATATAATTCTCAAAATAACTTCATTTTTTGTGTTACATATATATTCTATTGGAATATATTTAGGAAATTATTATTAGGATTATAGATCATAAACCTTTTTTAATACGTTAATACTGGATAATATTGTTTATGACCAACTAATACCAAGAGATAAAAATAATACCAAATCATTTAATGGTGTTTGTAGTAAAAATATATAATGATCTAATTATAAGCTAAAATTATAACGAAATATGAATATTGTAGTGATGGATTATACTAAAGATGGAAATGGAAGACAAATGTTTAAATAATAAATGAATCTTTCAAATTTAAAACCATTACTTAATCGTGGGATTGATACATGAACTAATTCAATATTATTTTTTTCTCAATTTATCTAATAGTGTATCTTACATAATTTTATATTATATTTTCATCTTTTAGGAATTATCTTCTTCATAATGTGAAAAATATTAGGAATGGTATAACCCATCTAGTAATTTTCAATGTTGGATTTTTATATATTTAAATATATGGTTTTTATATGGTTTTTTATAGTAGTTTAGTATAAGGATGGAATAAATTATAGAATTTTTTTAACTATACTACGTTAAAAAATATCATCTGATAAATACTAATAAGAAGAGTGATCCTTTTCATCATGCATCTTGCAAATATTTAAATTCCACATAGATTTTTATAAAACAATATTAGTGTTATTTGTTTATAAATTTAGTACTTATATCTTCATATTACATGATATTTTGTTTATAATTAAACTTATAAACTATTCATACACTACCATTTCTATAATATGAATTCTAATAAATATTTTTTTCTTAAATGATATCTTCTATATTTTTAGATAATTGTGATATAAAAAAATTATTTCCTAACTCTTTGAAATGATATTATGTTTCATCTAAATAAAAATTTTAATTTATATTTTTTTATATTAATTTACCTATAACATGTTTCATAGAAAATTAAATTCTATAGTTATCATATTAGTTATTTATTTAATGATTTCATTCATGGATTTTTTATGAGCTGAGTATAATATATTTACATTTAAATCATTATATATTGAAGAATATAGATTTTATGATCAAATTATTGTTCTTTGTAATTGTAAATTATATGATGTTATCCTATGATATATATATATATATATATAAATATATATTGAATTTTTATTTCTTTTATTATATATGGAAAATGAGGTATGATTTAATGAGTAGAGTTATTCCGTCATGTGTTATTATAGAAAGATGGTCAGGTTATTTAATCAAAAAATATTTAATCCATATGTGATAATTAATCTTATGGTCCAATATTTAATCATATGTTTTAATATTTTTCTATTATATTTTAATGGAATTCAATATATTTTTGTAAATAAAAATTTTATTTTCATAAATTAGGATAAATTATGCAATTTTCAGTTGTGTTGGTCTATATTTGAGAGAATCCTTATAATCATTTAATATTTTAATTTTATTCTATAATTTTATATTTTATCATGTAATTATAAATATATTTCACAATTATTATTCCAGATTATAATTTTGATTTATAAAAGAATTTTGATAAATGATTTTGGATTTTTTATTTAACATTTGTATTTAAGAGAACAATTATCCGTTTTTAAAAAAATATGTCTACAAATTTATAGCGGTATTTAAATGTTCAAATATGTTTTCCATTTCATGAATATGTTTAATAAATTTCACATTTATATTAAAATTTTAATATATTTTGATAGGTATTAAGGATGACTATAAATTATTATAATTAATATTTTTAATAGTACGTTAAAACATTAAATAATCCTCATCAATAATTAATAGATTTTGTATTCAATGAATCAGAATGGGTAGACCCAATAGGTCACCCAAACTAGCCCACCACTAAGCGATAAGGGTATTCATGAGCACTTATGTCAACATGAAAGTGAAATCATATCCTGAAATAACACAAGGTATTCGAATCAACCACATTTAATAATGATTAATAATAAGTTGAATAAATACCCCTAACATGACATGACTCATCCATCTATCATATGACTATGTAAAAAACAAATATGTTAAAATAAAATACCTAAATGAAAAAGGGAATTTTGTGTCCAAAATAATAACAAAATATTATAGAAAACCTAAATCCATAAAATGATCATAATTAAATTTTAATTATCAAACATGGAAATAAAATAAAAATCTATTTCTATAAAGAAATTCCACAACTAACCCAAATATAAACCATTCACCTAATCTGAACATATCATTTAATTAACTTGTGAAGAATTATCACTCACCAACTCAGGAAAAACAAAATACTATTATAGCCAAAATATTATCCAACATTATAGGACACAATTTAAGGATTATAATAAATAATTCACCTAAAAAATCGTCCGAGTTATATGGAATTGATGATGTATGTTGTGTGTGAGGAAAGCATGACCACATTGATTCAACCTAGTTGAGTTTTCAACTTACTATAGAAATCAATTTAAATAAATTTACCTTAGAGTATAAATATTGATAATATAATTTCAACATACATGTTAGTTAGAACCTCATGTCTGGAAAATATAACATTTTTTTATCAACCATCTTAACAAAATAGAAAATCAAAATCTTTTTTATTAATAATTTGTTAATCCATAATGGGATCATTTATTTTGTTTATCAAATAATAGTAAAACGGGTTTCCTCATTTCAGAATATTATCTCTATACCATATTGACAAAATATAATCTCATTCATTTCAAATTCTACATTCAAGTCAAATTTTATCATGATTTCAATAAAAAATATTACAAATAAACTACAATTAATCAACAATGATATTTAATGATACAAATTAGGAAATTACTAATAAATAATATAATATTATATTATTATATTATTCAAATAAAGGTGATATAAATATAGTGAATAAAAAAAATATACTATATGATCCACAATAATTCCCAAATATTTTAGGAAATACTCTATATCTCATGTAATATTATGTTGAACAATGTAATACAATACTAGGATAGCCTACATGAACCTATCCATCTATGTAGATTTATTAATTTAATAATTCCATTGAATATATCTCAAAAGTTATCAGCTTACCTAGGTAACAATGTCTATACCTTTATTTCTCAACATATATAGGCAAACTAAGAATATCCAACAAATAGGATACATTAGATCTATTAATGATGTAGACCATTACATATATACCATGGATTATTATGACATTAATAAGTGGTAGTAAGAAAAATTATATCATTATATTACTACAAAAAATAGTTTAATTCATTTTTAATATATCACTTCTCAATTCATACGTGCTCTCAATAAATAAATTTATTTATTCATAATGTATTTAGAAAAATATCAATACCCCCCTCCAATTTTGTTCAAAAAAGTACTTTTTATCTTGCACATGCAAAAATGAATTAAATGGGGTCACACAATTTTTTTGGAAAACATCCCTAATATTGTAATAAAAGTGTTTCATTCAACAATAGGGCTTGACATGCAAAAATATTTTCCATAACATTGAAAAAAATGAATTTTTTTAAATCAAATCAGTTTCATAAAATATGAATTCAATACATAATCAATAATCAATAATCTTATTCATTTTCATCATTTAAATTATCTAGATTTTACTTCGTACATCGGTCGAAAAAGGTTGTGCCCACAATAAGGTCCCCACATGGCCACAGGTGCACCTGCACAAATGATAGTGGTTTCCTACAAGTAGAAATGGCCCAATCTATATCATGGGGATGATATTCAATTAAATAATAGTTAAAACAAATTAATATGTGTAATTAACATTAAAATTCATTAACATTATTGTATTAAAAATATGTAAACTAAAAACACACATAAAATAAATTTTATTTTTTCATACACATGATATACCACCTGCCAACTGGTTTGATCCCAAATAAAAGATAGAATAATAAAAAAATACATGGGGAGCTACTGAAAACATCTTTCATTATAATAATCCTAATCAATAAACTAATCATTATTCCTCAACATGATGCATTAAACATCCCAAGCCTTTACATGGAAAGGTGACATAAGACCTAGACACATATTGGTACTCTTATACAATGTTGGAGAATAAAATTCAGTGCAATATCACTATGGTTCATATATATTTTCATTCATGGGAGTGTGTATGAATGAAAAAAATGAAATGACATAAAAAACATGATCTAGGAGACGTCATGCAATAACTAGTAATCTAGTACACTATATGAGGTAAAAATAAAACTTTATTCAACAAGTGATAAATATGACACCATAATCCTCACCATAAATTCCATCGTGATTTACCCTATAGAATCATTCAACCTTAACTTCTTCCAAGCATGTACGTGAGTAATCATGGTAAGGTGTTATCAAAGTCTTGATGTAAAACTAAGAAGCATTTGAACCTTTCATATATCTATATCTATCAAAAACTAGCCATGATAAACTATAACATGGATACCCAAGCCATCACTGAAATAGATCTAATTGTAATTCCCATCCCAACAGTTTCTCAATAAGAACATGAAGTCATACACCATAAAAGTGAAAACACATTTTCCACTAAAATAGTTAAATATATGAATTACAAGTATCTTGTTGAAGATTCGAAGGGGAAAAAGTACGAAAACCATAAATGTATAAAAATACCCAATGTAGTATATTATTAATGTACTAATGAATTAGAAATTTTATCATCAATCATGCCAATGGAAATATCACACCGATCCAAAAACATCATGATCATCCACCTTCTCTTAGAGGCACTTTCCCTTTACACAGACTTAATATTAAAATCTACAAATGCGTATCCGAAATGTTAGCATGTGATCAATAAATACATGGAGTGTGAAACAAATTGTTCCATAATATATTTAATTATAATGTACAAAATAATTCATTAAATTTATTTTAAATAAATAATCTAATAATATATCATTTTCATAATTAAAATAAACGATGCTAATTTTTATTGGTTGAAAAACATTTCAAAAATAGAACAAAAAATCATTCTATTATAAAATTTCAATAAATAATTTGGAATGGGAAAAATAATTTTATAATCACTGTAATATATAGTCAAAAAGTAAAAATAGTTAACATTGTAATCTACCCAAAATTATGATAGTTTTTGAGTATATGATTCTCACACTTGTCATATTAGTGGTCATGACAAAATACAGTTACACATTTCCATCAGGCATAAGAAAAATAGGGCTCAATAATACCCAAATGGGGATAAGATATGTTGAACTAGGTTTTTTATATTTTTCATCATAAAGGTATTTATATGGGATCAACATCCTCATGATCGTGTCCAAAATAAACCTTTAGGAACCAAGGACCACATATACTAAATAAATCAATTTAAAATAAAGAAATAATCTCATTTAAAATTCATCACAATTTACAATTAAATTGGATTACATTTAATGGTAAAATTCTATCTAAATTTCAAAACCATAATAGGGGTTTTCGTTATTTAATAAATTTTCCATAGAAACAAAATATACATTTTCATCATGTTAATTTTCATCCATTTTCTAAAATAAAATCTCCATTAATTTCATTAATTTTATTATTTTAAAAATTCAATTCACCATTACACTTCCATAAATGTGTGGATTTTCGAAGAAATCCATTCGATTTTCAATTTCATAATTAAATGACTTCTAACTAATTTTTTAGAATCAAATTTAAATCTATTACGAACAAATAATTTATATTTATGTTTCAATTACATGGAAAATATGAAATGAACCCACAAAAATTTAATCAAATATTATAATGCATCACTTTCAGTGAGATCCTTCAGTGAATAATGAAGGTATAGAATAGAATGAAATAAAACATTGAATCATTATCCAATTTAAAAAATGATAACCATCTTATATGTGATTATCCATAAAACCCAAGGGAAAATTAATGAGTGATTGAGATGGATTAAACGTACGGATAACCACTAACTGGATATGGATAAAATCATCCACCAATAATTTGGTTAATCTAAGGTGGTGTTTGGAGGATAAAAAATTTATTCTTGTGATCTTCCTTAACCCAACATATTGATTATTGATGAATGGAAAAACTGATTAATAATAAACTCATTCTCATGAATTTTTATAACAAAATTCACAATATTGAAGAACTGTGCAAATTTATTACTTGGTAGGGAAACAAGGTTAGATAAATTGTTCTCCATAATCGTATACCCCTATAATAGGATTAATAGTTTATCCTAAGTGTGGGAATTTTTTTTGAACCCATGAACAAAACATTGAATATCTAATTTTTTGGGTTACATAATTTGGAGGGTCTTGTAGCATGGTTTGCACAAATCATGCACCCATCCTAATAAATATCAAAGGGAGGATGAATTTCAAAGAAAAATATCCCAGTTAAATCTAACAGAGTACCAACTAGTCACAAATAAATGTAATTATATAATTATACAAATTAAACTTGAATCAACTAGAGACAATGCCAATCCAATGAATGATCAAATTAAGGGTTGAATTGTTACTGAAATAATGTAATTATATTTTACATCCTCTCCATTATATAAAAATCATTTCCAAATATATCATATTAATTATTTTCTATATCAATGAGATGAGACCACTATTCCCTAATATGTTCTTCAATATCGCAAATCTATTCTAAATCAGATCCAAGATTCAATGGAACACAGACTAAGGGTATCATCAACCAATTGTGTAACATTTTTCTAGACTCTATGATCATATCTAGATACTCAGTCATAGATAAATCAGTCTCAAAATCAATATCCTCATAACTCAATTCATGTGATAGAAAATAATTATACATCTAAAACATTAATATGTGGAACACATTATGATTAACCCTCAACTATGGAAGAAAAAAATAAATGGAAATCCACATTCACCACCATATTAACAAACTCATAAGGTCCCACAATTTGAGTATTAAGTGTTCCTTGTGTACCAATATTGCAATGACCCAACCAAGGTGAAATCATAGGAACACTCATTCACCATCAAAAAACATTAATATAATTAGATGATAATAAAAATAATATTTTTACCGGATATGGTCAATCAAAAGTATCACATGAATCAATTGATACATCAAAACATTCTTTCAGACTTAATCCCTTCCAACCAAGAATGTTTACCCAATATCTGACCCTGCACAATGAATATTTACATCTCCTACCATAAAATTCTTCCAAAGTATCCACTTTTATTGAAAAATGATTACAATTTATATAAGTAATCTTTTCAATTCCCCAATTGTCATCCCATGATCCACCAAAGTTGAGGAAGCTTTCACAAAGCATCTCCCCATGAATTTATGTAGCACTATATGTAATCCCATATATCATCATATGGTGTTACATAATCAATCAATATTATGATCCCCTTACATAATAAGGCCATATAAAAAACATAGAGTTCATACTGTGATATCTATTAGTGTTTATAGTATATGGTTCTACATAAAAATTAAATATATATTTCAAATTTCTTTTCCAATACTCATCAATTTTTTTGTTTCACGAATACTGAATAAGTGGGTTATTTCTTTAGTCAATCAATACAAAACCATAATTCATTCTACATTTAATGGATTTATAGAAATCAAACCAAAAAATATATATATATATATAATCTAACACCAATGTTAGTAATATATTTTGATGAATAAATCTCAAAGGTCATTTATGATATTCTAGGACATGCTAACTTGTATGGCAACATTAATCAATGTCAGGGGTGTCATGCCTCATGAATGACAACCAAAATTGTCACTGTATATCCTAATCACTCTTTCTAGTTCTATGGTTAATATCTCATTGATAGTTATGATGATAACCTATTATACAATTTCTTAATTAAAAATTAGCAATGAGACGATTTTACATGATTAATATACCCTATGAAGAAAAAAACATTAAGAAGTGGTATCTGATCCATAAAAAGAGTCCCAAATTCCTTGAAACCATTATAATGCAATGGATACTGAAGAATAACCTCATGAAAAATATAATTTAGTTAAAAATATTCCTAGGAATCAATATCCTCCTCTTAAAGACCACTAAAATTTTACAGTTCAAAAAATTTAAATAATATTCCATCTTTCAGGTGATTCTTTCACATAATGGTATTGAAGTTTCCTACCCAAATAATTAGCAATGACATTTCCCTCCCCAAAGTTACATGAAATTTTGGATTCAAATGATTATAGGTCTTCACCCATTATTTATGATTAATGTTTAAATATTTTATAGAGAAGATATAAAATACTATATTTTGGTTAGAATACATGATAAAACATTTACATCAATGGTAATACCACCCACTCATAGGTTCCAGAATGATGTGTGTGAGCTTAAGGTAATGGGTTGGGTGAATATTCTAATGTGTCCTAATATTTTGGGAACCATCGGCTACAATGTGATCACCCCAAATAAGAAAACAACCAAAACCCAATCCAATGCCTTCAAAAAAGGTCACATAGCACTACACAGACTCTTCATGAGTCAACACTACTATAGAAGTAAAAAAATATTCAGATGGAAAAAATACTCTGTAATTTATCGTCCTAATAAACATTTACTCCATTATATGTGTTATCAGTATTCAAATAATCAATTATTCAGAAATCATTTATAAACCATAAATAATACCCCAATATACCAAATAATATTCATATATCAAAAACCTTATGTGGTAGTTCCATTTTCATAATTTATTTAAACCTTTAATGACCGACCAGAATTCCATTTTCCAATACAAAAAGTGAAAATAACATAACTTTCAAAATCTAAAATCACATTTCGATAGATAACTATAAATTTAGTGATTTTGAAAAATTTAACTAAACTTCTCTTGGATAATGTAGAAGATCCTCCTCATAATTATAGTAAATGAGGACATCATCAATAAATACCATGATGAACATATCATGACACACAAGGAATATACTACCCATAAAAACTAAAATGAACACATCATCATTGGTTTGACTTAATTGAGTGGAAACCTACAGATAATGGTCATGACTAAATTGGAACGATATTTTCAGAATTCCAAATTCACCTAATCTAAATTACTAATAACTGATTTAATGATCAATATTTGAGACACACATTACTCTATTAAACTAGTAAAATAGATCATCAATCAGTCACAATATATTTATATATATATATATGTGTTATTTATTATAATTTAGTTGATTTTTCTATAATGAACATATATGAGAAGATATTAATTTTTTTCTGTGAAAATTTAATAGTTGTCAACATCGAGGAAAAACTCTGAAATTTAAATAATTTCTCAGTCAATACAAAAAATGAAGTATTAAGCTCATTCAGTTTAGCAAGATTCCTATGATAAAAGAGAAAATACATTGGATGAATTTATGGATGAAAATAGATAGAAAACTCCACATCACATACCATTGGAGGCCAAAAAAATAGAAAGAAAAAACATCCTAAAAATCAACAAAACCTTGTGGGAAATCACTATTGAAAGGTTCCCACTTCAGATGAAAATAAAAAAACTAATATTACATTCCATAATGCTTGATAATATACATCATCTCTACTATTGCATGTGTATCATTCTCCAATAAAAGATATAACACAACCACCATTTTCAGTTGAGATGACTCATCAAATATATAATTGTTTTTTGGACTTATTAGAAATGATCCAATGCATCAAAAAAATGACACCAAGAAGATTCAGTTTGAGAACCATGAGATACAAGGAAATATATATCTCTAATAAATAAAATACATATGAAGGACAATGAAGACATATATCTATCTTCATTTTGAGGGGTGTGGTTATTTACATAACATAAGATAACATATACATATGAATATTTAGCAGGTTCAAAAATGAGTTGATATAAATGGGTGACTTTTAACATTATCAAATAATGTAGCCAATTAAGATGAAGCTATCGTGATGGTAACTCTCACTGTTTATAGAAGCATTTATGATTCCTTTAGAAACACTTACAATGCATAAATATTCTTTGTTACAGAATATTGGGATGTAATTCCTTTGTTCATAATGCATCTAATTGCACCAATGTACTTTTAGGTGCTGATATGTTGTGACACTATGTGTGGAAGAAATTATACAACAAAATTTATGCAAGTGACCTGAAAATACCCATGAAATATTGATATCAGGTTACATGGAGAAAACAAATTTTTATTGACCATATTGATATACTTAAATATGATTAATGAGAGTCTTCCATACATTGTACAAATTATATAATAACCCTTATATCAAGATCCCCCAGATACTCACCAGACTTCATCATTCTTTAAAACAAACTGACAAAAATTTCACGGTAATAAAAAGGAAATCCTATCAATCTAGACTTACCATCAAGATGAATCTAAAAAATAAATTCCCTTCCCATCACATTAGAATAAAAAAAAATATACATAAATAAAAAACTAGAAGAAATATCAGTTCAAAGAACAATCTCTAACATTAAATTAATTATTTAATCATCTGATATAATATCACGACACACATGAAAAATATCTGTAAAGCAGTCCATGTAATACATCTTGTTGTTATCATCATATAAATTTTTTAAATCATTAATATATTTATCCAACACCATAAACTCTATTTAAAATTGGTCCGTGGAAGGAAATATATTTTCCTTCCTCAGTAAAATCTTGCTTCTTTTTTATGTTACAGTCGAATCTCAACACCTCCATTTTATAACTTTAACCTAAATGTGTACCATTTCACATTAATCCAATCTAGAGTTTCATTGAAATCAAATAGAAGATCAATATTTATCAACCAATCCATAGTATATTGTGGATCATTTTATCTTTTGAATATTGGTGGCTTATGGTGAAGTAGATCTTACGAAATATTCTGTTATTCATCACGTAAAGGATCTACAGAAAGAGCTTAAATTAATTGGGGAATTTGAATATCCTATAGCATGGACAACACACATAATAATATCAATAATACTATGGTCCATGTGTGGATATTCTCATTGTGGTTCACAAATAGCTTACTCTCGGGGTATATTCAAACATATTATTGGAGAAATTGTGCTACAAAACATTTTCAAACAACAGTAATAGAATCATATGATGTATCAAATAAAAAATTAACTAAAAACATGAATATTAATCACATAAATTAACATAACATGATTGGGATTTCAACCTAATCAAATTAAAAACATGAAATATAGAATAATTAAATAAAATTATAACTCAATAAACCTTTATGAAACCATTCATGCTGACATAAGGATCATTATGTTTATATATGTCTATGAACATGCTTGTAACAAACATTTAAGTACTTCAATGAAAACCCACAAAACATATTGTCCCCATATATAGATGAAGAACCTGTCTTTAATACCACCCTTTCAAAACCCAACCCGAATACCGTTGATCTTTGATTCGCCACCCAAAACTAATATAGCTTGAAGGGAAATTATGATCCCCATGGGTTAGAGACAAGTAACTAGAATCATAGCTGATAATAGAGGGAACAAAATTTCCACAAAATATTTCAAGATAAAAATATAATTTTCAGCATGATTAACACTCGAAATGAAGAATGAACAAGAAATACAAAAGGAATAGAAACCCTGAATATTAAATAATGAATGTTCTCAAAAGCTAGAGATATAAAATTAAAAATCCTAAATGAATCATCACTCTAGGACAAAATTATCAATAACATCAACTTTATCCAAAATGAACATTCTAATTTAACTGACCAAGCATAATAAAATGAACATATGATCATAAGAAAAGTTAGGTTGTTAGATATAAATCATAGTAGTGTCTCACTATTTTTTTAAAATATAATCCATAATAATAAAACTAATAATTCATTTAATTTATAAAATATAGGGAATTTCATTTTATATTATATTTTATTTAAAAAAATTATTATTTTCAATGAATAATTTTTTAGACATAGAATAAATATATAAAATTTCTCGAATATTTTTTATATATCTTCTAGCATGTGTAATAGAGTTCTACAATTCATGAAATATATAGTGAAAAAAATGAAAACATGTTCTTTAGTCATTGACCCTGATTTTGGATAGTTTTTGTATATAGGGTCCTCAATCCTATCATATCATTTTTAATGGATAAATATTTGTTCACTTTTACTTGATATTTGAGCCGAATTAGATCCGTAAACATCCCATTAGATAAAACATATAAAAACTGTATATTTTTTAGTATATGTTATAAAAAACTTATGGAATCACGATAATAGTTTGAGTTTTTAATATAAACAACTAATTAGATTGGCTCAAATGGTCTAAATAATTCTATAGAAAATGGAAAATCATCTCATTTTAATCTTTCATTATTTACAAATCGATTTTCCAAATATCCAATTCAATATTCCAATTCTTGATCAAAACCAAAACACAATATTTTTACAATTTAATGAATTTTTAATATAAAACCAATAATAGTTTTTAATAACTTATATATAATCTAGTTTCTAAAATCAAATTTCATGTAATTACATCAAATTCCAAATATTCAAAATTCACCAAAAATTTATTTTCTATTATAATAGGGGTTTTTACAAAAAAATATTCCATTTCAATTTTTGTAATCAAATAACATAATTTTAGGTTATTTAAAATCAATTTAATGCCATTTCAGACAATTAATGAAAATTGTAATTTTAGTTATTTAGAAATATTTAATGGGATAAACTAATTTTAAACAAATAACAAGAAACAACACCCGAAACAGGATCTTCCAATGTAGAATGGAATAATTGGTTATCAATATATCAAGCCTAATAGCATGATCATATTAAATGGTTTCTAGATCCATCCAATATGTGATGATCAAGAAAACTCCAAGGAGTATGTAATGATATAATGGTATTGATAAATTATGTGGAGATATACTTATTAGAGAGTGATTATATCTTATATTGGCACATTGATTCATAAAAGGAGTGGTTTAAGGATCAAAAATTGCTTCTAGGGAATATTATCAACCATGTAAAAACAGGATTCAATATTGGGGTAATTCATGAATATTTAATATAAAATAAAAAAATTAAAATAATTTTAGAATATTAAAGATCAATCTACATGGTTTAATGGGAAGGGACCCATTGATAAGAAAACTATAGCATCCCTCCTTTTTATCACATAAACATTCATTACATTTCAAAAAACCGGGGATCTTTAAGGTTTACTGTCTTGGAAATCACGAACTTAAAACATGAAAAAATAAAACATTCTTCTTAAAAACTTGAAAGTCTTCTCCTCATGTTCATCCTAGGTTCATTACTTCATCTCATAACCTGGGGACATTCATCAAAAGAAAGGGTGAGTAGAAGGCCCAGTAAGGGAAACAAGAGAAACATTTTACATGTGAACTTGAGATACTTCAATTAGGTCATGAAAAGAACTTTAAAGCATGAGAAATAAATCATGAGATATATCATAATAAAAATAACATTTTTCATAACTTAAAGATGTGGCTACAACATTTAATATTGACAATAATTTCGTTTCACCATGGTTCATCCTCAAGGTGTCATTAAAATTTACCAAGGTTATTCACAAAGGTATCAGGCTAAATGGTCATCTCTAGAGATTAAGTCTTTACCCAATGCATTGGAGCGCTATCTGGGCACACCCTTGAAAATTATTTATTATCATGTGAGCCACATATATCATCATAAATCATTTCATAAACAACCCATATATCATAAGATAAATGGGTTTCATTTCATAATCATAACGTTTTAAAAACTTCTTTAAAGATGTGATCTTTATGTCACTTTAAACCCACGGAAAGGGAAAGCGGGTTTCAAGTATGTAAATCCCAGAATTTAAAATAGAAATTTTTTTTATATATGTGAATACCCATATAGAAGAGAGAGATTTGAGAATTCAAATTAATAAAATAAACGAAATTTAGAAAAAGAGAGAGACATTTTGAGATGAAAATTCTGTACCTTAATAGCTATGTTACAAGGTTTTGGAAAACATTGAAAAGAGAGGGGACATGGGTCAAACATTCATAAATGACCCATAAAACAGTAGAGGGGAATAATATAATGGATTTAAGAACATGGTAAAGAAATTTAAAAATATACCATATGAAATGAAGAACATGAAAGGAAGACAAAAATAAGATTTCTCTTATGAAAATTCGGCAGCCCAACGACGTCACTTAAACATCAACAAAAATGAATTGACGAGATCAAATAGGGTCTCTCATAATATGATCATAAAAGATCAGTATGATAGATATAGAGATCATACCCCAACATAATACAAATGGAACTTGAAATACTTGACATGAAAGTATATCTTTGAAAAATTGAGAAAGGTGAACGAATCTCTTAAAAATTCGGTAGCCTAACGGCGTCACTTAAACTTCAACCAAAAATGAATTTACAATATCAAAATAGGGTCTCTCATCATAAGAACATAAGGGTTCAGTATGATAGATATAGAGATCATACCCCAACATAATACAAAAGGAACATGAAATACTTGACATGAAAATAGATCTTGAAAACGACAAGGGTGAAAGAATCCCTTAAAAATTCGGCAGCCTAACGACGCCACTTAAAACTTAAAAACACTGAATTGAAGGGTTTAAATGGGCTCTCTAATCATATGATCATAAAAAGATCAGTATTATAGATATAGTGATCATACCACAACATAATAAAAAGGAACTTGAAAGACTTGACAAGAAAATAGACTTGAAAATGAGAAGGGTGAAGGAATCTGTTACAAAAATTTCGGCAGCCTAACGGTGCCACTTAAACTTTCATAAAATGAAATGATGAGAGTAGGAGGGGGTCTCTCATCATATGAACATTAAATGGAAATTTTAATTAATATAAAATTACATCCTCCAACATAAGAACATGGAGCATAAAAGGAATAACATAAAAAAGATTACTTGAAAAGAAAGAGAGAGGTCGGATCCCTTACCTTAAAACGTAACTCTTAAAACTCAATGTTTGGGACCTTGAGGGCATCGGGGCACATTGGGAGGACATCTGGGGAGGTAGTGAGACCAGAACTATGTTGGGGGAGACTGCGGAGTCGAATGGATGAGAGGATTGCTTGGTATTTATAGGGAAAGTGAGGGGACATGGCATTAATGGCCAAGGGACACCTCACATGTGGTTTTCTCAAAAGCATGGGCTCTCCCATGGTATTTCCCATGGATTTAGGCCACATGGGCCCCCCATACAATAATTCATCACCTATGGTCGGCCAAACCATAAAATATTTCATGACATCATCATGACACAATTATGATGTCATTAAACATACCGAAACCCTAAAACTGTATTTTTACTATTCACTGAAAATTCAACTTTCTCAGAAAAATACCAAAATTTCTCATTAACCAAATATCAATGCTCTGATTTCAAAAATGAACACAATTTTATGAAAATAATTTTCTAAATATTCTTAATATAATTTTTTAAATAAATACACTATTCACCGAAAATTCATTTTTTCAGAAAAAACCCCAAAAATTAATTTAACATAATATCGATGCTCTGAGTTCAGAAATGAAATCCATTTTAATAAAATATTTTTTTAAATATTTTTAATTTAATTTTTAATTAAGAAACACTATTCACTAGAAAAAACTAATACTTGTATAATAATTTATGAAACTGTCATTTAACAATTTTATTGAATAAAATTACTTAATCAAGGTACCTAGATTATATTTATTATTTCTTTAAGTTAGATTACTAATCCATTTGGTCACATTGCTAATCCTAAGCATAAAATCACTATTCATAGTTTACTATCCATCAAAAATTAAGTTGATCTTATTAGACTCTAAATTTCGTACTTAATATAATTTTAGAAAATCATTTTTTGAAAATAATTACACATTTTTAATCATTTAAGGTTTACATAAACATATTTAAAATATCCTTTCTCTAAAATTCATCAAAAATATTCATACTATATTTATCCAGACATTTGAAAATTCATAAACTTTGTCATTAAAAGAAATCAAAATTTTTATTTAAAACAATGGATTACACAAGCCAGTTACGGTCTCCTTACAGAGCCTCTTATCACAGCAGCATAGGACCTAAGTGTAAGGTGTGATAAGGTGAGAGAATCCGATAGAGGCTCGGCCAACATCGCACGAGTAGTAATTTCTATCAGTTTTAACTTCTCGCGAAGGCGATCCTGTTCTAGCTTCACACGATGAAGTTCGGCTTGGGTTTGGTCCAGAGCAAAGCCCAGTGGTGCTAACTCCTTCCCAAGTTCTGTTTGATGAGCTTCGATCGGTCCAAGACTACTAGGTGAGGCCATCGAATCTTTTTTCTATATTAATTAACCAAGATTACTTGTATTTAGAGACAATAATCAAAACGTTTAGTTTCCAGTGATCAAATTGACCAATGGTCATATAACAGTCAAAAACCCAATGGTCTCATTTTAATTATACTCATCTTATAAAATGAAACATTTTTGTTGAGTATAAATAAAATAACACACAAAATTAGGAAAAAAGATTTAATCAAAGTTTAGGGTCGTTACAATCTTCCCCCCTTAAGAAATCGCGTCCTCACAATTTTTAAAATTGGGTTTTGAAATTTCATTGAAAGTCCCAAATTGGAAAAGGAGTCAGTAAAACTATTACTTTAAAAGAAAGAAAGGGGAGTACAAAGGTCACCCAAGTTAACCCACACTAGGATTCCATGTAAGAAAACATGGACATGGAGGAGAAAACAAAGGGTCAAGTTCGGAGGGAGAGTGATAGAGAACACGATTAGGAGAAAGTTAACCATAAGAAAATCCCAAATTTATGATGTGTGTAAACGGTATTTTATTACCTAGTAGGAAACGTAAACCAACAACATTTTTGTTTTACGTTTCTTCTCATAATTTTGAAGAATTCATTTACTACATAGAACAAAAATATAAGGAAATATACCTAACTTCATGTAGAGTTTCATCATTTAATAAGTCTCTACTAAAACTAATCTTTTCTCCAAATGATGAGAATTCAAAAGCATTTGGTCTCATAAAAAGTACAAGAATCATCTTCTAGATAATCACATAATCCACAAAAGATTAACTATCTATTTCTTCTATCTTTAAACATTATCCCAAAAATAGAAAGGTTAAGGTAAAACAACTCTTCCAAAAGAAAGAATCCCATTGGAATGGAAACTACTTTTAAATCTTCAAAGTTCCACGGTACTACCCAGAGTTCATCATAGACAATTTCATAAGTAACTATCCTTAAAATTCCTCAAAATAACCCAAACTAAGATTGAAACCCAAATACAAGAAGGACTTGATAACATAGTCTTCCAAGATAAACATTATCGTTAATCTCCAAACAACATAAACCACTCCTAACATCTTATAACCAGAGTCACTAACCTAAACATATTTTCCCAAGATAGGTCAATCACTTCCATAAGTAACCTATAATACCATAAGTTCACCTTAAATTCGTTTATTCTTCAAAATATAATTCAACCATTACTCCTCAAAGAAAATACCGTAGTAATCTATTTACCTCGATCAAATAGGGTTCCCAAAATAGTGAATGTCTTCCAAAATAATAATCATCTTTTAATCCCCTAATCATCTATGTCATATTAATACGGAAATCATCACATTTTCTATCATATTGGTTGTTGGGACATGTTCTTCCATTTTCCACCATTAACTATGAAGAGAAAGTATAATTTGGAGCTTAAATACTTAGCCAATAATCATGAAAAGGAACATAAATCATATAAGGATAACTTGTAGAAGAAAAGTATAACCTAACTTGTGATCCCCTAGGTTTCAAACTAGGTTATCCATGATCATATATCCTTATGTGAATCATTATTTTATTTTATCTTTGTTCCTTTAATAATGGTTCATACTAAGCTTATGAATTTACAAAAGCATATCCCCCAAGAGTGTCGTAACCAAGAGTGCAGCAAGGCCCGTTGTCGTGTATTAGTTCCCGTTCGAGTCTAGCTCAAAGTGGAGTTTTCGGGTTTTACCCCTATGTACATATGTGCTAGAGCCACCTCAACCTCCTCGTATCCAGACATGGATGTATTTTCTCGGCAACCCCTTACTCAATAGTCACCAAAATACCAGGAAGATTACCTATATATAAACATTTCTATAGGCTTCTTCCTAAAGTTTTCATATCCTAATTTCCACAAATAACTAAACCATCCTTTGATACCAACTATAGTATCCCGCCTTTTTATCACATAAACTTTAATTACATTTTAAAAAACCGAGGATCTGTATGGTTTAGTGTCTTGGAAACCAGGAACATAAAACATGAAAACATAAAACATTCTTTTAAACACTTGAAAGGCTTCTCCTCATGTCCATCCTAGGTTCATTACTACATCTCATAACCTGGGGACATACATCAAAAGAAAGGATGAGCAGAAGTCCTAGTAAGGGAAACAAGAGAAACCTTTTACATGTGAACTTGAGATACTTCAATAAGGTCATGAAAAGAACTTTAAGGCATGAGAAAGAAATAATGAGATATATCATAATAAAAATAACATTTTTCATAACTTGAAGTTGTGGATAAAACATTTAATTTTGAAAATCATTTCGTTTCACCAAGGTTCATCCTCAAGGTGTCCTTAAAAATTTCCAAGGTTATTCACCAAAGTATCAGTCTAAAAGGTCCTCTCTATAGATTAAGTCTTTACCCAATTCATTAGAGCTCTATCTGGGCGCACCCTTGACATGTCTTTATTGCCATGTGATCCACATATATCATCATAAATCATTTCATAAGCAACACATATATCATAAAAGAAATGGGTTTCATTTCATAATCATAATGTTTTAAAAACTGCTTTGAAGACATGATCTTTATGTCACTTTAAACCCACAGAAAGGGAAAGAGGGTTTCATGTATGTAAATCCCAGAATTTAAAATATAAATTTTTTTATATATGTGAATACCCATATAGAAGAGAGAGATATTTGAGTATTCACTTAATAAAATAAATGAAATTTAGAAAAAGATAGAGACATTTTGAGACCAAAATTCTGCAGCATAACAGCTATGTTACAGGGTTTTAGAAAACATTGAAAAGAGAGGGGACATGGGTCAAACATTAATAAATGACCCATAAAATAGTAGAGGGGTAGAATATAAGGTATTTAAGAACATGGTAATCAAATTTAAAAATATACCATATGAAATGAAGAACATGAAAGGAAGACAAAAATATTATTTCTCTTATGAAAATTCGGCAGCCCAACGACGTCACTTAAACTTCAAAAAAAAAATGAATTGACGAGATCAAATAGGGTCTCTAATCATATGAAAATAAAAGATCATTATGATAGATATAGATATAATACCCCAACATAATACAAAATGAACTTGAAATACTTGACATCAAAGTAGATCTTTGAAAAAATGAGAAAGGTGAACGAATCCCTTAAAAATTCGGCAGCCTAACGGTGTCACTTAAACTTCAACCAAAAATGAATTTACAAGATCAAAATAGGGTCTCTCATCATATGAACATAAGGGTTCAGTATGATAGATATAAAGATCATACCCCAACATAATAAAAATGGAACTTGAAAGACTTGACATGAAAATAGATCTTGAAAACGAGAAGGGTGAAAGAATCCCTTAAATATTCGACAGCCTAACGGCGCCACTTAAAACATCAAAATACTGAATTGAAGGGATCAAATGGGGTCTCTCATCATATGATCATAAAATATCAGTATGATAGATATAGAGATCATTCCCCAACATAATAAAATGGAACTTGAAAGACTTGACAAGAAAATAGACTTGAAAATGAGAAAGGTGAAAGAATCCGTTACAAATATTTCGGCAGCCTAACAGCGCCACTTAAACTATCATAAAATTAAATAATGAGAGTAAGAGGTATTCTCTCATCAAATGAACCTTAAAAGAATATTATAATTAATATAAAATAACATCCTCCAACATAAGAACATGGAGCATAAAAATAATTATATAAAAGAGATTACTTGAAAAGAAAGAGAGAGGTCAGATCCCTTACCTTAAAATGTAACTCTTAAAACTCAAAGGTTGGGACCTTGAGGGCTTGGGGGCACCTTGGGAGGACTCCTTGGGAGGTAATGAGACCCGAAATTCGTTTGATGAGAGTGGGGAGTCGAATGGATGATACGATTGCTTGGTATTTATATGGAAAGTGAGGGGACAAGGCATTAATGGCCAAGGGACACCTCACATGTGGTTTTCTCAAAAGCATGGGCTCTCCCACGGTATTTCCCATGGAGTTAGGCCACATGGGGCCCCCATACAATAAATATTCACCTTTGGTCGGAAAACCCATAAAATATCTCATGAAATCCTCATGACACAGTTATGATGTCATTAAACATACCGAAACCCTAAAACTGTATTTTTACTATTCACTAAAAATTCAACTTTCTCAAAAAAATCCCAAAATTTCACATTAACCAAATATCAATGCTCTGATTTCAAAAATAAACTCCATTTTATAAAAATAATTTTCTAAATATTTTTAATTCAATATTTTAAATAAATACACTATTCACCAAAAATTCATTTTTTTCAGAAAAAACCCCAAAAATTACTTTAACATAATATCGATGCTCTGAGTTAAAAAATGAAATCCATTTTGTAAAAATAATTTTCTAAATATTTTTAATTTAATTTTTAATTAAAAAAACTATTCATCCGAAAAAACTAATACTTGAATAATAATTTATGACACCGTCATTTAACCATTTTATTGAATCACATTACATAATCAAGGTGCCTAGATTATATTAATACTTTTTTAAGTGAGATTACTAATCCATTTGGTCACATTACTAATCCTAAGTATAAAATCACTATTCATAATTTATTATTCATCAGAAAATTAAGTTGATCTTATTAGACTCTAAATTTCGTACTGAACATAATTGTAGAAGACCATTTTTTGAAAATCATTACACATTTTTAATTATTTAAGGTTTACATAAACATTTTTAAAATATCCTTTCTCTAAAATTCATCAAAAATATGCATACTATATTTATCCATACATTTGAAAATTCATAAACTTCATCATTAAAAGAAATCAAAAATTTTATTTAAAACAAAGGATTACACAAGGCAGTTACGGTCTCCTTACATAGCCCCTTATCACACCAGCATATGACCTAAGTGTAAGGTGTGATAAGGTGAGAGAATCTGAGGGAGGCTCGACCAGCATCACATGAGTAGTAAGTTCTATCAGTTTGAACTTCTCGCGAAGGCGATCCCATTCTAGCTTCACACGATGAAGTTAATCTTTGGTTTGGTCTAGAGCAAAGCCCAGTGGTGCTACCTCCTTCCCAAGTTCTGTTAGATGGGATTCAATCGGTCCAAGACTACTGGGTGAGGCCATCGAATCTTCTTTCTATATTAATTAACCAAGATTACTTGTATTTAGAGACAATAATCAAAACGTATAGTTTCCGATGGTCATATTGATCAATGGTCATATAACATTCAAAAACCCAATGGTGTCATTTTAATTATACTCATGTTATCAAATGAAACATTTTTGTTGATTATAAATAAAATAACACACAAAATTAGGAAACAAGATTTATTCAAAATTTCAGGTCATTACAAAAACCAAGTTCCCTAAACATACCCCCTTCACCGGGATACAATACTAATCCTAATTGGGTTCAATGTTTTTCAAACTCTATATTAACCATAAGAACCCTCACCGTTTCAGGATTCATAGTTTGGGGAGTCGAGCCCCATGGTTTTGACAAACCATGCACAATATCTAGAGCACCATCAAATGAATCACAATTTTCGAGGACAAAAAACACAATTTTCACTAACCACGCACTTACCGTGAACAACTCAAAGGGAATTACAATAAAAAAAATTCACCCCAAAAATGAAAGACAACCCCCATTAAATTCCTAAACAAATAAGGGACATGTTTTACAATAAATAAATTAAGGGCATGTTGAAATATCTCATACAAAATTTTTAATGAATAGGTTTATAACCATTATTATTGTTTCCTTTAAATCCATGACTGATTCCCTAACACGGTCTTCATATTAATCTTTCCTAAGTGATGGTATGAATCAATAAAATTATTGAATCCATTCAAATTTGGAAAAATCTATTGACAAAAATCACACATATCTGCAAACTATTGGGGGGAAAACCAACAGTGAGAAATTCTTATAGTCTTTAGCAACCTTATAAGAACAATCAAACATACCATTAGACTATTGGGAGTTAAAAATTATAGTAAATCATACCTATAGACATCTTCTAGGTCTAATCATAGTAACTTATCATGAATAAATCTAAAAAAGTCTAAACACCTCATCCACCAATCATAGTAGACCCTTGGGAACTCTAAACATGAACATGAAATTAAGAATCCACCCTAACCCATCACATAGATCGGTAGATAATCCTTGGGATCTAGGAAGTTACTTCCTAGACCACATTGAAATTTGTTCCACTATTCATATCAGGTATCCTTATACATCCACTTCATATATATCATTATCAATTCAATGATAACAAATCAATCATGTCAAGTTATGGCGACTCCAGTGCTTATAGGTACCCCTGAAACCGAACCCATGTTTCGGTCCCACCTCTATTAATCACCTCGTAATCCCAATTACTACTATCTAGTAAACACTCAATGATATATTAATTGGATTCTAATGAATTCTGATTCCATATTTCAATTAACAAAAACATTTATTTCTTATATCACTTCTCAAATATAACAATGGAGATCCCTCGACAAAATACTTGATAAATTCCCCTATTATTGAAATTATAGAAATAAAAATGGACGAGAACAATCTACGAATGAGTTAATACTTGATTTAAATATAGGGATGGTTTTCCCATTATTTTGATGATAATTTTTTGACTTATCATTTTCCCATGACACCCAATCCTCTGATGTAAACCTAGTAACGATAAGAATCTAACATAGGGTATCAATGGTCTTGTCTCACATCTGTAAAACACTTATATGACCCTTATTATATTATCCAAGGACATAAAACATTCATTACAAAGTCTTCAAGTGATAATAGTTTTCAAAGTTAGGATGAAAACATGATATTATACAATGATGCTAAATTTTACACTAGCATATCTTCGACTGAGATTACAATCCCTTTAACCCCATCCATGACCCCATGAATTTTTTTATTCATATATACAAAATAATATCCATTCTTATGGTTTTGAATAAATGTATCCACCTATCTATAATATAAAAATATCCCATCATGGATCTCCCCTAATAATATCCACCAAACCATGTCTCATCCATACTCTAAGGATCATATCTCATTCCATGAATCAATAATAACTAATAGTAAAATATAAAATAATTTATTTACCACAGTTTATATAGTTGTGATTTAAAAAATACAACATGAAATATAATCGATCAATGAATCAATAATCAATGAGGTAAAATATGATTTCTACATTATTCTAGACCTACACCACAAAAAATCACCATATAATAAACATATTTCAAAGTCCAATATTAGAGAAAATAAATGGAAAACATACATTTACCAAATGATATACCTTCTCGAAAATGGATTCCATCGACATGAGAATAAAATCCCATGAGGTACACAAGACACTGCACAAAAAATAACCATCACTTGTTCTTGGTTTTAAAATACCTATATTAAATTAATGAAATTCAAGTTCCCAAAATAATAAAAAACCAGATACTTCCAAAAAAGGTTAATCAATAAACGTATAGATAAAGAATATCACATTAAAAACATTGAACATCATGGGGGAATATAAAGAAGTGTAGGTAAGTTATTCAACACATTCCATAAGTGACCCATTATCAATAGTAAAATCAGATAACTATATTTTAATAAAAATATTATGACCAATTATCTTTTTGAACATTATAAGATTCAAGATCTACTCCCATTAAGGATTATCCCTCATTACCCCAAAAATAGAAAAAATTAATGCCATGATTTTGGGTATGAATTTCAAATGTTTTGGCTTTATAAGATCCCATCCACCAATCGTTTCTATGATACTATCTTGAAAATCCATTACACCTATAGTGAAATAGTTCATATCCAATAACAACCATTAAAGATGACTTAAAATGTTATAATTTCATATGAGTCTTGAATCAAAAAAATAAACCAAAAACTATAATATAATTTTTTATTTATCAAAAATATAAGTCCAAAAAAAGCCATTGGGAGTAATAGAAAAATCCCAAAAATGATTCTCATATTCAGGAAGTAGTGGTTTCCATAAAAAGCATATATCCTAACCTATCTCAAAACCAAAAATGTTAGATATCATGAAGTTATATTATAGAATTAAAATCACTATTTTTCTATATAACACCATACCCATATCCCATATGTGATGACTTCTCTCATGAAAATTGAAACATCGATTCTCAAACAACCTCAACAACATGCCAATTAATTCCCTGTTTCTTATCAAACCACACCAGTTCCAAATTTTTAAAGAAACACTTTTCATACATCCAAAAACTAATATTTAAAAAATATTTTAGCCACACCCATTGATTTATAACAAAAAAGTCACTTTCTGCAAACATTTATTTACACTCAAGATCCACACATACAGATTATCAGTAATTTCTCAAACAATAACAAAAAATTCTTTTACTTTTCTAATAATGTTTCCCTTGCATGAAATGATCATTATTATTTCACATGTTTCCCCAACTAAATAAAATATGGAAATGGGTTCACCCCTATTACCGTTTTAGAAATTGAGGTACACTACTTGAAATATCCTTTTATTCAATGATCGCCACATGAATTGAACTTTGTCAAACCATCAATACCATGAAACTGATTCCAGGGAAACAAAACAGAACCACACTACATAGAAAAAAAATCTAGAATTACCCAGGAAATAGATATAATATGATATTACCTCACATTGACATTGTGATACCTCCTTGATTGTATCTCTGACTAATAACACCAAAAACATGACCAATATGGCATGATGTATGTACACCCATGACTAATAAAAAAACACCCTACCATAGGATTATTATTATCGTTGATAATATGAACCCGTAGATAAAATCCATATCAAATATTATCCATTCATTTCCACATTAAATGATGGGACATATTCAACAAGCTTATATAATAATGTAATAAATATATTATTTTACAATAAAATATCCACAATTATAGATATATATTATAACATCAAATGGTGCAATACCTAATATATTTCTTCCCTTGTATACATCCTCGAACAGTGTCCTTTAATGGTTACATGCACCATACACATGACAATCATATTAAGACACACTCATTCAATATTGTCAACCTTTCAATTCATTCTTTTATGACAATTCATGCCATGTATCTACTCACCTAGTGCATTTCATAGTACATCTATCCTTCAAGTACTAAACCATTATCCACTGAGAATAACTCCCATAAAACTGAAACACATTTCTTTATTCCACTGACATTCTCACCGAACACATGAAATAACACACACTAGGAGCCAAACCGAACATAAACCACCAATGAAATTCCATTATGACACCTCTAAGGATCCTCCAAAACGTTATAAACATTCAACAAACCCACACATTACTCTTTAACATATACAATACTAAACAAATCCAAACTCACTACCAATACCCACACCCCAGGTACTAATATATTTTCAAAGAATCCACATCATACCTCATTCTTCTAAAGGATATGTGATTATAGAAAACACTTTAAAAACATCCCATATTCTATCAATCCTTATAAAAAAACCAATTAAGGTATGTTCGCATGAATCCTAATCAAAAACCTGCCTCACACTCTAAGAGAATATGTACTATATAATGTTTATTGATGCCCCTAACAAACTAACCATACCCGTAATCATGTATATTTTTACCAATAGCCTAATGAATATCCCTTATTCCATGTCCAACTCCAGGATCATCAAAACCATGAGCATCGTTCTATAAACCAAGACAATTCATTACCAATCCTATAAGGATAGATGAAATTTCCTTTGGGGAAATACTTTTCTAAGAACCCAACCAGTCATACATTACCATCTCACATTGATATCATGATCAATATACATTAATTACATTATAACCCCATAATATGATTATATTATTTGTTTCCAACCCCTTAGTGTTTTAGCATAACTTCCTTGTTCATTTATTCGCTAATGACATAAATATACTATATGGTAAAAGCATCTACATGTTTTTGTTAATACGTATAATTATAAAAATAATCTAAATGACCCTATTTTTTCATAGTTAATCTCATGATTATCCATGGTTTATATCATAGGAAATCCATGCACTTATTAGGTTACTATAGGGGTATCAATACCTGCACAAACCCAATAAGTGTGTTTATTCATCATTTTTTTAATGTACTTCATTTACACCACCTTATTCCACCTTTCTAGGATTTCCTCTAGAATAAACATCATATGTAAATATATATGGTACTGCTATGTAAACTACCACATACAAGTAACACCAGATAATTAAATACATTTCGTTTAAAAATCATTAATCAAAATATAAACTCTTTAACAAAGACAAAATAAAGACACAAATATCATGTGAATATAGAATGCAATCATTATAAAAAAGCATGATCTATATCTAGTGATGAACATGCCAAAATACCATAAAAATCATAATACAAAAAATACAAGTGTATCATAGTGAATCTAAATTGAAACTGTGATTCAAATGCATTAACTCTTTCCATTAGACCATATACAAAACTAACATTATAAATCACAATCCTTAAAATCCATGTTCATCATAGTGGGTGAGATCACAAAATTTCAATATTAAAATGAATAACAAAATTTTTTTTCAAAAATAAATAATTATTCAATTAAGAAATCATATAATTGACATATTATTTAATAAATATTCAAATGATTGAAAAAAATCACTAAATAATTTTCTGCCATCCCCCAAATTTTAAAAAATTCAATGATTCGATAAGAAAATTATAGTCACTGCCTATTTCCACAATGTAGTTTCTGGACCGACGTTATCAGATTCCATCTAGCACAAACCCATATATTCAAAAGGGTGATAAATAGTGGCATAGACCTAATCCCTACTGCATGGGGACTATTCCGTATAATAATATTGAAATAAATTGTTTAAAATATAAAATTATAGTACTTATCCCAAAAAACCATCATAATATGATCAAATAAAAAACTAAACATTTATACTAATAAAAATTTATTCCATACTAAAATCACAAGTATCATTATAGAATCTAGTCCAACATACAAAATAATATATACTAAAAAAATCAAATACTATCTAATTAAAACCTCAATAAACATCCAAATCCATGATTGCAAAAACAACCAAGATACCTTAGACTGATCCACTACATATACCATTAAATGACATGAAAATAATGTGTAATTTATTTACAAGCATAAATAATCATGCATATGGTGTATGAATATACCATAGTTGGGTATCGCAGTGAAGCCATAATATATACCTTCATATGCGTGTGAATTCTTGAGGAGAATAAATAACATATATAAGTATTCTAATTGATATGTATTGACCAAACCCATATGGTATGGCACATATAGAGATTTAAATGTTCTTCAGGACACCATGAAAACCCAAGATACCATTACCACAACCATAACTACATTGGAATTATTTTGAAATCCACCCATATAATTTTCCAAAATTTCTGAATCCCAATACGTACCTAAAAACTCATTGTAGAGAGGCATGCAGAACTCAAACTAATAAACATACGTACTACACATGTTCATATATCCATATCTAAACCCATTTCCTTTTTTATCAATATAGGACCTAGTGGTGTCATTTCAAATCATACCAAAACACATTATCTGGTGTTGTCCACAAACCAATCATACATTAAATAATGTCAAATTTATAGCAATTGAACCATTAATATATACTATGGAAGGTACAATAATCCCACTAACCCATCCTCGTAGACTCTTGGGATGTAATAATAACTAATAAAATCACTCTAAGAATATATGAAGGTAACAAGGAAACAATCCAATATCTATAGACTCTTTGGAGGTAATATGCCTATTGACTAATCCTGACATATTATATGGTGTTCAAATCACATGGTTCCATAACCAACATCTCATGTGTGATATTATCACCACACTATCCAATTCCCATATATTTTTTGGAACACCTAAAGTAACATTGAAGACAAGTAGTTCCAAATCACACTACGTAAATCATTGGGTACACCCAGTGAACTAGTAACAGGAGATCTACACCATCATCACAAAAATATATTTTTCATCTCATATATTAGTGCCATTAGGACTTTTTGACTATTTATAGTTTCATTTTATTAGTAAAATCTCATTCCCATCAAAATATGGTGATAAAAATCCCATATACTCCATCAACATTGACATCGTTGTACAATGAATATTAACCTAATCCCCTCATCATATCCCTTCCTTCTACATAGGGACTATCTAATGTAATTATTCATGATTACCTGGTAATACTAATTAAATTTAATAATCCACTCCCATTAACACAACCTTGGTTTTTTGAAAACAATCATTAAGGTGGGGCTAACCCTTTTAGTAAGTGTAAATTCCCCCCATATAAAAATAAACATGTCCCAGAGATCTCCTCTGAGAACAAATTCAAATGATCATTGAACTGAAAGAAATGTATGAGGTTACTCATCACTTTTGGAATATCAATATTCCAATCAAGTAACCATAATACATACATTCCCTTCAATCCTACCCACTGGCCCTAGGAACATGAACTCGGATGTCCCACATCATGTCTCATATCCTTAAACGTAATAGTGACCTTTTTTGGTCAACTGAAATCATCACCATTTAAAATCATAGTTTTTATGTGATTGTTTTTCAATATAATACCAAATGGTGGTTAGATTAACTCAGTATTCTATATATATCCATGTATTACCACTAAAGAATTATACTGATCCATTAACCTCATTCCAAAACAAATAAAGTTATCCATGCATTAATTATCACAAACAGATATTTATATTGTTTTCTATCATATGAAACACCTATAAAGAACACTGAGTTATACCCTCATCATGCACCACTGAACATCATCCTCACCAATGATGTCTTTTCCATGTATTCATAAATCATTATGATTCTAAATACCAATAATATTTAATTATAACATAATATAAATAATTATTTATTTTCCTTAAAATAGGAATGATAATCTATATAAAGAATATAATACATACTCTTTCCAAAACCTCATGAAATGGGTAGTGGTCTACTCATGAAATGAAACTAAACATATTCAAGAAAACCAAAACTAATAATCATTATTAAACAAATTATTTTTCCTAAAATCACTCAAAATAATAAATATTTTCCCCATGATATTTTCCATTATTGAATATAAATGAAACCATATATAGATATACTGTTGGGCTGACTTAAAGCACCATCTCACAATGAAAACCCATCATTGTTGGTCATCTCAAACATAATAAGTGGGACTCGACACCAAATTTTATCCCAATATCATCCAAAATAATAAATTATATGAAAAGTATAACTAAGAGTTGAATACATGGACGATTCCAATAGAAAACATTATATGAACACATCAAAAAGCATCTCGTATCAATAGGGATCTGAGTTAATAATTGGGATATCTATTTGTTCCCACACCAATGTGATCCCCTAAAATAAAGAAGGGGGAACACCTAATTAAAAAAAATTAACATTGCACATTTGTGACGTGAAATTAGTTGGCCCCATGAACCACCTCTCAAAACGGGGGATCTATCTATATATTGAAGATGTCAAATCATGATTTCCTGTGTATGAACATGGGTTTTAGTATTGGGTATGGATCCCTAGTTTTTAGATTCATTTACAAAGTATGGCCTAATATTAATTAACATTGAGTTCATTTAGTTTTTAGGGGTGTCTTGGGCTTCTTCGATTCATGGAAACCAGTTTGGTGTGATTTGGGCCTCGTGAACAGTTAGTGTAAACTATGCAGGTAGGATGTATGGTTTTTCCAAACTATTCAAGTAGTGGAAAGTGAGTAGATACCTGCCACACGGTTTTTCTAAACTATGTCGAATGGTCTGCATTGGCATGCGACCATGTCTGTAAATTTTTCAAACTTTTCATAGACGGTTAGTGCATAGTACCCACATAGTTAGTGAAATCATGTGAGGAAACTAAGTGGGTGCCCCATGAAAAAGAAGAATATTGTTTATTTGGTGAATAGTTTGTCTAACTGTGATCCTAAACCATGAAGCCCCTATATTTTGAAAATTTAATAATTTTAAATACAAATAAAAACTATTTTAATCCTAAGAATATTGTTTCTCCCCATGGACAGTGATGGATTCATTTTAAGGCCCCCTCAAACATATAATGTATTTTTTGTGGAATCTTTGTCAACCATTAACTGACTCATGTTCTATTTTTCTCATTATATCTACATCTGAATGATCAATAGTACATTTGATTCATCCTCGATTCATTGGGATTTTGTTTGTGATATGTTTTAGGCTCATAAGCCCTAATTTATAATTCTTCATTTGTTCTTATTATCTATCACAAACTGGACAAATCAAGAGTATATAGTAAAACATTAGTCCACTACTGAGATATTTAAGGTTATCAATACTTTTCCATTGATATTTGGTTCTACATAGAGCTATCAGATGTTATGCCTCAAACCAAATATTCATGCATGACCTTGAATGTAACACCCCGAGATTTTATGAAAAAAATTATTTTTAATTACATTAATGTCTTGTGTTGTACGCTACACCAAAAGAAGCTTGCACAACACGCATCATTGACTTGACTTGCATTACACGCAAGCGCGACCTTCCGCGATAGCGTGTGTTGTACGCAATACAGAGTTTCACAAAACAATGATATGCTATTAAAATATTATCAAAACTAGCTGTTATGAATAGTAATAACCACTTTTTGAAATTTTGTAATTTTTTTTTCAAAATGGACTTCATTTTTGGATTTAGAATATCGAAATTAGCTTAGGGTGAAATTTTGGTACTTTTCGGATAACTTTCATATTCTGATGAATAGTGAAAATTACTAAATTTTAATTAAAAACAACTTTTTTAATCAAAATAATTAATATTGATAAATTATTAATTTTATTGGTTTTAAAGTATATTTAAAATATATTTTTACAATTTAATACAATGTTGGTCATTGGATGTAATTTCACATTTAAACCAGACATAAACAAGTGTCAATCTTTTGATAGTTATTATCTCTTAAGAACACGCTATTTGTTTTGACGATGGGATTTAATTTTTAAATTAATTAATGCAATTGATATGTTTTGAGTTTGGTAAAATAGACATCATTTTTGAGTTCATAATATCAAATATAGCTTAGGCCTAATTTTTGGTATTTTTCTGGAAACTTTCATTTTTTGATGAATAGTAAAACAACTAAGTGGTAGTTAAGAAAAATGATTTTTTCATAAAACTTAATTTTACCGCTTCTGTGAGTGAAATTTCAAAAATCCGAGAGACACGGTTAATTTCAGTAAGTAAAATGCGATTCAATGAGATGAAAATAATTTTTGGTGAATAGTAACTTTTTACTTTTTTTACCACGGTTAAAAGTAAATAGGTTAATTACGGGTAAAAATGATATTATTATTACCCTAACACATGTCATAATTCTATTGGATAAGTTTAATTCGACCCAAAACAACCTTAGGAATAAAATATGACCATTTAGGCCCACTTGGATTAGATTAGGACATTTATTATTAATTTATTTAAAGAATGGTTAAAATAGTTAAAATCAAAGTTTAATAAGTATATCATTTTTAATATAGGGTTATATATAAGATAAATTAGACTATAAATATTAATTAGAAAGATAAAAAGATTTCCTACATAATGATAGTTTATTTGTAATTTTTAGACTTTATATAAGTTAATTTATTTATGACACAAAGATGATGCAGTAATTATCTTTTTAATAAAATATTGACATAATTGATGTTATAAATACCCAAATAAATATAATTTTAGACTTTTTATGAATTCCACTAATTTTATAGGTTAATATGAAATGTTAGTATTTATTTAAATAACTTTTTTCGAAATGATAATTCTTTTATGATTTTCACAAAAATCAATTACTAAATAGTGTCAAAATTGAAATAAAATAGTTTTTAAAACAAATATTATATTATTAATTGTTATTTTATTCCTAAAAATATAAGATTCTGCAAAATGACTTATCTAAGGTTATATATATTAATAATAAACAACTTCGGGTTCGTTTGGCTTGTTATAGTAAGTTTATTAACCTTATAGTGTAAGAACACAAGAAGACATGGTAAAAGTAAAATTATTTAACTTAATGTTAAATCTAAATGATAAGTTCAAAATAGGAACCCAAACTTTTATAAATTATATTGGATTAGTTTATTTCGACCCATCCCCACCTTAGCTTTTAAATAAATCAATTTGGAGCTGTTTAAAAACCGAATTTGACTTTATAATAAAATAATAGTTTTAGTTATTCCAAAGGCGCCCCTCTCCTCGCTTATAAAAGGGCACCTCCTCCCTCTATTCCTTACACCACTTTGAGCCTTCAAGCTCGGCCAACCCAGCCAAATTCTCTTCTCCACTTCCCTAGAAACATCCTATAGGTTCTGGTCTTCCTAAAAGACCAATTTTAGTGCCCTAAAAGGAGATCTCAAAGTGGCGTTTCAAAGAAAAGGTAATGTCTGTTACCGATTCTTTCAAATTTATTTCTTCTTCCACTTCTTCTTCTTACGCTGTTTCATTATGAAGTAATAACATAATTATCACTAATATACCGATATGTTATTATAAGTATGAAATAACCCTATTTCACTGTCTATCCATCCTACAGAAAATGAAATCACCGCGCGTGCGTACGTACAGAATACCCTCTCCACGCCGTGGTGTAATCTATTTTCCACCACCACCTTGCTTGGATGGGTATAATGGTGTACATAATAACTATATATGGTTATTGTAAAGATATATTGATTCTTAAATAGTATACATACACTCCAATACAATTCTATGATCATGATAATGATATTATCGCTCGTGCGTACGTACAAACTACCATCTCCACAACGCGATGAGATTCATTCTCCACGTTAACCATTCATGAATAATTATACAGTATATATAATAAGTAATCATGAAACAAATGACATAATAATGATACTGGATTTTTGTGTATATATATGTATGTCATCTACTTAATTCCATTCAACTCAATAAGGAAACGAAAACAGCGTTCATGCGTACGTACGGCCTATCGTCTCCATGAACGGTATATTTCTTTCCATTTACTGATCTATTATATATATGTATATTCTGAATATATATTATATATAAATCATGTTTTATATTCTGGAATTAAGTAATCATGATCTAAGTAATCATATGAATTATTACATGTCAAAACACGGATGACAAATGAAACGATTTTACCCAAAACGCTCTTTAACATGGAATTTACAAAAGAACGAGTACAATAAATTCATAAGTGAACCATATATGATATCATAACAATGATTATGATTCTGGAATAAGTCAATGACATGATTTAAATCACTATACAGGAGGTTCGGACACTTACGAAACAAATCAGACCTAAGGTAAGGGAAATATCACAATCTCATTTTTATCCGAGATTGTTTATACTTTAGTATTTACTGGGGTGTATTTTATCATCCACATCCATGTTTCCTCAATATGTAATATTATTTCCATCCACCAACAACTGTTTAAATCCAATTTTACCATGCGGTGAGTTTTTAGTAAAGGATATGAAAGGAATCTTTTGTCGTTTTTCGTACGAGGTACTTTTTGAATTTTCCGACAAAATTACAAAGAATGTTTTTTTACTTATACGGCATGAATGGATTTTTAAAACATTATTTCCAAGAAGCTTCATTTACAAGTTTTCAATTGTATTTTTAATCAACTTCTTTTAGTTTAGAATTGTACGACATGTTAAGAAAGGAAAAGTGTTTTTGAAGCAGACAATATATTTTCTTCAAGAATGGTGTTCAAGTGTTTTATCAAAATTATTTTCCATCTAAGATAATAAAGGGTTCTGTTTCTATCCCTATTATTACATTGATTTTATTATTTTGTGATGGAATTATATTTTTTTGAATTCATTTATCTTATATGAATTGTTTTATGATGTCACGATGTTTAAGATTCCCATTTTATTACATGGGTTATGCTATGATGTATGGTTTCTGATTTTGTGGCACACATAAGAATGGTATCATTATGAGATGGGTGGGACCTATATCTCCCTCCAATTCATTGGGTAAAGATTTTATATCTCATGAGATAGACATGGCTGGAATGGCAGGTTAAACCGGTTCAGTAAAACAGCACTGAAACTAGGAGTGAACTCGGTTCAGAAATGGACTTTTTCCACTAAGATAGTCTTGGCAATGAGTCTTGACTAATAAGAAATGATTCACTATGATTATGTGTGCATGAAAAAAAGTTTCATGTTTTATTTTATGATTATTGGGATTACATTTCACTAGCATGATTTATCCCATGTTATGAAATTATGATCTCTTTTTTAGGGTAAGATTTCCAAATTGTTATGTTCTTATGAATATGATGTGATTGATATTTCTTTTGTTTACCCTTACTGAGAATTTGAGCTCATCCTTTTATGTTTTCTTTTCCCCAGGATATAAAGAAAGGTTTTAGGTAAAAAAACGAAGATCTTTATGAGAGATGTTGAAGATCTTTCACCACGATTAGAAGATTATATTCCGTGTTTCCAAAGACACTAAGATATTACGGTCCTTGTGTGTGTGTGTTTGTTATGTACTATGTATTCCGAAAAAGTAATGTAATGTCCATGTATGTCAAGATTCGGGTCTCTACAGTTGGTATCAGAGGAAAGGTTTAGTCAACCTTTGGAAACTAGGATGCGAAAACGTTAGTTAGTTCCCTAGAGATATTTCTAAGGTATGTCTAGGGTTGTCCCTAAGGATAAGTATACTTATAGGATATAGTCCTAGAACTATGGTAACGATATTAGATTAAACCAAAGATGTTAGATATTGAAGTTACTCCCCCTTTATTATGATTTTTTCCTCTCACACTATTCTTTTTGGGTTTTAGACGATGGCTGGAACCCGAAGGAACTGTGTTGATCAATGTAATGGACAATGCAATGATTGTCCTTCTGAACAAACAAATGTTACAGGAGATGGAGTGAAAAATCATATTGCTATACTTACACAATCTATGAATCATTCTAGACTTCCAAATGAGCAGAGAAGGGAACAATATTCTATTGAGTCCTTCATGAGGCAACGTCCACATTCTTTTAGTGGGTCTTATGATCCACTTGTTACTGAAAAATGGATCAGTACCACTGAAAAGATATTTTCAGTTCTTCAATGTTCTGATCATGATAAATTCATCTTAATAGTATATCGTTTGGAAGGTGGAGCTGATCAATGGTGGAATCTTATCAAGAATACGAGGCCAAGAGATGAAATTGTGTCCATGGAATGGGACGAGTTCAAGAACTTATTTTTCAATAAGTACTTCCCTCGTATTCTTCGAACAAAGATGGAGACGGAGTTTCTTGAACTAAATCAAAAGGATGATGAATTTGTTGGTATATATGAAGAGAATTTTACAAGGCTTGAAAGGTATGCATCTGGATTTATCATCTAACCTGAAAGTAAATTTGATCGATTCTTCAGTGGCTTAAAACCAAATCTTTGAAGGGCATTAGTTATAAGAGACTTATGTAGCTATGAAGAAATTTTGCATTGTGCTATCAAGGTAGAAATGGAATTTAGTGTTATATGTCCATCTCATAGTTTTGACAAGAAACGAAAGAAGGAGTTGAAGGAGAAATCTCAGAATAATGGTGAAAGGAAGATGAATGTTTCCCTATTCTCAAAGTGTGGAAAAAAGCATGATGGAGATTGTCTTAAAGGGACAAGTAAATGTTTCATATATGGAAAGGAAGGTCATCGGGAATTTGAATGTCGAAATGATAGGAAGAAGATGTCTACTGATGCAAACAAAGGAAGGGATACACAGAATGAACCTACTACACTTCAATGCTTCAAGTGCAAGGAAATGGTGCATTATGCTAATAAATTCCCTAATCCAAGGGTTAGTGATGATCGAAATGAGCAACAACTTAAGGCAAAGGACAAAGGGAAGTCACAGGCGATCACTATTGGCGATGTTGAATATGACAACGAGGTGGTGGAAGGATTAAGTGTTTATGTAATGGGATTCCAAAATAATGTTGTCTATAGTATCGTGGAATGTTGGAATATTTATGTACTGGTCTATTGTGGTTTTCAATAATTTTATGGTACCGGTAACCACGGGAGTGATTCAGATATTTTTAGAAAGTAGATGATATGCACATAATGAAGGGAAAACGAGAAAATGAAATGTTTGACAGTATTCATGAGCTCATGATTGATATAAGGACTAAGTGATATCATGGTTTCAGTATATAGAATTTTGAGTATTTTGGTATGTGGAAAGATTTAACTTTTAACAAAAGTAATGTTTTCAATAAGGTTCAATGGGTATTCATTTTTTTTCAAGAGAATACATAATTAAGGCCTCGAATGTTTAGAATGTGACCAACAAGACATATCTCATGATATATGGGGATCAAGAATGGTATTAACATGCTAGTTGTACAAACTCTTTGTTAGTCATTTTCACTATAACATGAGATTAGACAGCATTATTTTGGATAAGCCTAAAGATTTAAATGGATTATGTTGGAAATAAGTTAGTATTGTTGATAGAAGTCTTTTAGATATTATTTATGAGATGTTATAGTAATGTAGTTTTAGAAAAATGACAACCTGCAGGATGGGCAACAACCCATCGCGTCGGACAAGGCTGTGGGAATCGAACCCACAACCGAAGTGTGACTGGCCTTTATTGCCTACCACTGGCCTATAGGAAGTCCCTATTTAGTAGAAACTAGTTTCATTATATTAAGAAGTTTGATATATGAAGTATAAGTCCATTTTAGGAACCATATATGATTAATCTCACTATAGATGGACTTATGTATTTTTGATAACTTTTCTCATCTTTTTTTGAGACAGATGGAATGACTCATCATTCTATCACATGATCTGCTAACACATCACGAATGACAAATTCAACTTCATTTATTTAAGAGATGAAGTGGAAATTGTCCAAAGAATGTCCAACGGTGAGACTATACCAAAATCACGAAATTATTTCGTCTAATTCCAATTTCATCAACTTTAGGGAAATGAATTTGAAAAACAAAAATGTTGTCCTAGTGCTCTTATATCTGATGAATCTGATGGTACCTTAGATCGTCAAAAATTTATGGCTTTGTGATTGATGGATTTTCTATATCCATGTTCTCTACCACTATCCATCAGAACATGATGGTTAGATTTTTCTTCCATATCCATATTTTCACCAATGTTCTCCTACATGGAAACTCAGTGATGAGTTAATTTGGGTAACCGTTACATTTCATACTTTAGTTTTTAAAGCTAAGTTTGGGTATTCCTTTTTACGATGTGGGTTTTTATTAAACAAACTTTCGTGTAGTAAACCATTTATAACCCCGACGAATTTCGAGGGCGAAATTCATTTTAAGGGGAATAGAATGTAACACCCCAAGATTTTATGAAAAATATTATTTTTAATTTCATTAATGTCTTGTTTTGTACATTACACCAAAAGAATCTTGCACAACACGCATCCTTGACTTGCCTTCTATTACACGCAAGCGCGACCTTCTGCGATAGCGTGTGTTGTAAGCAATACGGAGTTTCGCTAAACAATGACATGCTATTAAAATATTATTAAAACTAGCCGTTATGAATAGTAATAACCACTTTTTGAAATTTTGTAAATTTTGTTTTTCAAAATGGACTTCATTTTTTGATTGAGAATATCTAAATTAGCTTAGGGTGAAATTTTGGTACTTTTCGGATAACTATCATATTCTGATGAATAGTGAAAATTATTAAATTTTAATTAAAAACAAATTTTTTAATTGAAATAATTAATATTGATAAATTATTAATTTTAGTGATTTTAAAGTATATTTAGAATATATTTTTACAATTTAATACAATGTTGGTCATTGGATGTAATTTCACATTTAAACCAGACATAAACAAGTGTCAATCTTTTGATAGTTATTATCTCTTAAGAACACACTATTTGTTTTGACAACGGAAATTAATTTTTAAATTAATTAATGCAACTGATATGTTTTGAGTTCAGTAAAATAGAAATCATTTTTGAGTTCATAATATAAAATATATCTTAGGCATAATTTTTGGTATTTTTCTGGAAACTTTCATTTTTTGATGAATAGTGAAACCACTAAGTGGTAGTTAAGAAAAATGATTTTTTCATAAAACATAATTTTACCGCTTCTGTGAGTGGAATTTCAAAAATCCGAGAGACCCGGTTGATGTCAGTAAGTAAAATGTGATTCAATGAGATGAAAATATTTTTTGGTGAATAGTAACTTTTTACTTTTTTTTACCACGGTTAAAAGTAAATAGGATAATTACGGGTAAAAATGATATTATTATTACCCTAACACATGTCCTAATTCTATTGGATAAGTTTAATTAGACCAAAAACAACCTTAGGAATAAAATATGACCATTTAGGCACACTTGGATTAGATTAGGACATTTATTATTAATTTATTTAAAGAAGGGTTAAAATAGTTAAAATCAAAGTTTAATAAGTATATCATTTTTAGTATAGGGTTATAACTAAGATAAATTCAACTATAAAGATTCATCAGAAATATAAAAAGATTTCCTACATAATGATATTTTATTTGTAATTTTTAGACTTTAAATAAGTTAATTTATTTATGAAACAAAGATGATGCAATAATTATCTTATTAATAAAATATTGAAATAATTGATGTTATAAATACCCAAATAAATATAATTTGAGACTTTTTATGAATTACACTAATTTTATAGGTTAATATGACATGTTAGTATTGATTTAATTAACTTTTTTAGAAATTATAATTCTGTTATGAGTTTCACAAAAATCCATTACTAAATAGTGTCAAAATTGACATAAAATAGTTTTTAAAACAAATATTATATTATTAATTGTTATTTTATTTCTAAAAATCTAAGGTTTGAAAAAATGACTTAGATAAGGTTATACATATTAATAATAAACAACTTGGGGTTCGTTTGGCTTTTTATAGTACGTTTATTAACCTTATAGTGTAAGAACACAAGAAGACACTATAAAAGTAAAATTATTTAACTTAATGTTAAATCTAAATGATAAGGTTAAAATTGGAACCTAAACATGTATAAATTATATTGGATGAGAGTATTTCGACCCATCCCCACCTTAGCTTAGAAATAAATAAATTTGGAGCTATTTAAAACCTAATTTGACTTTATAATAAAATAATAGTTTTAGTTATTCCAAAGGCGCCCCTCTCCTCCCTTATAAAAGGGCACCTCCTCCCTCTCTTCCTCACACCACATTTAGCCTTCAAGCTCGGACAAACCCTACCTAATTATCATCTCCAATTCCCTAGAAACATCATAGAGTTTCTGGTCTTCCTCAATGACCAATTTTAGTGCCCTAAAAGGAGATCTCAAAAAGGCGTTTCAAAGAACAAGTAATGTCCATTAGTGATTCTTTCAAATTTATTTCTTCTTACAATTCTTCTTATTAGGTTGTTTAATTATGAAGTAATAACATCAGTATCACTCATATACTGATACGTTATTATAAGTATGAAACAACCATATTTCACTATCTATCCATCCTACGGAAAACGAAATCACCGCGCGTGCGTACGTACGGAATACCGTCTCCACGCCGTGGTGTAATCTATTTTACAACAACACCTTGATTGGATGGGTATAATGGTGTACATAATAACTATATATGATTATTGTAAAGTGATATTGATTCTGAAATATTATACATACACTCCAATACAATTCCACGATCATGAGAACAATATCATCGCTCGTGCGTACGTACGGACTACCGTCTCCATGACGCGATGAGATTCATTCTCCACGTTAACCATTCATGAATAATTATACAATATATATAATATGTAATCATGAAACAAATGACATAATAATGATACTAGATTTATGTGTATATATATGTATGTCATCTACTTAATTCCATTCAACACAATAAGGAAACGAAAACAGCGTTCATGCGTACGTACGACCTACCGTCGCCATGAACGATGTATTTCTTTCCATTTACTAATCTATTATATATATGTATATTCTGAATATATATTATATATAAATCATGTTTTATATTCTGGAATTATGTAATCATGATCTAAGTAAACATATGAATAATTACAATCAAAACAGGGATGACAAATGAAACGATTTTACCCAAAACGCTCTTTAACATGGAATTTACAAAAGAACGAGTAAAATAAATTCATAAGTGAACCATATATGATATCATAACAATGAGTATGATTCTGTAATAAGTCAATGACATGATTTAAATCTTTATACAGGAGTTTTGGACACTTACGAAGCAAATCAGACCTAAGGTAAGGGAAATATCACAATCTCATTTTTATCCGAGATTGTTTATACTTTAGTATTTACTGGGGTGTATTTTATCATCCAAACCAATGTTTCCTCAATATGTAATATTATTTCCATCCACATAAAATTGTTTAAATCCAATTTTACCCTTCCGTGAGTTTTTGGTAAAGGATGTGAAAGGCATCTTTTGTCGTTTTTCATACGAGGTACTTTTTTGACTTTTCCGACAAAAGTACGATGAATGTTTTTTTAACTTATACTGAATGAATGGATTTGTAAAACATTATTTCCAAGAAGCTTCCTTTACAAGTTTTCAAGTTTATTTTTAATCAACTTCTTTTTGTTTATAATTGTAAGACATGTTAAGAAAGAAAAAGTGTTTTTGAAGCAGAAAGGATATTTTCCTCGAGAATAGAGTTCAAGTGTTTTATCAAAATTATTTTCCATCTATGATAATAAAGGGTTCTGTTTCTATCCCTATTATTACATTGATTTTATTTTGTTGTGATGGAATTATATTTTTATGAATTCCTTTATCTTATATGAATTTTTTTATGATGTCACAATGTTTACGATTCCTATTTTTATTACATGGGTTATGCTATGATGTATAGTTTCTGATTTTGTGGCACACATAAGAATGGTATCATTATGAGATGGTGGGACCTATATCTCCCTCCAATGCATTGGGTATAGATTTTATATCTCATGAGAAAGACATGGCTGGAACGGCAGGTTAAACAGTTCAGTAAAACAGGACTGAAACGAGGAGTGAACTAAGTTTAGAAATGGACTTTGTCCACTAAGATAGTCTTGGAAACGAGTCTTGACGAATAAGAAATGATTCTCTATGATTATGTGTGCATGACACAATGTTTCATGTTTTATGTTATGATTATTGGGATTACATTTCACTACCATGATTTATCTCATGTTATGAAATTATGATCTCTTTTGCAGGGTAGGATTTCCAAATTGTTATGTTCTTATGAATATGATGTGATTGATATTTCTTTTGTTTACCCTTACTAAGCATTTGATCTCACCCTTTTATGTTTTCATTTCCCCAGGATATAAAGAAAGGTTTTAGGTAAAAAAAGAAGATCTTTATGGGAGATGTTGAAGATCTTTCACCACGATTAGAAGATGGTCCTTGTGTGTGTTTTTGTTATGTACTATGTATTCCACAAAAGTAATGTAATGTACATGTACGTCAAGCTTCGAGTCTCTACATTGAAATTCAAATTTATAATTGATTAAATGAAATTTGGAATATTGGGTATTCTCGTAGGTTCCTTTTAGATGTGTTGGCTATTATTACCCAACACAAGGCCCCCTGGGGTGTGCCATCCCCTTTCCTGGATTTTTACGATTGATTAACCACCCATGGGGTGTGTTCATGAGTTTGTGTTGATATATTATGCTATATTGGGATTATATGGAATTGAATGAAATGAAATTTATATGTACTACATCATTCACTTATGTCATTATGATATACTAGTATTATTTGGATCAATGTATTGAATGTATTTTTCTGAATGGGTGTTTATACCAATGTGACATGACTAAGATGGAATGGAACACATGAGAGAGAATATTCATGGTATTTTATTGGTTTCAAATGTTTTATATGTGTGGGTTGACTCATATAGTGATGATTTTTATAAATAATGAATTGATCAAATGGATAGCTTTTCAGTTGGAATGAATTCATTGGTTTTATTAGTAATACATTAATGAGTGTGTATACGCATTAAATTCATTGAAGTGAATTTTTGATTAATGGCTGGGTATGCCCATGTTAATGGATTAATTTCGAATGGTGATAAATGGGTGGGTAAACCCATGTAATAAAATAGAGTGTGAATGGATTAAAATTGTTGGTAGACTCATGAGTAATTTATGGAAATTTTATTGAAGGAAATTTTTTTATGGATGTTATGGATAGCTATCCATGGATCAGGGATGTGGTACCGGATGCATTGGGTTGAATATGACAATTATGTATTAATTTCATAGGATACCTTGGTCCTTCCTACCCCTTGGATCCAGCTTACTTAGAATCACATAGGACTTCATTGGAATGAAATCCTCCTAAGACAAGAACAATTTTATATTCCATGCTTCAATCGATACTCTCATAGGACTCGATGAGGATTCCATGGTCATCAAAACATATTTCGGAAAAATTTGTGCTCTAATACATTAGTTAATAAGACATGGTCGTGGGAATAATATTCGATCAAAGTATACGATAAAGATTTGGTGATTTTATATGTATGGATGTAAGATGAGGTCATGTGGTTTACTTCTATTTTTATAGTTTTCTTGATAAATAAGATACCTTTTTTTTGGCTGGGATCTTTAACTGGGTATTATTCATTACTGGCATGTCACTAGATGGGCCAAGGGAACATTCCTTTTCACCATTAATTACCTGCATACTATTTACCTTCTACACCTGTTATATAGAACAACATTAAATTTTATAGATCCTAGGAGTTTTTCTACTATGATTTTTATCTCGCTTCATATATGGGCCACCCTGAGGACCTAAATAGATTATATCGATGTAGGTGCAGAGAGAGAAATGTTACCAAACATTGGTTGTTGATCATTACATTAGAGTAGGGGAAAAAGACAAAAAATAGGGTTTCAATGATATAGGGACACTTTTGTTCTTTTTTCTTTTTGGATAATTTTATTATTGTGTACTGTTTAGAACCGATTTTGGTTGTCTTCCAGATACAAGTATCATTAGCATCATTATATATGAGACTATTCAAGATTAGTTATATATATTCCTATATTTTTTAGTTTTTTATTGTCTTATTGTAAATTTTTTTGTATCTATCTGTATGTTAATATGTTACGTGATGATATTCGTTTGAAATGAAGGAATATTAGTTTCCCTGACACACCTTGACCCTCATTTGTAGTTGGAAACCTCTTCCCTTTGGGGAGATGAACTTGAGTCATTTTAACACACCTGGAAGATGGGACTATTGAGTGGAATCTAGGGTAGGGAATTACAATGTTGTATTATTGGATTCTATTATTTTTTATTACTATTTGGCCACAATAGAGAGGGATAAGAATGAAATTTAGTTCAGTGATAAGGCCATCAAGGGAGTATCTACCTCCATATATATAGAATAACAAAATTTCCTTTAATGTAATTGTTATTGTCCTTATTTTGGCTATTATAGTTGATATGATTCATCCATTATGTGACAGACATGATATATGTTGTTATAAATTATAAAACATTGGGTTCTATTCTTATTGAAACCTGATGATATGATGGTATGACATCTCATGCTTCATATAGGCACTTATCATATTTCGCAATCAATGCACTATGTTGCTTCATTGAGGATTTATTATTAAATACAAGCTATTTTGATAGCTATATCATTCGTTGTGATAGATTTTGTGAAGTGGATAATAGAGTGACACCATATTTGTATACATAAGATGTATGGACCCTTACGGAATGTGTAATGACGATTTGTTTTTTGAAAATCAATTGTCAAATTGAATTGTATATTTATGGATTAAATTAGAACTAAATTTTCAATTAACTAGGTCTTATGGTCCCTCATGGATTCAGAATTTGGGAACCATTGGTTATGAATTTTGAAAAATTGAGTTATAAAAAATGAAGGGTATAAAAAATGTGAATTCATAAAATAATGAAATAGAAAATTGAAATGTTGAATATTGACTTGACAAGGACCCTATTTTTAGTTGTAAAGTGGATGTTTTTCTTGGTTTGTTTTGATTATTCATTTTTAAAGTACTGCAATTAATAATATGTTGTGCGGTATGACCTGTTTTAGGAGGATTAATATATATCATTTTCTTTTGAGATGATAATCATTATATCATTCCTTTCTATGGAAGATTTTTCACATTAAAGACAGAGTCCACCATGAAGAACTCCAGTCATATTTCAGGATGGAGGTGATGACCACAATCAATAGGTATTAGACCATGGGCTACTGGCTGATCCTATATTGTACCAACTATGGCACCACAGGCTCTTTCAAACATAGGTGTGGAGGCACAGATCCAAGATGGACTCTTCCACCACATTCATTATTTTCAAGGAGAACTATTGCCAGTCTTATCTATGGTTGAGTTAACATGAGTGTTCTAGAAGTACCATACTCTCACTTTTTAGGGTATGGTAGTCCATAGGCTATTTATCAGTGGTAGAGACTACATTTGAAATTTGTATGCCTCCTAATATGCCTCTTGATATGAGGGTCAAGCTCACCAGATATATGCTATGTGTACCAGTAAAGCGCTGGTGGGATGTTTAGAACTAATATGATAGGATGTGAGATATTTGTTGGGATGATTTCCAAACCCTCGTTTCAGACAATTTATAACCCATGATTCAATGGGATGAGATAGATAGTGAGTTTATTTATCTATAGTAGGGTTTGATGATCGTTATAGTATACCCATAAATCTTTAAAAAATTAGAGAGTTTTGTGCCAACATATCTTAATGATAATCTATCTAGACATAATTTCCTCAAAGATTGTGTCTATCTTACTATCAGATCTTCAATCAACATGATCAGATGAACCTCTATCATTAACAGTGTGAATCACGCACTGATTACAAGGCGTATCATGAGGGATTCTTTGGAGTTTAGAGTTGGTTAGATCTATTTCACGAAATATTAGTTTCGATTACATATTTCTTCATCACCATTTTTAGGATTCTAATGATATTAGAACGATTATGGCTAGAAATATTAGTATATCTATGTTATATTATTATTGTGTTAGGTGAGGCCATGTATTGAGCCACTGTGACTATGTCCCAGTTGATTTATGAGATTGCGGCTGGATGGGTCACATGAATCATTTCAAAAGGACCTAACCTATAGTTTTGAGTGGTTGTAGGTCAACATTATTTCCATGTATATTATAATATTCAACATCTTCTTGTAAAATAGGGAACTTGATGAGTTGTGGTTGATCACGCCAAGGCAGTGGTGTCCTTGGCAGAGGTAGATAGACACTTGTTACACTAGGACATCAATGTGGGACTACTTCGGTGTGTGAGGTTGTATCATTGGGTCATCATACATGCTAGATATGTTTTTTTTACAACCTACCCCTAAGGAGCAGTGTGTTGGACAATCTATAGTGATTTTCATGATCATATTAGGATTTAAAATTATATCATCCGTATTTTGATAATGGTGCATGATATAGTTTTTTATACTAAACGGTAGTAAAAAAATTGGATAAATTTTGTTATCCCCAGAGGGAGTTATAAATCTACACACACAGTTGGGAATCATAAAGGCATATGTATGATATTGTAAGTTATCCCCCAAGATGATGGTGTGTTTCACATCATCTAGAATCTATATTATTGTGAGATGACCGAAATTGATGTCACACTTATTATTGAATTTCTAGTATAATATCAGTCTTCTATTGACAAATTTTATTGGAGCATGAATTTCACGTCACTAGTGGGTGTAGTGTTTACATAAAAGGGTGAATGGGATCTCCATGTGATCCAATGTTGACCAAAAAAATCATGTGTTGTGGAGGATGAAATACCATGTTTCTAGTTTGTATGAGGATGATCAGGGAGTGATTTAGACATACATTCCTCTAGAGGTTGAGAATATCAATTATGGATTCCTAGATGACTTATATAATTCACCTCCTTGGGGAGAGGTATATTTCTAAATTAATTATATTCATTGACCATTAAGTGTATCCATTTATCCTTCTAGGATGGATATGGTGGAGGAACATGAGTCCATTAGTGTTTTGTTGGATTTGGAGCCAAAGCGGTATATTCGACCTACTAAAACACCATTGGGTTCTCTAGTCCATTTTGAAATATTGGTAGATGGTACCAGTAGGCTGTGTAGGGATTATCAGAATTGTACCATCTGATCGTTAAGAACTGATATCCCTTATCAGTGATAGATTAACTGTTTGATCAGCTTCAAGGATGTCGAGTGCTCTTGATGATCAAATTGTGGTATGTATATCACCGAGTATATGGTCACACTACATGAATAAATCAATCAAAATTTCAGATCAGTTACAATATAAAAGAGTATTTGGTTATGTTTTTCAGTCACACATATTCTCTAATCACTTTCATGGTGCTGATGAATTGAGTGATCCATCCTTTCCAGAATTAATTTTTGTTTGTTTTCATTGACAATATATTAGACAATTATCAAAATTGACATAACCATTCCAACCGTCTTGAGATCATTTTGAATATACTGAGAGAGCATCTGTTATATTCTAAGATCACAAGGATCCACTTTGGATTAATGAGATTCACTTCATGGTTCACATAATCTCAGGGATAAGACTTTTATTTAATGACGAGAATAATATTGGCGTTGTTTCCGGGGACTAGTCAAATATTTTTTTTCAATACAGAGTTTTGTGGGGGATAAATAGTTAGTACATGAATTTAATTTAAGGATTCTCATGATTAGAAGTTCCATTAATTGTTTTAAATAATATGGGTGTTATATTTATTATTTCATATTCATAAAAGATAGCCCTCTATGAGGATTAAAGGGAATTTGACATCAGCACCAGTCCATATACTCCTATATGGAAACATCTATACTATGTTTTCTGAGACACCAAGTTTCTTGTTGGAAGTAATACTGATGTAGATAGATAAATTGATCTTGTACGTGTATTTAATTCTAAGGACACATGAAGGGAACTACTTAATATATGATTTAGAGAAATATATATTTGTTCATGGATTGTACATTTTGAGACATTACCAGGTGGAAGTGAGATTTAGAGTTTAAACGGACCATAAAATGTGCAAGTACATATTTACATAGCTTGATCATAATATGAATCAATGATTTTGGGTGGACTACCTTCAATATCTTGACTATAATAATTACATCATGTTTGGAAACAGTAAAGTAATGTATGATCCAATGATTTGGAAGACACAAATAAATGCAGTTTAACATACCTATATTAAGTGGATGATTATGATATTATTATTTGATATGCACATGGAGGTTCATAATAGAAAAGGATAAAAATATATTGAATCCATAGTTGTGACCTCTACCATATTAGACAGTGTAGGGATGCGGTAGCTATTAGATTCTATGGGCCCAGTCCAAAGTGAGGGGCTAGTAGGTGAGAATCAACCTCCTGGTTAGATTGTAGGTGAGGATGAGATACTATTTATACACGATTGTTTTTCTGTTCTAGTGGACATAAATGAGGATTTGATGAAATAGGATCATGTATCAACATGGAAAGTTCATCTAGAAGTCACCAAGATGTATCGTAATGTGTGTCATTAGTACTTATGGTAGAGTACGAATAAGGGAATTGGTGGGTTTCTTATGAGATGTTCTTACTAAGAGAAAGTAAATGCATTATATTAGTTTCCTGGAGAACTTTTACAGCTGTTACCTATTACATAGCGTAATTTGGATGATGTCGTTATTGATCTTGTGATTGGTTTATAGAGGTCACCTTGAAGAAATGTTGTATTGTGGTTTTTATTGACAAGCTCATTAAGTTTTCTCATTTCATGTAGATCAATGAGTCTTTTAATTTTGACTTTTTTAGAATGTTATACATGTAAAAGATGAAAACTTAACAGGGTATCATGCTATTTCATTTTAGATATGTTCTCTCCCATTAAATATCATTTTTTTGGAAGATTTTTCAAATGGTTCTGGTTAGACAAGTGATTCTGAACAGATCATAATATCCTCATACTGATTTCATGTCAGAGAGTGTGATATAGGTTCTAGAGGACATACTGTGAGCATGTATCCTATATTATGGTGGTTATTGGGAGAAGTATACACCTCGGGTTGAGTTCTTCTACAATAATGGTTATCATGATCGTTTACATTTGTCACCATATGAGGATTTTTAATGTAGTCCATTCCAATCACCCAAATGCTGGATGTAGGTTGGTGACATAGATTTACGGAGACCATGTCTCATTCACCGGACTTCCAAGTACGGCTAGTTGATTTATAAATGGATGGATACTAAACAGTCTTAACAAGAATCATATTTCAATCACTACATATTACCTATAATGATCGAGGTTAGGGATAATTGATTGTCACATGTTTCAAGAGGCTATGCACAAGAGAATCGAGAATGATGGTATCCTTCTACTGGGATATGTTGGGTTAGTCATGATTCTAAAGAGATTCAGTTCAGTTTCTATCGATTGAAGTTACCTAAAAGGTACTCATCCATTCAGGAAGTATTCCATGTAACTCATATACACCATTATAATTCAGGCCCATATCTTTATATTCAACCAAATGCGAATGATCCACAAGTTAATTTTTCATTTAAGGAGCATCAGAATTGTATCATTGCCAAGAGAATGAATGTTATTCATGGCCAGTCAGTTCCACTAGTACTAGTGATCTGGTCGAAAGACTATTTACACGATGATACTTGGTTTTGGGAAGAATTCATAAGTACTCAGTGGCCAGAGATGTTCACAGAAGAATATTGGCAACCATTCAGAGAGCAAATTTGAGAAAAATTTCTATAACAAGGGAATATTACAAGAACACATGTTTTTGTATCTGGTACAAATCCATTCATTTTTTCCTAATTACTCCATCATGGTTTAATAATATTAACCATTGAGTTCATGTAGTTTTTAGGGGTGAATAAGGCTTGTTCAAAGCCTAGAACTTGGTTTTCAGGTGAATAGGATCTGCAAACTGTTAATGCAAACCATGTGGGGAAATGTGAATGTTTAACGAAACCATGCTAGTGGTTTATAGTGATATGATATTGGCCACATGGTTTGGAAATACCATGCATAATTGGTCACATGGTCGTGTATCCATGTCTGTAGATTTTTCATACATTTAAAAAGGTTTTGAACACAATTTTTGCATACTTAGTGAAATGTTGTGAGGAAACCATTCATACTCCCCTTCGATTATTTAAATCCATGAGATATGGGGAAATTTTTATCAAACCATGTTTATAAACCATGAATTACCTTTGTTGTGGGAAATTTTATTTTTCAATTTAAAATAAAATATATTTTAAACATTATAATACGCTTTCACCCCATGCATAGTCAAGCCTAGATTTTATTGCTCTCTTAGAAAAATAATGTGGAATTTGAGGTATCCTCATCATTTAATCTCTGATTTTAGTGTTGTATATATCATAAATTATATATTAGTCAGATTTAAATTCTGTTTTAACCATTAATGATTACATAATCTATCATTTGACCAAATTTAGTTTTTTATCATTTTCACAAATTTAAAATTCGTTGTCCATTCGTCATATTTATCCTAGATTGATTAAAATTTTGACTTGATACTAGATGAGAACTCCACTATCGATCTATGGTAGGACATATATTCATTTACCTTGAGTTTTGGTTCTATATAGAGCTATCATCAATTATACATCCCACAAAAATTCTGGCGTGGCTCCAAAATTGAAACACTAACATGATATTAAAAAATATGACATATTAGAGATTCCCATGGGATCCTTTCAGATGAGTAAATATTTGTTTCTTAACCAAAGGCCATGAATGGTCTATTCTGGGCCATTATATTGATTTCTGACCTTTGATGAACCACCAAAGGGGTGTGTTCTTGAGGTTTCCTAGATGTATGAAGCTCAAAGGGAATTACATGCAATTGAATTACATGTTTATGAGATGTAATTCCTCTTTTCCTTAGGTCATTATTTTATATTATGCTTAATTAGATCAATGTATTTAATGGAATCAGTTATTTGAGTTTTTATACCTATCTGAATTGAGAAATAGGTAATTGTATTCATGAATGGGTATACTCATTGGAAGTGATTTGTATGAAATATATAAAATGAGTTGTTAGAAACCTATGGTATCATAGTGGTTAATTGTTGATCAAATTTTTTAATTTTCACAAGGAATGACTTAATTGGTTTTCATGGTAATTGATTAATGACAGGATATACACATTAAAGGCCCTGTATTGAATTGTGATGAATTGTTAAGTATGCCCATGATTAATTTTTAATTGTGAATGGTGATAAATGGGGTTGTATATCCATGTTATATAATGGAATGTCATTGGATTACATGAGTAGGTATACTTGTGTGTTAAATATGGAAATGATATGGATGGATGGTTGTTTATATGGATGCCAGGGGTGGATCTCCATGGATCATGAATGATTTATTGGATTCCTTAGGTTGATTATTCCACTTTTGATTTGATTCAATAGGATGACTTGGGCCTTTCTACCCCTTATATCTTTCTTTTATGCACTCACCTTGAACATATCTAGTGTGAAAACCCATTAATACATAAAACAATTATTTTACTGAGTTTTGAATGAGATCTTTATGGTGCTCAACCAGTATGTCTTGGCCTTTACACCTTGGATACAAACATTATATGGTATAATACATTAGTTAGTATTGAATGATCATAGGAATGTTATTTACTCATATTATAGAGTAAGGTCGTTGTGTTTGGATATGTATGGATGTACAAAAATTCAATGTGGTTTACATATATTGTTATAGTTAATTGGATGTATAAGATGCCACTTATTTTGTAGGGATCTTTGAGAGGCAAGTTAGAATCATTAGATTGGTACTGGACTTGACATTGGAACAACACTTTTCTATGTTTTGTACCTACATTATGTTTACCTACTTATCTTGTTATATAGAACATCGTGGGACTGTATAGATCATGGTTGGTTTCCTTTTGGGATGTTTTTCTCACATCCCATTTTTTCCACCACTGGGAACCAAATAGATTAGATGGTCACATGTGCGGATTTGGGAGAGTTCCCTAAATTAGTTTGTTGATCACTTCATAGATAAGGCGATCATTAGAATAAGATGAGAATTACATTTCTACATTGAAACTTTTAGAAAATTTTTTTTCTATATAATTTTATTGTAGTTCACTTCTATGTACCTATTTTGGTAGTTTTCTAGATACATGTATCATCTGCATAATAATATATGACAGACATCTGATTTTATTATATATTGTTGTATTCCTTAGATACTGTTTGTTTTTTTATTAATCTGCATCCACTGTTTTTTTGTTATTAACTTCTTTTGTGATATACTTTGGAAATTAGGGTATAGTCGGCACACTAACACACATAGGACCCTATTGTTATTCAATAACCTATTGTGTTTAGGGAGATTCTCTTCAGGCCTTATGACCCACTAGGCTAAGGGAACTATTGATTGAAATCCAATTTCAGGATTTTACACCCTGCATCATGGTGTGAATGGCCTTGAAATACATAGATACATTTTCATATCCTCTAGTGTTTCATCAAACACTCTCTTGAACAACCATGAAACATATTGGGTATCAATCTAGGCCTAATAACTACCTTATTCAGTATTTTAAGACTCTTCATTCAATTTTGAAAAAAAAATTTCATAATTAAAAATCAAATAATGGAAAATAATAAATTCCATTTAATTAACATGATCCAAAAGTCAATTAAACTATACATAATCCCATTTATGAATATTTTCCTCTAAAATATGTTTTTGTATTCATAAAAATCCATTATCCAACTTACTATGGTCATAAAAATACTATGATTCAATTTTGTTCTTTTCAAGAAATAATTCTTATATTTATCACTTATAAAGATCATCCCCACATATAAAATATTTATACTAAAAACACTTTGTCAAATTAATATACTACTAAATATAAATCCTTAATAGTAACCCAAATTTGGTTTCATCCAAATTACATACAATCACAATCAAAAACACCATTAATGCGTCATCTAATTGATAAATTTTAATAAAGATCATAGTTTCTCCAACTGATGAATAATCGAATGAAAAACTTTTTTAACAATAAAAACATAGCCTACAAACCCAACACTTTGGTGTTGCTGGGTCTCCAAAACATAGAACCTAGTTCTATTTTGTTCAAAACCATTTCAACCATAAATGAAACTGTATTTACCTTTAATCCAATGATTCAAATTCAAAATCCTAGGACATATCGTGTTTGCCACATGAATTGGCATATGAATCAATGGTCACCCCCAAAACCATGTCATTAAACTAGTGTCCCTCCATAAATTTTATTCATTTTCACTAAATCCCCCACAAAACCCAATCCAAATTATCAGAAATCAAATACAAACAACCCCACACCTGAAAATCAAATAATAATTTAGATATTGATTGTGTTATTAATGAATCATAACTCACACCATCATCAAATGTGTCACCATGACCATCTCTCTGACCGAACCCATCAAAATCATGACCTTTATGACAAAAGGATTATTTTAAAAATACTAATGTTATTACACAAACCATTAGAGTCTGAATATTACTATTATAAATAGTATCATCTGGCAATTCTGAAGGCCAGCATAACATATGTTACCACATATAATTACTACAGATGACCAAACATATTATATCATAGATCGATGACTATTATATGTTGTAGAAACATATCAACAAAGAGGGCCACACATCCACAATCCAATGGTGTCCTCTCCATATATGTATTCCCACATACCACTCCACTAAAAATAATCCAAAAATGGTCCAAATGTTATGCAGGTTTCACTCCTCTCAATTTTTGCCAATGTAAAACTATGGAAAACTAAAATTATCCATACTGACAATTTATGCAAAGGAAATTACTTGATTTGACCATATAATGTAACCCTATTCTGATATTAATTCCAACTCCCACTTCCAAAAAATATTTCCCATCACATTAATCTATGTTACATAGTACCCATGATATTCTCAACAAATGCTTCAGTCATGTTACCCCGATAGTTACATAGAAATAAACACCCATAGAACTCCTAGTACTGAAAATATCTAGTACCTCTAAAGATTGAAAACAATGTAATTGATTGTACATTACATGTTGAATTTTCTAAAAGTGAACCAAGAAAATATTCAAACAACATGAACCTACCACCACAGAATAAGTGTTTTCCTTACAATTCTTAAGAACACCATTTTCCCCTTCAAGGTAGAATGATCCCTAAAAACCCTCACTCCTTTTATATTATGATATTTAAACTCATATAAAATTAATTAAATGACTGAATACTTATATACATCTCAATTTCAAATCCATCTAAATATAACATATGTCACATCTAGTTAAATTTATTCTCAAGCAACCCACCAACAAATAATGCCACATTCAATGTGATGATCAACAAATATCCCACAAAAAATCACTTATTCGATGTTTTACCACATGATAACCCACCACATGGTGTTCATTCTCAAATACATGAATATTTTCCAATGATTCCACCAAAATAACTAAAAAATATCGCTTGAACCACGAGGACAGGAAGCCACTTGGTCATTTGGACATATCCACCATTAAAACCAACTGATTCTCTAAATATATAAATCACAAACAAAATTAAAAGTTACTTAATTCCCTAGAAAATGAATTGTGTATCCACAAAACTATAATATTCTATTAGGTAGAATTGTAGAATGGAATTATACAAGAAAAAATATGAGTTTTTTTGACACATTAAATGTCCAAACAAATACCAATGACCTATAAGAATATACATACCTAGAGAATCTCATTCCTATCTTTAGATAATATCTCTGTTATGAAATTCCAAATTGATTCATTAAAGTTTAATAAATATACATATAAATACATGATGAGTATCTATTGACACCCTATCAAAGGGACTATATTTATTCAATGAAGACCCACTTCTCCATAAGATACTTTTGACCAACCATCTTAGAGAATTACATGTTGTCTTTTTCAGTTATGTTATATTAATATATTATAAAATGGTACTATGAATTGTTAATTATTGAAAATTAAAAAAATTATACCACTAATTAAAATTAAAACCCATAAAACACACATACATCCTATAAATAATATATTACCACAATTATACAATAACATTAATTATTGAAAACAATAAAATAGGAAAACTAATATAAACTATCAAAAATCTCAATGTACATGAATTTTAGTTGATGAGAAATAATAAAATGGAAACATATTAAACATTGAACATCAATATCATGCTCAGGTAAACAATACATCCTTTTAGATTTCATATTCTTGATTTGCTACTATAATATCCATCGCACACTATGAAACATACTCTAACAATAAATATAAATTACCCCCAAACCCTTTATAATTATGAGATCTAATATCACTTTTATAATTCGGCAATCATTGACACATATATGTGTGGTGGTTAAGGTCGTCACATGGATTCGAGAACACATATTCATATACTAAAGGATTATAATAGAGGTGACAGAATAATCTATATAATTTTTGGAATATTAACTTGAATAAAATTTAGTAAAACTATGGAAATTAACAAAGTATGATAAATATCCGTCAACATGATTGTACATGGGGGAGATAATCAACCAACCATGTTTATTTGTTTTCATAGGAAACAAACATAGATCACCCAATAATATAATTCATAAAAAAGCATTAATAAAAAATACAGGAGGACATGATTCCTACTTAGAGCTTCATTCGACTGACCGCATTAATTATCCATTGAGATACCAAAACCCTATCCCCTACACATAATGTTGTCTAACCCGAAATGAAATTATAAGCACTGTAGAAGAACCAAAATTTCAATGTTTTGTGTAACCATATAAATTCATATTTTTTCTCAACAAACCCCTATAATATAATATTTTATACAAATTTATTCACATGGAAATAAATTCCTAAATATACATTCTTTTAGATACATTATTTTCTAACTATTACATAATAACTCAAAATGAGATACAGATTCCATTAAAAAAACTGTTTGTTAATGAAGACACATCAAACCGGACTATACCAACATCAAAATCACAATTAAATAAATCATCAACAACATGAATGATCTACTGATTACTATACCATTTGTAAATTCTCAGGTTAATGTGTAATCAAGTTTTAAAATATCACTTGGAAAAGAGTATGAAAAATTATATGACCTTATCTATATCTAATTCCATATATCTCAATAAATATTCCATCAATCAATTTATTCATCATTTTAAATTACATCAACTTGGATAGTCCCCCAACCAATACTACATAATGAAAAGCATAAATCATAGCCACAAATACATCCCAGGATGAAATTGGAGGTACAAAAAATCACTCCCACCACTCGCCACATAGATTTTAGAGGTGAATATAAGAATTTATCATCTACACAGAATACTGAATTGTGATAAGCATGTCAACCCATACCAATGGAATTTTGTGAAATTAAAAGAGAATCAAATAATATATGAATAATTTTTTTGTTTTGATTGGAACACTTACAAATCACATCAGACAATTATATTTTTCTAATGAGATTAATAAATATATGAATGGATATATCCCATCACATACTTTAATGTTTGATCCTACGGTGTGAGTAATTGGTAACCCACCTACTCCACACAATGATTATATATTTTTCTACAATTTAGAAACCCCATATTCTTATAAAATGATATTACATTTTTTTAGATAACCATTAATTAGATTACAGAAACACATTCATGAGTGTAATAGCCGAAAACTCAACCATGTTATTAGTTAAACACATATTTAAAATTAAATGTCTTATTATTAGAACATAGAATTACTTTCAAGATTCATAATAATATAACCCATGATTTGAAATTAAATATAAGAATATTAATTTTGTTTTAGTGATATAATTAAAATAATATTAGTTTTTTAGACTAAACATATTATATAAAAAATGAAATTGTTGATAAATAATGAATTTTATCATAAAAGATACTTTAATTGTAATATATCGTTACAATATTTTTTGGGTTTACATGAACCAAATTTTTGATAATCCTTATGTTGGGTCGTGTTTTATGGGAAATCTAGGAGAATTTTATAAAATTGGAAGCATAAGGGGATATGCATGATTCCTATATGAGAACATAAAATCAGGAAATTTGTACTATAAAATGGTGTTCCCCATTATGAGCCACTATAAGGGGTAGAATAGTTTATCTAAACCTTAATTCTGAATAAAAAAAATTATAAAAGTTAAGGTGTATAGGGTAGGAATATGATTTTCCAAACTTTGCACCCTCCGAATATAAATTGTGAACCCTATATACATTTGTGCACTATTAGGGTATAAAATTTTAAATGGGATTCCCTACCCAAAAAAACTGTGATCAGGGGATTTAATTCATCCTATTAATTAAAAAAAAATTACTCCATTTTTTATTTTTATATACTCCCCCATTCAATGAAAACCTATTTTTTAACCTTTGAGTATCCAAATAGGGGATTTGGGCCACTCCAAACCATTTTCTATAAGAATCTAATTTCTGGTGGAAGCTCTGATCCCTCTCTAGTATGTAGATCACCACATGTGTGGTTTCATCCAATCTAACATATTATCCAACTTAGTGTTTGTTACATCCTAATTTAATTGATAAATCTAATATATGTTTTGATAGATATTGATTCTAGGTTGTGTTTTATGATGTCCACCACCTCATTCTATGTTAGTGAACCAAGTTCAGGGTTTTAATTAAACAAGTGTTTAATTATAGGTTATTCTTTAATTATTTACAATATAATTGAAAAAATAAATTTATTAATTAAATTGAATTATGTTTTTAGTTTATATGAATCCATTGATATGGATGGATTTAATATGATATGTTACAATTCATGAAAATTTATTACAATACCCCAATTTTAATAGAATCAAAATTTGTGGTTGATTTTAGAAAACAATGTCTTGATATTGATTTTTTTAAAAACATTAGAATAATTAATTATTGTTAATGTTGAATTGAAATGGAAGTAATTGATGAAAAACATTATTTTTCATTAGAAATTAGAATTGATTGTTGAATATATAGCACATTGGAATTAAAATTTGAATTGAAAATAAATGATTTATTTTACAATGTTAGATTGATTTATTGATTGAATAAAATGTTATCCAGGGTAGATAGTGGTAAATGGGACATTTACACATGGACCTTGATTTTTTTTTCAATCGATTGATGATGATAAATATAACTACGAAAATATTGAATTACATCTTGTGATTGGTTACACAATTTTGGTGTATATTTCGCAAGATGGTTCCCATATTATGGTGTATTTGGTTTATTCACATCTAACTAGAGGTAAGAACAATTTGAGATATGTGAGGATTCCATTACCTAAAATATTATTTACCATAAGGATTTCATACATTGTTTTTATATTATTTATTAAAAAGATATTACAAAGTAATGATTGTGGAGCTATTTTATTCATGAAACATTATTTATATATAATTTTTATATAATATCATATTTCATCCAATTTTTATATTAATGTTACATTTTTTATTATGAAATATTATTATTGTTTAAAATATAAAAAATGTAATGTCATTTGATGATTTATTTTAACTGATAACTTATTTGGTAAATTATAATGGAAATGAATATTAAACACATGGTGAGAAACAATTAGAATTCATAGCTCACACTATAACTTTCTCATTAGGTGTTTGTACACTTTTTGATGGTTGTAATGACGAACTAGAAAGCAACCCTTGATATTGGTGCATTTTCCTGGTCGTTGGGACCCTGTAGTGATGATTGTAAGTGACGGAACAATTTCCCACTTCCTAAATTAAAATATATTAAAAAATGTTGGAACTATTTACCACTTTCTATATGGAAATGTTGTTTTCTTTTGGATTCAAATAAATAAATTTGTTTACAATATTTTCATTGGTAGTATATACCTTTTTTAGTGTTGATCATATTGAATTCTATCTATTAACATCGATATTTTTTTGGTTGATTCAATAACTCTTTAATTTTTTTGGGTTATTGTTGATATGCACCAACCTATGGGGATTAGGAATCCCCTGTACACTTTGTTAGATCCATCCCATGTATCCAGATACCAGGGTATGTGGTCGTGTTCATGAAAAAATAGTATTATAAGTGTAGGGTAAAAATCATTCCTTGATGTTGGTATGTGGTTTAGTATTCCATTATGGATAATGGGATGTATTTTGGATTATGTTCATAGAAAAATATCATTGAAAATAACCTTTTTTCACAAATAGTATCCAGGAAAAGATAATTTTCTATACATTTTTATTATTATAGTCCCATTACATCCATTAATCTGTGTTTTTTGAAATACCAAAACATACATTTATACTCTACATAACTAATATTACTGTATAATTATTCGGTGTATTATTTTATATGTCTTTAGTGTTTTCTATTTACTTATTTTTTGCATCATGTATCCAAGAATATGTGCGAATAGCTCCAAAGAGGAATATTCTGGGAAACCAAAATATGAAAATCATAAAGTATTCCAAAATCATATCGATATAATAATGTGTGTTATCTAATCTATATGAATAAAAATAGAATCCATTACCATATATGATCTATTTTTTAACCCTAATATAGTTAAATATAAATTCTATTATAATGATATTCTTCACCATAAGCCTCAATCATTACAAGGATGTTACAATTTTCAAGAGGATTAGGATAGGATGTGAAAGACAAATGTTCTTTTTACATTCCTGGATACACTATAAGCTATTATAGTAAAATAGGTTACTTTTAAGATTCACTTATTAAGATGAATATGATTGGACTAAATAATGTTGTTAAAACATAATATTGGTTTCCAAAATAAATAGATTTTTGATCAATTCATAGATCAGTTCTACCTATAAACTATTGTTTTTGGGGAATCCATAGAGTTTTGAAAACTCAAGTAGAATGATAGAATCATTAAATAATATGTAAACTTCTTCTTGATGCCTATTTATTTTTCTTTTTTGAAGGTGAATAATTAGAATATGAGGAAAAAATAAATGAGATTTGTCTTCAGCATAAAATATGATCTCACATTTTTTTAATGATTTTGGATTCTTATTTTGTTTTCTTGGATAGAGTGTTTATGATTGAGCATGAATAAGATAGCGTGTTAGGGTTTATAGGTGTTTCTATTTATTTCGTTGGACACGATTTGAGATACATAAAAGGGAACATGATATTTGATGAGCATCATGGTGGTTATAGAAGCAGGGTGTCTTATAAACCACATGAAGTTCCTAGAAGATCCCCATTCATGTGATTCGTGTTTAGTATGGATGTGAAATAATAATGTGTTGGTACTGAGGTGTAAAATTTATGTAGACCCAATGGATTTTCTGAACACATGTAGTTATTCAAAAAAATTTCTTATACTCTGTATAATCAAATGTTATCCTCAACATTAATGTTTTATTTAGTGTAATCATATTCCTCATTATATATGGGATTCATGTCATAGGCATCCAGAACAATTATTTTTCATCTAGTGTAAGACTCTCTAGAAGAAGCTAATTCAGGTCTAGAAATTTTGATAGGTTCCATCAATTTCTCCTTATAATTTCTGATTGTTTATCTGATACTGGTTTATCATAGTTGATTATATCCACATGTAATATAAAAAATGCAAAATTTTTCTCTGGATATTTTTTCTTATGTGATGGATATTAATAATATCCTCCGAATGAAGCAGTTGTTGGGTGTCCATTTTCTTTCATGATTTTATATTTATCATATATTGAGTTTTCCTATATTTTTTTTTGATTTTTCTATGAATCTTCTATATCACATCCATAGGATGGATAATAAAAAATTTTATATGTCCACAATTTATTGACACATTTTACGTTTATCCATTACATCACATAATGGGGTGTTCCATCTCTTTCATGTAGAATTGGACTTGAGGATCCATAGAGATATAACACATTAATATATGATGGGTAGGTTTTTATCAGTGCTTTCTTTTGACATGGATCATGAATATATAAGAGATGATCACCCTCTAGTTATCTTCAGTCTTCAATAAATTGTCCTTATATTTTCTGTTATTTTTCACTAATATGTGAGATAATTTTATAAATTTGTTTAGTACTAGGAACTCAGTTAGTATCAATTAATACATTCAATATAGAACTAGTATAATTATAATAGTGGAAGAAAAAAATGGATGAACTATAAAAGAAAAGATTTATATTTTTTATTGTGTCACATTGGGTGGAACCTATTCAATTTGATAAGAAAAATATCTGAAGATTCCAAATCTGTATTTATAACAAATAAAGTAATTGATTCACATTATATAGCATGATCATGTTAGCCTTTATTGATGATATTTTTCATCTAGAAGGTGGAAAAGTTGTTTTAAAAGAAATAACTTCATTATATATATAAACAATTTTGAATAAAAAAAATATTTCATCCAATATATGACCGTTAGATAAAGATATGAAAATTATGATTTCATTTTCATGCCATTTGGTATAACCAAAAAAACTATAGATTATTTTTCTTTAGTTAATTTAATTTCTCATGAGTACCTAGACACATTGATTGTTGTCATTATGGATGAAATCTTAGTTTATATGATGATTCAAGATGATCATTTGTGTCATTTGGGGGATGTCCAATAAATCTTGATAGATAAAAAATCTACATGAAACAATCAATGTGAAATTTCTAGACACAAGAAGTAAATTTCATGGGAAATATGGTTTTGAAACATGGTATCTTAGTGGATCGTAAAAATGTATATTTTGTTATGACATTGAAAAAATAATGGAATAATTTAGATATTTAGATATTTTTTTTCATTATTGGGTATTAACACATATTTTTCAAAGATATTTGAATGATGGATTTTCCAATTACCTATGTCACTCAGAGTGGAGAGAAGTTCTAATAAAATAAAAAATTATTGTTATTTTTTTGGTATTATTTTTTTAAATTTTTCTTTCGAGTTCACATATCTAGAGGCTGGCTAATGATATGTGGGATTTTAAAATGAAACGAGTTTGGGTTTAAAAAATGTTCAAATTTTTGGAGATCATGTAGAATCTGATGGATCCATATATATGATGCCACTCAAGATGAAATATACCACCCACAACCACAAGCATTATACTTTTATGCATGACCATATGGTTTTGTGTTATATTTTTTTGATAAATATTTATTTTTTATTCATAATAAATCATGAGTTTTTTATTCAGTAATAATTTTTTCAAACATCATTAATGTAATTGGGTGGAGTACCTGAAATATTTTGAATTTTACATTAACTATACCAAGTGTAATGGTAATTACATTGGAGCTCAATATATTTGGAAACATTTACCCCATGCTATTAAATAATCATCAGATTTATGGAACATGTTATATATTTTATATTAATTTTTTTAAGATTCTCTGTGAAAGTGTTCAAGGATTTCATGTCAATCATTCAGTCCAACTGCCTTTTTTGAGAGGTGAATCATTAGGAATAGAATATTTATGATGAATTAAATGTCATCAAGGAATTTTTTTATTGGGGGTATATTAATAGTGAGTGGACGATTTCATCAAATGGAAACATTTGTTTTCATAATATCATTTTTGAGACATTATCTATAAGTAATTACAAAATGGTGGGTTTCCATAATTCCTAGGGGTGGTTCACCATGGAACCATGAAGAAGTTTTATGATGTGTGCAGAGTATTCTAGTGGATAGGTATAAGATGAGACATCATAGGCATTGCATCTCATTGTAATACCTATCATCAGGTCAAAGTCAAGATAAAGAGACTCTAGCATGAACCGTCCTAGGTACCCTATTAACTCGATATCCAAGATGGACCTAACATAACTCGAAGGGCATTCCAAATCCCCATGTACTGGTGACTATAACCTAGCATCAAATTAAATGAAATTGAGAAAAAAATTCTAAAAAATATAGTGGACACCAGAAAAAAAAGTCATATTTCATATAGAAGAAACTCTACTTTGTGAAATGTAACAGAATACCATAATGAAAAAAATCAGAAAGTACTAAAAACCAAGTTCCAAATAAGGAGAAACTACCCATGTCCCCCATAAACACAACTCAAAAGGTCTAATGCTGAACAGCTGAATCTTGCTCCATGAGATCCCTTCACATTTTTCTAACCTGTAAAGAGAATGACTATATATATATGAAGGAAAAAGTTTGTTCTGAACCTATATAAAGTAGGATACCGCCAATGATTCCAAAATTTATTCTAAATATAGATTTTAAAATGAAAGTATTTTTATTTTATAAAAAAAGTATTTAAAATTCAAAAACATAATTAAATAAAACATGTTATACAATTTCGAAATGATGGAAAAAAATATTATCACAAATTCTTAACTTTACATGAGATTTGATATTTTTTAAAAAATAACATATGTGAAAAAATATATAATGAGGTTTATGTAATTCCCACAAAGGAAAGTAAAGTAGATTTATAATTAAATTTACATTATATCTCATATATAAATAAACAATGGAGCAACATGGTCATCCTCAATGTATGTGTTGTTGTATTATCCAAGTGTAGGATTCTGTACTCTCGAAGTGATCATAGGATAATTATTATAATCACGTCCCCCAAAAACTTTCTTGAGGTGACTTGTCATCCTTGCACTCAGGATGAGATCTACCATAGGTATGTTTTGAACATTGTAATTGTGTAGATTGTATCAACATGACTCACCAACTACCTATGTCATTCATGTTCCCTATCATGATGGAAAATTTAGTTTATTTCTGGTTAAAATACACTTAAATCTTGTTCTTTCATTTTAGAATGCATATTTTTTCATTTAAAAACATAATGGTTTTTAAAAAGAAACATGATATTTCCATAAGATAAAACCTCTAGGTTTATAAAAAATTATTTTTATTCCATTTTCAGAAGTTTGATATCCATTAAAATAAAATTCAATCATTTTCACTATTCATTTTTACAATTAAAATAAAAAATATAATTGAAAACATTTCCATCAAATCAGTCATTTAAATTCATCAATATAAATCATCTTATTTCCATAAATAGCCCCGAATTTGATGGAATTTGGGGTATTCAAAATTTACATCCACAATCCATTTCAAATATTCTAAATCACTAGAATATGGATCTTATCATTTCAATTGAACCAATGTTAGTGCAATTTAATTTAAATATAAAATTTAAATAAATTATTTATTTTAGGAAGAATCAATTTGACAATTCTCAATGGTACCACCTACCTATTCCAGAATCTCAACACTCAAAATTGTATCCATCAACAAGAATGAAGGTTATGAAGACATGGAAACCAATAATAGAATAGAGATACAACATCATAATACATAGATCAATCAACATCAATATGATCTATTAAAATAAAAAAAAAGTGTAAAAAGAGATACATAAAAATAATGAGGGAGAACACTTATAGGAAAAACACACTGCAATCGTAATGATGATACACAACCAAATGAAAGGATTTATAAGGGCTAAAAAGGTTCGAAAATTCTTGGGGAATGAATTAGGTCGAGTATGTTGAGTATAGAGTGGAGGCTAATGAAATAACTCGATGTAATTCCAATTCAAAATAAGGAATTTATGGTATTACACTATGTGTAATCACAATACACGTCGTGATACCTTAAAATTTCTTAACCATGAAAAAACACGTCGTCATGGCTAAAATTTAGACTCTCCATATTAAAATTGATCATTAAATCCTTCAATTTATGAAATGACTAATCAAAATTTATTCCCTTCATAAAATGCATTCATTCACGACATTCAATAGGTCCATTACAGGACATTTAATCCTATTACATGGTGGGTAACCCTCTAGATGTCTGCATAAAAAGTCAATTTGAAGGTGAGAATCCAACAAAAATCGGAATTCACCAATATAGGTTTCCTTAAAATCCATAATTCAACCTACCTTGTAAAAATAAAGTAAAAACTATGTCAAGGGTTAATGCATACATGTTTGAATGTTAACAGGACGTCACAACCTCCCCAACACAAGAACATTCACTACCCCGAAAACCTATAAAGAATCTTCCATGCCAAAAATATGATTCAACTAATCTCTAATTAGTACCTCATGTTTTTATATACCATGATTATTAGAATCATGATTCCATAATATAAAAACAAAAGTTATCATCCTCTAATGAAGTACCATAGTCTCAGAATCAACTATCATGACTAGTCACTCAATAAAATATAAATTAGCTTTAATCTCAAGATTAATCTAGATGAAAACATGAGATTGATGAGAGTCATGCTATCTAAATTGAAATAAATGAAATATATTATCTATAAGTATCACCTATGTTGGAACTCATAAACAGAAAAAAAAAACATTCTCTACCAGCTCCACAACCTCGAAATCTCCCACAAAATGTGTAGCAATATCCCATTGCCTCAAAATCTATCATTGAACCAACCATGGTGAATCATTAATGCTCACCTGATCAATAAATTAAAAATAATGATATCTATAGAAGCGATCAATATAAGACATAAATTTTCAAAGTGTTTTCAACATTTTCAGACAACTTTTCTAAATATTATATGTCGTCTCATGTACCAATCCTAGTCCAACCAAGAAAAATTCACCAACCCTTAACCAACACAACATAGATTTACGTGGATGAATATTCATGGACTCAAAAGTATCCATTATTAACTTGGAATCATAACTATTGTTATAACGAAACCCTAAAATCTCCATGTGATCATTTAAATCCCTTTAAAATATGATAACATACATGTGAAGCATTTACTTCATAATCTATATAGTTATCTCTATATGATCATCTGACTGTGGATGGCAGTCCATGCTCAAACAAATTTGAGATCCCAATTCCTCCTAAATGCCTCTGCACAATAGATATGTAACCAAAAAATCCCTATTAGGGACTGTAACAAATGTAAATCGATGAAAACAATAAATATATTTCATAAAAAGACTTCCAAACTCGACAACATTGGTTGTATCGTGAATGGGTATAAAGTTATAGTACTTGGTTATCATTTTTATCACAACCCATATCACATTGTTATTTATTTGGTATTTGGAAACATGACAAAAAATTCATTAAGTATCTCATCCCACTTCAAAGTAGGTACTGTAAGTTTTTGAAGCAAACCTGAAGGTTTTTTTTCTCATCCTTATCTTGCTAGAATGTATAGAAATAAGAGATAAAATCAGCAATGTGCAACATCATCCATAGACCCCATAACTACCACAATATATCATAGAATATTTTGGTGGATATTGGGATAACTTCCCACTGGGAATTATGAAAATCCCATATTACATCCTTCTGTGACACTAAAAGCACAATGAAGCGATTCTGATATCATAGAAAAACATCATTGGAGAACGACCACTGAGGAATTATCTCCCCATCATAATGATAGTCCATAATTGTACTGAATTCATTATCAATGTATTGATCACGATGAATCATATCAAGATAAGTATATTTCAACTAAAATCTGGCTAAAAAACCTCTTCCCCATTCTCCGTAATTCCAATTTTAAACCGTGTAATTAGTGCCATCGTGTTTCGCACTTCCAATGATTCTTTCACTTCATGGTTTGGAAGTTTCATGAATTACTCATCTGCAACGACATTGCCTTTACCTAGGGTAAAGGTGGTGATCGAATCATATGACTGAAAGAACTCAAACCAATGCCTTTCGGGAATATTGAAATAAATTTTAGAGAAGATATAACACAATCATTTGTCTTCTTAAAACACTGTAATTCATTTTCAATAATGATAATGCCTCTAAATCATTAGTTCATCCATTAAAGATAAAATTTAAAGGTCATGGTTAGGATATGTATTCTACTATGGCCTAAAATGAATAGATCTATAATCATCTACATTGTTTCCCGACATTAGAAGTCATCCAAAAATTGAAATTGATGCATCAAAAAAGACCATATAACATTGCCCGAAATCCAAAAGAGAAAACTCGGTCAAATTACTAAAAAGTCATTGAATCTCAACAAAATAACTCTAACATTTATCATAAAAAAAACATTACCCTATTCAATGTTAGAGAAGTCATAGAGGAATAAAACATTTAGAATACCTTCACAAACCTATGGTAATACCCGACTATGCCCAAGAAGCTCTGGATCACAATTACATTTTATGGTCACTCCCAAGTCATAAAAGACCTCACATTATCATGATCAACTGATATACCCAATTCAATCAACACATGTCCCAAAAATTTAAATTTTTGAATCCATAAGTTAAATTTTGATAGATTGGAATAATTTTAGTGACTTCATTGAAGACTCGAAAATGTTATCACATGATTCACATGTTCCAACTCAGACATAGAGTAATTAAGGATTTCATCCACAAATGCCACTAAAAAAGTATCTAAACACTCATGGAAGATATTTTTCACCAAACCTATGAAAACTGCAAGAGAATTTGTCCTAAGAAATGGAATAAATGGGTACTCATAAAGGATGTACCTTCTCCAAAATTATGTTTTGTGAATTTCAGATTCTTTTATTATCAAATGATGGTAACCAAACCAAAGGGAGATCGTTGAAAACCACACCACACCATTAAGCTTATCGAAAAGTTCATCATTATGTGGGAATGGATAATTTTTTTATCATTACTTGATTTTGTTTCTGATAATCAACACATAAGTTAAGAGATCGATCTGACTTAATATCGAAGAGAACAGACATTTCCAATGGTGACACACTCAGACATAGAAATTAATTGCCAAGAAGATGGTCCAACTAGGACTTCACCTCTTCTAGTTCAGTTTGTTCCAAGTTATATGAGGTAATTGAAACTAGTTGAGTATCAGGAATTATGTAAATGGAGAATTAAAATTCCCTTACTTATGGAAGACTAGAGAAATCCAAATGAAACACATTGAAAAACTCGATGAATACTGGAGGGATATTACTACACAATGATTACTCATCCAGATAAAAAGAAAATATTGATATCACATTACGAAAGTGTGGATAAGAAGGTCCAAATTTTCTTGACCATAGGTCCCAATCTCCTTGAATGAAAATATATGATTCATTGGGTGTAGTATTGTAGACCCATCAAAAATAAAAATCAATCAAGGCTTTATTTTAAATGATCCAACCATCCAGAATATAAAGATGAGATATTTCAAATCAAGAACCATAAATGTACAGGATAAAATTGAATCTGATATAGTTATGACACAAGTAGGGCTACAAAGACCATGCTCTCTCATTATACCAAGGGTTGTAGCAATATCCATTACACATGATAAAACTTTCATAGAAACATTAATAAGATTAGAAATATGCATCGAAATAAATTAATGACATGCTTCGGTATAAAAAAGAGATGTCACTTTTGAAGTTGTTTTAGTGATGGAACCTCTATCATTCTCTAGACCCGTGTCAGCATCCTCTGGAGAATCTTCCATTATGTGATAATGCTTTGTTCTGGATGCTTGTGGCTAAAACCCTTTTATACATGAAGCATTCATTTTCCACACAGTTTTAGGAATAGTTGATGATCTTATTCCACTAAATAGAGTTGATAAACTATGTCATAATCTTTGTAAGTTCCCTAAATATCTGCAAAAGCTGTAGTTCTTGGGTCCCATAGTGTAAACCCTCTTAGAATTTTATGGCATTACACATTTTTAGAAAGTCAAAGAACAGCCACCTGGAGTTTTTGGAGGTCTAAAAAAACTCTTCCATCGTGAAAACCATCATGAATATGATTTCATTTAAATGAACCAGCACTTCCACTTATAAACAAAATCAGGTAAACATTGATGTTCTATTCAGGTCTATTTCAATATTCAGTTCCATATCCATCACGACAGCAGAAGTGGGAAGATTAATAATGAAAACCTTTCAATGGATATATGATCAAATCCACAAATTGAATGGTTGAATATTCATCCTTCCAATAGATATAATCATAGAAGAAAACATCACCATCACAGCAATGAAATTTGAATACTCAGTCACATATTTTTTTAGAATTCCCAATATTGAATAAAACTATATCCTTGGATAACACCGTTGAATATAGATATAAATGGTTTGGTAAAAGATCCACGAAGACCTTCCAATCTAACACAATTGTGCTTCTCTATCATTACCATTGTGTCCCACCATCACATTTTTGGTCCTTCCAACATGATGGCGGAATACTTCACCTCGATCAAGTCTGATGTCTCTAAAACTAAAACAAACAATATATCTTTTCCAACCATTCCCCACCTACTTTTAGATTTGTATTGCCTTTGAAAACTGATGGATTTTGGTGAAGAAACTATTGAGAATGATTTCAAAGTACACCACCCTATGGATCAACAATTGGTGCCTGAATGGGAATATTCTAGAGCATGGACATTTCACACAATCACCTCAAATAGATTCGAGTCCACTAGATGATTTGATCCATAACATTTAGTATCATCTTCCTCTTTGATCCAATTTACATAACATCAAAGAGGCATGATGCTATACTACTTTAGAAAACAACATTTAGGAATTTATATTCACACATAATATGATATATATGATATATTTACCTCAAAATAAAGAAGAAAAAATATTTTAATTTAACTATATCCAAATCAATATAAGGAAAATAGTAGAAATAATCCCCATGATGTCATTCACTTATCACCACTGGATACTAGGGTTTACTGCAGTGGGAGCTGGCGAAATGCACAATCGTAAAAACCTCCTATGTGCTAACATGATTTCATAAATGATTATTGATTTAAAGACATAACTCAATATCCTCCTGTGATAACATTTTTTTGTGAACTATCAAGGGTACCCTATTAAACTGATAACTGAACTAGCCCTGACATAGCACAGAGGGCATTTCCCATCCCTACGGGTTGGCGACTAGCACCTGGAATCATACAACCTGCAAGTAGGAAGAAATTTCACCAAAACATAGAGGAAACAAGACAAGAATTCTAATATGTATATAGGAGAAACTCCACATTGAATGATATACTAGAACACAACAAGGAATAAAAAAGGAAAAATTATTACAACCGTAGTACTAAACCATTAAAATACCCCATGGTCCCTGTGAAAAAACCTCACAATGTCTAAAGCACAATAGCTAGATCCACCATCAAGAGATCCCTTCCCATTACACAAACTTGTAAGTAGAATTTCTACAAACACCCTAAGGGAAAAAAGTAGGGTTTGAGCCTATGACTAGTTTGAATATATGAAAAATTCTATAACAGATGCAAAATATAGATTTTCAATGGAAATGATTTCAATTTTCTGAATAATGATGTTTTGAAATTATGAAAATTATTTAAATAACAATCTATACAGTTCCAAATAATGTAAAATACAGGTACATCACATTTAATACATAACAAGAGATTGAATATTTATAAAATAATTTATTACGTAAAAAATATACTTAAGACAACTTATGTATATCATGAAAAGGCTTCTAAATAATTTATACAACATTGGTATACATTTATATCTCTTATACAAATAAAAAAACCGGCCATCAATGGAATATGTGAAGTAGGTACAGTCATATTAACCAGTTATAGGATTCTACACTATCTATGTGATCTCAGAAAAATGAGTATACTCATGTACCCCAGACACTAGACAAAGGAGACTCTTCATCCTCCCATCAAGGACGTGTCCAACCACAACACTGTCTTAGAATGTTATAATAGTGAAGAGTGCATCCAAATAACTCCCAAACTACCTAAGGATTTCAGGTTATCTAAAACGATGGGATATATATTTTAGGACTTCCAAAACAATATCATCCATCCATTTTACAGTTCCAATTGTGTCATTTAATCACAAAATGGGTTTTAATAAAAATCATTCCCCTTCCAAAAAATTAAACCACTAGGTTTTTATCAAAATAAATTAAGCAATTTTATCATGTTTTAAATCCATTAAAACCCAATTATATCCTTTTGAAAATTTATTCACACAATTAAAATAAATATTTTAAATTAATAAATTTCCAACCAATAGGTAATTTAAATCCATTTATTTAAATAACTCAATTTACCTAATGAGACCATAATTCAATGGAATTGGGGTTTTCAAAATTATTATGCCAAAATAATTTCAAATATCTTGATTCACTAGAATCATCATTTTTATCATTTTAATTTAATGAAAGTTTGATCAATTTAATTTAAATCAACAATTTAAATAAAAAAAACAAATTATGGATAATGAATTTTTAAATTTTAGGAGAAGCCACCTACCTCTTCATGAAACACATTACTCGCATGGTCACATTTCGATGGGAACTAAGGTTAAGAATACCTCAAAACCCAAAAATGTAATGTTATCCAAAATCACAAGGAATATATCTATCATTATCATGATGATCATTCAGAATCCCAAATGAAGGGAAAGAGTGAAATGCAATGAACGAGTTACAACGCCTTCTCGAAAAACACATTGTAAGTGTATTGACGATCCTAAGCCAAATTAAATGACTCAGAATGGCTAAAAAGGTTTGATATATCCAAGGGAATGACTAAGTTGTAGTAATTTAGGTCTTCAGTAGATGTAATATAAATATAAAACTGCATTACCTATTTAAAAATTCATAGTTTGTGTATTAAGTGACGTGTAATACTAATACACACTGTGAACCCTTTAAAATTCGTAACCACCAAGAAATGAATCTCATCCACTAAAATTATAATGCACCAATATAAAAATTGATCATTAAACATATCATGATGTGAAATAGATCATCATAATGTATACCCAGCACAACATGATTCATTCCGTACTTTCGGTGGGACCATTACACAACGTGTAATCCTATTACACGTCGTGTAATATCAGTCAGCATGAATAGTCAATTTGAAGGTAGAATCCAAAAAAATATTTGAATTTACTATTCAAGGTATCCTTCCAATCAAAAATCAACCCAACCCCATTAATGAAAAGTAATAACCAAAATATTTTTGAATGCAAACCGATCAGAATGATAATGGGATTTTCTATGATCTTGGATATCGATACATAATTCATATTGTAAAATTGATGAGGTTTGAGATTTCAATGGAATATTTGGTTAGGATTCAACATACCTCTTGGAATAATATTATGATATGGGTTGTGATCTATATCCTTATAAAATAATCTAATTTAATACCTATTCATGATACAACCAATGACGAGGATATGAGACATCTCTATGTGAAAAATGGTGATAGATTTTATATAGTTCTACTAGATATAGGATCAGATCGAGATCCATTTTTAATTATTCACTAGTTTTTTTGGTCCCAAAATGTAATCCTTCGAGGATTTTCCATAAAGAATAATGATATATATATTCTGGAAGAAATTATTCATTCATGAATTCTTGATTTAGAGGGTAATTGGGACACCTAATTAGGAGTCATTTGGTTTTATTATAATAAAATTTTATAACATTCAGTTTTGATTGATCATTTGGAGGAATTTTATTTTTATTTCTTATCAATAATTTTATTTTGGTTTGAGATCAGTGAATGATATTTAGTTTGAATGAGTTTGGTCGAATAAATTATGGAGAATATTCAATAGATTCATCATATAATATTTGAGGGATATAGTAGGTAGATATCTTATTCTGACCATTGTATGAATAAAATGGATTCTTCAGTTGGTGACTTAAATAATTTTATTGTTTCACACAATTTGGTTCGTCGAAGACATGGGAAATAGAGGAATATTTCATCCTAGTTTATGCGACCTTTTGAGGTTTTTGGTTAACTGGGGAAAGTGACAACCCATTTAGCACTTCCACCACAGTATACATAGATAAATAGTGTGTTCCATGTATCATAGCTTTAGATGTATATTTCTGACATGTCTCATGTATATATAATGGATAATAATTATGTTAAGAATGATATATCAATATTTTTTTCATCCAATAATGATTGTTGATTCGAAGATGATGATACATTGTGGGATGAAAATAACATTTGTCAGTTTTCAATGGGATATTGGTTATGATTATCATTATAAATGGGAGTTTTATGAATTGATGAGAGAGAATTTTACTTACCTCTTTGCTACAGATAATACATGGTTATCTTATTTAGGGACACAATTTGTGCGGAGGTTGTTGCATAATGTTGGATTAATTTATTTATTCCTCAAACCTTATATTGATCTCCTTTAATGGGAGGATTTTTTGTGTTCTGTTCTAGGATAATTTAGAATATTTTGGGAGCCAAAGGGGATGTGAATGTTTGGATCATGGTTTGAGATATCATAGTATTTTCAGACAACAAACATTTCTGCCATATTGTGATACATTTGAAGTGGAACATGATTAATCCAAACTATGCAGTAATATCATCCAAATTTTGAATTTTCATTCATTTTGTGTATTCGTGGTTGGAACATGGTTTTTCAAATAATTCTACCACCTAGAAAAAACAATTCACCTTACATGAATGGCACATGGTGAGGGAGTAATGATTTTCTAACCATGCTTCCCAACCCATAAAACCATGTGTTATGGATTTAACACCTTTATTTAATAACATCACCAAACCCAAAAATTTATTTTACTAATACCCCACATTCATCCATAACATGATCTTGTCATCCTAAGAGGCTCTTATGATGTGATTTTGGCCCCTCTAAATAATATTCATAAAAAATTGATGTCCTAGTCGAAGATCTGATCCCTCTTTGGTAAAAATATATCCTCTTATGTGGTTAAATAATTTATAAATTTCTATCATTAATATTTTTTAATATATCATCATGTAATTGATGGATATAATGATCTTACCAATATTTGTGTGACATAATATGAAAAAAAATTGAATGAAAAAGTATTTTCCTATGGGGAAATTCATTTTTCTGATAACTGAACATGATGGGTAAGAGCGTATGTTGGTCTCGAAAGGAATCCAATGTATTATATGAAACCCATGTGATGAGATAAAAAGTATCAAGTAATAGGGAAGGGAATACAATGGAAATTGTTTTCACAAACAATAACCTATTAGAAGTGATAATTCAATTCTTGGGGTTGATGATTGTGGTCCATAACATGGGAATTGTGGTTTTAAGGGGTGGACAGTGTAACATCCATTGGAAATTGAGACTTCAAAAGGATAAATGTTAATACCCATGTCCATAAGGTGAAACTTGTTTTCAAGAATACATAGATATAACTCCATAGTTATTCATGATTCTACATGATTAGTGATTGGGATGGGTGACCGTGTAGGATAATTCATAGTGTAAGATCATGACCCTTACATAGGATGTGAACCAGTTTGAATAATGGTACACGGAAGGTATGCAGTGAGTGAGATAGGGATCTGGGGTGACATGGGGGTGTATGTAATAGAATAAATGAAAAATGGGCCAAAATTTGCTGATATGATGGTCATTTCCGAGTTAGTTTAAAAAGTGGGCTGAAACCATGTAAACTACTGAATGGGTGAACCGTTGAGGAAATTTTGTTGTTTTCCCCAAGAGATTGTGATGTTCGAGCTCCCCCCAGAAAATATACAATGAAAGGACACCGAAAAATTATCAAACACTATGAATTTTTATTAAAACAGTTTTTGTTGTTTTCAAATTGAATAGAAGGAACTACACGAAAGGTACAATGTTTGGGAAACCAGGTGGTCAAACCATGTGTAGCATAAAAATTGGATTTTTTCCATTATCACTTTCTAGTCTTATTTATTTCTCCCTAAATTTCACAAATATACACACCCTTTCTAGTTGTTTGGATGAACCATAATACTCAAATTATTATATTGGTATTTCTCTTTGATTCTTGGTAATTTAGAGAGTCATTGGTTGTGGATAGAAGCTCTGAATAAATATTTTAATATATTTTCTTCCATTTGATGGATGAATATTTGTGTGCTGTTTTACCTTTTTTTGAATACCTAAATCATTTTTTTCAATTTTTTCTATGTTTTTGGTTATTGATTTTTTGGTCTTAGATCAATGTCCGTGGATATAGGAGAAGTTCTCTATGGTCTTAAGGTAGGTTGTGAAAAATATTTTCCCCATATTATTGGTGTGTTATAAGTGTAGTTGGTTTTCTAATTATCTTCCTCAATGAATTATAATGACTTTTCATAAGAGAAGTAATTTGGGCCTCAAATTTATGTGTGATACCATTCATAGAACCCCTTCAGTTCATCAATGATGTGAAACCTAACCAAGGGCTACCCATTGGGTATGCCAAACCTTTGACAATGGTGAAATGAATTTTAAAATGTTATGTTAGAAAATTAGGATAATGATATAATAGTATTAAGTATTTATCTAATTGGAATGGTCAATATGATGATTGAGATGTAAATATATTGCTGTTGTTAATTTCTTATGTGGCATTGGAATATGGTTAAAATGGTTTGTGTTGTATTTTCACAAATTTATGGTTTTAAATGAAGGAAAACTATTATATAAATGTGGGTACAATTTAGAAAGGTGGAGTTAAACTCTAGGTGATTTTAAAAGGGTAATTATTTTGATATATCAATTGATGATATGAAATGGGGATGTGGTCACTTATGAAAAATCATAGTGATAATTTTTATAATTGTTAAAAATTTAATTGCATGTCTTGGGGAATGGCTTATTTTTTAAAATTGGAAGACCCATTATTTAAAGGGTGTACTAAAGATTAATTTTATTGGGTAATTTTATCTTTGTGTTTTCATTTATAGTGAAATGAAATATATGTTAGTTATTATATTGTTCTTATAATGGAATATGAGGGAGTTTGGTATAATGTGACTACGTTAAATGGGTTATTCCAGGAAATGGTATAATTGATTAAAGGGTTAAATAATGTATATATTAAATTTAAATGAAGAATAAATAAATATATTCACATGTCTTAGTGATGAGTTATATTTTTTGGATACCCCACGGATGCTCCACACCCACAGGTTGAGGAAGACTAATCCTCTAAGCCCCATTGATGTATTGTTGAGTTAGGATGTCTGAATAAGTCTCAATGCATCAAACATAGAGGATGAGGGTTTCCTTTTTCTATTCATGATAGAAATATTCTCTTGGATTCCCAATGCTTTACAGGGTTAGGATATTAGATATGGGCTTTATTCTTCTATGTTTAGCATGGTATGTGTTGTCGGACTGAGGCTCTATGCATCCAAATGTGTGGACATGGATTTATCCTTCGATTGATTCATTGAGTTATGTAGATTAATTACGTAGTTATTGAATACCCTCATATTGATTAAATGTGTGTAACCACTTACTCTATGGATTTTATTTCAATTGTCAATGGAGCTAATTTAGTTTGCTGGTTGACCCTAGGGGTCTTAAGGGATACAATAGTTTTTTTTAAGGTAGAATAATTTTTATACATGTTCATTTAGTCGCATCAAAAATTTATTTAACTTTATTATCTGTATAATATGTTGTATAGGATGGTTATATCATTTTACAATATTATTAGTCACCTAAATTGTTTTAATCACACCCTTATAGAGCCTCTATGGTAATTGGGAAACTCAAGAATATGATATATGTTTCATGGTATATGTTTAAGATAAGGACATGGGGTTTGGTTTGTTCATGAGAAAATGGGATGGATCATGGGAGGTCAAAAATGGTATAGGGGTTAGGTTCGAGGGTATGATCATTAGGTATTTTTTTGGAAGATAATGTTTGACTTCTTAAAAAGTAGTTTATTCATCATGTTGTTATTGCATTGACCACTTGGTTACTTGTTGAGTTTTTTTTTTGTTTTTTTAATTAACGGTTAAGAATATTTTCTTAACCTATTAATATTTCTACTACTCTAAAATTATTCTAATAAGAAATTAAACCCCCCTCTCAAGTCAATACAGACCTATGCAGCTAGTCAGAAGTCACTTTCATACAGGGAGGCTTTCTTGAGGTCATTTGTCAACCTTGCATGGGGAACAAAATATAGTGGATACAAGGCTTAGTAAATTACAATGTTTTATATTATGGGTGACTTATTTTTTACTATTTGGGTCATTGTAAATATGATAAAAGGATTATTTTTTGGAACTGGTAATGTTCTTATGCCTAAGATCCAACAACCCCATGTATGAGGGAAAATACAAATTGAAGAGGTTGGGAATTGGTTTTCTATTTCGTTAATTTATTATTGTATTATATTTTGACCCTGAGTGGTGGAAATGGATATATTTTTTACTAATTTATAGGTTTTTATATTTTGGATCAGTATATGAAAACATTGGTTTTCTCTCATTGCCTCATTCTAGTCACATATGATAGATAGGCCATCAATATGTTTCTTATGATTGATTGTTACATGAATAATGATGCCAGTAGTGTACATTTTTTCACTAGATTATCCATGGTGATGATTCTATGAAATTTTGGATAATAAAAATGTTTCAAATTGTGAAGTGGAATAATTTTGGGTCCTTTTGAAATTTGGGTTAACAAAATTTAATTTGAACATGTAAATCATTTGGGTTTTCAAATAATTGGTTTTGAAATATACATTCTCATGTTTTTAAAACAGAAATGATGATTAAATAAGAATATAAAATGGTTGAACTTATAAATATACTATTAGTGAATACCCCTTCTATTGGTTATTTGGCCCAATGTATGTGTGGTTTAGGTAGTGAGAGTTCTGTGGTTTTGAAATTTGGATTTAGGTGGTATGAGAAAACGATGGGTTTGGTTGTTCTGTATAGCGCAATATTAATATTAGTCCCCTTTTAAAGTCATGTACATCAAGTTGTGAGGTATTTCATGTAATTTGAATGTGGTGAAACTGGAGTATCATGATCATATATGATGTAATTAGACTTATGTATGGAACATGGATGTGGTGAACCATGTGGTTTAATACCATTGATGTTGTGTTTTGGACCGAACAGTGGGTGTTTTGATCATAGTGGTGATGTTTTTGTTTGAGTATCATTGTTGTGGGACCTAGAGTAATTTGTTTCTATAGTGCCTTATAAAGAATGTGTCCCATATTGTGTTTTGGTGTGCCACATGTGGGTAGTGAGTTGTTATAGGTTCGATGTGTATATATTATAGTGATAAAGACTCATGCAGTCAATGTAACTACAGTTCTGGGAGTTTGTGTCACTAGACATTCTATGTGACCTTTGAGATATTTCAGTCCGGTTTCTAGTTATTTTTAGTGTGTGTGGTACGTTATTAGATTTTGGAAATTAGCAGTGGAAGAGAGAGAGTATTTTCATTTGTGTGTATTTCCAATGAGGATAATTTTAATTTTTAATGGTAATCGAGTTATTACTCAATTATTTTCTATGAAATGGATGTTATTGATAAATTGAGTGAAAACTTGAGGGAGGATTCCCTGATTTTGTAGGTGCTTAGAATGGGTATAACGAATTATTTTTTCTTACGATGAATTGAGGTGTGGTGTGATTCACTAATTTTTTTTGGAAATAACATGGTTATTCCATGGTTTCTTTCAAAATGGGAAACCATAGGTCGTGTAGTTTTTTTTAAAGGGAATGACAGTTAGGGTACCTAATCCAATGTGATTAATAACTTTTAGAAATGAAATTAGGTTGAGTTAAGTGGAAAAGGCATGTGTGACCCAAGAATGGATGGATTCTATTAATATTGAAGTCAAACCTTTGGTGTGGTGTGGTCATGTCATTCGGAATGATTATAGGAATGGTTGGGGTTTTTCAAGAGAATAATTAGAATGAATTATGTCCAATGAGGAAAATGGTATATGAGGAATAGTTATTTGTGCAAGAATGCATTTGTACCATGAACTTCTGATGGATAACTCATGTGATCTACAGTCGGTTTTGGTGTGTGGTTATACTAATTTGAAAAAGCATGAGGTCTCTGTTGAGTACTAGGTGTTGGGAACGTTCTATAAATGGACAAAATCATTTAGGATTGGTGAATTTTTGTCTTGGGATATATACCTATCATTTTCTATGAAATCAATGGGATGTGATGGTAATGTGTGAGATCGATTTGATTTTTATCCATTTGGTGTATCATTGTGTTTCTATTGTGAGTCACCATGGTCATTCATAGAGAACTAGATATTTTTTTTGTGTGGTAATTCCATAGGATTAATTGGATCACATATTCTTGCTTTATAATCAATATGTATTGGTTAATATTTTTTTGAAAATCTCAAATGAGTTGTGGTGGTGGGGTGGTAATGAGATTTTGGATGTTAGGAATTCCAGTGACTTTTAAAAGATCATTGTATTCCTATTGTGAGAGATTACATCAGGCGAGGACAATTATTGGTGGGGTCCATTGGGGAATTATTAGTATAAAACTAAATATTTATGATCCTTCTCAATATCTGTACCTTTTTTCTAGTATGTTGAATGAGATCAAGATTTACAGAAAGATACAAATATTTTTTTTGGATACAAGGTGTATTATAGGTTATTCACATTAAACGAATTAGGTGGAGAATGATTGTGAGAAGCACACTATCGATCATTTAAAAGAGAGATCATCAAGATGGATCAGATGATGAAAAAAACCATTAGATCCATTTTATGTAGTCAGTAAATGTTTTTGTTTTATGTTTGTTTTTTAATGGGATGTTCAAATAAAACATTTTCATGTTTTGGGGTAAAAATTTTGATTTAGGTGTGTGCGGTGTTAGTTTAAATATCATCAGGAATTTGGTGACAATGAAACTACTATGTTAGGGGGAAAATTTTCATTTGTTGACATGTGTGGGGCATACCATGGATTGTTCATGATCTCATCACGATACCAATGAGAAACCTCAGAGGTTCATGATGTGTTCTACAAGGGATCCCATATGGGCCTTGGATGTGGTGGTATATCAATCCATAAATTTAATTCAGGAATGTGGTGGTTCAAATAGAATTATTAGACTCTTGTCCTAGAATCATTGATGAGCATGATATTCCATGACATTAGTTGATTGCGATGTTGGTCGATTGTTAGAAAATATTTAGAAATTGGTCAATGACTCAGATAGGTGTGTTTGGATGACATGATTTTTTCATTATTTGATAAGACACCAGGTCCATGTGATGTTCTAGGATTCCAATTATGAAGCTAGGAATTTCTAGGATTTGTCATCCTAGGATAGAACAATTTGGAATTGAAGAAGGAAGGAAATTGTTGTGTTAAAAGGGGCATTTAAAAGATGTTTTAGAATGACAAGTTTGTTTGGAAAAAAAAATTGGATTTGAGGAGTAATAAAAAAATTTATTCGGTGTAGGGATATATAAGGGGTTTAAGTTCAAATTTTTTATGGTTATAGTGGATCAAGGTGATATATTAGAGAGTAATAGATTACATGATAATGGATATTTATTGGAAGTAATGGGATGAAATGGGTAGGTGCATGGGATGATGGTTATACACATTATCAAAGAATACTCTAGGGGTAAGAGAAAAGTTTTTCATGTCACTAATAGAATATGGGTGTTTCTAGAAAATCTAGTCAGGGATGGTCCGATATGGTATAGTAGGAGGAACAAATGTGGTATGTTATGAGACCCCATCTGTATGATGTTTTTGATGGAATATGTTTCTCATAAATTAAGAAAAAAATATAAATAGTTCAATTTGGAGTTAGTATGAAAATGGACAGTGGATACATTTTTATTCCTTGTGGTTTTTATCACATGAGTGTATTCCATCATTTTTTTTCTAATGTATATTGGTCATTGTGAGTTGGGAAATGCATCATTGATGTTGGAAAATTTAGGTAGTAGCTCTGGTGTTCCATTTGATGGTGGAGGTGACAAACACTAGATTAGGGTGGTGGAATTCTAAATCCCTTTTTGGGGATCACCATAGCATCGATGAGTATTTGATAGATGATAGGACTAGTATTTTTGTTTTATGGGATTAGGTAGGATCCATCATGTAGTTTTGGTTTTGGTAATGGTAGTTGTATTGATATTTGAATAGATGGGTACCTTGAGATGATGGTTATACAATTTTTGTTCATCAGATGTTCATATGGTTTATGAGGCTATGGTCTATGACTTTTAAATTGATGTATGTTCAGGAAAAATTGAATGAAAACCCTATAATCCATGGGTGAGACCGATATTTAGTAATGTTGTAATTTAGAATAGGGGTTTGATGGTGCCTTTTTTTGGGACATGGTTTTTGGAGTGTAAATTTTTGTAATAGTGTTTATTGGATCTCCCATGATATAAGGATTACCTTCACAAAATTTCCTTATTTTGTGATTTAAACAGCATTTCCTTGAATTTCCTATGGGATTATTGTGGATTATGTGGTTCTGAGATAGATGTGTCTTATGAAGAGATAGAGTTCCTAATAGTGAAACATATAAGTAATATCCTTCATGGTAGGACTATTTCCTTGAATGGAATATGATGAAAAAATGAATACTTTCATGTGGAAACATGAGAGTTGTAATTTCATAGGTGGTCCATGTGGCCCAAAAATTAGTATTGGAGTATTGGTGTTGATTGGGAAAGAATTTCAATGATGATTCATTAAACATTTGGGAGGATAACATATCCCAACAGTGAGATAAGATGTTTATCTGTTGTAATTATAGTTTATGTAATGTATCTAGTTAATAGAACATGACTTATAGGTGTACATGGGGTTCGTGCGTAGAAGAAATGTTAAATATGGAAAATTGTGTTCACAGAATGGTTGTCCCACGAATAGTAGAAATGATGTGTAATTAACACATACCCTGATGAAGGGTGTATTTGTTAAAGGAACCCTATGAGGATCCATAGGAGACTGTACAGCTTGAGAACCCCTCAAATATTTTTGAGAGAACTACCTCTGCATGGTCGTCAAACCATGTAGGTGTATTGATAACACACAACAGTACATTTACATTATGTTATATACTTTTATCATATAAGTGATTTCCATTATGTGACATAGTGTTATAATAATACATATATCCATTTTGTTAAATAGAGTTATCCTTATATTTCTAAATTAAAAGGTATATTGATATCATGAAATATGATTATTTACAGATAAATTACCAATAAATTACAAATTTTATGAATATCTGAAGGAGGATATCGTGATAATATGATGTGAAAAAAATAATATATCTCTATTGAAGAATTATTAAATTTGGCACACCCATTAAATTTATCATTATATCCTCCATATTATATTCATAAAATTTTTTATTTATGTTTTATTTATGTATAGATCATCATATTTAATAATAACATTATTCCATATAATTTAGAAGTATTATAATTACACTATTTATCATAATAGATTTATGAAATATGATAACACTACATCACATAATGGAAATATGCAATATGATAATAGTACATAACATAATAGAAATGTACTGATATTTATTTTCTAGTTTCATCTTAGTCATAGGGAACCAAAATGTTTTTGTGCGGTTTTGAAACCCATGTGGCCCCATCATATGCCACATAAAAAGTTTATTTTTACCACCCCTTGGAATTTGTTATTTCTAAAAAATTTAAAACCACATTGAACCCCCTCTACCTTGAGTGGTGTAACTGAATCCCCTCATCCCCAATGGGTTCTTCTCATTCAATTTCTAGACATTTGGTGTGATGTTTGTTACTGATCGAAAATATGGGTATTTTGTTGACTCAATTTCCATCCATTTTATGTTTGAAACTTTTTATGATGTTTTCTACCCTTATTAATCCATAAATACTACTTTTTCATCTGATTATATGTTTAGATTTTATAGGTTCTTTCATTCTTGGATCAAAGGACAATGATAGACAAGAAGTTGACTATGATCTTGAGGTACGTGCCACTAGTGATTTCATACCATAGTATGGATGTGTTATATGTTTATGTAGTTTTTATAATTCACTTCATATATCTGTTATATTGGATATTGTTATAGTATGTAATTTAGGTATTATACTATGGTTTAAGACATTTCACTGAGCCCCTTGGGTTTTTCATTGACATGTGACCTAACCTAGTGCTACCCATGGTGTACTCAAAACCATTGAGAATGCTGAAATGAATTGATAAATGATTAGTTTCCGAATTTTTTGGGATGAATGGGTAACAGTTTGTAATTATTTAATTGGAATGGTCATGTAGATAGTTTTAATTTTGATATACCTTTATTTTTAATGTTACAGTTGAATTTTTAAAATCATTTAAATTATTTGTGTAGAATTCTATCATAGTAATGGTTTCTAATGACAAGAAATTATTCTATAAAAGTGGGTTACGTTTTGAAAGGAGTTATTGACATCAATGTGATTTGATATGGAAATTTCTTATGATATTTCAATTTTTTATTTGAAATGGGGGTGTGGCCCCATTTATTTGAAAAATATTAATGATTTTTTGAAAATGTTTTGATATTAAAATTAATAAATTTTCAAACATATTACTTTTATAAGTGTACGAACCCTGTTTAAAGGGTGGATTCCAGATTATATTAATTGAGCAATATTATTTGTATTTTATCAAAGTATATAAAATGAAATTTATTTTAATTTTTTTCAAGTTGATAATATTTCATATTGGAGATCTTTATGTGAATGTGTTAAATTGGTTATATCATGCAATCTAATACATGTTAATGGGTTAAATCATATAAATATAAAATGTGTATAATTATTTAAGAATAATTTGAACAAGGATTTGTGATCATTTGTTTTAGTGGGGTATCCGGCTGAGGCTCCACTCCCAATGGTTGGGATAGACCGATACTCTAAGCCTCTTCATTATATTGGTGTGTTAGGATGCTATAATAATTCCCTATACTCATAACATAGCTATCAAGGTTCACCAATTTCAGGTCGGTCTAGACGAATGGTATAAGACCACATATGTTTTCCATGTTTCAGTTGTGGGTATGAGGCATTATGCTACTAGGGTTGGCATGGTTTTGGTTATTGGGCTCATGATATATTCTCCTGAATATATGGAAATGGATTGGTCAATGTATTGTGATTCTGATGTATGTTGATTAATTTGTTGATTAGTAAATACCCTCCTTGTTATTACAAGTGGGTAACCACTTCTTTTTTAGATCTGGCTCCCAATGTGTCTTAAGATAGTTCAGTTGGTTGTTTTCACCTAGAGGAATTAGTGGAAAATATTTTATTTCAAATGATTTATTAATTGAGATACATGACAATATTGTTTCCTTTATTGTTTATTTTATGTTATTATCAACACACACTATTGTAAATGATGGTTATTTCATTAGACACCATTGGTGGTGGGACACTGAGATGTACTCATACCCTACTTGAGTCTCCATTGCAATAGGGTACCCAGAAGTAACTACTTATTTCCTCATATAGGTTTATGATATAGACATGGTGTATGGTTTGATCATGTTTAAATGGATTTAAGCATGAGATGTTAGGACAATGTCTTGTCTTTGGTACGTTTATGGGATGTTTTGGTAGTTTTGGTTCTATGATTTATTATAAGATTTACTGGAATTTATTGTATTAATCATATTTTCATAGTGTTGGATAATTTGATACTTGTAGGATTTAGTACTGTGTTTCCCACTTATAGATCAAATTGGTTTTTTATATGTTTATGTTATTGATACTTTAAAATTTCTCATGAAAACGTCTATTGACACCCTAGTGTATCTTCATAGACCTGCAACGCTTGTTGAAAACCTTAGGCATACAAGGAGACATGTATGAGGTCATGTGGTGACCCATATTTGGGAACCATATATAGTGTCTAGAAAACTGAGGACATTACATCTAGGATGTCTGTGAGTGAGAACAAAAGACACTAAAATAAAATGGTTTGGCTTCTAGGGACAAACACTATTTTGATAAGTGACCCTAATGGGAAATAACTTATTATCTGATCAGAAAGAAAAAAAAGGAAATATAAGAGACCCATGGGTCAAATAACTTATTTCATGGCCGAAGAAGGTGAATTATAAAACACACATATGAATATGAGATAACTCGGTTTATTGGAGAAAGATGACTAGGTTCATGGAATTATATTACTAGGTTCACGACTCGGGTAAGGTCTGGTCGTGATAACTCCTACAGCTAGGAAACAATTAGAATAAATTTTTAATATTATGTCATGTTTCTTTTAAACAAAGTGCTACATTTAAATCATTTTAAAATTAGCATTACATGTAACAAATTATATAATAAGGTGTGAAAGTGACAAAATCAAATGAAATTGTTAACCCTAACACATGTTATAAAAGATAATAATTTTATTCAAAAATAATAATTCATACAAGAGGTGGTTGTTATATTCTCACCCTTAAATAAATGAAGTCCTCATAATTTGTAACGGGTATTGATAATATGGGGTTAAAATTATATAATACATTTATTGCAATCCCATATCATTCAAGGGTTTAATTAAAATTCACACTTAAACTAATGAATGGAATGTGAAAATTTCATCTTTAATAACACATAAATAGGTTTCTATGTATGAGAAACTGGTAGGAAGTGAAAAAATAGTACTAGTAGAGATACCTAATTATAGGACAATAATATTTATATATAATTAACATGGTTAGAGGAAATATAATGACAATAAGTCCATAAATCAATGATATGTTAAATGATAATTCAATTGTACTATATGATCATAAATGTATACTATTTTATTTAAATATATTTTTAATAAAGACTATGTATTTTCATGAAAATATATACATAAATTTTTTCATTCCATTTCAAATCAACAGTCTCATAATTTGGTAGTGGCTCGATTAATAAACACTTAACATCATACCAAATGGTCCAGATTTGTTCTTTCTAGAATCACTAATTTATAAAAATATTCTTAAATGATTTATAAATCATTCATTATATATCCTTTATTATCCAAATGAATTTTTTTTCATAGGATATCCTATAAGAATAATTCATCAAAAGGTGAAATAATAAATTAATTTCGAAAACATCTTCTAATGATCAACATAAACCATTTTATGAATGCTGAATCTGTTGAAACATCGATGATTCTAAATTTATAAATATGGTAAGTAGATTCCCAATAATTGAACATAACATCAATCATGAAAGTACCATTAAGTATATCTTAATGGCTACATTACTAATAATTTGAATACATTATTCATATATTCTGTTAAATTTGGGTGATATTCATTATTATCGTAAAACCTCAAATGGAACATTCATGCATCCACATTCCTTATATAAAAAATTTTAATTCAATATATTGCTTAACTCCAAAATGTGGTATACTCTAACAAACATAACATAAACCACTCTTTCATAAAATAATTTTTCAATTATAATGTCACAATACAATTCAATTTCAATTTTAAACATAAATATTATCATTATCAAAATAGTAAAAACAAGAAATTTTAAAAAATGAAAATCATATGTGACATGAAATACATAGAATATATAGGATTATAAGATCATGAGAAATTATGATATATTTAATATTTTAAATAATATACAACTATTCTATGTATTTAAAAGAACACAACAATTAGTAATCTTTTATTATAAGAAACCATGACATACTTCAATTAATTTCGTCACACATAAGATCAATTGTTACTGAATATTATTAATATTTAAAATTATAATTATCTCTTAGTTGTAAATTTTGTGGTTTAGGATTTGATAAGATAACTTATAAAAATATATTATTATATTAATTTGTTACTAAATAACTATATATAAAAATAATAACCAGTTGAATATAAAAGAAAATTTTTGATAAAAAACAATTTTTATACACATAATGGAATTTTATCCTAAAAAATTAAGTAAATTACTATTTTTGAATAATCATAATGAAATTTAAATATATGATATATTCTGTTATTTTTTACATTAATTCAATATATATTATAGTCATAAGGTAAGAAAAAATCAAATTTTACATATAAGTGGTATATTTTTATAAAGGAAATTTTCTTTTATTTAACGGCTCATTTTTCTAAAATATCAATTTTTTACTATTTAATACACTCTATTTGAAAAAATAAACATCATTTTTAATAATTTTATGTGAAAATTATATTTCAGGTGTTTTTTGGTATCCTTTTGAGAAGTTTCATTTATTCCACAATAGTAAAACGTATCCAAATTTTATTTGAAAACTAACACTTCTTATCATGATAAATTATATATTAAATTGGTTATAATGTAAAATTAAATAGATGAAATATATATATATATATATATATATATATATATCTTAATACAATTTTGTTTACTGGAATAAATTTTATATTTATTTTACATATTTAAACTGGATAATCATTAGTACATTTTCACATTAAAATTGTTCTTTCATGTTTCTTCTTCAGGATTAATTTTTTTCCTTAAATTTATCCCATATCATTTATTTGAATTTGGAAAAATAGATTCCATATTTGGAATAAGAATAATATATGAGGTCTAGTGTGTTCAAATTAATTTATTACCATAATTATTAATGAATGATATTGAAATTAATTACATTAATTAAGTTATGTACATGATTTCAAAGTGGTTATATAGATAGTATAATGTGTAAAAAATACCCGAAACATTTCTATTAGCCATTTTCTGGCCATATTTCAGTAATATTACCTATTTTATATAAAATGGTTCATTATTGGAGGAATATGAGGTAATGATGTTCTAGAAATGTTTTTTAATTTTTTTTCTTTACAAAAATTCCCAATAATTTTCAACCATAAAAGCTAACTCTCTCCCCACACTTATTCAAAAAACACATGCCTTTTGGATTGTCAAAAAAACAGCCCAATTCAATTCCCAAAATACCTCCCATAATCCTAGAAGACATCAATTGGGATTAAATAAAACTAGGATGGAATTAGTATAATGATATTGAGGATACTGAATTAATAGAAGGTTAAAGAAAGTACAACCAAAAGTAAAGCTCGAGGTAAGGAATTTCATCTCAATTTCATTTCGTTGAGTAATATTAATATATTTGGTACCTATATTCTTTAATATGGTGTATATAATGATATTTTATAAATTTTTTATAGAATAATTAATTATTAATTGTATTTTAGGCTTCATTTTTATTTATATCATTTATAGGTATTTGAATTAATATTTACAAGTGGTAAGGAATTTCATAACTCAAATTAATTTAATTGTGTTAAATAAATTACTCATTATCATTAATATAATATTATTATGTGCACATATTCTTTTTTCAATATATTTTTGAATTTAAAATTTTTTATATGAATTTTTAGGGTTACACATTATAAATTTATTGAATAATTCCTAAATCAAAATTGTGATACATTTAAGTTTTTATATCATAGTCTAATTCTAATCCAAATTTTTTATTCATTAAATTATCTTAAATGATACAATATTATACATTTTCAATAAACCCTTTCATTTTTTATCCTCAGGTTATTCATGATCTTTTATTTTTAATTGTACCATTTTCCCACACATTTGAAATTTAAATGTTCATGAAAATGTTTTATGAAAACATAAAATCATTCATTAGTAGAATTTTTTTTCCAAACAAAACTATGGTTTCTAAAAATGATTTAATATTTTTATTCCATAATCCTTTGTAATTGATTTAATAAATTTCATATTTTTCTATTTTGACTTTTTTATAAAAACTCAATCTAATCTTCTTGTCTCTTCCAAAACTAGTCACATTAATATCATTCATATAATGAAAAATTAGTATTATTATTACTTGTATAACATAAATATAATTACCTGAAGTAATTTATTTGATTCTACTATTGCATTTTAAGTGAAATATTTTGTAATAAATTATTTTTAGATGTTATTTTCAATGAAGATGGATGTTAAAAATGATTATTAATATTAAAGGGATGATTTCCTCAATATTTTTTATTGAGATATTTTTATGGTATTTATATTAATCAATGAAAACAATGCTTAATAATTACTCCCAAAGTCATATCGTGTGTTGATACCATATTATTCTACATAAGTATGGTTTAAGATAATTATGATTAATTAGTGTATTTAATTCATATTATTGATCCATTGTTTTTTCCATTAACATTCCCTTTAATTATTCACATTTAATTTGATATATAATTTCACAGAAATATCCATATAATTTATCATGGAAATGTTTTGTCCCTAAAAGTTATACTATTATTACGTATGGGGATTAATATCAATGATAATTTATTAATTAGGTAAATATTGATAAGTTTGAATCTTTTAATCAACAATGATATTTGATAAGAAAAATTGTTTATCAATTAAATCTATTATTTTATATATGAGGATTTCTTTAAAGAAGTCAAACATGGTTTGGGGACAATTTTAAGTGGTCCCCTAAATGCATTGGATGGTTTCATGAGACAAATTAAATATTTTTTTGTAGTTAATTTTTCATTTTTTTGAATAAAGGAATTAAACCATGAAGATATTATATTCATGTCACGAATCCTTGAAAGTATTAGAGTCTTGGCATGATGTCTTGATGGTATTAGATTCATGGAATTAATCCATAATGGTAACTTTTAAAAATTCATCACTAATCATTACATCATAGTAAATTATATTATTGATATTATATTTTATTATTAGATTATTTAGAATATGGAAGGTTATACTTTAAGCTTATGTGAATGTTTATGTGGGATTATATGAACACATTTTATTAAAACAATATCATGATAATCTTATTAATTTTCTGGCTTGGGTATCAATTAATTAAAATTTTATTTTTATTATTCCTTATTTATTTATATTTTCCCCTGTAAACATTCCCTTACTGAGAATTTGAAATTACCTTTTTTCCATTCTCCCTGATACTATAAAGATTATTATGGCTGATATTCAGGGATATGTACATTGGATAAATTTATTTAAAAAAATTATTACGTAATTTGAATATTCCAAATGTGATGTTATACTCATTTATGTATACAAATTAACATGAACTAAAAATTGATTAGTCCATCAACATTTGATTCTTTATAATTATAAAAATTTAAATTTAGTCAAGACTATCCTTTTGATTACTGAGGTTTCATTGATAAAAAAATTAAATACATTTTTTTTAACATCCCGAACATATTAAGGGTTATCTTCAATTAATCTGGGATTTAAAATATTTACCACCTCTTCATTAAATTATTTTTCTATTAAATTAATACCTTTAAATATATTATTCAAAATTCTTAATGAAAACTTCTTCTGAACAATCAATACATATTTCATAATTCTTGTTTTTTAATACATATAAATTTAAATAATTCCACATATTTCTCAAACCATTGACTATGGTTAATCATCATAATCATTAACACCTCATTCCTACTACATGAAATGTTAATCATATAAAAATATTCATCATACTAAATCTAATCTTGCTTCTCATGTTCAACATAAAAATAATATTAAAATATGAAAACATTTCATATATCATTTTTTGTTTCTTCATTAATAATATTATATACCCTACTCATACAACATTGTTGATTCCCATCCTGATATTTTTCCCTACGACATCAATAAAAATAATTCCCATACATTTCATATTTAAAAAATTAATCTGTTAATAATACCATTTGGAGAATATAATTCTTATCTATTTTGTTAATTTTTCTTTTCATTATTCACCAGAAATAAATTAATATAACCCCTTCGTATTAACACATAAAACGCATTCCAATGAATTTTAGGCACTAATTGGGGTGACTCTTCTAACATTATAGAAATTTACAAATCAATTTTTTTTACTCCTTGGAATCTACTTTCCAAGCTATCAGTAAACTCCCTCCTTCTCATTTCTGGTGAGGATGAGATTTTGTTATGATAAATGTTTGGTGTCATATATCATGAATTTTTTTTGGAATAACCTCAATTATTGTTACTCCAATCATTATACCATTTTTCAATCAATAAATTTTCAATACTAATTAATATTAACCGAGTTTCTTTTTCTCACAACCACTGAGAAAAACAAAAAGGTATAGAATAAGAAACACAATTAAATGGGAAAACCATCAAAATCCAACAGAATAACAATTCAAATATATAAAACAAAAATCCTATTTTTTAATATATTAATCCCTAGGATTGATATATGAAATAAATTATCATTATTAAAATCCATCATGAATTTTTTAACTGATTTTGTGAATTTATGTAGCAAATCATCAAGGAGTTCCATACTATGTGTGCAACAAGCCCCATAATTGTCTACCATGGGATGATAAATTCTAGATTAGTGCACCCATTTTGTTGTTATTACCCCATTGTACAACAATTATTGATCCACATTCACTTGTATTTTCTAAATAATGATTTTTTTATAACCTATCTATTAAAATTTAACCGAAATATATTATTATTTTTATATACGTGGTCTCATATTTATACATATACATAGAAATATCCATTTAATTAAAATTAAAAATATCCAAAGGGTTGTATCTAATGACTTTTCAACATAAATTCCAAAGGACTAATAAACAGATCCCCAAATACCGTCTACAGAGACAAAGGCCTTTCTTAATTTGATATCAAATATTTTTAGGTGAATATTAATTACAATACACAAACTAAATTTTATGCATTGTGATAGTATAGTGCCTTTGAAAACATTGAAACCTAAAAATTGGATAGTAAGAGTAACACATCATGAATAATTAATTTCACCATAACTATATCCCTTATTAAAGATATCACATCAAATACCTTCCATCATATCCTAGGGAAAAGAAAAAAAATGATGACCTCATATTCTCATTAAAACTTATAAGGGGAAATAGAATAACAAAACATGAGAATAAAGGTATGAGAAAATGAGAATAAAAAATGAAAACCAAACACTATATATAAAAGATCAAATTCACGATTCATATTAAGATGACGAGTAATTAACTAACGTTAAAACATAAATAATATTATAACAAGAGACATGTGAGATTACCATTGACATAAGATAGGGAATTTTGGAACATAAATAATCATTTCGAATAAGATTCATTATAGTCAAAGATCATTTTCAAGGTTATAATAGTGGAAGTAGGTCACTCCCCAAACTAACATCATAATCATGATTAACACAAAATAATATTATAGTGGAAAAATTACAATAAAAAATAACGTCCACCCATATTACAGTCATATTTTTCTCATGAGAATAAATTCATTACCAAATATATTATAAGTAGATATAGGTCCCACCCATAATATAATTAAAATATTGAATATAAGTGACACAATATAATAAAATACTCATCATATGATAACCCAAGAAAATAATTAAGATACATAAAACAATCATCATATAAGAACCCCTGAAATACAATTGGATTCATAATTAATTTCATCGTAGAATAACCTGTGGAAAGGAAACGTGTTTCATAATTATCTATTTATCATTAAAAATAAACCATCCTAAGAATAAATAAGGATGGTGTTAACAGATCCTACGCATAACAATTATTATGTAATATTAAAGGATGTAATAATATATTGAAATTTGGTAGAGTTGGAGATTCACCTGAAATATATCATGATAAAATAACCATTAAAAAAGTTCTCCATTTAATATTAACAAAATATTATTAGAATCATTTTCAAGGAATAGAAACATCAAAATATATAATGGAATATTTAAATCAAGGATTTAAAATAATGGTGGGATATTATTTTCCTGTATACAAGTATAAGACAATGATTCCTATCACATTTTCTAGAAAAACTCAAATAGGACACTATTTTGGAAACGTAAATAAATATTAATATTAAAAATTTGTGAAAAGACAAAAATGTTTAAAAATGTTTATGTTATGTCTTTTTCAGTGTAATGACCATGACCATAGTAGCATAGTGTTGATGGATACATTATTACATTGTGATATAATACAAGGAATTTCATCACAAAATAACTAATAGTTTTTTAATCATGGTATACTAGATACAAAATTGTATTTCACATATATTTTAATAAATAAAATATAAAAATATTTTATTTGAAATTATATTTATTCTCTCTAAAATATCGTTACATATCATTCATTAAACATAACTTGGAATCAAGTAGAAGTGATTTATAACAATGGGATGAGATCAAATGATAAGTATTTTTATCGGTATATATTATTGTTTCATTAATACATAGTAAATAATTAATATGAAATGTTAAATAACCAAATAACTTTCTATTGAATCAATAACATTGACATAACAAATAATATGTCAGGAATATATGATGATCAAATAATTATATAAAAATAATAACCCTATATTGATACTTAATCATGGATATTATAACTAATTAAATAAACACATGGAACATAAATAAGTTATATAATAATGAGTTAATTTATAATCCAATACATATGAAACATATTTTCAGCACCAGTCATATAGATGTTTATACATATGGGTAAAAAATATTAATTTTTTTTGAAATATATTTCTCGTGAGATCTATCGAGGAATTGAAATAATTTTTAATTTTTGGGACCACACATGAAATAAAAAGTCCAATTTATTCTTCATATGAACGTGTTGAACCATATTTAGTATTCAAATTTTAATGTAAAAACTAACATACCAAATTTTAATATATATCATAATCAATAAACATAACCTCAAAACATCTTGAGTAATATGGGGAGTCCTAACAATAATTTATATCCCCAGTTAAACTGATCATAAACAATCCTTATAAAAAATATGGATTGAATAATTAAAACAAACCCCTAGTAAAACCTTTTTATAATAAGGGGTTTTTTATTTAGAAGTAGAATATCTATTACAAAATCTAATAAATCATTATCCAATAAATTTTCTTATTCACTATGAAATTTACCTTTTTAGAATAATAGTTCACAAAAAATTATTATTTTTTTAAATATCATTATAAATTTATAAAATAGTTTTTAAAATATTGATTATTCATGATAGAGATAAATTTTATTCATGTCGTCAAAAAAGTCATTCCTTTCAAATATTCGATAAAATTGGAACATGATTTAATTAGAAAATAAAATGAATATTACTTCCCATTTTATATAGATAATATAAATTATTGTCAAACAATTTTTTAATAAACAAATTTGAGCTTTTTGAAAAAAAAATCAATCAGGTTTGAATTTTTTTATAATTTTAAAAAAATATTATCAACAGGAAAATAATTTTTGACTGAGAAGACATCTAATGATTCCTTTCCATAAATAATATAAATAATTTTATTAATAAAAGATAGTTATATAGTTCTACTAATTTAATAAGATCATTAATAAATATAGGATATGTATATATTTTTTTTATTAAATATGACAAAAAATTTCCATGGGATACAAAATCATAAAAATTATAGAATAATAATGAGATTGTAAAATATAACTTTCCACTTTTATAATGATTGAATCATATGCCCCATGATAGAAATTAAAACAATGAAATCATGATAATTTTATTTGTGTTTTATAATATAAAAAATGGTAATATATACACCACATAGTGGTATTTTTGGTGAATTTGGCATAGGTCTCACAAAAGTTAAAGTGTAATAAAAAGCCATTGCCACATGTACAAAATCATTAATTTGTGTCCATACCCATGTATACTAAATATAAGTATATTTTAAATCTATTAAATAACAATTATTATATATTTACTACAATATATTATTTATTTATAATATTTCAGGAATCATTTATTAACAATGCTTTGTTAAAATTAGTGTTTTTTGGTGGCAATTGCATCATTTATCATGTATGGTTTGGTTTGTTAACATTGGTCTATTTATATTTATCATCGTTATATAATAGTATGAATTTTATATATGATATAAATATCATTTATATTTTTCATATATGTTTATTAAGAAATCTATTAAATTTATAGTTATAAAATGGATTGTACGACTCATGGATATAATACGTTGTACATACAGATAAACATGATTTATATTTTTATCTACAGATAGAATGAAATGAAAATAAATCTTATTTCACGACTAGAAATATTAATTATTTCATATATAGAGGTTATAATAGTAAAATATATACTTATTTTCATCCATATAAATATATATGGAAAGAAAATTCACACCACTCTGTGGAGGTGGTAGTGTACACATATGAATGATTGATGTAATTGTTTTCATTGGATAAAAATTTAGAAACATTGATTTGATATTATATTTTAATTAATATATATTTTTTATAAAATAAAAACCTGTTTATTAACTCTATCCTTAATACCTTCCATGTAATGAAAAATTGAAAAATGAATCTCATCACATCGAGAGGAGATAGTCCATTGTACACCTGAGTGACATTATCCTATTGTCGGAGAAATTAAAATTAAGAAGTTATATATGATGTAATATTTAAATAAGTATAAATAATTTGTATATATTATATATAAAATCTAAATTCATTATTATATCCATCCTTGAATGGGGATGGAGGTAAAAAATTGCATTGGTTCATGAGGTGGTAGCTCGTTGTACACCAGATAGACGGTTTTGTTTCCCATTTGATAGAAGTGGAGACATATATGGAGTATGAAATTGAAATAATTACATATAAGTATATAGGGGATACAATTTTTGTTATATTATCATATTTCAATATAAATTTATGTATATGTATTAATAAATTAATAAATAGTAGATCTTTCAGAATATTAGCTCTTATTAAGAGAGTGGTTTTGGGTTTATAAAAAACATATGAAGATAGATTCTTAATCAAAATTAGTAAAAAATTGAATTTAGGTGGTAATTATGTAATATATTTGGGTAGGTAATGTCCAAATTAATATATTTTGTTCGATTGATTTGTGGATGATAGGTGGTGACCTTTTATGAGTTGAGGATAAGACATAGATGGAATTTTTACAAATATAAATTGACACCCATGTTTTTATCATTCCAAAAGCCCCCAAAATCTTTCAAAAAATATAATAAAATTCTCTTATATTTATATATTTATATATAGATTTTTTTGTACATATTTTTTTCATTTTTAAAGTCTATATATACTATTTAACCCCAATGTAATCCTATTTTTTTACTTTAACCTTGAAAAAAATTTACTTTATTCACTTTATTGTATGGTAAAAAATAAATTATATCATTTTAGATAATTTAAATTATTATTATTAAAAATATATAATAAATTATTAAATTTTCAATCAACTTAGTTGGTATAAATATATATAAAATTAAACCTACAGATGGATGAAAAACTATTTTTCAAAAACAAATTATTCGAAAGATTAAATATATTTCATATCATTATTAAATTTCAAACTGTATAAATGAAATAAACTAGATATATATTTATATTATTGAACTAATTCCTATATATATCCAATTTAATATATATTTTTATCATTTTAAATAATATAAGCATTATTGATGTTCTCTAAAAAATCTTTATTTTTCACTATTAAAAATTTCATTTCTATTTTTCAATAATTTTACAAAAAAAAACCACAGGATTGTTTGGACTTGTATGAATAACAAATTAGGTTTAATTTTTAAAATAAATTGTGTTATTGTGATAAAAATTTATTTTACAATATCTTATTAAGATCGATGAAACAACATATTATAAAATTAAAATTTTAATGAAAACATTTCAATATCATTCAAATGATTATTATATTATTTATAATTTAAAAATAAGCATTTAAATTATAATATACATGTGTAAACCATATAATTTTAATAATTTATCCATTAATATCCATATCCTTCTAATTATCCTAATTGTTTTCATAATCATTTGGAAATTCTTATATTTTAACATATTATAAAATTTCATTTAGACCTAATTTTTCATCCATCACAATCTATCTAAATGATTAATTTTACATAAAAATAAATATATTGTAATGTCTCTGATTCAATCATTTTATTCTAACCATGTTGTTTCTAATAATTTAATCCATTCAATAATATTTTCCACTATTAAAATATTACTGCATTACATTCTCCCCACCATGAATTAATAGCATCCTCATTATTATATATTGATTATAGTAAACAAGGTTTTCAAATTAAGAAATACCATTGGTGAAAACCCCACATCATAAATGGGTTATTAAATATTCCTCTTTATAAGAGATAATGGGAAATACAATTTCCATCTTTAATAACACATAACTATGTTTTCAAAAAAGGGATCATCGATGAGAAGTGATAATATGGACATTGGAGATATGCATAAATATATATGTAATGTGATAGTGGTAATGGAATACTAGAAGGTTGGTGTTCCAAATATGGTTTAAAATAAAAAACCATAAATATTTAGATGCTAAATTGACCATTGGTTCATTAAAACTGATGTTATGAAGAAAAAATTTCATTCTATATCTTTTTCTAAGAGTTGTGGCGTTCATTTATTATATATAAATATATGGAAATATACATTCTTGATTTCACAATATTTCATCCTTTGATTATGATTCGATCAATTTCTACTTCATATATTCCTCCAATAAATAAATATCCAAAAACATATTTTTTTATGTCTTATAGACTAAAATTAACTATTAAAGGAACATAGGATAATGAAAATATTAAGAATATAGTAATGTTGTTTTGATAAATTCAAAAAGATTGGTAAAGTTTTCTAATAAATTACATTAATATATAATACCACAATATTATGTCTCAAAATTTAATATAGCCAATTTAATAAATGGTTACCCTTAAGAACATATGTAACTTATGTCTAGACAAAATAAATGTAGAAAAATATAGATGAATGTTCACAATGTAATCATTATATTACACTGTTAATATAAAGGGACTCATTATGTAACATTTCAGATATCTCAAATACAACAATCACAATAGAACCATAATGAAAAAATGCATTGTAAAAAAATCCCATGTTTTTAATATATTCCCCACTTACTAAAATGTTGTAAAAATTATCAATGATAATATAAACCATCAAATCTATAATAAATTTCAATGTCAAAAATATTTTCCTATAAACATATATTAACCATTATTTTCACATTATATATGACATGTTAATGGTTTTCTTCTGTAAATAATGTGTTTTTTAAATATGTTTCATACTGAGTCACATTTCTCGATGATCAGTATAATTCACTATATTCTCTAAGATCAATAATAAAAAATTACTATAGTAAAATCATTATACATTTGACAATTCTTATGACAATAATCTCACTAATAAAATACTTATATAACATAATTCTTGAATCCTGAATGAAGAACATTAATCATACCACATTGTCTATATTAATCAAAAATAATAAACTTGATTCATTAGCATCATTTAATATATATTCCATTAACTCCTAGAGAACTAATATTCATAGTTCCTCATATACATTCAATTTAAGAAATGTTCATTTTTATGTTTCATTACTCCTATTGATAAAACTCTCAGGTTGTTAAATTATAACCTTCTTATGTGATTATTTTTAATTATAATAACCTCAGAACGATATTAAAAGTCTTCAATATGTATAATATCCTAGATAACATTTTCAAATATTATATCACATATTTTCAGAGTCTGATAGTGAGTTAGTGGGATATTATGATAGCTTCAAATCCTTAGATAAGATAGAATGATAATATTTTTCACAACCCGTTCTCAGGGACCGTTTCGTGACTTCCCCAAGCCCGCCATCCATAGGCCCTGGGCTTGCGACTATCACTAAAGGTGAATACCTTATAAAAATGGATGGCATTTCCTTTAAACCTGTAACTCATGTAGTCTGAACACAAGTAGTAGAAGAAACGAGTACTAAAATAGAAAAGAAAAGTGTACTAAAAGTATGTGGTCCAGAATACAAACCCAACTGAACAACAAGTACAAGAACAAGAAAAATTTAGGTAGCTCTTGGATTGTCCACCGGGGAATCCAACCTGAAGGGTAGTAACAGAACTCGAACAACTCATCTCTGTGGTACGTCTCTTATAGTCTAGCTCCGAGCAGCCTTCCATCTGTCACCCTCAGCCTCGATCACTGCTGTTCATCTCCTACACATAGCACAACAAGGTGTGGGAGAAGCCTGTGCAGGGGTGTGTGTTATAATACTCAGTAGGGGACCCCAAGACCCCTGAAGTTCTCCCAGAATCCACAAAGGATAAACCATAGAAGAAACATACAATCAAGAAGTATCAACCAACCCTACATAGGTATATTACCATAAATATACCTAAGTTATCAATCACAGTCTGTCTCCAACTCTTGATACCAAGCCCAAACCATTCCATAAAGGATTTAAAGTCAATCATCTCGATAATATCGACTGAAATTCAAGACTCTACTCACAATGTTATACAACTTTTAATGAGTATTAGAGGTAATCAGATGTAGTCACTGATTCATCTAAGCTATTGGACCCACACAGGATTCAGGACCAATTAGGCTGTCGGACCCACACAGGTTCCTAGATCAGCTATTCTGTCGGACCCACACAGGATCTAGGAACAGAAGTTAGAACTGTCGGACCCACGGAGAATTCCTATATAGTAGTCATCGCTGTCGAACCCACAAAGGATTCCAGTACAGAAGTCATCACTGTTGAACCTACAGATGATTCTGGTACAGAAGTCATCATTGTCGATCCCATAGAGGATTCCGGTACAGAAGTCATCACAGTCGTAGCCAGCCTTAGGGTTCTCACACACATCACGCTCTATTCCGAGAGGGCCCGCTCCTCACGTCATGTTTCGATACATCAACTACCACTAAGTCTTGAGTTTATGTATCCCATAGTTTCTTTTCATCATAAGAAACCCAACACGACAGACGGTGCGTCAATCGAACGCCCAGTCTGGGAGTTATTGGCATTTCTATTCCAGGGGCCTGGTTGGTTTTTAGACTCCAAACAAACCGACTATTCCTCAACTACGTCAAAAACTCAATAGTTGTTTTCAAAAAGAATCATATCACTCTAAGAATCACATCACCATAGAAAGTTCATCGATTAGACACCTGTATCCCAAGATGATGGCTAAAAGGTGTAAATGGCCATAGTAGGTCTGGGTCTGGTCCGAACTGTGGTCTCACCCGGTCCACGGGTGTGGCCCGACCCGATTGTTCTGCCCAGCCCGAATGTGTGGCCTATCCGAAGCGCATCCCGGCCCATGGCGGCTCGGCCGAAGGGAGGCCCGGCCGTGGCGGCCTGGCATGGGGCAGCCCGGCCGGCCAAGTGAGGGAGGGGAGTGCCCCCCCCCCCACCAGGATTGTCGAACCAAACTGCCGCATTGTACCAGTTCAAGAGGCGCGGGACCCGGGTGGTCCCGCTTGAATGGCTCAACTGCGGCCTGCCCATCCGGCCACTACTATTCGTCCACCACGGTGCGATGACACCGTGCTTCTTCATCTTCCATGGCCCTCCCAGCCGCTTTCCACTCCGGTGTGGCAAGTTTGCGCCACACCCCTATGATGTGGTCCTCCCTGGCCGCGTTTCCGCACTCCTGGGGTGGCACGACACGACGGTGCCGCACCTCTTTCATCCGCCGCAGCCCTCCTGGCCGCGGTTCTTCTCTGGCGCCATGCGACGACAGTGATCCCTTTCGACTCCACCTCTGATGTTAACCAAAAAAGAACCAATGGAGGGATGACATGCTGTGTTGGTTCAGCCCGCACCCTCCGCATTAGGTGATAACAATTTTCCAACATCGAAAAATAATAAACTAAGGGGAACGAGGATTTAATTTAATCAAAACAAACCCATACTTGTAATCGGTGATCGCTTGAAGGAATCATGGGAAGGCAGCATCATTCCGTTGATGTCGGGAGGATATGGCGTCGTTGTTGGTGACGTTCATTGCGGGCGACGTCTTCCCTTTCTCGCCACATTTGGAGTGGGAGAAGACAACATTGTCATTCTTCATTGGAAGATTTATTTCTCTAAGGGATTCCAATCTAATCCTCCAATCCTCCCCCCATGATAGGTGTGGTGCCAAAATTATAACCTAAGTTTTAAGGTTGGCACATTAAAGTGGGAAAGCCAAGAGTTTAACTAGTTATTTAATTAATTTGTGTTGGATTTATTAGTTAGGGTAAATTCCAAGGGTCGGATGGTTACATAATTGTGTTACTGGTCATTTAATCCTTAGCCATGAATTCCTGACCCCCCACATGTGGTTCCCACCTCTAAAATTCGATATGAATGGATAAACATAAAATAAGTGATAAAATATTTTATTTTTATTCATCCACAAAAAGTAAAAACTAACATCCATTCTAGTTAGAAAACAACTGTAGTGAAGGTCTCCTTAAGCGAATACCGGCGCTGCGAGTTCAACGGTGCTATCAGATTTCAATTTTGAGCACCAGTTCAAAAGTTATGAAACACCGCTCACCTGTTTATTGAATGTTCCCAAAAAAAATTTCGGAAAATTATTAACAGCCACCCTCGACCCACTGCGGTCAAGGTTAGGCTCTGACTAGGTGAAACACACCCCAAATGATCCAATGGTACCATCAGATTTAAAATCCGAGTTACCCGTTTAAAAGTTATGAATTTTACAATAAAATAATTTTCACTTAATTATTTTATTCACGCCCAAAAACTATCTTTCTCTGGTTTACCTCTCCGACCCAAGATAGTATCTACTTAATGAAATCATACAATCGTAAGTTCAGTGGTGGTCTCAGATTTTTAATTCGAGTTACTTTTTTTGAGTTATAACCATTTGAAAAATAAAATACCATTATTCAATTATTTTATTTACGGTTTTTCCATTTTTGGGTTTTCTCATAGGTGGCGTGTGCTGTCTAAACCTAAGTCATGCCTAGGTTAAAACCACCATCCTGAGTTCTACGGTGGCCAAATATTTCTAATTTGAGTAACTGTTTAAGATTTATCCCTCTTTTTCAGGAAAACTGCATAGGCAGATTAATTTAAGTTTGAAAAAACTTCGACTAATCATTCCAGAAACTCCGGGATTCGGAATCACGGCCATCAGAAACTGTGGATTCATAAAAGTGGTGAAGATGTATCGGGACCTCCGAGGACAACACTAGTGTCTGGGAATGAAGAAAGTAGTGGTAGAGTTTCTCTCATGATTCCTCACTTGTCAGCAAGTGAAATAGGAACAACATGTACAAGTATGCTTGGTTCAGCCTTTGGAGGTCCCATAGTGGATGTTGGATCACATATCCATGGACATTGCGACGGGTCTTCCACGTACATCCCAGAAATGGAGACCTCTATAGTTCAAGGAAGGCGGCCATGTCTATCTATGGGTCTCACCTCGATGAGGTCTATGGATTTTTTGCTAAAGCATAAAGTTATCTCTAAGGTTCATCGGACATTTCCAGGTCCTCAGAAGAGTTAGCGATGTGGAATAACACTTAGCTCTTCCCCCTTAGTTTCCCTGGGTGCATGACATCTTCCACGTATCCAAGGTTGTGTAATACAATTACAAAAGGATAATTATTGTATTAAGTTATTAAATTATAATTATAATGGATAATGTAAAATAAATTTTATAAAGATAATTATATAGGATAATTTGGGATTAAATTATAAAATGTAATTCATAATGGCTAAATTTTAATAAAAATATCAAAAGATATTTATAAGGATTAATTTATAATAAATTATAGAAGATAATTGTTAAATAATAATTTTTATTAAATTATAAAAATATAATTTTAAAGTATAATTTATAATAAGTTATAAAACTATAATTATATGGTATAATTCATTATAAAATTACTAGATATAAATATATAATGATAATTTCTGAGAAATGATCAATATATAATCATTTTCATGAGTAGAAAATACAAAGTGCATTCATTGACATAAACAATAATTTGGAAATTATCTTTGAGAGATACTTTATCATCACATATGATATTTTATTTCTATTTGAAATTAAATAGATGATTTTGGTTTTATGGAACCCTGGAGAATCTCTAGTGTGAGTGTTATCATAATATGGTTTTGAATAGGTGTTCAGGGAAGATTAATTTCTAAGTTTCTTACATCGATGTCTTTTGACGTATTAATTAAATTTCATTCTTAATATGCCATTATATATGATTCCAAGGTTTTATTATCAAATTTGAATATATTATATACATGATTGACTGGTGATTATTTGTTGTTGTCTGTGTAGCCTGTGAAACCGTATGACCTTAGCCCATGAAAATTACTGAAATAGGAAGATTCTATATTGATATTTTATTCATATGTTTTATTATTGAGGAGAATATATTTTTTTTCATTATGTGGTACCTGATATAATTTCAATGTTTCATTAATATATATTTGTTATATGTAGTGGTGTTATTTCATATCCAAGGTATGTATGAGACAAGTGGACCCATCATGGCTCAATAACCTTATTTAGGGAGAGCATTCCGAAGCTTCTTGTGACTTGATTAAAGGAATGATATGGATATAAGTGAATAATGTCTTAGAGTGGAAAAAGAAAGGGGAATTATGATCAGGAGTGATCAGATCCTAATGGGATGACCATGGTGTAGTATGGTCATGAGTGATGAGACCGACGTGGAAATAGTGGGGCACAATGGTCAATATGATCTTACACAAAGATAGAACTATGGAATGAATTCCTATATTATCATAAATAAGAGGACTAAGGCCAGTATAGATGTTGAGCATCTTATGGATTAGTCTATCATTGAGGCATTTCTTGAATTATTGTAATTTTTACTAACAAGGACTAAAAGCAGGTGCGACAGGGGGTTTGTAGAATCTTGTTTACCAAATATTCATAATGTATTGAATTTTTGGATTGTACATATTAATAATATATCATTATTATGGAATAAATTCTAATATATGATAACATCAGGTTAAGGACGAATTGGTTTTGTCTTGCTAGGTCCTGTACTCACACCCAACTCTGGCATGTCGATGTGCATGTAGATTACATGTGGGATCTGGCGAAGGGCAAGGGCCACATGATGGATGCCAGAGTAGAGAAGCATGGAGAAACTAGTTTAATGATATGTCATTTAATGAATCCACTTTTTATCTATTTACTTATAGGATGTATTTTCTTTTTACATGTTTACCATTTACGAGATCTTCTTTATTTGTATTACATGTATGTCATCATTAATTTTCGGTATGTTTACTCAGATTGTTTTTTATATTGTTCATTATTCATTATTGATCATATGACATGATATAGAGGTATATTCACCAAACTTAGGGACTCATACCCTCAAAAATATTCAAAAACCTCTTTTATATAAGGAGATGAGCACAAGGCCATGAGAAATGTAGGCTCGTATCAAATAATTCATGTCGGGATGGGAAAAATGTAAATTTTTTAATAAAAATAATTCCAAATTCATTGTATGAAAAAAATTATAATGGTTTTAAAAAAAAATACTATTGATAAAAACACATATCACTTAAAACATTTCATTACAATTATGAAAATATTTATTTTCCTTATAACCATCAAATATCATTGGAGCCTAAAACTAATTTCATAGAAAAAATATTTTATTTTATAAATTATAAATAATTAATGCATTAAAAAAATTAAACATCCCAAATATGTCATTTATTTCAAATAATCATGGTCATTTCAGTTATGAATACAAAACCACTCATTATGATCAATTACATTTAATACATAATTATTATCTCCTTTATATTTTACAAAATATCATTACGATATAACCCACATTAAAATAATTCAAATTATATAAAATTTCCTCTACCAAATATTTCATAATTTTTTTCATAATATAACAAATTTCATAAAAATATTTCCTTCAATTAAATAATATTTATTCAACTAAAAAAGTGGTAAAATTTCTCAAATTCAAAATATTTTTTATAAATAATTTCCCCTATTCATGAAGTAGAAAAATTCTCATTATAGAAAACCATATTTTTAATAAATATGTAATAAATTTACAATAGACTATAAAAATTTCACTCAATAACATCAATTCATAATAGAGAAACCGAAATTGACCATACATTAATAATGATCACCATTTTTTCAAAATTAGCGTCATATGGAGCTAACAAATCTATAGAATAAATATATACTATGAATTATTTGACTTAAGATATTGGATAACAATGGTACAATAATTCATAAACCTCAAAAGTGTCTTAAAATTACCAAATTTATAGGATTTTTATGTTTTTAAAAATTAAGTGATCAAATCTAACAAGAGATGTCCTTCAATTATTTTAATCTAATATCCCATAGAGACCATGAAAATCATTAATACAGACAATAGGGATCACAATACCCACTTATCATATCGAATAACATATAAAAAAAATCAAATTTAAGTAAAAATGTTGATTCAAATTCCGAATAGCATTGGTAAATTGGGGCTCCATCTTAGAAGGTGCTTGTGAGACACTCCATGTACCTACAAATAAAGATTCTAAATAAATATATCTATAAATCATTAATCCCCAAATTAATGGAAAATGTTTCAAAATAATATGTCCCATTTATGAACTTTTTCACTAATTATATTTGTAATGAAGTATCCTTGGCTGACCTGACATATCATATAAACAAGTTTACTACCAGGCCAAATGTGTATTCTCAATCCCTAAGGTTCATAATATAGTGTATGATTATAAAAAATCAACACATGCAAACTATTTCTCCATTATATAATAATTTTATATAAAATTATTATTCTCTACCATGATTTATATATAATTTATCTATTTATTCTTATAATAGGAAAAAATGATCCAAAATATATGATCCAAATAAAATGCATAAAATGTATGAGAAATAATAAATTGTACTAAATAAAATCATTTCATAATCTATGAATAAAGAGACAATTATTACTATACAAGGAAACCAAATAATGATGTTTATGGTAAAATAATTTTTTATACAAACCAAATTTAAACAAATAAATCAGCTAGTTATATATCCTCTATAAAATTCCGATTCAATTAAAATGTCACACAAAAACATGATATGACCCCAAACAGGTCATCTGAGCTAACCAGCAACACTACTCGGGAGGTAGTCTTGATCATCTCCGGATAAAAACTATTAATTGGAATCCATGATAAACCATGTGGGAATTATTTAGAATAATATTAAATATTATAAATAAAACAGAGAATGTGGCATAAATCCACAAAATACAAATAAATACATAAAAAATCAACATATTATAGCAGCACAACCAAACAATAATTTAAAAAAAATACCAAACTGGACCACTACATTATCACTATGTGACCTCCTAGTCACCACCATGAATAAGACCATCCATAAATATATGAATACGAAAAAAATGAGCCAGTAAAATTGCTCAGAAATACCAATACAGAGTAGAAAAATTATAATATTAGACTAAAATAGACAAGTTGGTAAACACAATAGAATCCTTGAATTTACATTCCCGAAATAATCAAAAATAGTAGTTTGAAATACATTTAATATATTTTTTCATTATTAAAAAAATAGAGTCACATAGTTCCACTATAAAGACCCAGTTTTGAAACCAAAGGTCTTGTAGGAAATGAAACATAAATAATTCACAAGAGAATGAAAAATAATAACTAATATTAAGAAATAAGGTACTTGCAAAAATTCTTTGAATGATGGTGGAAATATAATCAGAAGATGAAAATTAAAAAAAATAAGAAATAAATGTTCAATATAAATAAAATATGATCATTCACATATAAAGTTTTTTTTATATCTTAAACATCCATAGAACCAATACTTGGATGTAGTCAGTTCAGAACCACCTACAACCATATGGATAAATTCTAAATTAAATAACCAACATATATGCTTTAAACTAGCCTCACTAGTGGACTTTACAACCTGACATTTCCTCTCGAAAAGGGGGTTCTAGTCAATGAAATTAGGGATAGAAAGGTACTACCACTTGACCATCTATATGATTTCAATGATTTCCATGATATTCGTATACATGAGAATGTTTATGTCATCACATTTTTGTCACTAAACAAAACTAATATATTACATTTTTCATTCATTTTCATATCCCTGACACCAACAATGAGAAGGCCCTCTCAAAAGAATAATAATTATAATTGTTCTTATCTCAAATTGAATATTTCAAAGTGCTAACTGGGCCTACAAGTCATATGAATTTAAAAATGATTCCCCCATCATATCAACATATTAACCGGGTGATAAAAATTTGAATTCCAATAACCATTTCCAATTAAAAAATATTTATTCACAAATTTATTCATTAAACAAATTTATAGCCTATTTTAAGGTATGATTCCAAAGAAACCTGTTTAAGTCACGAGATTTTGTAATATGATTCATAGTAACAATCTGGTCAACGGTTTGAAATCCCATTTGAAAATCACATTTTTGATATTAGGGATCATGGATGTTTTTAGGAATATAATTTTAATGATATATGGGATAGGATATGTAATATTTAGAGACATTTGTTTTGAAAATCAGGGTTCATGTTGGAGACTTTTATTGAATTCCACTTATGTGCATATATTCCTATCATTTTTTACCCAATTCGTATATAATTCTCACCACATCCAATGGAATATGTACATATAATAAAGGAATCCATATTATATCTACCATTTCAAGACTAAAATGATTCATGAAACCTCGCCACAATATACAAGGTTCCATACATAGGTCCCAAAAAACAAAATTCACCCAATCCCACATACAAGACCCAATTAAAAAACATTCCATGTCCCCCAATATATAGTAATAGACAAAAAAACACTAAAGATCCCAATTTCACTTTTAAATTCTAGTTATAATTTTATCAATAACATTATATTCATATACATATATGAATTATTATATAAATCCCTTGAAAAAAAATTTTAATCAAACAATCAACAATAAAAAACAAAACAATTATTTCAATCAAACCATAATCACGAAAAAATATTTCGATGTTATTTATAATGACTCGTAAATCAAATGGAATTTTCTCTGTAGGAAATGGAAGGAAACACCTTGATCATCATTGTGGGAATGAAACCAAACATCCAAAGAATGAATAACTAAGAAAAATAGAAAAATGAACTCCCTAAAATTAAATAAATCAACCCACATTTGAAAATCCTCACACAATGGTTCAGCTAAAGAGAACCCATCCAATGTGGACAATTAAAAAAATAGAGTAAGATATAATGTGCTGAAAAAGGCCAAATACCATGAATATCCTACCTTGGAATTTTAAAGGAGTGTAAAAAAGGAAGTATTTCCATGGAGGGTGGCTTTGGGTATCCCCAAGTGTGCATAGGTCAAATATGGGAGGAGAATTTGGTTATGTCATGGGGTTTTGATGCTTGGTTTTCCAAACTCTTCCCTAACCGTGAAAACCAAAGTAAAATTAATGGGTAAATTAATGGGATGGCTACAAAATTTAGGAAACTGTCCATGATCTATTAAAATTAGCTTTGTCTCATTAAATACCCTCCTTAAACAATTTTCGAATGGATCCACCTAATAATTCGCATGTTGTACATCTTGCCTCAGACACCATAGTATGCCTCACTATTTCTCCTTTTAATCACATTTTTTTTCCAAACCATTCTTAGAGAACTTAAGTAAAACCATTCTAGGAAAGAATAAACTGAAAACACTCTCTACCATAAATATCCGAATGATATCTCCAAAAAAAAGTATGACTTACTATGCATTGGGATAAAATTAACTGAAAAATTCAATACTAAGAAATTCACACATGGAAGTGATCTCAATCTTGAACGAATACATCCAAATACTTGTAAATAATATTAATAAATAAAATTAAATAATAATAGGGTTAAATTGTGACAATAAAATATTGAATTATCCCCCAAATGTATGACCTTATCATGAACTGAATGTCGTGACAAAATATAATGATGGTAATGAACGAGTCACATGAAATAAAAGAAGATTAATAAACAATAAATGTTATATATATTATTTCATACAAATAATAACAATAATATATCTTCAAATAATATCATCCATTTTCATTTAATAATAATATCAATAATTCTAGTATAAAATATCACAAATTAAATTATATTTTCAATAAAAAATGTTATTTAGGAAAATACAATAGAAAAAATAAATCCCATAAAAGATAAATATTATTCCATAATAAAATATAAATGTGAATTACTTTTTATTAAACACTTTAATATGTTCATGGGGGATCCATTATTTTTTTCATGAAAAAACCCAAATCATGTTTCATCCTTTCAAAATTATCTTCCAACTAATTTCTCAAAAAATTTATCCTCATTTCATTTCAAATACAACTTTCTAGAAAATTCAACTAGATCATTTCAAGGAACAAAATTAAAACTTAACTAAAATATAAACATAAAAAATCTGAAAAAACCAATATGTCATAACCAACTGAACATAAATAAAAATTCCCATAGAATAAATCATGGAAATGTTATTAATTTAATGTGCATAAGTAAATCCTGTAAGTAATTTTCAATCAGAACTAAACATAAAGAGAAAATACTGACATATTATATAATAGGATCTGGTAAAGGGGAATGGAGCCATAATATGACCTATAATAACATGTTTATCTGAGATATTTTTCCAAAAAAAATTTATTAATGATACACATATAATGAATGCATAACCATTTTATAAAATGAAATCTATCTAAAGAGAGGTCAATATATATTAGTCACAAACCCAATCCATAACAAAATGTAAAAAACGGGTTACAATAATATAACCATAAATTATTTTTTCTAGTAATCCATCTAAATAAAAATATTGAGGTGAGAAAACAAGACAGATTATGAGATCATCACTTAAAATTGTATAAGCAACATAAACTAAACTATTTCAATCCATCATCACCATGTCAAGAAGAAACCACAATTATTTATTAGATAAATAATAAAATACTATCATCCACATTAAGAATCAAAATATAAAATCAACTAAAAAAACCAAATTTCATTAGAGAGGTACATACATATTTTGATAAAACATTCATAATTGGGCATAACTGTTATTTCCTTCAAAAACATAACTTGGGATACCAATCCATTTTAATGCCCTTTAAATCAAATTTTGAATATTTATATAATACCCAGATGTCTTGTATAATGTTTAAATAAATTTAAATTAATATATCATTATCATTTATAACATGTAAGGGTTCCAAACAAAATATCAATCAAATATCATGCTCAAAAAAGCATTACCTTTTCCAATCCAATCACCCGAAATGGTTCAATAGATTATAAAAATAAAAAACAATTTTCATTAAAATGGAAATTAGATTAAAAAAATGAAATTTAATATAATTTTACAGATGATAATAGAAATTAAAAAATTGTTATACTTTGTGAAAAATCACATTGAATCATGAATAATTTCAAAAAGAAACAATTCTATATTGGTTTAGAATATCAAAACATGTCATTTCAAACTATAAGTAAATAAATAATATTGAATTTAGTTGAATAAATAAAATGTACTACATTCAAAAAAGGAAATCCTAGTTAAATTATGTTACATTCAATCATGGAGGTTCAAAAATTAATGACATTCACATTACAAGAAAAAAAATCAAACGTTCAAAATGAAACCACCCCAACCCAATTCTAATATTTGACTACCCCTAGGGTTCCCATAGAGAAAACAAATAAAAATGGAATGGATAATAGATAAGAGAGCATATGTAAACATATGAAATGGTTTTGATAACCTGAATAAATCACATTAAATCACAGTTGAAGATGGTCAAAAATATTTTATTGGAGCGAGTGCACCCCTAATGAATTATTAAAGTTATAAAAATAGGATAGGGAGTAGAGGAGGGTATTAACCCTAAAAATATATGGACTTAATAATGGAAAATACTACATTAAATAAAACATGGTATCTTAAAAATTTAGTTCATAGGGTTTGGTCAACCATGAGTCGATCCCATAACTCACACTAAATATGAAAACCCACTCACATAGTTCATATGTTTGATTTACCTTATCATATATAAACCATTAAATACCACAATATTGTGAACATTAGTATAGACCATGATCACTCTATCTATTTTCCTTAATCATAGTAAGGTCATCAAAAAACTCCCTTAACTAAACTTTTGTGGTGATTATTTCTAGAGGATTTTGTATATATTAGAAATATCTAGTACAACTACTTTATAATTAACCATATAGGATAAAAATAAAGATGAATATGTCATTCACTCATACATATTTATAGTCTCACCCAATATATTGAAACTAACAATGAAATTGACCTCATTTTTCTCCATTAAATTGATCAATATTACAGAATGGACAATATATTATTTAATAATAAGAAAATGACACGTCTCATCATAAATTAGGGAATAAAGTTCCATAATTATAAATTATTATATCATTTTATATGATATAAATTCACTAAATATATATTATTCCCTATCAATATGATAAAATATATTGAAGAAAAACATGTTAATAATAACAATGTATGAAGGTAGAGAACCTCCCAAATTTTTTAACTAGATTTCCCAATATAATGTTTATTCAATAATATTTTCACTTGGATATTTAACTAATAGATAAATTTATATGTAATTAGGGGATGATTCAATATTCATAAAAATTAAAATGATTAATGGGTGTAAATATTCAATGTCAAAAAATGTATTATATATCTCAAAATATAAAATGAATTTTCAATAAATCATATCAGTTGGAGCATTAACATCAATCCTAATAATTTCGTATTTTGGACCCTAGTCTATTTTTATAGTCAAATGATGATTCCTATTATTATTATTATGGATTTTATTAGAATTATTCCACATATCTATGTAATTGAATAATTAATATTAGTGCCTTATATCAAAACATAGTTTTAATTATCATGATATCCATTTAGATTATGTTTTAAAAAACACTAAATCGTGTAATTTCACTCATAGGTTTTTTAATTCCATATTAAATTTATATTTTTAATTATAATATTGGATTATTTTTCATTTGAAATTAATTTAACCAGTAATCATTCATTTAAATTATATAAATTAAAATATATAATATTTGAAAAACTCAATATCAGTCTTGAAATCAATATTTATTATTTACTTATATGATCAATAATTTAAAGATAATAACTCCTTTTGAAGACATGGGTTTTTTGGAATTGGATACTGTCCATTTTTTAATTCATATATAGCCCCAAACATGTGTCTGAATACATATAAATTTTACCTCATTCATAGAAAACAATATACGATAATTTTTCTAAATTTAAAAAGAAAATTGTTATCTTTTCCACATAAATAAAATATTTCTCAAAGAACATCTAAATAGTGGAATCTGGTTTATGAATTTTTTCTCTTCTTTAATCAATTAAATTGAATAATTCAACAATGTTGGTCTGTATCTCCCTTGATGTGATATATAATAATGGAATTATTTTTTATATAACAATATCAAAAATCAAGAATATTTTTATTTGAATATTATACCAATTTATATTTAATTAATGTATTACAAGTTACAATAAAATTAGTTTTCTGGGGATCACATTAAATAATCCAACACAATTGTACCATGTTTAAGGGGAATAGGTTATTCCAAAACTAATATGTTTTAATCATAAGAAACATCACGTTCCCCAATATAGATATAATTTTAACATAACGAACAACATATTCTTTGGTTTACTTTGTATATATAATGATACCTACATATCAAACATATAATTATCAGTTTAAGTGAGTATAATGTACTTATTTACATTCATGTGATCTTATGTAATGGTTTATATAATTTTAAAAACTAAAACATAATAATTTTAAAATTTAAATTTTTTGTAAATTTAACCAACAAAATTAAGTTTAAATATTTAAACTGTTTTTTTTTTATGTCAGAATGACAATATTCAACACAATTACCCATAAAATTAAAATTGACCTTAGGAGAGTCCAAACACATCAATATCATTTATAAAATAATTTTAATGTATGCATTGAGAACATATATCACATTAATGTTTATAGTCATTTAGGAAAACAATTAGTCTATTTGAAATCACGACATAACATGTAAAATTTTAAATTTCACAAAATAAACTGTGAGCTGATAAGTAGATATAAAATAAAATTTTCCTTAATGAAACCACTAAAACTCAATAAAATCATTGAAAAACATGCAGGTATATTTAAGAGAACATATTTATCATTATTATTTACTTGTATTTATATTATAATGCAATAATATATAATATGTTAATTCACATCACAATTTAGCTAAAGAATTAAAAATTACGTGAATAATATGTTGTGAAATATCATGGGATAAACCATTACAATCTATATTTTCAATGAAGCATTAAATGAAAACACATAAAAAATAATGGTATTTTCATACTAATAGTAACTAAAATCAATAATCAAATAAATATTCAATAATATCATAAAAATGAAAAAAATATATATAGGAAAACTTTTTAAAAAAGGAAATTAACATAATGTTGATGTCGGATAATCTTTATAAAACTATGATACAATTAATAGGAAGAATCACAATAAAATAAAAAAATGTTAGTTGGGAAAGTTGATCATCTGGTTATTGTTAAAATAGTCTTTCAATAATTTTATTCAAATTTCATGAAATCCTATATGAAAATTTTTGGAAATATAACAATCATGATATTTGGATTGAATGTAAATGGTAATAGACTATATTCATGAAAAATATATAATTTTAGAAATCCCATTATTGATAGAATATTCCAATGAAATGGAATTATTTCAAAGGAAAATATAAACAAAATTTTCTACTTCTTAATTAAAGAATCCCAAACATCAGAATAATTATTAGAAGAATGTGATCTCACTTCCTATAAATTATATTCAGACTTATTATTCATTTTTAGGAACCATATTTATTATTATTATACCTTATTCAATGATTTAATAATATCTTGTTACCCATACATTATTTTTATGTTAAAATTAATATATGAGAATTAATTATTATTTTGAACATATATCCTTCTGTGTCATGGTTTTCACCCATGTAACCTAGAAATGGGCTCATCAGAATAAACAATATGACTCATGTAATAAATATAATATAAAAATATTGTATAGAATTTCATAGAAGTCCATGTATGGGGGTTATGAAAAAATAAATAAATTAACTATGAAAAAGTTATTCTTTATGTCCAAACTAGAAAAATTTTTATTTTGAGAATATATATATCAAAATAATCATAATTAATTGGTTTTACTTTTATAATTTTTATTATTCCACAAAAAATATATAATAAAATAATATTCCATCACAACGATCCATATTATGTATTGATGCTAAATTATATAAATCTCTCTTAGATGTGGTTTTCTAGATGTACACATGAGTGATGATTTCATTTTTGTAACAGATGGAAAACGGGTAGATAATGGTTCTTCCAAATACATAATAACCATTAATTACACAATTTATACAAACTAAATAATGTTAATTGGTTTATGTATGATTTAGAAGATGTTAGAAAAGGAAAAATCTTCATATAACTCAGTTAAAATAATTATGTTCTCCTATGATATCCTCTATTATATTAAACCTATTGAATTTTTAAGTGTTTTAACCAAGAGTTCCATGAAAAGGGCATGGATGTCACAATTTTATTATTATATATCTTTCCAAAGAAAGAGTTATAAAAGTTTGTAGAGATACATAGAGAGGAGATGTATTTTTACACATGATAAAGGATTAAATGTTTTACATTTTTTAACTAATAAAATAATATAATTTAATGTTCTAAAATCATATGGATCCTAAATTAAATGACAAGATAATGTGGGGTGAAATACTAAAAATCATTACAATTATTAATATATTTTGAGTTGTTTTAGGACCTATCCATTATATTATGAACATTTTAAACCATTGTAACCGTTTTTGTGGTTATAAAATCTACCAAAGAAATATAATTTTCTCATAAAATATGAAATGATACTTATTACTTAATTTAAAAATTCATAAAATAAATTTATATGATTAATTTTAGATATTTTTTAAATAATACATTCAATATAATTACTTAAAAGACAATAAAAATATTTTTTCTAGATAAATACCATTTTAAGAATTCAAATAACATTACAATTATAGAATTTATTTTATATATAACCATAAAATTATTGTTCTATGATTAAGAATGAGTTATGTTAATTTGAAAAATACCCCAGAAATAAATAAGAAATTATAATTACTTAATCAATATATAGGAAGACAATTAGATCATTTATTACAATAAAAAATACCACAGGTTAAAAAATATTAAAAATAAGTTTCTAATTTCAATATAATATTTTAAAATGTAATTTTTCTATATATATTTATATATTATGTTTATGAAAATTATTTTACAATATTTAATGAAATTCATTTATCAGGATGATATAATAAATGTTTGACTTTCTAAAAAAATAAATTTAATCCTTTAAAATAAATAATTTCTATAAAATCATTAAAATTAATCATATGAAAATGATAAAATGAGGATATAAAAAATTTATTTAATTTCATATAATTTAAATTCAGCGATATAGAGATTTAATATTAAAATAAATAAAAACTATATGTGGAAACAATACTATTAGAATAAAAAAAATTTTGACTAAATTATTATTTAAAATAATATATTTAATATGAATTTATCTTATCTATTAATTAAAATTAATAATACATATTTATAAATTATTATTAAAATTACTTGAATTTTCTCATTAATCTTCTATCATGTGGTTGTTTAATTATATTTTATTTATTAATAAACCTAATGGGTATTTTTTATCTCATAGTAATTTTAGGTTATCTTGTTTCTTATTCGATAATATGATTCATCAAAAAACAATATTTCATGTGAGTTACCATATTCAACATCAAATACCCTCTATGAAATTAAATCTAAACTAGATTTTCCTCATAAGATCAATTCTCTTCAAAATGAACTACATTATGGCACAAAACATGAGATGTATTACCAACATATTTTCCCAATAATGAAAAAAATGAAAACATCATGTTTATGAGATAAACATGTATATATGGTTAAAAAGAATGCAATCAAAAAAAATATTATAAAAAATTATATTTTATAATAAACCAAAGAATTAATTATTATCCATTTCCAAAAATCTTCACTCAAATCTTTGGAGATATTTTTTGTAAAAAAATGAACTCTTATTGAAAAAATAACCTTACTTAGCTTATTTAAACAAATTACATTTCATAAATCAAAGTTTCCTTTTATTATGGTGAGTTAGTTTTTACATATTCTTCTTTATCATATATAAATTCCCATCCCAAAAAAATTTATCCCTGAATTCAACATATCATCCTAGATTACAAAAATGAGATTCATATATTTATTAAAATTATGTCATTTATATAATATAATAAAAATAGTTGTCATTAAAACAATTCACTAATAAAAGTTCTTTATATACATTCAATGATTATAGAGTAATAATAAACATTCTATCAGCAATATTATAATTTTTTAAAATTTATTTTTGTTAAGATTGAGAATGAAAAGGTATAATAAAAATTTATCAGGAACTAATCAATATCTGATGTGCTTCCAAGATATTGTGTGTAAATAAAGGATGAGTTTTTCATAAAATAGATTATGAATATCATTGTATCCTTAAAATATCATTCTATCTGTGTCTTTAGTGATGGTATAATAACACATTATAGAAATAAGAATAAAATTAGTAGATTTAATCATTCATTCAATAATAAACTTAATTATGTTATTTTCTCAACATATATTTTGAAATCCAACAACAAAATCCACTCACACATTCTATAATTTTCATTTGTTTTCTAGTACTGGCTAAATAAACCCTTTTATCTTTTCATTAATTAAAAATCTGTTGATATGTGAAATATTAATTAGTAAAAAAAGAAATATAATTCTTTATTCCTCTGCCAATATAAATTACTTGATGGTTACTATGAATCAAAATTCTACCAGGATGATCAATATCCACGTAGTTATAATATTCATATATTTGTTAATTTTTATCGTAAAATTCTCTAGGTCCACCAATAATTTTTTTATATATTATTACACTTTCTAATGTAATATTAATTTTAAGAATTAGTGTAAACAAATCTATTTGAATTATTTCATTCAAACAATAATTTTCATTTAAATCTGCCATTATAATTTCTAAGGATAATTATTGTCCTAATTCATGATCTAAAATGGAAAAGGATTTCAAATACAGAACATCCAAAATAATATTTATTATTTAAATAAATTTTCTACCATATTGTAAATATATAATGGTTACCAAAAATTATCCTTAAAAAAATTAATTTTTTTTTCATTTTAACGTTACCATTATAATAGTGTTATTTTAAGTGATAATCTATTTTCAATATAAACCATCTTCATTGACACATGATTATTTTCTCATTAATACATATGTTAATCAGTTTTGATCTGTATAAATATTTCAGTTAATAAAATATAAAAAATATCTTGTCATTTAAAAAAAATTATAATTGCTTACAAATCATGTTCATTCATTGTATAATTATTCTCATGTGGTTTACACTGTAATATTAATTATGATATTATCCAAACTATTTTTATTAAAACACTAACATAGGGGATCAGTGATCCATCACTACAAAAAAATCACATTTATTGATTGTAATTCTCAAAATTAATTATTAACTAAATAGATTTTTAAATCTAGAAATAATTCATCACATTATTTTTTCCAAAGTTAACTAACTCACTCTCAAGTGTAAATGAATATTGGTTTTCCAATTAAATTATGATTTCTCAAAATAATCAGTAATATCCTAATAATTCATGAAATGTATTAACAAAATTGGAATTAATGGGTCTTGTCTATACATTCACAACATTGTTATTATCATGGTGAACTATAATGAAATCCTCTCATTAAATGTTTTTAACAAATGAAATCAGTTTCAATATAATTATCAATTATTAATCGTTTGTAACAAAAATTAAATTATATAGTCTATCTAATAATTTAATATTGTTCACTAGGATCATAAAAATTAGTTTATATATTAATATTTTATAGAATTAAAACCTCATTTTTTCTAACAAACACATAAATAATTCTATTCATTTTTTAAATATAATTGGTGGCTTTTCTAACCCAATCATAATATCCAAAATATCATAACTATGGTAGTTAGTAAGAAAAATTATATGAAATTTTTTGTTCCTATAAATTTTTCTTATGATTTACCTCCATGAGATCAATCATTTAATAAAAGGATATCCTAAAAAATGATTAAAAACGTCATAAATATGTGCAGAATGAAACATATTCATACCTACAATGTTATTTTCATCCATATAATAACAAAAAGCCCTTATATAACCATATTTCTAATCATAGTAAAATAGGGTCACCTCAAATTCAAATGATAGGGTAGGTGATTACCTTATTAAATAACCCTTAATGATCAATTTTCATCTATAATACCTCTAATAAATCTATATAATATGGGGTATTAGATATTTTCATATCATACAACATTAAGACAGTATTAAATTAAACTAACCAGTTTGGAATATTATGATGAAATTCATTGAGAAATTAATTCACATATTCATTTACAATTATTACATATATAATATCATTGAATTTATTCTTCTCAATAATATGTGAGACATGACAATCACATCCATCATTAATATATTTCATAGCATCATGAAATCTTAAAAAGGAATAAAATAATTCTTATATTTTAATTTTAAATTATTATAAAACATTATCTTATTTTCTCTTCAATAAATAATACCAACATAAACAAACAACCAATTAAAAAATCAAATTAAATTAAATTTTACTATTTATAAGACAATATGAATTATGAGTTAAGTTTTTCAACATATTTTTTAATATATTGTGGTCAAGAACCATTTTTAATATAAATGAAATCCCTATTTTATTGTGATATAGATCTATCTATTACATAATCCAAATTCCATGTGGCCCATAACACAATACAACATTTACCGAAGGCCTAATTTATCAAACACGGATACATAATCCTAAGACCCCTAATGTTAAATATAATATTTCGATGATTCCAGTCAAACACCATGACACAACCTTAATTAAAACATCACATGATGATCCCATTTATAATTTTTTGTCACCTCTATCATGAAATATAGTGTAATAGAAGAATTACATGTCATATAAGAGAATTCCTCCTATATATATTGTATGAGGTTCAATAGATATATTTCATCACTATTAACTCTCTATCAACTTGCACACCTTGGGATGAATATATTCCCCACAGTTACAACACATGTATGTATCTCTGTATCCTCATATAAATCTAAATTATATATGGTCATATGGGTGAAACCCAATCCCCCACACATCACTGGTCTTTTGGTATGGAAGGATAAATGATAACATACTTTCTCTAATCTCTCTAATCGGGGCCACCAAACCAAAAGTAAATCATAAATTACCTAAAAAAGGATTCAAGTAATCTTCCCAGTCCATGTCAATATGAATTCATCCCACAAGTTCTTTACCAATGGTATTTTGTACCAATGGCCTTCCACTGATTATTTTCTAGAGGTCTGGTGGAAGTTATCCATTGGTATCTTCATGTACCTGTGTCCTATAATCCCAATTAAGTGGATTTAGGCTCCAATTCAATTTAATAGTTTTTTATTGTCCTTAAATATTTCTAGATACAATTCCACTATAGTCACTCAGAAATACACCCACCATGTTTTGTTCACGGGTCTCTTTGGTAAACGATCTGAAGGGTTTTCCACTAAAATTCAACCTCAACTACAATAGAGTAATTAATAAGATTTTTTATATTTATCAGTCATCATACAATAAATCACTATATTGTTTCAATAAAAAAATTCCATTTCATAGGCTGAAATATTCATATTTGAACATAATTTCATATTAATAGAATAATATATACATATAGAATCTAAAAATGAATTGGAATTTTTTTTATGAAAACTAATATATCTTCTAAACTATAAATCAATTGTCCCTCATTGGTTATATTAATAGAAAATAACTTTTCTAAATAATTATATATTAAACTATAATGATCTACACAATCCTAAATTGACATAAAAAACATTTACTCATACCAACAAAAATAATTTCATTTGAAACACATTACTTCTTATAGAACAAATGATTTCAAATTAAAGGACCTGTTAATTATTTTTTATTTACATCTATAATAAACATTACTAATAAATAATCATAGATAAAATATTCCTTATCCAATTATAAGTAAATAATTGGTTCCAAATATTAGGCATCTGGGAGGCATAATTTCAAGTTTCCTTTTTTTTCTAACATTCCTTATCTTAATAACTATTTATTATCTAGTACGTTATAGGATTCATAAGCATGAATTTTTTTTATCTCAATCTAATAAACACATAGAGTAATTAACTATAAATATTAAAATTTATGTGCGGTCCACCCTCATCATAGATATTTATTTATACATGTTTAAACCATATATTTTTTACAACCATGGTCTCGATGAAAATACATTACTAGTATTAAAAACATATAAAAATATGATTATTTATAAAAATTTGATCCATTTTTCTATTACAACAACTCTAAAAATTTATATTCTATATTATGATGAGGAATATTATGAAAAAAAAATTTCTCTTAAATGATTCTTAAAATTACCCTCTTTATTCTATAAATGTAATTATTCTCGTCAGTAGTTTTTATTGTATACCATAACTAATAGAACCATCATCTGAATTGTAAATTGAAGGATATAACATCAAAAAATATAGGTTATCCAATATATATAATAATTTTTATAATGAATTTAAATGTATATTTTCTAAAACAATGTCTATGGTGGTTCTAATAGTTGGTGTTTTCTATTTCTTAAAACAATCCACTGTTGACATGTTCATCTTGAGATAATTTTTCTACAGTATATTATTTTTTCTACTATTTATAGAATCTATTTTTTTATGTTTCATATCCATGAATTACACAAATCCAAATCCAATAATTTCATGTTCCACATTTTGAATGATATTATCCTCATTTTTTCTTCAAACATACTTCACATTGTTACCACTACATGATAGTTTTTCTTTAATTTGGTATAGATTAAATTATGGAAGATTAAATAAAATTGACTAATAAAATTTTCTGTCATGGTTATATGATCGTAATGTTAATTTATTATAATATGATACCTCATTAACATCCTATAAATTAATGTAATCCAAAACCTAATATAATACAAACTATAACATCTATTCATAATCAAACCTATATTTCTCATTTCAAAAAATGATTTTAGGATAAAAAATTCACACGACCATTTTGTCTAAATGTTTGATAAATTTTTGAAATACAACTAAAATAAAACTAAACAAATAAACATAGTGCACACATATTCATAAAAAATAGTCTCTAATATTTAAAATCTTGTATTCATTTTGATGTAATTTCTTCATTAAACATGAGTTACTATGACTACAATAATGAACTCACCATAGTTTGTATTCATCCATCAATCCAATGAAATCATTTAAACATTGTGGATGAGCACATAAACATTGGTATTGGGTATAAAATAAATAAAAAATCATAATTACAATTAAAAACATGAATACACTATAAAATTAATTTATTTAAATAAATAAACATTGAAATCATAATGATGTAAAAAATACAAATTAATTTATTAAATCTTTTGAAACACATAGAAATAATATAATGTGAATGATAATGTATATGGATAACAAAATAATTTACAATGTAAACTTTCATTTAAGTCCTTATGGAATAAAAAATAATATGTTAATACAAATAACAATTTATATACATAATAAATCATTAATAAATACATTTTAGGAATATATCATAGGCCTGCCTATAATCATCAATAATTTCATTCAACCATAATAAAAAATAATAATATTGAATCATGGATCTTTGGTCCAAAAATTAATTCAAACACTACATTTATATGACATTAAAAAATATTCTAAGAATGAGATGAAATATTATTTTATTTTGATAAATCATTTAAAATTTCTCATAATAACTAAAATATAATTATCATTGTAAAGGCATTAAAAATGAACAAGATGATTGAAATCCTAAATAATGATATGAAAGATAGAATAATATATTAGGTAATATTTGAATATCAAATATTTTTTAGAGGGAGGGTGAATAATGATATATTAATATTATTAATGTTATTAGAATTAATAATTATACAGAAGAAAGAATTTATCTAAAATAGAATATAGAAAAATTTATAGTGGTTTAGTCTGATCACACTAGTCTTCTCTCCACAACTTAACTATGACAGAATAAAACCCACTATTAAAGCGAGGGAGAGTATTACAATTGTTAAATCAAAAAATATATTTTTCAATTGGATGAATCCCAATCAAGGAATTTTTTAGGAGAAACCCTAATCCCAAAACCACATTTCCTTTTTCTATAAAAAAAATAATGAAAATCTTTTCAATAAGGAAAACCCCAACCTACACGTTCTAGTTTTTTATGTGATAACAACAATGGATATCAATTTTTTGTGTTATCAAGACCAAAAAGTAAATTTTATAGGATGTGCAACATGTCATGGGTAATATAAAAATCCACTCAACATACCCTTTTGAGATTAAATTAATTAAACAATTACAACAGACTTTGAGAGTTGAATAATTAATTTTGTAGATAAATCACATGATGCAATTTCTTTGAATGGATTTTAAAGATGAATTCCATGAATTCTAGAAAATATGGAATATTTATATTCAAGGTCAATATAGTGAATGAATATTTTTTCTTTGATGATAACTCATTACAAAATATTTTAATAGTTTTTATATGATCATTTGATGGTCTTCATAAGAAGAAAACGTTGAAATAATTCGATTATTATCATGGCCATCATGGTAACTTCTATAAGAATCCTTATGTCAATTTTAGTCATATCTATATGGATTACACACTCATGTATAACATTAAAACATTTGAAAATTATAAAAATAGAGTCAATAATAAATCAAGTAGACATAAAACGGTTTTCCAAAATTTAAATGAATTAAAAATAATTTTAATTCCTCATTTAAATAAGATTAATTTAATCAAATGAATTATATAATTTAATAAAAATCTATAAAAATTAGTAAATTGAGAAAATCAATAATGCATGACTCAATTTAAAAATCAAAATTTGAAAAATACATTTAAAATATTATAATAATTAATATATGGATTGATTTTAAAAAAAATCACACTATGTTAAACTTATTAAAACAAAATTTAATGCCATTAATATTAATTAATAATAATTTATAAATTACAAAATTGAATAAAAAATAAGAAATAATAAATTCAATTATTGAGTTTTATGATCTATGCATCATGAACGTAAATAGAACACCCTTTGATCATTATATAAAATGGATTAATAAAATGAATTGAAGATAATATATATTATACATAATTAATAATAATATACAATTTAATAATTAAATATTTTTTAAATAATCATAAGGTAAGGTTATATATGATACAATACATAAAATAGAGGAAATTCCAGGTTTTCATAATATCGTGTAGCCTTTAATTTAATTTTATAGGAAAATTCAGAAAGGTATTTTGTTCAATATGAATATTTGTATTTTTTAAGTAATTTGTCTACATAAATAACAAACATAGGTGATTAATTTATGAAAATAAATATATATAATTAATATAATATAGTTTTTAATGAATTATAATTTTTAAAATTTATAAATGGTCTTACTTTTTTAATTTTAGACAAAAAACATTCTTAACAAATTGAAGAATAGTATTTGGGTCCAGTTGAATTTTACTATTAAAATTTTGTTATATTCCCACTGAATGAATACTCACCTTAATCAGAGCATTATATCTTATGGTATAATTAAAAATAGATAAGAAAATGTTATGAAAGACTATCAAATTCAAACTAAAAAGATAAATTTATGTGAATCCTAATTTAATATATTACGAAAATTGATTTATAGTTTTATATTTTCAATGTAAATTTATATTATTTAATTATAGTTCCAACAAATAACCACAAAATGTAGAATTATCTAGCTCATTGTAAGGAAAAAATATAGAGGGTAACCAATTCATAAAAATCATCAATGTGGATTTCCAAATGGATATGTAAATTACTATTTCTTTATATGTATTATGAATTGGATACGTATATTTTTATAAAAATGATATATGTGAAAGTAAAAATTATGTCTAAATGATATTTTAATGTCCAAAATATCTTATTTACCATGGTAACACTTCATGAAATATTTACAAAAAGTTATTTAAAATCAAACCAGGAAATATAAGTTTATATAAATAACATTAATAATTTTATATACAAATATATAATCTGAAATTAATCAACACACAATTCATTTAATGAATACTATTAATGTAAATAAAATATTTTTTTGAACATTCCTTTAAAAAATTTATATATAAATACAATCATGTTTCAAAGCATTTTTTTATTTAAAACCCTAAAATAAAATCTATGACATCTCACCCATATTAAAATTATATAACTGATAGGGAATAAAAAAGGATTGTATATTTTATGACAATGAAATAAAAGAGCTATAATTATTTTATTAATATTTTATTAACCAAGAATTTTTTAAAAACATGCTGGAAGGAGAAACTATAGAATCATCCACTTCTAAAACATAAAAATAAATGGTTTGAGTTGATTATATAAAACATATTTTATAAAATATAATGAGAAATAAATTATAATGTGAATTTTTATACAAACAACAATATTATATAGAAGGATAAAATCATCTATGATGTTTTAGTGGTTTAAAAATAGTTATATAAAAAATACCATAATTAAGGAATAATAATATATATAATAGATTACTTATTTTATTGATTTTATGTAAATCATTAAATTACATCATATAAAAATATTCAAATTCCTCTAAAGACATGATATAATATAATTATCATGACTCAAACATACCAATATCAAATATAATATTTTCCAAAATTATAAATTTCTAATTCATAGTAATGATATTTTGATGCTTTATTTGTAATTTTCAAATAAAATAAATGAAAAAGTACGAATTCACCTAATTTTATTCATTTAATAAATCATTCTCGATGTATTAACAAAATTCGTATGATATATAAAAAAATTCATATATTGAAGTGTTATTATATTCAATAAATGCAACATTATTTCTATATTGGATACTATTTTATTATACATTGAAGTACATGTTGTCGAGTTATGTAACAGTCAAACACACACAGATTTTATCATAAACAATAATGTAGAATGCTTTTGTAAATCATCAAAATTTCTATTACATAATGATATTTTCATATCATATTAATGTTATCTGTCTCTTTTTCACTTCTACATTATTCATTATAGTTTGAATATTTAGTGATTATCCAACCATCATGAAAATCATATTTAATTTTCCTTTTCTATTTTCTATTCATTACCATTCTATTTTAACTTTGGACAACCATATTCTATGTTTGCAAGATTCATTCACACATAAAAATAATAAGGGATTTTCAATTTTTTATTTTTCTTTTGAAACAATCCTTCTAAATGTACATTTTTCCATCACAATTTTTGGTAGTAATCTATATCTTTATGAGTCCAAAAAAGAATTTAACGTGTTTAATTAGATCTCCATCCTTCTTGAAGATTAAATAAAATGTATAATCACTATGACATTTAATAGAAACATGTATAGAATTAAAACCAAGTCCCCTCCATTTTTAGATGTCTCCTGCTTTTTGATCTTCAATTTATTATTATATTTTAATATACACACCCTGAATGGCCCTATAATGAAGAATCACTACCCTCTTTAATGGACACATTATTTGAATACTACTTCATTGCTTGGTAATACATTATTCTTTTAATAATTACATAATTATAAATAGTTTCACCAAGTATGTCCATGATATTGACAATCATTATAAATATTTTAATAACCTCATTCACATATTCAAGGATATATATTAAAATATATTAATATTATCAATTGTGAATGTGACTCATTATTTTATCCAATTTTACAATTTTGTGACGAGTGACACCTAATGACCTCTAAATGAAATATGTAGAATTATAATAAAATAAATGACTATAAAATGCATAATAATTGTGTAATAAATGTAATTCATGATGTTTTAATTTAAATAATATATTTATGAAAATTTTAAATTTAAGTTTTAATATTTTTATTTGTGATTTTTATATGTTATATCCATACTATTTTAAAATTTAACTCATATATTGTTAAAAAATAAATAAATTTTGTATTTAAATTATCTGTAACAATATCTTTTGATAACAAGGCATCTCAAAAAATTCAATATTTAAATATCTTGAGTTCCTGTCATAGAAATATATACATCCTTGGCCTTGTTATGTAATATGATAAATTTTAGCAAAAATAATGAAATAAATATAAAACATTAATATCAATTAAGGAAATCCTATAGAAATATATGGTATTAATAAAATTAAAACCGAATATAACTAAAGATCCCTATATGGTTATACCTGACATACAAATTTTTGGAATTTAGAAAAATAATTACTGAGATAAGTTATCATTAATAAGGTTCAGCTTTGAGGTCATGTGTTAGGTTGGATATAAAGATATAAGATTTAATAAAGTGGGGTCAATGTATATTTATTAAAATTATCAATGTTACTAAAATTATTTTTAAAATGCAACGGAAAATAAAATGATGGTGAATATAGTGAATTTTATAGAAGCACGGTCTTATTGAAGTAGTCTATTCTTCTACACATAACCAATTGTATATGGGTCACACCATAGAAGAGGTAGTGACATTTAAATGGGATAGGCTTAAGACCATACATTTTAAATTAGATGAATCCCATCATATGTATTTGTGAGGGGCATTCCCAAGACTAACATCACACATTATTTTTTTGGAGGGGATAGAAACACATGTGATTTTATTAAGGATAAGTCCCAACCTAAGAGGTTTGCATTATGTTCATGTGGGACGAACCAAATAAACTCTTTTTGGTATGGTATTAAAACAACATGCGGTATTTTTATTGTGGTAAAACATGTTATATGAAAGATATATGAACATAAAACAAAACCCACCCCCATGTAATACATAAAATAATTACATAATTTCATGATAGTTGTAAAAATAATGTATTAGATGAAACATATAATTCATGACCGTTTTTATGGATATGACTAATTATTTATTATAAATAAAGAAAAATTATATAGCTTATCACAAAGGTTAATAAAGTTGAACAATATTTCTACCCCATGGAGAGTTCATCCAAAAGATGTAGGTAGTTTTTATATGATCACTTGAAGGCTCAAAGATGTTGAGAATTTGGAATTGCCTGAAGTATTATCATATGTAATAATGGAATCTATTTCAAACAACAGATATTCCTTTAAATAAAAATATATTCAAACAACACACATGACTAAATACTTATACAAATTCCAAACAATATAATCAGAGTCAACAATAAATCTCCTATGGATAAAACCATTTAATGAAATGTTCCTGAATTTAAACTATTTTGAATAAATATTTTTAATTAAATTAAGAGAGTCAAAAAATCAAATCATTCAAATAAATCTCAGTAATACTCAGATATTGAAAAAAATACTCACATTTTATTTTCAAAATTAAATATAATTCTTTCTAAAATATGTATTTCATAATCTTGAAAAGAATTTGAAAACGTAGTAAAACTATATAAAAAATATTAAAAATAGTAATTTTTTAATTTAATGTAATATAAATTGGGAATTAATTTAATCAAATTAAATTATAGAAATAATAAAAAATTTGTTTTTTATTTTCATGCTTTAAGTTTTATGCATGAAAACAGGGCCGAGTGTGATCATTATAAAAACATGTATTATTAAATGAGTAACATTTCACATAGGATATATTAAATAAAAATAAATTTATAAACTCATTATAAAAATTTACATATGTTTAATAATAATTATTTAAAAACAAATAGTTTTAATAATGTAAAATAATTAAAATTTCTATAATATACAATATATTGTAGAATTTCACTGAACTATATAAGAAAAATTCTGAATGAATTTTTTCATGTTGGCATATTTCACTATAAAAGTGAAATTTACATATTGTAAATTTAATTATATTACTTATATACTTGTCTCACATAATTAATAATCATAGCTGAATCACATAACTGAATCTCAAAATAATTTGAATTTCTAAAATTGGAAAAAAAAATTAATTTCTAAATTTAGAAATTAAACAATCATAAGAGATGGAAGAATATGATTTATGTTCTATTGAATTTAATTTTCATAATTTCATTATATTCAATGGTATTCATGAGTCACATTATTCATAATCCAAAAACCCATGTAATTATTAAAAATATTAAAGAAAAGTTTTTTTAAAAAAAATCTGAATCCAGACTATCAATAAATTGTAAATTCTAACAAAATTTCAGATATTATGGATATAAATTCATAAGTTTAATTATTCAAATGAAAAAAAATAAGAATATTATTATATTTATAAAAACAATTCTCTTAATTAAGAGTTATATATGTAAATATACTATTTTAATACAAATTGTAATTGTTTAAAGAAAACCAGTTATGCCGATTGAAAAATAGCTACCTGAATTCCAAATAAACAAAATGGATTATGTATTAGATTTGTGAATGTTGATAAAATTAATGGTATTAATATGAACATATTATGGAAATGATATTTTATATCCTAGAGCACATATTAAGTCATGGAATACATCAAAAAACTTTTAGAACTTGTTATGAATGATGAAAACATGAAATATAAATATATTTTCAGAAATAAAATATTAATATATTAAAAATGAAAAAAATTCATTATTAAAAAATTTATTAAAAATTTTAAAATAAATAACTAATTTTTTTCAATTATCAAAAAAATTATCTGGTTCATGGAGCCACTCAAAAAAAGGAAACAAGATGTGGTTATTAAAAAAACATTCAGTCTGCACTATTAAATGAAATTCAAAAGGAAAACATATAGAATCATTAAGAATATTTCATCATTAAAACACTATATAAAATTTAAAAACTAATATAAGATTCCAGAAAAAATTACTTTATTATTTATGGGATTATTATTGATTGAATATGGATATGTAAGAGGATGGGTTTATAGGATTTAATTGGAAGATATAATATAATGTTTAAAGATATCCCAATTCATATAATTTTTCATATTCATATGTGATGTGTAATATTTTCTAATAAATTTATGATTTTTATAAATTTTATTAAAAACCATTGTACATTTTATTTCATATTATTAACTCAATTAATATTTATTTTCATCCCAAACATTTAAAATTTATTTCAAAAAATTATAATCTATTGTTCATCATTATTCTTCCCTTATATAAATAATTTTTGAGGTTCTTGTCTATGTATCATGATCACGATATCATCATATTAGAAATATTAAACATTTTATAAATATAATATTTTTTAATTAATTATGTATTTAAAATCATATTTGTTTAGTTGCATTGAAAAATAAAATATGATGTACATGGTGGATGTAGTTCATGCATACTCACATGCAATAGTAAAATTTCAAAAAAAAAGGAATAAATAGATCATATAATATATCATAAATTATTTAATATAATATGTATTATATATATATAATATTATATCATTGAAACCATCCATCTTTGGAATTTATGAAAATATAAATTTGTCATTCTTAGAGGCTGTTTATTGTATGTACATAGAGGGAGCATTTTCATTTTCTAAATATAAGGATGGAAGGACGATAATGGGTTTTCCATCAAGATGATAACATTTTATAACAATATTGATACATATTTAATTTTGTTAACATATTTTTATTTGATTTTAAAGGTGTAAAATATGGAATAAATGAGAAGGGACAATGTTTCTAAAATTTCCTCTTGGAAATCCCCCATCAATTTACATCATCTTTCATATTAGGGGGTCTGTGATAACATGACCTATATAACATATTTAAAAAATGTATTATTATATATATTTTTTAGAAATGGTCATAAATTTATGTGGATAAGTTTAGAGAATGTAGTTCAAATTTTATGAATCATGTAAATTTGGAAAATATTATCATCTTTGTAATTATATAAATTTATTTTCGACCTCTAGAGGTATCTCGTATCAATGAAATGAAGAGGTGTGATAAAATAAACTAATTAAATTAAATTAGTTAGTTCATGGGTATATTTTTTTTCTTTTCTATGTGGGTCTTTCCCTCCAAGAGTACCCCTGAAGTGCTAGCAATGAGAAGAGGGTGATTAATCCTACCAATGACCCGCCACAAATAGGCCACATGTTGGTGACTATCACATAGGGTATAATAAAAATAAAAATGGGTGGATTTTACCTCGATGAAATCATATTTAAGTCACATATAATATAAAAACTTGAATCATCACTTTCACAAATATATAAATGATGTCTGAAGTTTGTACTTGTAATGCCATATAGTCGTAAAACAATAGAATGGAAATTTACTAGTATAATAATTATAAACTAGGTAGAGAAAACAAATCCCAAACAAATCCTGCACGAACAAATGCATGAAATTAACATATTTATATATATCATTATCATTTTTAAATTAAAAAATAAATAAATAAATATAAATGTTGAACATAACATTATACTCATTAGGATCCTCCTTGTAGCCTCTTTTGCAAATGATAAATAAATCGTGGTAAACCATAGTGAACATCATTGATGCCAAAACATCACCTAGTTTGGTATACTATGTTCCTAGCCTCTCATTGGCTCTATCTCGCAATCTAATGCACAAATGAAAGGATATACTATTTTAATGAATCATCTAGTGTACCATAGTATAACATCACAATTGATTTATCGATTTGCATGGATGAAAAAAGTCCTGATCCATATATATTCAAAATAATCTATCTTGATAAAACCTAGGCTATTTATTATAATATTCACCACATGTATCGCATCATCTCATCATCATATCATCACATATCACATCATATTATAATAATCAGTGATTTTCCATGATCCACCATAAACAAAATGAAGTGTATCGCACATTTTGTATTATACCACAAGCCATCACAAACCATACACTGAGTAATCTATCTCATCCCATCCCAACCGTTACACATAATACCTATAATAATACACTCAATAATATATATGGCGATAATAGTATACAAAATAACCATAATCCACTATAGTCATCTATACACATTAATGAGAGAAAAAACCACCATTTATATATGTATATATAACTACCAATATAAGATAGTGGGGCCATATTGTGTATTTATCCATCCATCCTCCCACTTGGATGTTTGGAGAAACACCCATCTATAGTCCATTGGGTGTTAGTTTCCCAAAGAAGGCTTGTCTGGGGTTGCATATGATATCAATGAAGATAAATGATATAACATATATCAAAACTAAATTATGAGAATAAACATTCCCAATGAACAATTATAGTTATTGACTATCATAAACCTAGCTACCTCGATGAGGGAATAGATTTCATATTAGTATACATGAAGGTAAAAGAGATTCATTAATTAACTATTTCATTTAAATAATTTCATTACACTAATTAACTAATTATAAATAAATTTTCTATTAACATTATTTTGGATTATATTATGTTAATCATCTAAGTACTGTCAACTAATTATGGGGATAATCTAAACTAAGTCCATGGTTTTTGAAGAAAACTCATTTTTATTACAAAAAAGCAACCCCTTTTATATAAAATTTATTAGTCATTATTATCTTCATTTATGAATATTAAGTAATCTAAGAAAACAATCATATGATTTCACAAAGAGAAAACATGAAATGAACAACATCCAAAAACATGAATCATTATAGAAATGAATGTACAGAAAAATATGAAACCCATCCATTAGCCATCAAATTTATTTATTTCAAAATATATTCCATTTGTGTCACATCAAATTTGATAACCATGTTCAACTCATTATATAATCTTGGCAGCAATACCCAACACCAAAACGCGTATTCTAATGCATCTCTCCATCACAATCATCAACTAATGCCCCATCATCTTGGTCTCCCAACCCCATATCTAATAATACCTCCTAGGAACAACCATCACCAAATTTTGACACATTGCTTAAAATTTTCACTTCCATATAAGATAACAAAATAAATAAGAAATAAAAATAATAAAATGGTAAGCATGCCCTCTATGAATGGGTACCTAGTTAGTTGATGATATATATGTTGGTGAGAAGTTTTTTTTGGGAGAAAATTTTATAGTGTTCATGTGAGGTGAGGGTGGTATAGTTTATAATCCACACTGTGAGGGGGAATACGTGAAACTAGTCATAATTTTACTTTGTAAATGTTGTGATCATTATGTTTCTCCAAAAAAAATTCAACTCAACTGTTTTTTACTCACAATGGATTTACATTGTAATCATATTGTGTACAATTTCAATTCCATTGGCCTCCAATAACAAGCTACAAATCTCATACTACATTAAATCATCTTACACTATAAACCCAAACAATGAAATTATATTCACCATACTTCATGATTTTAGCCTCCAATCACCACCAGACCCACAGTAAGCCTTTTTCGAGATTAATGTTATGTGGAAAATGAAAAGAGAAAGACTACACGAATTCAATACCATATATCATTTAAATTATAATAAATTCACATCCCAATAATCAAATACTAATCCTTGAGAAAATAATGAAAGGGTTCCTTTAAACATACTCCCCATAAGATACATATCAAGTAAATCACTATCACATGACCTCAACAACATTGATATAGGAAAAAAGTAAAAAACAACATAAAAATAACGACTGGATCCTGAACACAGTCATAGGGGAGATACCTCTCCAAATAGAGAAATATTACAGATAACAAAGAAAACATGAGAAATCCGTCTCATAACAAAAGAGGTCAATATATAAAAAATGAACAATGTTGCAAAAGAAGATATAAAAATAAAACATCTCATGTCCATGATATTGAATCTATGATTCAAATTACAATGTTCTATCCTCTACCCCATTGTTCCAGCAGAATACATGAACCAACAGAATAACACAACAACAAAACACCATCTCCTGGAAGTATTTTATCTCCCTATGTTATTACACAATTATCACATCATCATCAATATCTATATTTCCCCAATTTATGATGTGAGTGTTTTCATAAATATAAAAAATCATATGAGACACATTAAAAACAACATGTATTGGAATTTTCTAATAACTAAGTGACATTTGATACCCCATGACTCCAGTCCAATTATATACTCTTAAGGCCCAAAAAATAGGATGGAAATATTACTCCCATATAGAATCATTTTCTTCCCGTGAAGAAGTATCACATTTAGGACCATTAAATCTCCATTGATTAACCATTGAAGGGTCCTCCTACAATCGGCATCATATTTATTATGATCTGGATAATTCATAATTCTTTTTTGAATTACCTAAAACATCTCTTCTATATTTTTTAATATCCCGGATATATGAATCAATTCCTCTCTAACCGTAGTCTAGAATAATGGAGATTTTAATGTTCGATTATATGATGACTTCAATGCTGTTATACTAATGATCGAGTGAAAATAATTGATGTTTGAAAAAGGAATAAAAGAAAGGATGCTCATCCTTGATCCTTCAAAATAATGGTCACATGAATGTAATATGTCTATATGAGTGTAGATAGTCTGATCTTTCTGACCATCCATTAATGGATAAAAACTTCTAATAAGAAATAAAAATTAATCAAATATATGATGGAGACCGCTACACATGATGGATATAAAAAAAATAAGAAATTGATAAAATATGATAATCCCATGTACTATGTGGATTCCCACTAAACCGTCTATATACTGCTCATGAAAACATCCACTGATCTCAACTACTTGAATATTTTTTAGTTTTTTTTACTTCATCAAACAATACACTATCTACAATATAGCATCATAGAACCCCTCATCATAATATAAACTAGTAAAAATGTCTATTCATATTTCATACCACATCCACAAGTATACATCTAACAGAAAAAATCATTGGGGAAAATCCCAGTATTCACTTTTTGGGACACCAAACATTGAGAAACATACTTTGAAAATTCCCACATAAATTGAGGCCACTTATAGTGACTTCTCAAATAACTATATAGGTTTTCATGATTTTATGAATCACTAAGGCTGATCTATGGTACTCTAAGAGAGTCATATAAATACTCAAAAATTGTATCAGAATACTACCTTGGAATAAAACACAATTATAGTCATCATTATTAAAATCATCAGAGGTATTGAAAAAAAATAACTTTGCCCCTAATGACCTAGACCTCAGAATCCTGCAATCTGGGATCCTCCGCTTAATGCTCCAAATATTTATGCATTTTCATCTATAAAAGAAACCCTCTACATCTAACCTATCCAATATCCATATGAATTACTGTGTTTTATTCCATCACTATTCAATAATATATAAATACATTCATAGCCTTACTATGCTCTTTCTTACTCACTATATCATCTACAAAATTTCAATTTCTTGGAATTTATTACTTCTAATATTCATAATCAAAAAAAACTTCCATAAAAAATCATATAAAAAGTTCATGCCATGTAGGGAGAATACATCCCTCGTGCTATTATGACTATAAAAATAGAAAAACTATTCACTGAAGAGGTAATGTCTCTACAACATCAAAGAAAATACAACTACTACCAACATGGGATCATGGGTGGAATATTTATACCCATGGGTATATAACATCCAAGACCCATTATAAAAATCCATACTTCGATTAATATTAATAATTCCCAAATGATGATGTGAAGAATCACAAAAAAAACATCAAATGGAATTCCCTATATTGGAGTACTATGGATTGTAGTGAGGACCAAAATCTCCATATGGTACTTAAAAGGCTTCATGTAACATCTTTGAAATTATATATAATTGTTTTTAAATATATGTAATTACTATGTGACTATTATCTCTAAAGACACATGATTCTAAGGACCAAAGAGCCTGAAATGGAATTTTTATGTTTTTTAAAAGTACGTTCTGTAATCGCGCAACTTGGTTTTTCTATTTTTTGAACCATTTCTTGGATTGAAAATCTAAGGACAAAATTTAACTCAGAACATCATGGTTTTACTGGAATCTACCTAACTTCTGCCAGCATGGGACGAGTGGACATTTTATTTTTTATGTTATTCAATAAAAATATAAAAAAATTAAAAAAATATTATATTTCAATCTCATCCTTAAGTGGATGATATTGATGTTGTGGTGCTTCGATGAGGTGGAGAAAATGGGCATTAATTTAGGGGAAATAATGTTTTTTTTTAATCGATATGATGTAATATTAATGACCCATTAAATGTTGATCATTAATTATGTCTAATTTAATGAGGATCATTAATGGGCGCAACATCGCTGTGATTTTGTTTAATTTTTTAATTTCCAACATGTTGGAGTTTAGTGGAATAACAAACGCAAGTAATCCTCTAATGAACCACCTGTGTAATCCCTCTTCAATGAAGAACAATGCATGTACAAATCATCACTGCCTTTGACATACCTCAACGAATAGATATGGAAGTGGTGATTCAACATATTGAAATATAGAGGATGAAGTCTTCGACCTCGAACATCAACAAGGTACAGTTTTGTGTATTATTTCAATATTCTTCCTTGTTTATCTTTTTCTAAGAAACCATGATCACGAATCAACTAATGAAAAAGTTGATCCCAGATCAACATGGTTATTAAAAAGGGTGACTTTATTTGGGATTTTGTTATCTAAGATTCAAACATGGCACAAATGGTTGACCTTAAAATCCTTGGATATTCCACTTGTCTAAACCTCTACCATGGATGGCTCGATCCGACTTGAACAAGGCTCGAGCACCTCTGGTGATTTGTTCTTTGTGGCATTATTATAAAAATGATGGCAAGGATGATTTAAGTCCTTTGTAGTGAAGAATGAAAATTTTGAAGGGTATAGATGTAGAAGGCATGAAGAAGGGACCACTAGTGTGTTTCTAATTGTTTTTCTAATCACCTACCATCGACAGTAGCAGCACACAATAGTTGTGTGCTCATTAGCGGGATAGAGGACCACCAGTAGGTTGGAGTAGAATTCCCATAAGCGCACCACGGTGGCAGGAGACCAAAACCATTTGGATGAGTAAATGGGGGATGTAGTTCTAGGAAGGGGGCCTCATGGAGTGGTGGTCTTTGACTATGCCACCCGACTGGCTGGAGGTGCTGGGGTCTATTGACCACTGCTATAAGTGGGGGCCCTGGGATGTCCCGTGGGGCAGAGCTTCCAGATGTGGCTAGACGTCTCATCCCATCGATGTGGTGCACCACCAATAGCTGTAGTGGAATATCCACTACTAGAGAGAAGAACCCCTTGTGGTCCCGGACAATGCTGATAGGACAAAACCATACTGGAAGGCTAGACCCATTCCATTCATGTCGGGGCAGAAAGACCTGGATTGTCAGGTGATCTGGTGATTTGGACCCTCAGACAAACCGGGCCGGGTCCAGTGAGGCCTATTTTGCTGGGCCCACTCGAATGACCATACCAAACCATCCTCGACCCGAACTAGGTTAGGTAGATTCCATCTAATTAAACTGGGTAATGAGGCACCCTGGGTCGACTTTGTAGGGTCAGACCGGGCCTCATCACAACAAACCCCATGTTTATAAAAACACATGTTTCATGAAAAACGTGCATCCCATTGATAATCCATTTGAGGAGTTGGGCCCCTCATGATGAGGTGAATCATTTGGATTTAATTTTAGTTACTTTAATATAGGATTATTTGAAATTAATGGCTTGATGATTGATTCTCTCATGTGTGCTGTGTTCAGAAAAATGCAGTTCGCTGGGAGCTAAAGATTGACCGACGATGGGCCAGTGGGAAGTAGCTTTGTGTGACCCAGTAGACCCATGACGAGGAGCGGCTCTGTGTAACCCAAATAACTGAGGATAATTTATAGGAGGATTACCTATGTTCGACCCAGGTGGGAAGAGGATATTTGGGACCTGACATGCACACAGTGGGGAGCAGATTTGTGTGACCCAGCATACCCACAGTTCTCATCTGGGATGAGTACCACATAAGTCCATGGATAGTGGTATGTAGGTCTATGTGACCTGAAAGGACCACTGTCTTCAATAGAGGATAATTTATTCAGCATCAAAGGTGTTGGATGATGTGACTAATGATGGTACTATTAGTACCCAAGAATATACCTTGTGTGAGATATGACTTTTACATTGTGCTATGTGGTTGAGGTCTTTCTTGGTGGTATTACCTCTAATTTATTTTCATTGTAGTTATTTTCTTCTTGGATTAATGATAGATTTTTAGGTATCTTGTGTTTCTTACTATGTACTATTATACTCACCGCTTCATGGGCTATGCCCACACTAGTTTTGTCTAGTGCAGACGTTCATCTTTTAGACACATGTTCTCAAGGGTATGGGACTGAAGGATGGTACCATAGTGAACTTGGTGGCATAGGATTAGGTGGGGCCCATTAGGACCTGGTGAAAAAGAAATACTACAATGGATTCTAGTAGCTTCACTACTGTCACAATTAGATGGGGTTTTCGGCAGATGGCCATCAGAGTTTCCTTTTGAACATTGTTGTTTTCATATCTATGTTGGGTTTGTATTCTGTCCTAGTTACATTCACATTCACAGGAACTCATCATTGTTTTACTGGTATTTGGTTTTCCCATTTTAGTGTATTAGTATGTAGTTGTGTTTTTGTTTGTAAATGATTAAAGGAAATTCCTTCCTTTTTTTAGAAATATGCCTTCTAGTGCTAGTTGATATCTCCAATCCTATAGAAGGCGTGCATGGGGTAGTCATGGCACATGCTCAGGGGTTGGTTCATGAAAATGTGGTATAAAAGGGAGGTTGGTTCCCCCCTCAATGATAGGGATCCTGTGTATTATTTTGGAGAAACATTGTTAAAAGTTTTGAATCTGAATTTCATATTCAAGGAGTCCATTATTGGTGCTGTGACCGACGTATCCATAAACCAGGACATAGAATTCCGATTTTTTTCTCATTAAATGAAAAAATGGTTGAATTAGTGTATCTTTAATAAGAATAAGAGCCAGATCAACAGGAATAACCTTCTAACCATTATATATATTGATCTATCTCAGGATGCATCAATAAGGATGGAAATCTAGGATTTCATTGTGTGAGGACAACCTGCCTAGAGATGAGGAATCCATTTAGGGACAAGGGATTGAGATGGTCTCACATAGTGGTGAACCGGTGCTACCACCACCTGATGGTTAGTATATACTGCTGGAAGTCACTATTGAGGATGTTTGTGGTCTCAGAGCCTTACACGAGATCCAAGGACAGAGACCTCCCATCCTCAGGGTAGAGACAGATTTTTGGGACGATTATTATTTGCTGGTGGCTTTGATGTGGGTCTTCCACTTAGTGATTAAACTGCATGATGAGATGGAGATTTTGGTAGAGATAATTTTACAACACTCTGTAGGGAGATGGTGTAATTTTACCACTGTGATGCATAAAGAGGTGATTATTTCTTGGAAAGACATCGAGCGGCTTTTCCAAGAGGAATTTTCTCCCACGATTTTGTGCTCTATGCGCATTTAGGAGCAGCTTCTCATATAGTAGGGAATCATGATGTTATCCCCATACTCGGAAAGTTTCACCAAGCTATCTTGCTACTACACATACATTGTGAGAATCCCTTTATTTAGGGCTTGGGCCTTCGATCAGGGACTCATGTAGGAGATCAAGGCATTAATGTTGTCTCCCGACTTCTATACCCAAGCGGGGGTGCTGTAGTGATCCTTTCTTATGGAGAACATCTTGGAGGAGTAGGATCAGATAGAAATATACACCAGTAGACCCTAGGTTGAATATTCTTCACTATGTAAAAAATAGAATACACGTGGGCCCAAGAGGTCTAGGTCTTTCAAAATCCAACCCCCGAACTCATGCCCAGTAGAGTGGGGCTCCCAGTCCAGGGGGAGTCAGTTGGGAGCCATTAAGTGCTTCTCATGTGGTAGGTTGGGACACATGTCCAACAAATACCAAAATTGTCATACTATTGACCAGCATATGGTAGAGGTGCTGTCGAGGCAGCAGATATGGTTTGAGTGAGGAGGTCCACATTGAGACAAATGTACATGGGTGTTGGCCGAGGGAAAGGTGATAGGAGATGGTTTGAGTTGTTTCTACCACAACCCTCAGGTGGTCCAACCCGACTTCACGGAGCATGTGGGCATGGGGGAGCTCAGCTCCAAGCATCTTTGGATTATGATCCCGATGGTGTAGAGATTATCCATGGTATTATCTATGTCATCTTTTCCCTTGCTGATGTTCTTATAGACATAGATACTAGTTACTATTTCCTGTCAACAACTATCATTCGTAACTCGAAGATTCTAGTGGAGCCATAAGATCGACCCTTTTTGTCAGATACTACTACTAGATATGATTCAAGGATTAAAAACTGATTCTAATATTCTGATCTTACTTTAAGACGTGAGAGATTTAGTTGGGTTCTCTTAATAGTAGCATTGATGCCTTACGATGTCATCTTGGGCGTTGACCATTTATCCACAGTCCATGTTCATATCAACTATTTTAGGAATACAGTGCATTGTGTCGACATAGATGAGACCATGTTTTATTTCACATGTGAAAAGGAAACCCTTAATGTGCAGGAAAGATATTCTCAGAGGATGGTGCAACTGATCACTCACAAGTTGGCAAGCCTCACTCTTGGTACATTGGATCAGAGGTGTTTGAGATTTCTTGTACTGGTGGGAGAGTACGAGGATGTTTTTCCTGCGAATTTTACAAGACTAACTCATCGTTGGTTGGATTTTTTATCAAATTTTATATTTGGATAACATTGATATCAACAATTCGATATGAGATTTGTCCAATGGAGCTTCGAGAGATGAGAGTACAATGAGAGGACTTGCAGAAGAATGGGATCGTAAGGCCTGGTGTAAAAACCCAAAGTTTTATCAATGGAATACCCATCTTATAATTAGGTATTATAGTTTAGTCCCGTTAGGAATCATAATAACCTATTATGCTTCTAAATACTATGTGATCATTAAACATAATTTTTCAGCTTTTATATTTTGAATCATAAAAATCTGACAGACACAATTATGACCAATAAGATGTTTGGAGTCTGATAGAATAAACAAATTGTTTTGTGAATAACAACATACCCTAATGAATATTAATTGTACGCTTAAGAATATTAAATTGTCCAAAATAATAGTAACATTACAAATGAATATTTAAACGAAATTTAGGCATCCTATAAGTAAAAATTTGACAATTGTAAAAGTATTGGTAAATTTGTAAATCATAATTAATTAATTTTTGTTATTTCATTAATTTAAATGATAATTTACTTTCATAAAATGTATTAAAATATTAAAAAATATATTTATTTTATATTTAAGATAATTTTATAAGACCTTACATAATTTATCAAAGCAATATAAAATCTATTTTAATTTAAAAAAATGTATTTTTCACATAAAATATAATTTTAATTGAAAATTAAATTATTCATATGTAGAAAAATATTTTCAAAAAATTGATTTAATTTTTTTATTAAATATTTTTAAAATTGTTTGGATGAATATTTGGGATTTTTCTTAAATACATGAATTTTTATGAATATTGAAATACCTTAATTTACATAATAAGCTAAATATTCTAATTATAAAGTCATGCATGATGTTCTGCTGAAGGAATCCTAAATGGTTTGGTTTCACTTTATAAAAATACTATTATATGACATGGAAGAAACATTATTCCTTGTTTTGTGGAGAAATAATAAATTAATGAATTTTATATTGAGGAAACCCCTCTCCCCTCCACTATAAATACCACCCTTCACACTCTCATTTCCTCACACCTCTCAAGATTCAAGTCATTTCTAAAATCTTCCCAAGAATCTTCCTTATCCTTTCCCCCATGTCCAAGAGCTTCTGGTCTCATCAAAAGGTCATTCCTAAATTCCTTATGGAGGATATCAAGAGGAGGATTCAAGAGGTAATTCCTCTCTCTCTCTTTCCCTTAAATTCCGTTCAATTTCAAGTTCATTTATTAATCTCTCCCCACCAATATTCATATACATGGTATGGTAACTCTAGTTTCATAAATTTAGTTTAATATTATTATATTATTGGTATGTTATATCTTCCATCCAAATAAACTATTATTTTTATTTCATAAAGGAGAATTTTTTTCATGAGGTGTTAATTTGTCACCTTCAAGAAAAACATATTTTAAATTTCTTATAAAGCTTTCAGATCTGGTCATGAAACCATTTTTATTGTTGATCTAGATTATATTATATGTATTATATCATATTTCATATTCTAGAACTAACATATTTTAATATTATTGAATGATTAAAGAAAACAAGTTTGTTGTGGTCGAAAAAACCGTCCAAATTAACCGAAACAATCACTATTTAATTATTATCTAATCATTAAACCAAATGGTATATAATATAATTGATTAAAAGATCATTTAAAATTCTATAAAATCATTAATAAATTTAAATATTAGTTCTATCTATTTACCAATGTTCTACACGAACATCCTTTTGTGAATACATGTGAACAGCTCATGAAAACCATAAAAACATACATTCTTGACCAATGTTTTTAAAATATTTAACTCATCCAAAGGCCCATAAAATAACATAATGAATCCATAAAAACCCATATTAATGTAAAAAATGTTTTTAACTTTTAAATTAATTAATATAATATGGTTATACATGACATTAAATTGAAGAAAGCATTATGATACATGGTAAGGGGAAAATCTTGAAGCCAACATTCTTTCTTCAGGTTCTCCCTCTTTCACTCCATTTTGTTTGTAGATACTCCTTGAAAATATTTTTTTCGTCATCATATTACATATTTTGGTATATATATGTTTCCACTAGATTTTATGTGAAATACAATGTTTTCCAAAGGAACTCTTCTTTCAAGTATACACCTTTTACTTTTCACTCATTGGTGATGGTTCTTGTATCAGGAATGTTTTTCCCACATTATTTTGGGAGCTAAATGTTTATTAATGTGTTATTATGAGATGAATACCATTTCATTCCATGGTTTAGTTATTTACTATTTTTTGATATATATTCTATGTGGAATGCATGATAATGATAATGTTATGATCTGACGGGCGCACCCAGAATTATATAGAAAAATATGAATGTTTGAATGTGACTGGTGTGCCCAGAATTGGACAGTGCTACAATGAATTGGGCAACGAGATGAATCTCATGAGTTTAAGTGAAATGATATGTGAACAAGATTCTATCTTTTTTCACAAGAATTCATCGTAGTTAACAACTAAGTCATGATGTTTTTTATGAATTTCCATATTTCAAGCCTCTTATTAATGCTTCCTCTCATGTTCATGATCATTTGCATATGTTATATTTTTTCTCAACCATTGTTATATAGATATTAACTATCCAATTAAGGTGATTTTATCTCACTCGTTCTTATGTATATCTTAATTTAACGACATGTACTATGGAGGGGTCCACTCCCAATAAGAAGCAAGATAAGAATGAATTATATAAATGTTTATGCTTAATGTTTTATATGGATCCCATATATTAGGAAGCTAAGTACAATTATTCACCCAAGTATCATTACATAGGAATCCCAAATGTTATGAAGTTATTATAACTCATACAAATGAATATGATATTAATGTAATGTTGACTTATGTTTTTTTGTATCCTTTTCTATTTTTCAAAATGGTGGGAACTAGGAGAAACCTAGCCAACAAATCATGTGAGGGCCAATGCAACGATTTCCCGAATGACATCCCCAATTATTTGGGAGGTGGATTTCAAATCATCAATGAGATTCTTACCCAACTATGTCAAGTTATTAAAAATTACCATAATAATATATTACTTCCTCCTTCACCAATGATGGATCAACTGGCTATCCATTGTTTTATATAGCACCAACCACAGACATTTAGTAGATCTTATGATCCACTGGTTATAGAACAGTGGGTAAACTCCATGGAGAAGTTATTTTTTGGGCTCCATAGTTATGATACATAGAAGATGAATCTAGGAATTTATCGTATAGATGGAGAGGATTATCAATGGTGGGATTTGATTAAGAACACCCATCTAAAGGAAGAAATTCAAGAGAAGGAATGAGAAGATATTAAGAACATATTTATTAAAATTTATATCCCATGAAATATTCTTATAATGATAGAGATAGAATTCATAGAGCTGAAGAAAAAGGAAGGAGAATCTTTCACATCCTATAAAGTGAATTTTTCAAGGCTTTCAAGGTACACTTCATGATTTTTTATCAAAAATGATAGAAAAATTGGTTATTTCTTTAGTGGATTAAAACCACAACTTGAAAAGGATCTTGTAGTTTTAGAAATTGGGAGTTATGAATAATTTGATCTATGTTCTCTCAAAGTGGAGATGGATTCTATATAATGGTCCCATGGCGATGGTGATAATAATGGAATGACGGAATTTCAAGCCGGAGGATATAATGAAATGTGTTGGATGAAAAATCAACAATCCACATTCCAAAAATGATGTATTTTTCACCATGGGAACAGACTCAATCTGAATAGGATTTTCTTTATGTGTGGGATAGTAGGACACCATTCTAAAGAGTGTGAAAATATATGAAAAAGATGGATAATGTGGTGGAAGAAAGGATAAAACCTCCCATGGTTCAATGCTAAAACTATAAGGAGAAAGGGAGATAGGGAAACCAGTGCACTAAACCTCGAGTCCTCTAGGGTAATCCACGTTAGTAGCCACCAAATCCAAATGAACAATGGAAGGATTATGCCATCACTAAAACATAAGTGGAGAAAGATAATGAAGTCTTACAATATAAACATCATATTCACTCAATAATGGAAAAATCCTTTTTCCATTATAGTACTATACATTCCTTTATATCATGGAAGTCAGCTAGAACTATTGAATCAAATCCCTAAAACCTTAAAGAAGAGATATCTGTAAAATCCCCCAAGTGGTGAAATCATGGAAACCCATGTGTTTGACATTTCTACAGTTAGCGAATGTTGGAAGATTCTTCCCGTAAATCATGTAATAATTATCTTTTTGGAATTTGACAATTTAATGGGATCGGATTGGCTCTCAGTATTTGGATCATATATCAACAATCAGGAAAATTGAAATATCCTTTAATATTTACAACCATCCCATTTTCCTATACATATTCATGGAAGATCATGAATATCCTTTGAAAAATAATTTAATAGTGTGGGCGTTGATTCCCTGTTAAGTAGCATACCGTTCCCAAATGTATGAGATAACAGATATTACCAGCCTTGTAGGAATGCCCCTTATGATTGAATAGAGTGATGTATTTCCCAAAAAGTTACACAGAATTCCCCCAGATTGAGAGGAAGAGTTCTTAAAAAACTCATACCTAATGCTACTCTTTTCTCAATGTGTACCTATAGGATGGCTTCTATCGAACTGGAGGAGTTAAAGAAGAAGCTTCAAGAGCATCCGGTCAAAGGGTCCATACACCCTAGTGTTACACATTGGGGGGCACCAGTGCACATTATGAAGAATAATGATAGAACAATGAAGCTATTTATTAATTAATTGAAACTCAAAAAGATCCCCATAAAGAATAAGTATCCTCATCCAAGAATTAACAACATGTTATATTTGTTAAGAGGATCTCAATACTTATCAAATGTGGATCTTTATTATGGATATCATCAGTAAAAGGTGAAGAAGAAATATATTCAAAATTTCGCCTTCCAATAAAGGTAAGGGAACTATGATTTTCTGGTGATTCCCTTCTGACTTACTAATTCCCCTTCAATCTTCATGTATTTAATTAATAGTTTCTTTAGACATTACCTTGACAAATTTTTGGTAGTTTTTATTAAGGATATTATCTCTACTTCAAGAGAAAGGTGGAACAGGAAGAACATCTGAGACTTGAGTTGGCGAGATAGAGATAGGAGAAGGTGTATGCTAAGTCTAGCAAGTTTGATTTCGGATGAAGAAAGTCAAATTCTTTGGAAATGTGACATCAAGTGAGGGAATTTATATGGTCCCTTAAAAAACAACGGTGGTTGAGGAATGGACCAGGCCCTCTAGTGTCATAGAAATTCATTTTTTATGGATTAGTTGAGTATTATAAACATGTTCTATGAAGTTTATCATGATTTTCAAGCATCCTATGTTAACAATGAAATGGGTTAAAGTATGTCTGCATGGAAGAATTTAAGGGACGCTTTAAGGAGGGAAAGAGAAGGTTGATCACTACAAATGTACTCATATTATCAGAAAGTTGTGAATGTTTTGTGATATAAAATTATGCTTCAATGAAATTCTTTGGTTGCGTACTCAAGCCAAATTATAATGTGATAGCCTACACCTCACAACAATTGATGATCTATGATTTAGAACAACCCGAAACATTATATAGAGATGGAAGCTGTGATTTTTTTCATGAAAATATAAAGGAACATCCTTTATGCTGAGAAGGGTGATGTATACTCCAACCAGAAGATCCTGAAGTATATATTAACACAAAAGGAGATCCACATGCATGAAAGGAGATGGTTAGATCTAATCAAGGATTTCCATTTCTCCATTAAAAATCATCATGGAATGGTGAACATGGTAGCTAATGATTTAATTAGAAAAGAACCTAAAACTATATCCATATTACGAAATGAGAAAGACTATATATTCAATGATATGAAAAGCATGGATTTAGAAATCATAAGGGGAGGAGATAAAACCTACATTACTCAAATTATTTCACAAATATCCATCCAGGAGAAGTTTAAAAAGGCACAAAGGGATGATGTGGAGTTAGAAAAGAGGGTGAATGTAGTAATGTAAGGGGAGATTCAATAATTCCATGATGACCATGATGGTGTGATTTGGTTTTCAATGCAGCTTTTTTTAGCTTTTTCACTAGGGATAAAGAAAGAGATATTGGACAATGCACATACCTCAACATTTTTTATCCATACAGGGAGTACCAAGATATACTGTGATCTCTGAGAACACTTATTGTGGGATAAAATAATGAAATAGATTTCGGAATATATATAAAGGTTCTTGTTATGTCAACAAGATAATGCATAGCAAAAAAAGTCCAAAGGGATGATGCAGCCATTTATTATACCCATGTTGAAGTGGGAGATTATAACGATGGACTTTTTCACTAGTCTCCCAAAGACGCCAAAGGGAAATAATGTTATATGGCTTGTGGATGACCAACTCACTAAGAAACCCATTTTACGCAATTTTGAAAGGGATCTCACTTCATTAAATGGCAATGATTTATGATAAGGAAGAGGTGAGACTTCATGGAGTTCCTCTATTGGTTGTCTCCGACCATGATCCATGGTTCACATCTATATTTTAGAGGATTCTTCAATATTCAATGAGTACTGAATTAAATTTTAGCAAGACCTATTACCCCAATACTGATGACCAATTTGAAAGGAATATTATGAAGATTCATGATATGCTAAGAGCATGTTATTTAGAAATAAAAGGTGGATGGGATCAACATCTCCCTGTGGTTAAGCAATCATACAACAATATCTTCCACTAGAGTATTCATAGGGATCCTTAAGAAACATTGTATGGAATGTGATGTAGAACTCCAACTAGTTGGGATGTAGAACTCCAACTAGTTGGGATGTAGAACTCTAACTAGTTGGGATGGATATAAAGTCTTCCTTTGAATATCACCATGTAATGGAGTCATGCAGTTTTGAAAGAAAAAGAAGTTAAGCCCAATGTACATTGGCCCCGTTGATATCCATGACCACATAAGAGTTATGGACAATAGTTTTTCACTCCCACAAAATATGGCTCAAGTTAAATATGTGTTTCACGTATCATTCTTGAATAAATACAAACTTGATCCCTTACATGGACTGAACACAGAAGTGGTGAAGCTGGAAGATGATCTCTCCTTTGAGGAGACGCAAGTAGTGCTTCTAGAATAGAGAAATATTGTTCTATGAAATAATACAACCATCCTTCTCAATGTGTTATGGCAGAACCATAAGTTTGAAGAAGCTATTTGGGAATCAGAAGAGGTGATGAAGGAGTGGTATCGTCCCCTATTTATATAAAATGAAATTTCAAGGAAAAAATTTCATAAGGGGGAAGAATGTAATGACCCAAATTGTTTTGAATGGAATTCAATTATTATAATTATGCATGATAATATAATGTCCTTAGGAAGTACAATGATATATTATGATACTAAATGATATGTGATAATTAAACATAATTTTGAAACTTCTTTGTTTTGAATTTCGAAAATCTGACATACATTGTTGTGATTAGTATGATGTTTGGAGTCTGAAGGGAAAAATATTATTTATGGAGAATAGAAACCTACCCTTATTAATAGTAATATGACCCTTATGAATAGTAAATCGTCCATAATAATCATAACCTTACTTATGAATAATTATATAAAATTTATGCATCATATAAGTTACAATTTGACCATAGTAAAAGTATTGGTATTTATTTGAGCCATAAAAATAAAATTTAATTAACAAATTAATTTAAAATTAAATTTATCTTCATAAAATGTGTTAATAAATTAACAAATCTATATCTTATAGATTAATGATTATTTTATAATACCATTTCTAATTTTTGAAATCATTATAAAATCAGTTTTAATTTTAAAAACTGTATTTTTTAAGTAAAATATGATATTAATTAAAAATGAAATTAATCATATTTAGAAAGTTAATTTTTAAAAATAGATTTTACTTTTGGATTATAATAATTGAAAAATTGATTGAGTGAATTTTTTGGATTTTTCTAAAATATTTTAATTTTTTATGAATAATGAAATACCATAATTTACAAAATAAGGTAAATAATAAAATTATAGATTCATGCATGATGTTATTATGAGTATGCCAAATTGGTTTGGGGTACATGATAAAATTACTATTCTTAGTCATGGAAAACTCACTATTCATTTATTTGTGGCAAAATATTAAATTATTGAAATTTATATTGAGAAAACCCATCTCCCCTCCATTATAAATACAACCCTTCACACCATTATTTCCTCACATCTCTCAAGTATCAACCTTTTATAAACACTTCCCAAGCATCTTCTCTATCCCCTCCCCCATTTCCATGATTTTCTGGTCTCATCCAATGACCAGGCCTAGTTTCCATATGAAGGATCTTAAGAGGAGGATTCAAGATGTAATTCCCCTCTCTCTTATTCCATTAAATTCATTTCAATTTCATGTAAATTTATTAAACTCTCCCCACCTAACTTATTAAAAAATTTATGGAAACTATAGTATGATAAATATAATATAATATTATGATACTAATACAATATTATATCCTCCAACCCCCTTATTATTATTTTCGATTGTAAAATAAATGTTGTTCGTGAGGTGTTAATTTATCACCTTCAAGAACAACATGTTTTCAATTTCTATTATAGCTTTCATATTTTGTCATGGAACAATTTTTATGGTTGAACAAGACTATAATTTATATATTATATTCTATTTCATGTTCTGGAACTTACTTTTGTACATATTAATAAATGATTAAACAAAACAAGTTCGTTGTGGTTGAAAAACCGCCCAAATTTACCCAAACAATCATCATATAATTCTTATATAATTCTTCATCCACATGGTATAAAATATAATAATTTATAAGATAATTTAAACTTATTTAATTTCACTAATAACATGAAATATCAGTTCTGTAGGTTTACCCATGTTCTACATGAACTTCCATTTATGAATACATGTGAACCGCTCAAGAAAACCATAAAACAAACATTCTTGAACAATGTTTTTTAAACTCTATAACTCATCCAAAGGCACAAAAAATAAAATAATGACCCATAATAGAAAATATTGATTTATGAAAGGTTCTTTAATTGAATTTTTTTGAATCAAAAGTGGTTATACATGACATTAAAATGATGAAATTGTTCGGATACATGGTAAGGGGAAAATCTCGAAACCAACATTCCTTCTTCGTGTTCTCCCTCTTTCATTCTATTTTTTTATGGTTACTCCATAAAAAATATTTTTCTATCTTTATCATACTTATTATGGGATATAAATGTTCCCTATTGGATATTATTTCAAACAAAATGTTTTCCAAAGGAACTCTTCTTTCAATAACACAACTATTATTTATCACTCAAGGGTGATCGTTTTTGTATCAAGTATATTATTCCTACATTCTCTCAGGAACTCAATTTTTATAAATGTGTTATTATGTTATGAAACCCATTCTCTTAAATAGTTTATTTATGTTCAATTTTTTATATATTTTCTATGTGGCATGCATGATAATGATAATGTTATGATTTGACGGGTGTGCCTAGAATTATATTGCGCAATATAAATGATTGAATGTGTCGGTTGTGCCCAGAATTATATAGTTCTCCATTTCATTGTGCAACATGATGAACTTCATTAGTTTAAGTGAAATTATTTCTAAATAAAATTCTAGATTTGTTCACAAGTATGTGTGTTAGTTAACCACTAAGACATGATGTTTCATTTTAATGCATTGCCACATTTCCAATCTATTATTAATGCTTCCTCTCATGATCCTATGTTATGGTTATGCTCTCCCACTATTATATTTTCCTTATCTATCCCATTAATGGGCTTTTATCTCATCCATTTTTATTTATATCCTCAGGTGACAACATTTACTAAAGAGATGTCAATGTCAGATAAGAAGCTAAAGAAGAAAGAATTAAATAAATGATTATGCTTGAGGTTGTAAATATAATCCATGGTCATAGTTTTCCCATTAATCTAATACTTCTGATTCTCCATGTGTAATAATATTATGGTTTTTATCTTTAAAATTATGTAATTTTAATGTATGAAAAGTCTTGGATTCTATACCCAGTATTTCACCAAGGAGAGACCCTATGCTTTTTTCCAAAAAAAGATGGGAGTTTTAGGTTGTGCATGGACAACTGGTGCCTGAACTAGGTGACCATGAAGTATAAGTATCCACTATTCAGAATTGATGACCTCTTCGACTAGATAAATGGAATGAAGTGTTTCTCATAAATTGGAATCAGATCAGGCAATCACCATCATCAGGTACGAGATGAGGATGTATTGGAAACCACCTATATGTGCCGATATTATCACTATGAGTTTATATTGATGCGTTTCATAATGGAAAATGGACCAACTTTGTTAATGGGTATCCGGAAAATGATATTTTAGCCTTACTGTGTCCAGTTTTTCATTTTCTTCACTGATGACATATTAGTGTACTCAGTATCAGGGGAGGTCTATGCTACACACCTACTGATAGTCATGATTAAACTCCGAGAGAACCAGATTTATGGTAAGCTCTTGAAGTTCCAGTTCTAGATTTGGGAGGTCCTCTTTCTGGGATACATCATCATAGAGGCTAGAGTTACTGTAGATCCTATGAAAATAAAGGTGGTTCTTTCGTGGGAGCCACCAAGTTGTGTGAATATGGTGTAGAGATTCTTGGGGATGGATGGTTACTATCAGAGGTTCATGATCAACTTTTCCGGAGTATCATCACCCTTAATAGAGTTGACACAGGAGGTAATACCCTTAGTGTTGAAAGAGATATGTAATTATAGTTTCTTAGAGATGAGGTGAATATTGACTTGTTCCCCCATCGTGAGACAACCAGAGGTGGGCGTTGGGTATGTATTTTTCTATGATGCATCATGGACCAGACTGTGTTGTGTACAATTGAATAATTATTCATAATAATGGAAACAAATTTATATTTCAATATTATAATTATATTTCCGCTATTAGTTTTGATTGAAAATTTATTTTTTAGTATTTAAATGGATGATTCATATCCAAATAAAATAGAAAAGTGTTTACATCATAATAATTAAATAAATAATGAGTATAAAAAAATTAAAATTATATCACAATATATGTTATGTAAACAGTATCTATATAATGTTCATAATATTACACATTCCAACTCTAACATTTATAATTCAAAGTCTATACTTATTGGGAAATAGTATTCTACATACCCAATATGAACATGATTCAAAAACTGAGAATTTCAAGCAACATTTTATCAATTTCATTCATGTGAATTATGGAATTTAATCAACAATTTATGAAAAAAAAATTCCCGTCAAGAAAGTACTATCGTGTCACTATCCGATAATATTTTTTTGAGAATGTTACATACCTCCATTCTTTTCCTTCTAGTAATTTATAATTTCAAGGTGATCATTCTTCCTCTTCGTCCCTGTATTATCATTAAAAAAATATGAACTTTATATATTTTTATCCATTTTAATGAACAAGATACCACATAATAATATAATGTATGTATTTGAATTATTAGTTCCCTTTATAGGAATTTCCTAATCTTATAAATGTGATGATCAATGTTACTATTTATATTATATATGTAGTCCATAATATTCATGGATAACATTGTAATTTTTTCAACATACTCATAACACATTCCCCATCCATATATTATAGATTTATTATTTTCCATTATATATCAGCTCATTTCTCATGTGTGTTTATTATTTTTATATTAATATATCATTAAAAAAATTTTATAAAATTATCACAATATCCTCATCCTCTTTGTGTTTTGAAAAAATGAAAATCCTTAAAAAAAATTCATTAAATAAGTATAAGAATAGAATATCATTACCCCTTCCATTACTTTTAAATTCCTTAATTTTCATTTTGTTGGACTCGATCTACTATTCATCTATAAATTGATTACTCGGCTCATTAAATGATTGATGTTTCTATAGAAATTAGTGGGCCAAAATCAATAAATCTATTTGATAGAAAATAGGTTTTCCCATTTTGGGAATATTATTAGACATAACCTTAGTCAGATGATTTAAAATTGTCATGATATAGGTAATACAAACATGTTCTATTTTGTCATTTTAGTGAGATAAATCCCTAAATTGATTAATGGTTTTAACATAATATATATTCCATGACAAACTCTTCATTTTTAAATATTTAAATTCATTATATTGTCTCCTAAAATTGTTATTCAATGCCTATAATTCGAAAAATAGGTAAATGCCAAAAAAATAGAATATTTATGTATATCAAATAATGATATCACAATATTAGTATATTTTGAATGTATTTCAAATCATGAGGATATTTTTATATACTATATAGGGATGTGTAAAAAGTGAGTGATTATACCCATGAAAATATTGATATATTTTAAATATATATGTGTAACCCATGGCCCACTCATTATGCACTAGTGATGAACAATTTATTATATATTAGGAACCATTTTGTGTAGTTAATAGTTTTTTCATATTTTATAAAGCAATACCCACCATTCAGTATCTAGTTAGGGATATATTTTCTAGAAAAACAAAACATTACCAACTTTTCACAAAAAAATATGCCATTATTCTCTACAAAAAAATATACTATGATCATATCATACAGTTGTGTTTTCTAACAAATGTTTTACTAAATATAATTCCTATGTATTATAAAAACATCCATTGATTCCAATTGTAACATGAAAAATCCAGTATCTCTGTCCCATTACATTCAAAAAACTCAAAATAGATCACAAATCTATAGATAAAATAATATTTCAACCTTATATGATAAGATACATATATGGATGTAACATTATTTATTTACATATTTTAAATAAAAATATAATTAAATATAAAAAATTAACATATCAATTATTATTAACAATAAAAATTATAAATACATTCGCTGTAAAATTATGAAAAGTAAAATTAGGAATGCATGGTCTTAGATGCTCAGTAAGGTAAAATACAAAAAAGAATTTTCCAAATGATATATAATGACTAATTTTTTTGAAGATGAAATAATACTCAAAGGTTAAAAATAAATAATATTAAAAAAATAAAGCAAATACATGGATGATTTGGAAATATAATAAATAAATTAATATCAAAATATAGTATTATTATTATAGAATAAATTTTTTCAAATAATACTATATTTGTGGTATCCTAGGGAGAAATTGTAAAAAAAGCTAAGGCATTCAAGAAATAACCAAATTGGTTTTCCTTATAAGAAATGTAGATTAATCAATGGGATAAAATAGTCCCAAACCATAAGATATTAAATCTAATCAACTATTCATGAGAAAAATATTATTAACATTTCAATAAATAACCATGACAAACAATTATACAAGAATACTAGCATATAAAATATAAATATTTTTTTCAAAATTATAAATTAAAATACATGTTAATAGGCCATATAAAGAAATAATGTGGCTTCTATCATTAGATAATATCCCTAATATATCATATGATTCATTACTATTTGTTGACATTGATAAAAAAACCCATAAAAATAAACTATACAATTTTTTGTAGAAACGACATTTCTATATTGAAATAAATTATTTAAATATGATTTTTTTGAAATTAAATGGAAATAATTTCCTATGGAATTTTCAATGGAATATTATTATTCAATCATGTAATCGTACAAAATTCAATAATATAGGAACAAATTTTTGTTTGTTAAACATTAAAACAATTATTATGTTCATAACCTGGTAAATATTCCATCCTTTTGTAAAGGGAAAGAAAATCTCATTTAAAAATTTTGTTCAATGTTATAAATTGGAAAAAAAAATTATTCGTATATTTTATTTTATAAAAAAATTATTGAAATCATGTTTATATAAATATACAAGTGGAAGCATATTACTTCTAAAATAATTGATAAACATAATGATTTCCATTGAAAAATATCATTTTGGAATTACTGTAATTAGAGAGTGTAAAGTATATTGAAATAATGTAAAATACATAAATATCAATATCATTGGAAAATTGATTATTTTTTTGATAAAATGATCATATAATTCCATAAATGTATTCTGAAATATTAAAAATCACAAATCTGGATGAGATTTTTAAATAATTCATTACTCAGGGTCCAATAATAATTTTATTTTAATTAACCATCTAGTATATATATATATATGTTCAATTTATTTAATAACCATAATTATAATTAAAATATATCTTTTTATAAATATATATCTTTTTTTAAAAAGTGTATAAATTAATCATTTTATAATCAAATTTTCAGTATATTATAATTTTTTTTGAATGTATCAGTTTGAATGTCTAGATCCTAAAACATTTATAATGGTTAAATCATCATCAGAATGCTAATAATATCATTTTTATATTATTATAACATAATATCACCAATATAAAAAATTAGTCAATACTTTAAGTAATAATCTTTATTATTGGACCCGGGTATATGGTAAAATCATCGAAAATACCATCATGTTATAGTGAATTAATGGGTGAAATATATTATGTTATAATAAAAATATAACATTTTTAGAAGACTATTTACATTATAAGAGTTTTAGAAAATAATTGTATAAAATATTAAATATATAATTGTTTTTTGGAAATGGAAAATTAAAAATATATCTCATATAGAATGTATATTATTTGTATTCATGAATGATAAAACTATTATCTATCAAGAAAATGGAAAATAATGAATAAAATATTTATTATTCTAGAATAATTTTTATATTATAATTATCATATATATTTAATATATCCATAATTACAACATGTAATGACAGTAAATGATACAAATTAAATCACATTTCTGTTTAGAAGTTGTATTATTCTTGTATATGTGTGGGATACACTCACATCCCATTTAATAGATTTGAGGTGAAAAATTATAGTTTCTTAATAATAATATCCCAGTATATTTATAAAACAAAAATTACTATGTTGGGATATATATATTATATATTTTGGTCATTTTTATGATTAAATTAACATTAATTGAGTTTGTATAAATTATTTCCTTTTCTTTCGTAGATATCATTAATCATAAACTTTAATCCTTCAATGGTGGTCTTATGAAAAAATCTAAACTCGATAATTAAATAAAGGAATATAAATTTTTTATATGTATTATTTTTTATAGATTTATCAATGAATCTGGATATGGATAGATACTATATTCCATTTTAAGAGTTAGGGTCGATACACACATGCAATTACATAAATGATTTAAATAATATAAATACATTTTAAAAACATTGTTTCAAAAAATTCACATGACATAAATGTTATGGCATGATACAGATTAAATTTATGTAAAATAATAATTTAGTAAAATATATTTTGCATATTTACCCATATCTGTTAGCTTGAAAAATGTAAATGAAATTTTATCCTTTATCGATGAGATAAAATTTTACCAATGTTACTATTCTAAATAAATAATGATTATTTTGATCATAAAACCTAATAATAATTATTTTTACCTTCAATATAGATTCTAGTTTTTAAAATTAAATTTTTAGAGTTGGATGAGTGTATTTTCAAAAAATGTGTGCAAATCACTAGAAGAACTATTTTTAGATTATTTTTTATTTATGGAATAAATATAATTTTATTGGAATTTTATAACAACCCAAAACTGGAAACTATTGTACAATGCCTGACCAGGAATGGTCACATGTCATCAAGCAAAACTCATCAAATACTAAAGGCTATTTACATGAAGTGAGGGCCTTGTGCGTTTCAGTTAAGAGACTATAACCACTTATTAAATTGTAACATATAGGTATAAAATATACCAATAATATCATAAAAATTAAATCAATATCACAATAAATAAAAATCCAGATGACACATATAAAAAAACAAAATCAAAAAAAAAATCTCATATAAAACAATGATATTTTAATATGTTAAAACAAATTAAATATATATACATGTAAATAGTAAAATAGTTAAATAAAATACAAAATTGAACAACAATTATTATTTTCAGATAATATACAAGTCCTAAACAAGGTCATATTCTCCCGTGCTCTTATTCATGGCACAATATGAAGCATCAAACTACGGGCACATTACCCAGTCCCTTCCTATATCAAAATACAATGTTTGGGCACAAAAAAGTGGCCAAATCATGTTACGAGAAACAATAAAAGTACTTCACTACCCAAAGTGACTATAATAAGTCTTAGAATTTCAATATTAACTAAATTAGAGTAAAATTTATATCATAGGTATGCTATAATAAAATGAATATTTTATATCGAATATATAATACAACCATGTTAAATGATATAGCCTAACAAGGATTCCTACAAAAAAATCCCAATACTATAACAAGAAATCATTCAGATAAAAGTAATTGAGCAAAATGTTTATTATTTATAGAAAAATTTTCAAATCACCCACAACCTGTATGTATAATTTGTATAAAAAACCATCCACAGTCACAATATATAACTATAAGTGTCCCATATTTCAAGGATTATTTGTATTATAAATCATTTTAAATTTACCATTTTTGTGATGTATAATCTAAATTTCATACCCCTCAGATCTATATCTACTATTTAGTGAACCAAGGAATCATCATCGATTCCCTAGAGCATCACAATAGACACTCAGTTTGGATTAAATTGAGGTCCACTAATCATTTCAACAGACCAAGCCCACTTTGATCATATAAAACATGGATATAAGGGGTATCAAGAACCAAGGAATCAATATAAATAAAAAATTATGCGAAATACAACCTAAGGTATCATCTACTGCGTTTATGACGCATGGGTTAAATTTCCATAGTGTCTACTAGAATCAGGATCCATGGTAAACCATCCATGTGATCGACTACAATTCATTCCATCACATTTCATCCATCAAATTATAGTAATTTTTTCCCAATGTATACCCACTAATATTGAAATCCACATTCAATTAAATTTAATTATTTTTCCCACTCGTACATCAAATCCATTGAATCCTTTTATTCAAAATCATAAAACTGATAACGAGGTAATCCATATTCTATTCAACCAATTAATTTCATTTTATTAATTAATATAATTTCTATTACTATTAAATCACTAAGACGCACTATGGATGGTTTATGAATGTAATAAGAAAAAAAATTCACATGGATCACCCCATGGGTAGCCTTGGTATAGTTAACAACAACCATTGAGTCTCAAAAGTAAAAATGGGAAACCCTTATAGGTTCCATTATAATTCAATTAAATTCATTCATTCACATTATTGGGCCATGTTTAAATATTCATTGGGATACACAATTATATCTAGCTCAATAAAAAACAAAAAACACTTTGGAAATGCATATACCTCATATTGTAGGATGAAAGTATAGTTTTCATCTATTATCTACTCTTGATTCAACTAATCTTAGGTGAAAATTGAATAACAGTGGAACCCCATAATAATATATATTTTTATCTTGAACCTAAATAGAGTATCCAATAACATGAAAATCAAATAAGTACCTAGAAGGAATGAGAACTCATTGACATGGATCCAGGGAGACTGAAAATTCTCGATTCCTTGTTCAGATTGGGGAAAGAGATCAATGTCCATAAATTTGATAAAAGAGTAGATCCAACAGTTCCTCTTTCCAAAGAAGTAGGAGAAAAATAACTATTTATTTTTTTAATCATTCAATTTGAAAAATGTCATTTCCCAAAAAAAATCTTTTGGCCACATTGTTTAGCTTCACGGTTGGCCATATCGTGCTTGAATAGTGCACCCACTATTGTGAAAATAGGCAGATTCATAGTACAAATGCATAATATGTGTACTTGTATGAAAATCAAGAAACTTGAAAATTATAAAAATTATAGGTGACCTACATGGGATTTTTCATCCAACCCTATCTTTTCCTCAAACAATCTCGGAAATAGCACCCCACATTCCCTCATTTCATTGTTACTTGTAACCATTCAACCTACCCGACACTGTTTAACTAACCTTGATTCCTTCCCTGATTTTCCTCACTGATAGTCTTTGGGATTTAAAAATTCCCAAGAAACCCTTGCTACAGAGGCGACCTCACTTTTTTTTACATTACACTGTAAAAAATTATTTAATATGAATGTAATGATATTTTTACCATGTATGATAACCTGTGTTCATTCAATCTTCCCCGAGGAAGAAAATTTGTCCAAAAAGTTCTCTCTAAAGGGTGTTCAATATTTAGTGGAGAAAAAATATTTCCCCTGAGTACATAAATTGACATCCCACTCCCATGTCATATTTTGTAAACAGGCATGCATCCATAATAGTTGTATAAGAGGTACTAACTAGTATCAGAGAACCATTGTGATCCAATAAATGATATGAATAGGGTAGTCATAAATGGGAGGTGGGTTTGAATGATAATAGCATCTCTATGATACATGGAATTCATCATTCATGGTCAGGTACATCAAATGTAACTACAATCGATAGGACACATACCTGACTCTCAGGAATCTCGGACGACCTGAAATATTGCACTGAAAGTTTACCCTCTATCATGATTTATCTATGTCCCATCATTGGTGATATACATAAAAAGACATAGTCCCTATACTCAATCATTATAGGTCATCTACACTGATTGGCATAATATTTATATTGTGACTATGTAGTATCTATCTACTTTAAAATCAACTGAACCTACTTAGAATTCTCTTACATGGGATGTGGTCCTAGTAAATCTACCTCGCATACCTCTAACTAGAACATGAGTGATCAGTAAGGCCTACTATTTAACTCTTTATAAGGTTCCATATATATCTTTTCCTAATGACTATTATTTCATTTGAACTAATCGTTGTTAGTATGCACCTCCCAAGAAACCCCTAAATATAAGATGAATTCATAGATCATGTATTAGAGAACCTATAACATACACTATGACTAGGAATTAGTCAGAAGTTGGTATTTTGTGCTCAGAAGTATCATTGTACCCATCAACCTTTGTAAATTGTGCAAGAAACAAGATGTAAATTGGGAATCCCTATATACAATGACAGTGAGAATGTAAAGGCATACAATTTCACATATGTAAAACAACTCAATAAAATAAACAGTTAAGTAACATTGTCCATATGTAATTGTGAAACCTTCATTATCCCATCCACAACAACCCACATAACTACATTACCTTAGAGAAACCTTGGAAACTGTGTCATGATATCCTTCGATGCATATTCCCTTTTCAACTTGGGAATAGGTTAATATTGTTGAAGTATAGATGGTCACTAATGTTATTCCTTCACCCACTAATAGGTGGAACACCTAAAAACAAAAAAAAACTAACTCTCCCTTCATACGTTTTTAGAAATACTAATGACATACGTCGATGTACATCTCGGTAATGTTGGAGTGCACTTCAAAAACTAAGGCATTAAAATAAAAAATCATATCCTTATGTATGGACATTGGAACCCAGATTATACTATGCATATATAGGATCTCATCATAAACATTGTTCCAAACCAAATTTAGGTCCTCACATCCCACACCCTCTCATAGGTCAAATCCCACTAAATCAGAGAGATTCCTCATTGTCACATTATCTTTTAGGGTAGAGGTCACGTATATAGATGAGATAAAATAAAACCTTAGACATCCCCTTACCTCTAATTGAAATATAGATATCATATCCATTAGATCCCACTCACTACTAGACAAATGAACTAAATCTATGAGTCCTCGTACATAGAGCATCATCCAAATCTTTTCCCATGACATGTTTTTATGCATGCTCAATTTAAAGAATCTATAGGTATAAAACCCACCTTTTTTGTATCAGAATCAGATCATGATGTGTAAATATATATAGTAGACTTTTTTGGTGTCTGTATAACATAAGATTTTATCCTCGTAAATTATGTCTCTAATAGGGAAAATCATGAACATATGTTGTTGAGTAGATATAATGTGTTGGGTAGTTCATCTCATGTCACCACATCTACCATGAATCATATTCCATGACATTATTCCCATTTATTAAATAAAATCCATTCCTGATACCAGATGTATCACAATAAAATATTATCCTTCATCCATACTATGGAATAATTTGGACTGTTAATTATGTCTTCCATCCTTTCATCTCTAAAATAACTTTCTTACCGATATATATCCAAAAAAACATCCCACCCTTTTTAGTTTGTCCTTTATGAAACACATCTATTCAAGATAAGTCCATTATGAACTCTATCAATATTAAACTAGCCCCATGAACCTCTAGATTCCTTATTTTTTCTTCACATGGTCCCCAGAAACTATAGCTCTCACCTTCTCTAGGTCTACCAATCCATTGATATTTTAGATTATATGACATGGAGTGAATCACAATTTATTCATCCTATAAAGAATGACACATAACATATTGTTAATCAAAATCATTCATAACCACACCCTTCATGTTATGAATCACCATCAACACCACCCTCATGATACCCACAGCGCAAAAGCTATCACTATTCATTTTGTGAACCAAATGAGTGGGGAACCTTCAAACATATTTCCCCTACCTAGGAATGATGTATAGAAACAGGGACCGATTATGGCATGCAACTTGCTTTGTGATGGGGGAATCATTATAGCCTTTTTCAAAAATAAGTTGATCCTACAATAATTATCTTACCCTTTCCACCACTACCATTTGAGAACTTATAGCCCCTTGAAAATGGACATGTTCCATGAAACCCAGAAGCACCAAAAAACTGTCGCCGGCACTATGGTGTTGGCGTTCAACTCAGGGATTTGGTCACATGTTCCATGGAACCATTTATCAATGAAGTGGTCCTCCATCTGGTCCCTAAGAGTAAGCAATAATGTCTACAAAGGCTGACCAAATAGCATTGTCATAGTCTCCATTAGAGAATAGATGATCTGTAGTTCCCTCCTTAATCTTCCTTCAATAAGAGAGGCATAAATCCTTATGAATTCACATCCATGTGATGTTGTCATCAGTGGAAATTTCATGGAACCTGTTAGGTAAAATATCCACCCCATGGTCCATTGCCTACATCATGAGGAAATGAAGTCATCCAATGGATCCCAACCCAAGAATTATCCGTACATGGCATAAGGGAAATAATATTTCTAAATATACTGCATCCTTATCCACCATGGGAAGAGTACCATTTCTTCTCTGTATATTGTATCGATTTTTTTAGTGTGTGCATCTGCATAGATAAGATTATCTAGGACTGTACTATTTTATACCACAATATTTTCCTGCCTCCTTGGCCCTTTGGAATCGTACATCCTTATATTTTTTCTTGTACCTCAATTTCAATAAATAAGGAAATGATGGAGAAGTTGATGTACGTTAATATAACCTAGGATGTGAATCTTATAAATACATAAGTTGAACATTATTACCATAGAAAGTAACTGATTCTCTCTTAGTATATCCATGAATATCACAATATGTTTGGAATGGTTGTGTCAAATGTGAGAATACAAAAATATTTCATCAGGAAATCCAAAAAATTGAATCCAGATAATAATGGAAATCATTGTTCATTAGCGCAGAAGAATCTATTGAAGCATTTTTAACACTAAACAACATAACCTGATACTCATGTAGACCATAAATTGTACACTAGTTTGTACGAGGTATTCCTATAGTTCAAATACATACTTGATGATATCCCAACCTGAAATCTATTTTATAGAACACAATAACTCTTATAAGAACATAAAATAGGTCATATATACCCAAAAAAGAACACTTGTTCTCAACATTCAACTAGTTCTCCTTATAGTAATCCATACATAGCATAAGGGAACCATCAACATATTTTTTAAAAATGTACAACTGAACCCCAGAGAGAATTATTGGGTTGAATAAATCTCGTTTCCTCCAAATACTCCAATTTCATATTCATCCCCTTCAACTATATCTTATACAACCTCTGTGATGGAAATGATACCAGTGAAGCTCTTCGATGTTGCTTGATAGAGAACTCAACACCTCTATCATGTGGTAAAATAGAAAATTCATTATGGAATATGTCCCTAATATGATCAACCACTAAAGGATTGTATCGATGGAACAATCACTAATCATCTATAAAAAATCTATTGATCGTGGATATCATCCCACCAAATCCACTATGTTTTGGCCTACTCAGTTCACCTAAACATCCCACTAATAATTTTAATTATAAATTGTTCCATATGGTTATGTAATGACACCATTCTATTGTAGTAGTCAACATAGGATTGATAAGATACTAGCTTGTACACTCTGAGTACGACATCGAATCCAGTAATCATGAAAAAAATGATTCTAGACAATGTGACAACCACTAATCTCAAGGTGGAACTTCCTATACTAATATAAATACCTCATTTTGATTTCTATTGGCATGTCAAGCATCATAACACCCTAAAAAACTAATACTCTTAGATCTTCTAAAAAATGTAAATAAATGAAGCTACATGATTATCCTATTTCAAAAAGGGAATATACCATAGTTGAGGTTACTTAGATCATACCAACAAACATTAATGGTCTAGTGCCTGTATCCATAAAGGTAAGCTATATAGAATAGAATGGTACTGAACATGAACCCTATAACACAACCTCAATACCAAGATTTGGACTCACCTTCTGTCATAGAACAACTATTTTCTAGATACATTTGTCACGACCACCGCCACCTTGGCCTAATAGACAAGTACTACTCCATCTTCCTACCTAAAGTGGAGTTTTGTAATAGGATCCCAATCTGGGTGTTTGATATAACCCCATAACACTCAATTTCCAGGGAAGTATCTACAAAAAAAAATGCATGTTTCCCATACTAACACAATATCAACCCTTCACTAGTTCACTATCACAATGATTTTTCATCGAACCCCATATACAATGTAGATGAAATAAAATCACCCTATTAGTAGTTGCATCCTAGAAAAAACTTATCTCATAGGATGCCTAAAAATTTCACTTCCTTCCACTATATTCTCAAATACTAGGTTGATATACTACACTTATATTCTCTTCACCCTAAACATCCATCAGTTTATACACTATAATTGGTATCAGATTCACAACATCAATATGATTGGACAATCTGAAAATGTTTTCATGAGATTGAACACCATGTTAGAGACCTTAATTGAAGCATATCACCCTAGATAGCTCATTAGTATAGTAGGATACTGATATAAAATCAAAATCTATAAAATATTCAGATTACTACATAAATGTCAAAGCACCATTCTCTCGACCCCTGATCTCCCTAACCAACACTACCCTCATAATATCTGGGTAACAGTCGTCATAAAACCTATATTAATGATCAACCAAAATCATATCATGTAGCCTATTAACCTAGTTCAGAACATCCAAGGTGTTCTTTTCTACTCCAATAAGAATATTATTCATGAGATTAAATATCATATCAAGAGGTTTTTCTAGATTCTTGTAGATCGATAGTGTTTTATCGATACATAACACAGAAGCCTATTGACCACCATCTACCAAAAATGTGTGAGGATTTTGTTACAGGAACACTCACAGAATCTTATACATAGATTAGGAATAATGTAGTGCACCCTTAATAGTTTTCACGATGAGTAAATCCCCCTCTAGAAACAACACCTCAAAAATTATGTATGAAAAAACTAATGGAGGTGTAGTTGGGACTATACAAGGATCCAAATATACACAATAGACTATTTCCTCTAGTTTATGGTCTTCAACACCCTCATGGTTTACAATAATAATTCATCATTACGACATGTATCTTCCATTCCAAACCCATGCCTCCGAAAATAATGTTGTTAATTTTCACAACATAAATATTTAGATTGGTAAAAACATTCCTAAAAAGATGTTTTACTACCTAGCCTTCTCCTAAATCAAACACTGGAAAAATAAACAACCAAAAAATACACTAAATACACTACATTCTTCCCACTCAAATTCAGGTTCATTGTCTACTCTCTGTCTCATAGATTTCAATTATAATTTTACTTTATATTTTGTTCAAATTTAATTTAAAATAGTTGAACTAAATGGTTCACAACAACTAAACCATGAGGGAGAATACTTATCATTAATAGAAATACAGTCTCTACCGAATTCACTACATAACACCTTCAAATCCAATGCAACTCAGGTCTATGACTCAACATTTCCTAATTTTCTATTGATGGTGTCTTCTGTATCCTAGTTAGGAAAGAGCATTTTAGGTTACAATAGGAAATCTATGTACCAACAATGTTTCTCAATTATCTATAGAAAATGAAAATCTCTACAGTATGTATACCTATCACGAAAACTATCAAAATATCATGAAATCAATTAATGATTCATATATAGCATGAAATAATGCATAGATGTGGTTTCTGTAAAGTTCCAAAAATTATGCATGATATGAAATATACCAAAATCATCAGGTCGAAAAAATAGAACCCATAATTATTTCAATAATAACATTACAATTCAAGTGTCCCACTAAAGAGTGGAATAAAATCAACATTAATTGTCAATGTATAGAAAATATCAATTTCTATTTGAGGGAATTTGGATTTTTACTAGTTGTGGGTTTACTATTTGTAGACACATCTCATTAACAAATTCTAATTCTTTATAAGACTTTTTATATTTATATATATATATGTATACAACATAAAATTAAATGTTCCTCGTTTACCACATTGTATCATCTTTGACCCAGATACAATTAAACAATACCCATGATCCTAGATTGTCATTTGGGCTCATGCCCTCCTCCCCAAACACTTAAGGATGAATTCTAGCCGCAAGGGCCAAGGGTGTGTCTGTGGGGAAACTATTTCATCTAATAAGATTATATCATAGAGGAATATCACATACAAATAATATCAGAATCAGTAAATAAGTATGGATGTATAAACACATCAAGATGGGAGATATATACAAAAAATTCCCAAAGTAGTCTCATATACACTAATTATCATTCCATTTGTCTACAAGGAAATAAAAACATGTATACAAGGAATAAGTAAAATACATATGTCAATATACCAAAAGAAGAATAAATAATTATCTTATATCACATCACGTGCCTCATAGAGGTCTTGGGTCTGCATATCCTAATCATTGAATAAATTCCTACAACGAGTTATGTGATCATTCCCCAGTCGCTACGAATATTAAAATAGAATCATCAGAACCCAACAATGTCATGAAAAATGTGTGAGATGAATTCCAAGTAACACATGAACCAAAGTGACTATAACAAGTCCTAGCTATAAAATATTAGCAAAAGAGGACTGTAATGTATATCACAGTTATGCAAGAACAAAATTGATAATGCACATGGAATGTATAATACAAACATGTGAAACTCTATATCCCAACAAGTCTCCCTAAATATAAGTTTCATGGTCCTATAATGAGGAAGATGTTTGTAAAAAGAAAGTAAAAACACATGACCTTATTGTATACACAATATATCATATCACCAATGACCATGTCATATAGTCTATATAAAAAATAAACCACGACCAATCCGTATAACTAGAAGTGTCACCTATACCATTAATAAGATGTATAATCAATAATGTCTCATTTACCATGGTTGTGCCACAAAATCTGAAATGGTAGACCCCCCAGGTCTAGATCCCTTATGTTATGAACTAATGAATCAAAATCCAGTACCATTATAATCTCAATGGAAACTTGGTTAAGAATGAATTGGAATCCAAGGGGCATTTCAACCGACTATATCCACCATGATCCAAAAAAATTGGATACATGCGGTTGAATGACCTACAATATCCCCTGAATCATGGCCCAAGGAGATTTCAAATCAAAGTAATAAACTATCGCATTCAATAACAAAGGGAGAAACATCCATGTCATCAAATGGAATTATGATACAATTCATACCAACAAAGGAATCCACTACCATTAATTTCATGAAATTTCATCAATAAAATTTCAATCATTAATGTTCAATTAGAATACCCACCCATACTGAAATTCACATTCATTTAAATTATATTTCTTCTCTCACTCATACATTAAATATGTAAAAACTATTCAAATAATAGTATCATCATGAAAAGGAGGAAAAAAGCCCCCTTTTCATCAAATTAATTTAAATTTTTAAATTAAAAAACTTACTCTAAAAAGGAAATCACAAACCCAACCCACCAAACGAGTTCCCTTTTATTAGTAGATATAGACTAATGGATCTCAAAATAATTAAATGGAATCCCTAACCAGTTCTATTATGATCAATTCAATTAATAAAAAATTTTATGGCCACACATGAATGGTCATTGTGAGGCACAATGACAAATAGATCTATAATTATTCAAACCACTCAAAATAAGTATATACCACCTACCATAGGTCTATAGTAGAGTGATTTGTCGATATCAACATATTATTTAACATATGACGAGAGAAAAAGAAAGAATAGATGAAAACCCAAAAATAGTTAATATTATCATGCAAGTATATTTTTTAATTAGAAACAACTCACATTTATAATGGAATACAAAAATTGAGTACACAGTGATGCAAATCCAACGAGACTTAATATACTCGATTCTGAGTTCACATGGTGGAGAGTGATCAATGTATATAAATTGGCCCTAAGAGGAGATCTAATGGGGTTGTTGTCCAAAGAAGGAGAAGTATTATATATATATATTTAAATAGTTTATGGTAAAGAATATATTTTCCCCAAAACAAAACTTTGTCTGCACATTTGGAATCATGGTTCAAAAAACCATGCACCAATTATGCACCCAAAGTTCTGCTGTGGGGTACTCGTATAGTCAGTGTGCATGGTTTGACTAATAGTTTGAAAACTATGAAATTCATCTCTTATTAAAATTGAAGGTTCCCCTAATGGGTGTGAACCTATATTAAAATTGATTCTTAAAAATATGAGGCATGTATCACAGCACTATCCTGCCTCACACAGTTAGTAGTAACTTTGAGATCTTCTCCACAAGGTTTTTACTAACTGTGCAACTTACTATAAGTTTCCAAAAAGTTGGAATCCATGCTTCGAAAATTACTTAGACACTCCTAGTACACTAAAGACCTAAATTATTTTTCACATTAGGTTATACACACCCATTTTAATAGAATCTAAATAAATCATTACCTCGTACTAAAACCTAAGGTTCCTACAAATGTAATGAATAATGTGGAATCCAATGAATTTAATTATATTATGTTAAATGAATATAGTATTATTTATCTTTCAAATACAAAAAATACTAAAATGAATATTGTAAATAGTTTTTAATATATAATAACCATATATAATTTCAATTTGAATGGATACATTTCACCGATTTCCAAAATGTTATCTATGGAGTTTTATTGCCTTTTTTGAATAAGAATTATAATATATATTAAATAATTGTTATGACCCGAAAAATTTACTCTGAAATATTTACGGTATTCATAAATATTTATAATTTCATATATCTGACATCATTTTTAATATATCATTTTTCTTTACTAAACAAAAATTCGATTATTTTTTAAAAATATAAATAAACACTATAAGATAACCAAATATAAAAATATAATGTAATTCCCCAAAATTGATTAAATTAATTCTATTTATTTGAATATAATACACATAAAAAACTTTATTTGGAACAATGTGTTCATATAGAATCAAAGGAATTATTCTTATATCTTTACATGTATCAGTTATTAAATTAATGAAAATTTCATCTATTGATTTCGTAATTTGTATTAAGAATTCAATTTTATCATATACTATATAATTATTTTATTTTAATTCATAACCATCAACCCAATTCATAAATTTATATAATCCTACTAGTATAATATATTTTATAGGTTCCTTTATTCCCATTGTTTGACATGGAGCACATTACTTAATGTAGTATTTATTTAAAATAATATATATTCATGAGGTGTTAAGTCACACATTTAAAAATTTTAATTTAATATTCTACATAAAATATTATTCTTCTATACCATCATAATAATATTATAATATATCATACTCTACTATCTTTTCCAATGCATTTATCAAATTTTTCTATTATGTATATTCAACGTATTATTATATATTCAGTTAATATTTTGAGTAAATGTTAAAAATATTTATTGGGGTATTTTTATCAAAAAACTAATCTTAAATAGTACATAAGGGTAAAAAATAAAAAATTTAATCACAAATTAGGTATTATATATAATTATATTGATCATATATATCACAATTCATATTTATTAGGAATTTAGTTACACTATATTATGACAGTTGTTAAATAATACTTGTCATTTTTCAGTGCAATATTCATTATATTATTCACTATCTAAAATCAACTCATATGCCATCTCTTCAACTCATGAAATAAAAAAAATTATATAACCACGACAACATCATAGAACAGAACTCAAAAAATTTTATGAATCAAATAGATGCCCATAAATTTCTTCATTACAGTTAAATATGTAAATATATCATATAAAATTTCATCAAGATTATATCAATTAACTATAAAAAATAAACATATTTAACATATATTATAAATTAATTATATATTTAATAATGGTTGTTTCATCATGTTTACTTAAATATAGAATCTCTTTCTTCAAAAACAAAAACTCTAGGGTTAATTAAAATATTATGCAAATCTATTGAAAATATTTTCAATCCATAAAGACATAAAAGGATTTTTCTATCACATATGAAATTATAATTCAAGATGAACATTCTAAATAATCAAAAATAAAATTCTCTTCATAAATTAAAGAAAAAACAATATTATATTTCCCCATCAGCTTTCAAAAATTCTATACATAGAAAAATTTAAAAACAACATAAAAAATCAATTATTCATTCAATAAAAAAACAATATTGATATAATTTATTCATTTAATTTATTTTATAATCCCCCATATAATTATTGAATTATATTATAATGATATATAATATATAGTGAACTCAAATAACAAATCTCCATGGGTTTAATCAATCCGCGTCAACATAGTGCATATATGAATCATGGTTTCAATAAATCAATCAACATTTTCACATCATGTTGTTTCATATGATTTTAAAAAATATTATTTAAAAATATATATATAACTCCACATCTGGGATTAAAAATAATCCCCAATGGATTTGTTTTCAATACCATTAGTGAAAATATAGTCAATATTCCATTAATAATTTTATTCATCTCTCTAAAAATGATAATAAATACATATATGATTATGCTTTTTTTAAAATCCTTTGTTTTAATCCATGTATACATGAGAAATAATTAGTATAGAAAAGAAATTTTATTATTTAATTTCACAACCATGTATTACATTTTAAACTGTTTGTTCTCATGTCATTAAATATGGTAATTTATGTCCTCAAATCAGAAATTATTCATTGATAAAAATTATTATAAGATAACATAATGACAAATTTTCAATAAATTAAATAAATAAATTCTAGAATTTACATATTAGTATCAAAATACTTGGTTTATTAATTTTCTAGATCATTAACCCCTAAATGCTTTAACCAAATCATCTTATTCAAAGCAATTAAAAAGAAAATAAAATAAACAACAAAACACCAATTCACTTGAACAAATAAAAGATTTATAAATTATCATATCTATTAAATTATCAGAAGACTACCTATTCAGGCTCTAACACTAAATTAATCATGATTAATTACATAATGAATGAAAAAATATATTGGAATAACTATGTTCTTTATATCTTATTAAAGAGAAAAAAATAACTTTAATTTTTTCTCAATCGAATAATTGATATCATTTAAGATCGAATAATGATAAATATTTGTATTCATTCTCCAACTATTTCATATAGTATATTCTGTCGATTGAATTTTCTAATTTTATGTAGATATTTATTTAGGGGGAATATCATTTTTTATTCATTTGTTAATGAAAAATATGTTTTTATAACTATCATACTTTACCTCAACCTATCCATCTTAGAAAAAAATATGATTAAAATATAATTTGAGATGTGTCTATATTTTATTCTCTTACTATAAAATATCTCATGAACTCTTAAATCCATATCTTTAGAAAAAATCCAATTAAATTAAATTTTTTTTATTTTAGGATATACCATCCACAATAAAATTCCCCTTCATTATCACATGTAATTAATAAGAAAATTATACATCCATATTAACACTGTGAACATATTAAGTATTGTATTTAATTTTTTAGTTCATGGTGAGAAATTTTCTCTAAAAATAATTCTATATTATTTAATTTTTACATAATCGTTGAAGCCTTTAACGGGTGTAATTTAATGAAATGTTTATTTTTATTATAACACATGATTAACCACCCATATGTTCTTTCATGTTTATTACTAATATATTGATTTAAATTTTCATTTTATATTGTGGGACATAATTTTTAGATATGAATTCAAATTAATCAATAATGTGACCATAATTTCTATAATATCGACTATTATTCTCCAAAAAGGGAAATTTAAGTTTGGTATACAGACTCTTTATATTCTTATTCTATATACATATCCACAAATTGACAATATTCTCTGATATTGGACTTGATTTATTTTATGGAAAATATCTATTATATAACCATTTATGATTAAAATGTTAGAATATATCACTTCACCAAAAATAACAAACAATCCTTACTTATCTAAATTGAATATTGATCTGAAAATCATTAACAAAATTACGATTTTTAAAATCATTATACTCGTGATTATTTCTTTGGGAGAAGACATTTATTATGTAGGAAATTACTTCATCAATTTATATTGCTCTGGGTTTCTATTAATTTTTATAAACTCTCATTTTTCTAGTATTTAGTCTAATATATATAATTTTTAAAAACATTATTGAAAATAAAATATTTTAAATAAAATGGTATGATTTTATTTTCATGTCATTGAAAAAAGGCTACTCAAATAATATACTGAAATATTTATAATTATCACTTTCTTCCTTCTCCCTTTAAGTAATTACTATTCTTATAATTATATAATCGTCCTTAGTTTATTATTTATATTTAATTCCCTATATAATATATCACATTAATGTTATATTTTTCCTCTTTATCATGATGTACAATATTAAGAAACAATATGTTAGACACCCTCACACACATTTACTTATTTAATATTATATTAGTTATTAAATAATATTTAAAATATTTATATAATATACTTTGGCATTTAATTGTTTTATAATCAAATTTTTATCATTCCTTAAATTTATCAATCAATAAACTTTTAAACCACCACAAATTGTCCATTGAAAACAACTTATATAGATTAATTTTAATATTAAGATTTTTCTTTTAGTAATTTCCAATCCACATCACCTCAAATCCTTTAAAACTACAAATTTTTACATTACCCACATACTTTTAAATTGTCATTAATTATCTACATCAATAATTCATCAATTATAAATCTTATTTTCCACATTTTTTTTATCAAATGGATCAATTAGTTTTTTTTTAATAGTCTAACAAAGGATGTAATTAAAAAACATATAAACTTGAATCAAATATTTAAATAAGGAATTATTCATATATAATGAAGATGTTTAGGAACTAATTATTTACAAAACAGTATAAAAATTTAAAATATATATAAATTTTGGAAATTTGTTATTGAAACATTACCAAAAATTTTATTTAGTATAATTTTCTAAAAACATAAGTTACAAAAATGAATTCCCAATTAAATTTTACATATAATAATTTATTCATTTATATCATTTGATTAATTATATGATTTCCAAATCAAAACAAAGATATTTAGTAGAAACTCAAACTCATTAAAATATTAAAACATATGTGTATACACTTTTTATTTAATTATATATATGTTTTCTGGGATGTTACATATCCCCATGTTAATATTATATAGGGTCACAAAGAAATTTTATATCCTTCAAAATAATAGGGTAAATTTTCAACGTCAACATATTGATATCATAATGTAATTTTCTTATAATATTACATTTAATTCACTATTATAGACCATAAATATGTATTTTAAATTTTTATACAACCATATATACATAACCAACTATTAAATATTAACTCAAACTATAATATTATAACTAAAAAATAAACCCCACTCCATATGCCAAAACATCTCAAAATAATTTATGAATACACACAAAAATAAATTATAATTCATTATCACTCAACATCCATCTTTCAAATGATAATTGAAAATATAAATTCAATAAATAGTACATCATTAAATCTATTTAATCTCAAAATCATTAAACCCACTCCAAAAATAAGTACTTTCACTAAAATGGTTGATTCATCACATCATAAAAAATCTATCTCATATATTATCTTCAAATTTAATTCTTCAACACATAAATATCCATTAGTGAAATAAAATTAAATAATAATATCCAAGAATAAGAAATATAATTTTGGTTCTCTACAAAATATATTTCAACATATTAATAAAATTTTATATTCTTAAGAACTCGTCAACTCTTCAACAATACTCAGATATCTATTTTCTCATATCATATTTATCTACATTAATATGGTTAATGATACTATCCAAAAATATTATGAATCATTATTTTTTTCAAATCTATAAATATATATTACTACTTTTTAAATAAACTCATTTTATTTTTTGATTCAAATACTATTATAAATTTATTATAATTCGAGGAGTTTTGTTCTTGTATAGATTTTATATCTCTATATTAATTTCTGAATAGAAATCTTCTAGGGAGGAAGGAAGGTCCCAGTGGTGTCACAGGGGTTTGGGACATGATATTGGGGGAATTTGTCCATCTAGTTCATTGTTCACTCATGGTGTAAAGTTAGTACTTTTTATATTCCAAATATAATAAGAGAATTAAATTGTGTTTCATAGTTTAATAAAAAAATTCTATCTTTAAAAGACCATGTAGTTTGTGAACCATGGATAAATTTAACTATATAGCTACAAAGAAGTTTTTCAAATAGTGTGGGAGGATAGTCAAACCATGTGTCCTGGTTTCCACTTTGATAGAGGGAACCACATTACTGTGAAATAGTTTGAAAAACAATGTAGCCATTTTTAGGGTCACTCAAAAAGATATTCTTTGTAGATCCCATAGAAAAATATTAATATTAATTCTATGTGATTTATCCATTATAACATCTATAATAGTAGTCATTTTTAACCATGTACTCAAAATATTTACAAGGGTGGTGGTCATTCAATTTATATTGGCCTTGAGTTGCATTTAGTGATAAAAAATAATCCTAATTGGTAACCATCTCGGTTTCCTTATATTTTATAGAATAATCATTGTGTTATGCTTTCCCTCTTTATGAATTAGTTTTCACATTTTATCATTTCCTTCTAATAGTGTTGATGTTTATTCATTGGTATATGTTTTTTTTGGATTTTTTCCTTTTAACTAGTATATTAATTTATTTAAAGGGAATGATAAATTTGGGTCTAAATTTTTTATTTTACCTTTCAAAAACCTCATTGTTTCCATTTATTATGGGTAGACGGAAAAAATTCCCACCCTTGTGTTTTGACACGCCATTGAAAAATAAAATTGGGAGTTAAATGATGGATTTTAGGGTTTATAATATTAATCCAATTATAATTGTGGTCATATTGTTAAAATGGATGAAGTGGTCATTAGAAATAATATATATTATTAAATGGGTTGTGATATTATTAAGGATATAGGTTATAAATTGAGTTGGGGGGAATGTCAATGTTATATATTTCTAAAAACAAACGGTTAATGGTTGTGGTTATGAATAAATGTGGAAGTGGGATTGTCATGGGATTGAGTTAATTGTAATCATGGAGATAACCTATGTGAATTTTTTTAATTAATAAGAATCAACATAGTTTCTATTTTTTTATATATGGTCACTAATGATGAACCATTGAAATCATGATTGATTCTACTATTGGGATATTGGACTGAGGAACCTCACCATTTTGGGTTGGGAAATATTTTTTCTCCATCCCCACCAATTCATGGAAGGGTGGATATATTGGAATGATGTTTTGAGATTCCCATGTATGGATATGATTTTGATACTCAAACCAAGGTTCCAATTTAAAATGATTTGATTTAATTGATTAATGAACACCAATGTAATGTATAGTGTTAATATCATTATGTTATGTGTCTTATATGAAGCAGTTTTATTTGTGTCACCCTATGAATTTTTTAGGATAGGGTGGACCGAAGTTATCATCAGTTTTATTGAATAAATTTATATTATACTGTATCACATTAAGACACATTTAGATAATGGTTCATGATGGTGGAATACATATTTATGGACAAGTGACATTCAGGTGGGATATTAATGTTCATGATTAGCATACATAGTGTATAACATAAATAGGGATCCAATAGATGTTATTAGAGAACATTTTCCTAGAGGCCATGATACCTAATCAAATTATAGATTCTATGTGATTGACTAAGAGAGACATATAATTTATGGATTCATAAAGACACAACAAAAATTTGATGTATTTTTTCAAAATGACATGAGATATGGTGTATGATCCTAGACATCATGGATGGATTTTTAGGTTCAAATTCACATTTTAATCCCTTAATTTAGGGTAACTAAATGTTTTTGGCAATATGAATATGCTCAAGGGTGTTTCAAACATTCTATAAATGAATTAATGGGGGATTAGACAATCTTGAGTATTTCACTATTGGTGAATGGATAGTCCAAAACATGAAATGGGTTAGTCCTAACCATGAAACCTTAGATATAGATATTTTTCATGGTTGGTGAATGATTTTTTAGACCACGTGGAATATCTATGTAATAGTGTGAGGTGGAACCCTCTTTCATGGATGCAGTGCATGTTGGGCGCATAATTTTCCAAACAGTATATCAAAATTGTACATCCGAATTTTGTGGACCTGTATAAAGTGAAAAAATAACCAAATTTCCACTCCTAGAATTTATATACCTCACCCAATTTAAAAAAAAAATATTTCTACTACATCAATTGTGATAAGCCAAACATCCCAAATATTATAAATGAGTGATCTCTTTAGATTATAGGTCATTTGGAGTGTCACAGGTTGCTGATTGAATCTCCACCTATGTATAACACTCCTCTTGCTTCTTTTTTCCATGTTAGGAATTTTTTATTTTTTATTATTCTTGTAAATACCTAAAAGCTCTTTTTCTAGTGTATTCTCTTTTGGGACATCAAAGGATGCTTAAATCTGGATCTATTTTTATGGTAAGGGTGTGTTCATCTTTATTTTCGAGGTATGTAATCTACAAGCTTGCTCCAATAGTTTTTATGGAGTTATGCATATATGGTTTTAATATTCCTTCTCTCTTCCAATGTGTATCTCGGCGAATGAGGGGGTCATGGAGGAGAAACAAGCACTACCCGATGGTTTATTAAAGAAGATTGGGTTCTGCTTAATCACTCATATCGGGTGCACCATTTTCACCTCGAAACACCCAATGGTTCCATATCCAGCAATATGTGGACCTTCTTTCTAAAGGCAGTCATTCGCTGGGTGGGTTGACCAGTGATTCTTAATAAATCACATTGGTCGAGTGGATGGGAATTTTTTCTCATCACACCCTTTTGGGGGGAATTATTTCATGTTATAGGACTCTCTTATAGATTTAAGACGTATTCATATGTTCGCAAATAATTGGTTTATACCCAAGCATATCATCCACGGATTACTTCTGGTTGGAAATGGTCAGTTGGATGCATTGCTTCAGAATCATTTATGCTTGAGGTTTACCATCCCTCATTGGATTAATGACCCCGAGTAGTCTGGACTCACTGAGATGACATATGTTTAAATCCTCATAATTAGGCACTCTAGAGTTTATTGTCATCCATGGGCGATAGATAACGACTTGAGAACTTGGATCGAACCAGTGATATGGGTTTCCTATGTATCCTAATGAGAGGAATGAGATTCCACGTAGTTCGGTTTGGTATGGGGCTTACACTCCAGGCCGCCCAAGGTTGGTGTGGTCAACTGACGTGAAGACAGTCGGATTAACCGGTTGTTGGGGTTGAACCACGAGGAGGCTTCTAATGTACCCTTCCTAGGAGATAGGGATCAAATTCCATGTAGTTTGAATGGGAGTGTCGGAGAACCGACGTGAATTTTCACCCGGCGGTCTGATGGTGATTGGGAAAGAACCCCTGAGAGGCTTCCTACGTATCCTTGTGGTGGGGAATTAAAATTCCACATATTTCACATGGGAGTGGGGATTACACTCTGAGGCATTCTGATAGAAGATGTCACGATTGATGCTTACTCTAAGCCTACGTGACTCATGCTCAGTAAGAGAAACAAGAGGCAGTAGGGACCGGAAGATCAAGTCACAAAAGGTGGGTCTATGGGAACTTGAGTAGGGCTTACACGTTGGGTTTCCAACAATGTCGGGGCTTAATCTGAGATGGATGCCCATGGTGACAAAGCGCAGCAGGAGAGAGACTTGGCCCCAAAGAAGAACGGAGCATCACCCTTCCCCACTATGCCCTTCCTTGGCCATGGCCGTGGGGAAGTATGGAGGTGCATTGGGGCATCCTTATGATGGGTAGTCTGCCATGCCCTGGGGAGGGGAGAAGCTCCCCAGTACTAACAAGTGGAGGGGCAGAAAGTGGACTCCTAGGCTTGGACTCTGCATTATCGTGGGAAAGTGAACCCTGGAATGCTTTGGGAATTCTCTCAAGGGCTGGAGCAACCCCTTCTCCCACTCTTATCGTGGGTATGTGAACTCAAAACGGCACGCTGATGCACCTGAAGGTTACATCACATAGGTCCGGTGGCTCTGGTGGAGGCCTCGGCTCGGGGCCAATGAATGGGCCAATGAGGGGGTTGTGGAGGATCAGGCTGGATTGGAAGGATTTGATCTGGCTCGGGGAATAGAAACTCTAAAGGATCTGGTGGGCCACATATGTGTATGAGTGGTGGTGCCCATTGTGTAGGGAGGTGCTACATGGCTGGAAAAGATATATGTAAACTTGGGTGGTCCGCAGACTGGTGGGAATCCTATGAACATGGGTGGTTTGTGGCTTCAGGTTAGGCCTGCGTACCAGGTTTGTACGTAGAGGGGTCCATGCAAGCAGTGGCGGCCGAGGGCAACGTCGGTCGGGGGTTCAGCGGTCGGGGATTTTCCCATGTGGGAGGGTGTTATGCGGTGCAACGTATCGGAAATGTAACATCCCAAGTAATTAATGAATAATAGATATGTTTATCTATGTCTATTAATGAATTATATAGTGTTTTAGAGGCTTAAAATCGGAATAAATCTAATCTTAAGAATAGAAATCTCTAATATTTTTTAATAGATTTATTTACCAACTTTTGATGGGGAACCATTTTTAAATATATATTTTGACAATTTTATAAGATATAATTGTCAAAATAAACTTATTTTTTATGATTGGGACATTGATATTTAATTTGGATAATTTTTTGGTATTTTTCAGACTATGTTCTTTTTTAATGAATACTGAAAACTATTGCATTTTACATCAAAAATGCTTTTTCATATAATTTAATTATATGGTTAGATTATCTATTTAATTGGTTTTAAAGTTTAATTATAATATATTTTTACCATTTAATCCAATGGTGTTCATTAGAATTTATTCCACTTTGGAATTGGGTATAAACAAGTGCCAAACTTATCATATATATTGTTTCAGAAAAACCCTCTATTTGTTTTGACAACGGGAATTAATATTAAATTCATTATTGAAAATTCTAAGTTTGGAATTTGGTAAAATGGATTCCATATTTGGAATCAGAAGGTCCAAACTATATAATTAAGACTCTTTTGTTTTTGTACATTATGAATAGTAATGACGGTAATTATCTTTAATTATCTTGATTAATTATTTATCGGGTAGTTAAGGATAATAAAAAAATCTCATAATAATAAAAAATGACCCCAACATGTGTCCAAATGCTACTATTTGTGTCATGTCCGACCATGGGATGCCTTGTTCCAAAATTAGGGAGCCCATGGAATCACTTTTTGGTAAAAGTGACACTTTATCTTTTTATTTTTAAAGAAAAGAGAATATCACTAAAAAATGTATCACCTGAGTAAACCATTTTTAATTTTGTCTACATAAATTATCTATTAGACTATAAATAGTCATTGGAAATGTAGAAATATTTCCTACATCATAGAATATTTTTTATAAATTTTCGACATTAAATAAATTAAATTATTTATGACATCATGATGATGCAGCGATTACCTCATTAATGAATGATATAAATAAAATGAAAATATAATGTAAAATATAAGACTTACAAATGTCTAAGACCTATTGGATGATTATATTTCGAACCTTTATCACCTTATCCTCTAAATATATCAATGTGGGACCTTTAAAATACGAAAATCGTTTTAATATAAAGTAACATTTTATAACTTTCCAAGAGTGCCCCTCCTCTCCTATTATAAATGGCCCACACCTCTACCTCCTTACCCACACTTCTCAAACCTTTGGATCAGCAAATCTCTGCTCATTTTATCCCTCCACATCCCTCTCTTCATTCTATAATCCTTACATTAGGCAGAAAGCTCTTCACAAAACCCTTTTGGTTCTAACCAAGAGGAGTTACCCGATTTAAAGGTAAAGACTTTTCTAATGTTCTTTTGTTTTATTTTTCTTCTCCAACCCCCTAAACTATTTGTATTCATTTTATTTGTAACAACTCTAGTATATTAAATATACTAGGATGTTTTAATAATAATTATTTGAGCTACACTTAGACACACCTACTGTTTCCGTGGATGGCAAATTTCTGCCTCACGAAATGATGATTTTTCAATATTCTTATAACACATTCAAAGGTGTCCATTAAGATTTCACTATATTTATATATGATATATAATATGTTTATGTATTCCTTATACTTCTGTATTTTTAATTTATGTGATACCTTTATGGTTCCATTATGGGTAAATGCGATATCTTCATTTTAGGAGGTGTGGATTATCGCCCCCTCAAAGTGATTTGATTTGTTAATGCCATATGTGGGACGTATAAAGGATTGAGTTAATGATATTATATATGATATTATGCTGGAATTATAATATACCTTTATATAATTATGATTCCATTCCATAAAAAATAAATATAAATGAAAGTAGCGTTCATGCGTACGTACGACGTACCGTCTCCATGAACGGTGCATTTCATTTCTTAACTCTAAATATTATCTAATATTATAAATTCATGTATATACTGGATATATATGATATATATGATATCTACATCATGAATATAAATCTGGATAAAATGGGTACATGAACAACTTGTAATTATGAAGATTTTATTTTTGACTCAAGTACCATTGATCGACAAAACGACCATTATTAACTTAAATAATTACATAGTGTTCATAACATGGTAATAAGTGATATAAAAATGAAAAATGAACTTGAAAATGGTTCTTAAACAAGTAGAAATTAACTCACGTTTATTATTCAGGTGGTTATAGAATGATCGCGTCAAGTCGGACCTGAGGTAAGAGAACTTCATAACCCAATTTCTATTCTTTGGGTTAATCTCCTACTTTCAAATTATGTCATGATATTATTATTCCCTATATTGTATTGGTACTTTCTTTATGTGTACTTATAGTGAATACCCATAATATATCTATTTTATTTAAAAAATTATCTTTGTAAGGGACTTCGTCTCAATCTCCGCTCATTGTGGCATATTTTGTTTTATACACAACCTTCTTTTATACGGTGTATAAACCCCTTTGACTTTTACGTTTATTCAAAAATGAATGTTTTTTATACGAAGAGTTTTGCTAAATGAAAAGAGGAATGTTTTTGTCGTACGTATGCAGCGACAACGACTTCTCCGCCGCTGTTACCATTCTTTGAGCTTCAGATTCCTCTACAAGCCATAACCTTTTTTTAAATGAAAAAATAAAACCATGTTTTACTTTTATTTTATTTTGGTATTGAAAATGGTTTTCATAATGTTTTTAAATCAATGTGTTAGATTGATATCATGTGATTGAAAAGTGTAAATGTTATGTTTCTTTTATGCATGTTTTATATGATAAAATTAAGTTATGGTTCATGGGCATTGTTATGAAGACAGGTGGTTCCGTGATAAACAAAAAGAGGGTGAGCCTGATATAGCTCTCCAATGCATTGGGTGACATGAAGGGGTTAAAGGATAATGTTTCTCGAAAGAGATTTAGGGAATATATTGTGATGGGTATTCCAAATGTAACCATGAAGGTTACTCCCTATGTAAGAATGTTATGAATGCCTCATGTTACCTTTATGTTTTATGATTTCTTTGATTTGTTCATGTGTTCATGAGGTATGATAAAGTGATTATGTTTTATGAGTAAATTATGATCTCATCAATTCTTATGTATACATGGACTAATGTTTTCATTTCATATTTTTATATCCCTTACTGAGCTTTTTAGGCACATCCCAAGTTTTTGAAATGTTTTTCGCAGGTCAAGGGAAAGGTAAATGATGTGATGATAGGTTCAAGGAAGCATCATGAAAGAATCCATGTTTTGTTTTAAATATGTTTCTATTAATTGAAAAAAATGAATACTATATTTTATGTAACCACTTTTTTTAAATGTGGAATGTAATGCATGTTTTATGATCTAATTCTCTAAAACTATAATCCTGAAAAGATCCTCAATGTGTAATCTTCTAATAAATCAATATTAAATCATGTTTAAGGCTGGGGCCTTATAGTTGGAATCAGATGTCGGTTTAGATAACTTTAGGTGTTATAATTCTATTAAATGATTATCCAAACATATTTTTTATGGTCAATTTGAAAGGATATAGCATTTGAAGATTACCATGTTGCGAAGACTTGTTTGTTCAAAATGGTTTTTCAAAGAGGAAACACGAATGCAGTGCCAGGAAGGCATACAGAAGGAAATGACCTTCCGAATCAGTATCCTGAGATGGTAAAAATTGTAACTGAACAGTTTTTTGAAGTAATGGTTCATTTGACTCAAGCGATAAATGGTGGTGGTATCAATGCACGAGATCTGCCAGATCAACCGCAGAGGAACATGTCAGTGGTGAAACATTTCAGGAGGCAACATCCCCCATCATTCAGAGGATCATCTGACCCTGTGCTATCTGAAGGGTGGATTAAAGCATTGGAGAAGATTTTCGATGTCATGGGGTCTTCAGACAATGAAAAGGTCAGTCTAGCTATTTACCGTTTGGAGGGTGAATCAGATCAGTGGTGGTCGGGGGTTAAAAATATCAGGGATGCTGATGAGATTGATGCTCTAGACATGGATGAATTCAAAGGTATGTTTCTTGAGAATTATTTTCCTAAGGCTGATCGACCTAGAATGGAAAAAAAATTCTTGGAATTGAGGGAAGAGGACAACTCAGTGGCTGCTTATGAAGAGAGGCTCACTAGATTGTCAAGGTATGCTCCAAATTTTATCTGAGACCATTATAGTAAAATCAATCATTTTTAATCAAGATTAAAGCCAAAATATCTAAGGGCATTAGCTTCTCGTGAGTTCAAAAGTTATGAAAATCTTGTTCGATGTTCTTAGAAGGTGGAAACGGAGTTCACTGATGATCAAGTATCCTATAACAACCAGCAGAAGAAGAGACTGAGGTGGCAGGAGAAAGAGAAGAATTCTTCAAAAAGGTATGACGGTAAGAAAACTATGTTTCTAGTTTGTGATAAATGTGGTAAAAGGCATGCTGGGGAATATCTTCTGAATTATGGAAAGTGCTACCAATGTGGTAAGATGTGCAATAATGCTCGTGATTGCACTAAAAAAGATTAGGGTGATGGTAAGACCAAATTTGATTTACAGTTAGTGAAATGTTTTATGTGCAATGAGATGGGTCACTATGAAAACGAGTTCCGACAAAGAGTTCGAGTGATGGGAAGCAGTTAGACTACAAGCAGAAAGGGGTGGTGAAATCCTTTGCAACTACTTCAGCAGATGTCAGGCCATTAAATGAAGTGGTATGAGGTAATTTGTTTGTTTTTTCAGATTATGCGAGTGTGTTGTTTGATTCGGGGTCTACCCATTCTTTCATCTCTGAAAACATTTCTAGTAAAATGGGAATACCATCTCAAGAAATGACTCCTGAACTTGTGGTAAAAACACCTAGGGGAAATGTTGAGGCAAAAAGAATTTATAAGAATATTCATATCCTTATCCGTGGAAAGAACCTACTTGAAAACTTTATTTTTTTACCTCTAGTAGAGTTTGAGGTTATCCTGGGTATGGATTGGCTCTCTATTTACCATGCCATGATTGACTGTAGAGCTAATGAAGTTTCTTTTCAGAAAGAATTTTAGTTTGTGTACAGGAGTTAACCCTTACTATTTATAACATATCAAGAGGCCAAGAAACATTAAAAGATGGAAATGAATGTTACCTTGCACATATTGTTGAAAACAAGGGAACAAATTAGATTAATGATGTTCCAGTGGTAAATGAGTATCCTGATGTTTTTCCTGATGAGTTGCATGGAATAATACTAGATCGGGATGTTTAATTTACTGTTGACTTAGTTCCTGATGCTATGCCAATTTCAAACCCCCTTATCAAATGGCTCAAATTGAACTTTTAGAGTTGAAGGAGAAATTGCAAGATTTATTAGAGAAAGGTTTCATTCGACCTAGCACATCACCATGGGGTGCTCTTGTTTTATGTGGTAAAAATAAAGATGGTTCAATGAGACTTCGCATTGATTTTAGAGCCTTGAATAACATCACTATAAAGAAAAAATATCCTTTTCCTCATATCAATTATTTGTTTGATCAGCTCCATGGAGCTCAATTTTTTTCAATGATCAACCAGAGATCGGGGTACCATCAGTTGAAAGTAAAGGAAGCAGGTATTCTGAAGATCGTGTTTCGTAATAGATATAGCGATTATGAATTTGTAGTAATTCATTTTGGGCTAACCAATGAACCTGCTGTATTCATGGACCTTATTAATATAATTTCCCATTAGTTCTTGGATTATTTTGTGGTTGTTTTCATTGATGTTATTTTGTTGTTTTATAAAAGTAAAGAGCATCATGAAAGACATTTAATGGTTATTTTTCAAACCATAAAAGAAAATAAATTGTATGGGAAATTCAGAAAGTGTGTGTTTTGGTTGCAAAAAATTTCTTTCCTTGGACACATTGTTTCTAAAGATGGGATAACTGTTGATCCTACAAAAACAATGGTTGTTCAAGAATGGCCAAGACCCACAAATGTAACTGAGATTCGTAGCTTCCTTGGTTTGGTAGGCCATTACCGAAGGTTTGTTAGAAATGTTTCATGGTTATCTAGTCCAATGACTATGCTAACTCGGAAGGGTTTTAAGTTTATCTGGACAAAAGAATGTGATGATTGTTTTCAGGAATTGAAAATAAGATTGGTGAATGCTCTAGTTTTGGAACTACCTTCCAGGAATGGTGATTTTGTTATCAACAGTGATGCTTCATTGAAAGGATTTGGTTGCGTCCTAATGCAGAATGATCAGGTAATTTCTTATGCTTCACGTCAGTTGAAAACTAATGAGGTAAATTACCCTACACATGATTTGTAATTAGCTTATGTTGTTTTTGCTTTAAAAATTTGGAGGCATCATTTGTATGGAGTAAAGTGTGAAATATACACTGATCAAAAAATTTTAAAGTATATATTCACTCAGAAAGAATTGAACATGAGACAGAGTAGATGGATATAATTAATAAAGGATTATAATTGTACAATTCATTACCATCCTGGAAAAGAAAATAAAGTGGCTGATGCTTTGAGTCGAAAAATTAATTCTTCATTAACAATGTTGCATTTGGAACGTGATCCTTTGGTTAAGGATTTGATGAAATTTGGCATAGAAGTTGTTGGTGTAGGATGTTATTCTATTTTGTTTTAGGTATCAGTGAAATCTTCTCTATCAGTCAGAATTAAGCAAGCACAGAAGCAAGACAACGAGTTGCAGAAAAATGTAGGGCTGGTTCAGAAGGGTAAGTTGCATGAATTCAACATTGATAATGATTGTGTTTTGAGATTTGGGAAGAGATTGTCTGTGCCATGTTATTCACAGTTGAAGAGAGAGTTGTTATGTGAAGCTCACAGTTCTCCATTTTCGGTTCATCCAGGTAGTACTAAGATGTATAGAGATCTTCGGAAGTATTACTGGTGGGACGGAATGAAAAAAGACACTGCTTATTTTACTGTGAATTGTTTGACTTGTCAACAGGTTAAAGAAAAGAGGTTGTTACCGAAAGGGATACTTCAGCCTTTACCAGTGCCAGAGTGGAAATGGGAAAATATATCCATGGACATCGTTAGGGGATTGTCGAAGACACCTCGAATTAATAATGCAATCTGGGTTATTGTTGATCACTTGACTAAATCTGCTCATTTCCTTGCTATACGAGATACTTTTTCCCAAGATCAACTTTCCCATTTCTATCATAAAGAGATATTCAGGTTACATGTATTTCCTCTCTCCATTGTATTTGACTTTGATCCCAGGTTCACTTATAACTTTTATAAAGTCATTCAGAAGTCATTGGGTACTGAATTAAATTCTAGTATGGCTTTTCATCCTCAATCAGATGGTTATTCAGAATGAACAATTCATCCTTTGGGGGATATGCTACATGCTTGTTCGTTGTATTATCAGGGAAGTTGGGACCAACATCTTTCTTTGGTTGAGTTTTTTTATAATATCAGTTTTCTTCCCAGTATACAGATTGAACCATTTGGGGCATTATCTGGGAATCGGTGTTGAAGTCTATCTTTCTGGTATGAAGTGGGTGAAAAGAAGTTGATGGGACCGGAATTGGTAGAAGAGTTGGTAGAAAAATTTCAGCTGATATGGAGACACATGAGAACAGCTCATAGCAGGTAGAAGAGTTATGCAGACAACAGGAGGAAGGATCTCTCTTTTGAGGTTGGTGATCATGTTTTTCTCAAAGTCTCACCCTGGAAAAGTGTGATAAGATTGGGTTAGAAAGGAAAGATGAGTCCAAGGTTCATTGGACCATATGAAATTCTGGAGAGAGTTGGATCAGTTTCATACCGAGTGTCTTTACCTCCGAGTTTATCTCAGGTACACAATGTTTTTCATGTTTCAATGTTAAGGAAGTACATGCCAGATCCATCTCATGTTTTGAGTCCATAGGTAGTTCACCTGGAAGAGAATCATTCTCCTGAGGAATAACCAGTCCAGATTCTTGACCACAGGGAGTAAGTGTTGTAGAATAAGGTGATTCATCAAATAAAGGTTTTTTGAGAAAACCACATGATTGAAGAGGCAACATGGGAATCTGAAAATGCAATGAGGTATAAATTTCCCCACTTATTCGATAAGTAAATATATTGTGGGGAAGAAATTTTCTAAAGGGGGGAAGGATGTAACAAACAAAGTAAGTAATTAATAATATATATTCTTATCTATGTCTATTTATGAATTAGATAGTTTTTTAGAGGCTTAAAATGAGAATAAATCCAATCTTAAGCATAAAACTCTCTAATAATTTTTAAAAGATTGCTTTACCGCCTTTTGATGGAGAACCAATTTTAAATCAATCTTTTGACAATTTTATAAGCTCTATTTTTCAGAATAAACTTATTCTTTATGATTGGGACATTTATATTTACTTTGGATAAAAGTTTTGGTATTTTTCTGACCATGTTCAAATTTTAATGAATAGTGAAAAATAATACATTTTACATCAAAACTGCCTTTTCATATAATTTAATTATATGGTTAGATTATATTTTTAATTGGTTTTAAAGATTAATTATAATATAATTTTACCATTTAATCCAATGGAGTTCATTAGAAATAATTCCACTTTGGAATTGGGCCGCTACAAGTGCCAAACTTTTCATAGATATTTTTTCAAAAAAACCCGCTATTTTTTGAAAACGGAAATTATTTATAAATTCATTATTTCAATTTATATGGTTGGAGTTTGTTAAAATGGATTCCGTATTTGGAATCAGAAGGTCCAAATTATGTAATTAAGACTCTTTTGTTTTTTAACATTATGAATAGTAATGACGGTAATTATCTTTAATTATCTTGATTAATTAGTAATCGGGTAGTTAAGGATAATAAAATAATATCATAATAATAATAAATTACCCCAAAATGTGTCTTAATGCTACTGGTTGTGTCATGGCCGACCATGGTATTCCTTGTTCCAAACTTAGGGACCCCATGGAATCACTTTTGGGTGAAAGTGACACTTTATCTTTTTATTTTTAAAGAAAGGAGAATATCACTAAAGAATGTATCACCAGAGTAAAAAAAATTTAATTTTGTCTACATAAATGATCTCTTGTACTATAAATAGTCATTGGAAAGCTAAAACAATTTCCTACATCATAGTAGTTTTTTATAACTTTTATACATTAAATAAATTAAATTATTTATGACATCATGATGATGGAGCGATTACCTCATTAATGAACGATTTAAATAAAATGAAAAGATAATGAAAATTCTAAGACTTACATTTGTCAAAGACCTATTGGATGAGTATATTTAGAACCCTTATCACCTTATCCTCTGAATATATAAATTTGGGACCTTTAAAATCCGAATCTCAATTTAATATAAAGTAAAATTATATAACGTTCCAAGAGTGCCCCTCCTCTCCTCTTACAAAAGGCCCCCACCTCTACCTCCATACCCACACTTCTCAAGCCATTGACTCATACAATATCTATTAATTTTATCCCTCCACATCCCTATCTTCATCTTATAATCCTTACCTTAGGCATAAATCTCTTCAAGAAACCCTTTTGGTTCTAACCAAGAGGAGTTACCCGATTTAAAGGTAAAGACTTCTCTAATGTTATTTTGTTTTATTTTGCTTATCCAAACCCCTAAAATATTTTTAATCATTTCTTTTTTAACAACACCAGTATCTTAAATATACTAGTATTTTGTTATAAAAAGTATGCGAGCTATACATACACACACCTACCGTTTCCGTGGATGGCGAATTTTTGCCTCACGAAACGATGATTGCACAATATTCTTCTAACACATTCAAAGCTGGTCATTAAGATGTCACTATATATATATATATATGATATATAATATGTTTATGTTTTCCTTAAGATTTTTTATTTTTCATTTATGGCATACCTTTATGGTTTCCATTATGGGTAAATGTGATATCTTCATTTTAGGAAATGCAGACTACCGCCCCCTCAAAGTGATTTGATTCGTTAATGCCATATGTGGGACGTATAAAGGATGGAGTTAATGATATTATATATTATATTATAATGGAATTATAATATACCTTTATATCATTATGATTCCATTCCATAATATAAGAAATAGAAATGAAAGTAGCGTTCATGCGTACGTACGGATTACCATCTCCATGAATGGTGAATTTCATTTCTAACCTATAAATATTATGTAATATTATAAATTCATATATATAATGGATATATATGATATATATGATATATACATCATGAATATAACTCTGGATATAATGGATATATGAACAACTTGTAATTATAAAGAGTTTATTTTTTACTCAAGTACCAATGATCGACAAAACGACCATTATTAACATAAATAATTACATAGTGTTCATAACATGGTAATATGTGATATAAAAAGGAATAATTAACTTGAAAAAGGTTCTTGAACAAGTATAAATTATCTCGGGTTTATTATTCAGGAGGATAAAGATTGATCGAGTCAAGTCGGACCCAAGGTAAGGGAACTTCTTAACCCAATTTCCGTTCATTGGGTTAATCTCCAACTTTCAAATTATGTCATGATATTATTATGTCCCATATTGTATTTTTACATTCTTTATGTGTAATTCTAGTTAATACAGATAATAGATCTATTTTATTTAAAAAAATGATCTTTGTAAGGGACTTCGTCTCGATCTCCTTTCATTGTGGAATATTTTGTTTTATACACAACCTTCTTTTATACAGTGTCTAAACCCCTTTGACTTTAATGTTTATTCAAAAAGGAATATTTTTTAAACAAAGAGTTTTACTAAACTACAAAAGGAATTTTTTTGTCATACGTATGCGGCGACAACGACTTCTCTGCCGCCCTGACCATTCTTTGAGCTTCAGATTCCTCTACAAGACATAACAGTTTTTTAAATGAAAAAATAAATACCATTTTTTACATTTCTTTTATTTTGGTATTTAAAATGGTTTTCATAATGTTTTTATATCAATTTGTTGTATTGATATCTTGTGATTGAAAAGTGGAAATGTTATGTTTCCTTTATGCATGTTTTATGTGATACGATTATGTTATGGTTCTTGGAAATTGTTATGAAGATGGGTGGTTCCGTGATAAACTACGCTAGGGTGAGCCCGATATAGCTCTCCAATGCATTGGGTAACGTGAAGGGGTTAGACGATAAGGTTTCTCCAAAGAGATTTAGGGAATATATTGTAATGATTATTCCAAACGTAACCATGAGGGTTACTCCCTACGTAAAAATGTTATGAATGCCTCAAGTTACTTTTATGTATTATGATTTCTATGATTTATTCATGTTTTCATGAGGTATGATAAAGTGCTTATGTTTTATGAGTAAAGTATGATTTCATCAATTCTTATGTATACATGGACTAATGTTTTCATTTCGTACTTTTATATCCCTTACTGAGCTTTTTATGCATATCCCATGTTTTTGATAGGTTTTTCACAGGTCAAGGGAAAGGTACATGATGTGATGATAGAGTCAAGGATGTTCCATTAAATAATCCATGTTTTGTTTTAAATATGTTTCTGTTGATGGGAAAAAAATGAATACTATCTTTTATGTAACCACTTTGTTTAAATGTGGATGGTAATGCATGATTTATGATCTAATTCTCTAAAACTCTAAACCTGTAAAGATCCTCAATGTGTAAACTTGTAATAACTCAATATTAAGTAATTTTTAAGGCTGGGGCCTTATAGGAAAAGGGGCATAAACTCCCGGGTCTGTGGGGGGTGCATCCGCGGAGGGGCCATGGTTAGCGGTCATCTTTTCTTTGTTATTTTAAGTTCACGGTTCACCAATTTTTTATGCATTTTTTGTTCTTTATTAATTTGATTCCAGGTTCATACCTATTCTGGTTCGTGAACTGGAACATCGTTGTTTGCGAAATCCTATTCTCCTTCCTTCGAAATCCTTCCACTCGAATCTGATCGATCTCCCCAAGTTTCTCCTCCTTCTTCTCTTCCCCCTCGATTATCTTTTATAGAGTGGGAAATAAATGATTTTGTGGTCATGCAGCAGCATTGGTGGAGGCCCATGATCAGAAACCCAGTTTACGGCTGACTTGGTCAATCCACAACTCATGGGGGGCATAGAACACACCTACCCCGCGAACCAAACTAGCTCGGGGAGCGTTTCACAGCCACCGCAGGGTTCCGCCTCCATTCTGCGAATGACAACGGATGCGTCCTGGGCTGGTCGACGCGGTCCGCAAATGGGTCGGTTTGTGATGGTGGACTGGCTTGGCACCCATCCTACTTCGTGCCCGCAGAGGATCCCCACCTCTGTTCCGCGAATGACAGTGTTCCGTGGAGGGGGGTGCTTTGCGGAACTGGTCGCGTGCCATTATCATTGGACCGGTTCGCAAACCGGTTCGGCTTGTTCCATCCATTGAGTATTCTCCATACTTTTCCCCAATTCATTGGAGGTAAATTGGGTATAATTTCCCTTGTATTAAAGAGGATTCTCATTCTCCTTTGCAAATTTTTCAGGACCCTAAAAATGCCCCCTATCGGAATGGGGTCTGATCGGAATGAAGAGGAGGCCATTCCAATGTATAGTGGTCCTGAAACATGGATGCTTTGCGGTAGGGGAGTTGACCTGGTAGGGGAACACACCTATAAATAACGGGGCCCTTCCTTTGTCTGAAATCAGAGCTCTCTTGCTTTTTTTCTCTCTGGATGCTCATTCCTTCGCGAAACTCCTCGTCCGCGAACCAACTACCACTTCCGCGAACCATTCCTCATTCACGGTTGCCTTCACCCGTGAACCAATCTCCCAGCCGCAAACTAACACTTTTAATTAATGGAAAATTATGTCACAACGGGCCGTGTAGGAACTCGTTCCGCGGTTTTGATGGTCCGTAGTCTGAAACCTTCCAAACATTGAAAATTTCTTAAGTCTTCTAAACCTAATTACTTAAATCTGGGATTAATATTCCATAGAGAAAACTAGTTTGCGGTTTTCTGGCCATCGCTAAATGGGCCAGAGTACCACGGACCTCTTACAAATACGGTCGGTTCGCAGGATGTAGTCATCCCGAACCACGTTTTGAGGCCTGCTTGCAGACCTCGTTATGAAGGTTCCAAGACTCCTTTGACATATTCTATTTATTATTGTCCAAATTTTATTATTCCTGACTAACCATATGGTTTTTTATAATGCATGGTGAAAATATGGTTCCGCCTCGCCCTGCACCCAGGCCTTCTGCCAAGCCTCTTTCGATTGGTGATCAATGCCTAAAGGATGTGGCCAGCTCTATTAAGGATGGAATCTGCCACTCCCCATTGTGCTCCTTCCTTTCTGATCGTCTCTCCAAGTCACAACGGGAGTACCCCTTTTCCAACAGCCTTCCTGCCTATGGGTTCAGTTTAATGTCCAATATGCTAATTCTGGTACCATCTCATGACAAAAATCCTGCAGCACAGATATTTACTATTACTATCCCTCAATCAGGGATATCTTCCAGAGGGTGGCCTTCCGTAAGGGATACAGCTGCTAGATCTGTATTTTATCACCTTCATGTGTCCCCAACAGGGGAACAATGTCAGCTATATGGGAAAATTCATTATTACCAGAGCATTCCCCACAATGTTATGGTAATCAAACAGCATGGCTGGTCAGCTGACCTGGACCTTAGGCTTGGATGGGAATTCAAGTCATTGGATTAGGGGTGGCTCTTCTGGGTTCAACAGAGATGTGCATAGTTTGGAGTAGAATCGTGAGCCGTAGGCTTATATGATGCTGTCTGGGTGTCCCAAACCTATACCCATCGGCCTCAAGCCATCTCCATGAAACTTATGAGCTGTTGGAGTTCGGACAACAACACATTCCATCTGGTCCATGTTGAGGTGGGTATTAGTCTTTGAGACATCTTCCAGATTTCAGGGGTCCCCATCATTGGGGGTATGTATGAATAATTCTTGCCTCCCTCTCATGTGTGAAACAACAAAGAGTGGACTCTCCCCTTAGTGAAGTATCATATTGACCGGGCCCAGAATCATTCAAAGGATACGTATCCGAAATATATTGTCTCATATCATGAATGGGTCAAGGATTTTGCTAGAGAGAGAAAGTCCATGGCTCTCTCACGTAGGCCCACGAACTGCCCTGTGATGGAGTCCCGAAGGAAAAGGGGTTGCTACTGGATGATCCTGGATGAAGTACAGTTCAACAAATGGGGCTGGGAGCTTGTCTTGGACGTCAATCAACTGATCCTTCTGGCAGCGTTTCTTGCCATGTTCTTGAGTGGATGGTTATTTCTCGTATGCGAGACTAGTGGCGTGTGCATATCTATTTTTTTCATGGAAGCACAGCTAGCTACTGACAACATCATCAACTTGTTAGTCCCAGTATTGGCCAGTATTTATCGGTTGCATAGCAATATTACCGATGGGAGTTGTCCAAACCGGGTAGTCGGGCCTTTTCAAATACTATAAGGATGTTTGGGAGCGCATATCAATAACTTCTACACTTTAATCAACCCTCTTTAGTCTCTGGGTACCGCATTCCTGCAGTACTTGAAAATGACCAGTGAGGTAATGCCCGAAGAGTGGGTGACCCAAGATAAGGATGTACAACAAACGGTTTATAATATGTGTCTGTTGTCGATTCAGATATCGAGTTATGATAATTTCAATTTCCGACCATATCCCTTCTTAACCAGTGAAATTAAGAATACCATATCAGAAATTTTTAGAAAGCGGGGATACCTCTTTTCCCTCTGAGAGGGAATTCTGGTGGCTCATATCGGTGGGGAACTAATCTGTGAGGGGTACGCACCTTGCTGATTCGGACATCAATTTTGTGGCATCCAGGCACTGTGTCCTCCCACACTCAACGGTGCCTACAAGAACCTCCATTTAATGGTGTCCATGAAACTTTGGATAATTTTTACCGAGGAATATAATGGTTGCGATGTAATGACTTTTGCGCTTTCAGACTCCATGCCTTTCTTGTCTAAGTGCTATATTGACTATTGGCTGCAGTCAGACCCGAATGGCCAGCTAGGGCTGTGGATGCCCATTGTCTCAAGTCCTAAGAAATCAAAGGGAAATAGGAAGCGAAAGGGGGATAGTGCTTCAACCAGTCTAGGAAAAGTTCTTCGCAACCCTACCGGTCTCGTTCTTCCAGGAAAGATCTTAACGGACATAGGTGTATCCTCCCATACCCTTGAAGCTACCCGGAGAGAGATGGTTATTCTTGTGGAATGTTTCAATTCCAACGGCCTGGGGTCAATTGGATGAATTCAAAGGTTGGTCATCCTTTCGTAGTCAGTACCCCCATTCTCTGTGGCAGTATCTCCAGGAATCAGAAGTGGAATTTGATGGTTTGGGCAACATACATTCTCCTGTTGACAATATTTATGATGCGGACCCAGAGAGTGTCAAGCGGTATCTCCGGGACCTCGAGGCTTACGTTCATCCTCACCGGGGTTATTTAGTGTCGACTCATCGAGTCCAGGCTATGTTGCGATTGGTGACTGATGAGGAGGAGGAAGAGTGTGACCACTCTTTAGGGGGATGTGATCTCGGTGTTTCCCCCACAGCGGCTGAGGCATGGAAATCCCCCCTACCCATGAGGTCCCACCCACAAGTAGATCCAGAGAGTTCCAGGGTAGCGGCAAGATCCTGAAAACAAAAATGGCCATTGGTGCCCCCACCAGACCATGTCGCTACTCGTCCCTCTCAGGTCGATCCTCCACATCTAGCTGTTCTTGTTATGGCCGTATTTTCAGATGCTTGGTGGATTTGGGGTGACCAGAGGGTCAGTGGCACGGATGAAGAGGTTTGGTTGTTTCTCCTAACGGGCCCTCTAATGATTCTCGGTATTGGGATGATCTTCACTCCACCCCAATTTCTACTAGAAGAGTATCTGGACAAAATAATCGCCTCATTGAAGGAGATAGATTCATACGTTCATTCACTCCTGAACCCGCTTTATGGGTCTACCTGTGTTTTTATGATCATAAGACATCTAGAATCGTCTGATCCTGAAGAAGAGGTTGTCATGGTCGTCTATTCCGGCTTTCCTCCTCCTTTACTACGAAGGTTCTAAAATTTCTTCCTATTATGAAGGGTGCCAAGGAATCTCAAGGGGTTATTCCTTCCTTGGAGTCTACTCCCTGGGGTACTGCAGTAGGCGAACACATGCTTTCGACTATAAAGATTATTGAAGAGGGGTCTCCTGGCACAGGTGAGCTAATGGAAGCACCCATTGCAGACCCAGCTAGGGTCTTTCCTTCCCCAGCTCCTTTCAGCCTTCAGAGTGAAGAACTGTCCCCTGGGTAGATCTAGAGACATCAACAGGCGTCACATTTATTAGAACGGCTCAAACAGGGGATGTCGGGTAATCACGACTTCCAATTTCATGGATTTCCAACTCATATATTCTGATTCATCTAGTTATTAACTTGTTTTGGTGCATTGTGTAGGGCCACTGGGAGACCTGGTAGTGGCTACCCAAGTAGTCATACATTCTTCCCCCTTATCACATTAGGGATCACTTGTATCCACACCTGAGCATGACCAAATGGAGGGCCCTGCTGAAAAGGCTAGTGATATGGACGCTTTACTCAAGCCTTCATCAGTCAGAGATATGTTAGAGGAGAAACATCTAGAATTCGAGACTCCTACTGATCATACGGCCTTTATAATTATGGGGGAGGATGGGGAGACCGTGCCTATTAGAGAGGCCCCAAATCTGAATGGGCCAGCTGCCTCAGACCCAATGGATCCTATGGCGATGGAGGAAGAGCCCGCCATCAGTACAGTTGTCATAAACCCAGAGCTGGCCTTTATTTTGTTTACTGGGGGAGTGATTTCCCTAGACTTGATCTTCGTAGCCTACTGCATGGGGACAGCTTTGGGAGCTACTGGCATTTGGTATGGCCTTAGGTCTTGGACACCTATGGGGGTACCTAGGACTCCCTAGCCTCTCGAAGATGAACTGTCTTCCTCAAGTGGCCACGTCGGTGCAGATCTTGAGGATACCGATGCCTTAATGACCAGGGATAAGTTTCTCAATCTATTGCCACTAACTCTTTTATCTTAACTTTTATGATTAGGGTAATTATCTGTCTTATCGACTCTCGGGCTTTAGGACCACGACCTATGGCATTGGCGATTGTGCCATGGGATCCGATCGTGCCTGTGACCACAACCGCTAGGGGCGAAGATTCCGCGGGGCCAGAGTTTGCGGGTGAAGACACATAGGGTCACTCCTTGGTTAAATTCATACCTAAATAGTTATCTTTATCTGGGAGTGACTCCGAACCTGATCAACAAGTCCTTTCCAGTCTTCTACCTGCTCGCCAAAGGGCTTCGGAGAAAATTTGGAAGGTGATTTCTCAGACGCCCTCGGATGAGATGCCGACCAAAATTACCGAAGCTTCACAATCTGTATATTCTAATGGGATTCGACAGCATTGACTACCATGGTATTTGTGATGTCAAGTAGGTGGTCGCTCACTGGGAAAGACTGGGTGGTTTCGAATCATGCCTTTCTGCTACTCAATATAAAGCCTACCTTTCCGCGACCCGACAACTTTGCCTAATAGAGGCTCATAATCATGTCAGGGTAGTTCTGAGACTCTAGGGTGAAGTCATTTAGAAGTTTTATCGACTATAGGAATGAAGGAATGACATACAGTAGCTACAGAAGGAAGAGACTATGGGGACCGGCAGATGGAGGAGGAGATGAGGGTGAGCTCAAAGGTATCCCAGGAGGTGGAAGCATTGCGGGCTAGTGAAGAAGCCTAGACACCCTTATTGTAGTGTATCTATCAAGAAATCAAGGATACTCATCAGCATCTAATACAACTTTTTGAATCTGCTGAAAATATCCTGTAATAACCTTTCATGCCAGAGGAGGCTTCAGATTGTGGATGCCCTTCTTACCAACATTGTTATGGAACAATGAAATGTTTTCCCTCAGCTCTCTGTTTGTCTTCTCCTATGACATGAATTATTTGGCGTGATTGTTGTATATGTTAATTCACCGAACTTAGAATAATCAGAGTTCAGGATAAATGATTAAAAAGTAAAAATGATCTCTAACATTTTCCTGGATCATGGGATCCAGCGAGCATAGTTTGAGTACTGCAAGGGTTTTGTAGAAAAACCCCACAAACGTTTTTCCTTTTCTTTTAATACCCTAATTTTCCCTGGGCCCATTTGGTGTGGACCCAGCGGGTATGGCCCGACTATTGCTTAGGTCTCCCTTTTCGGTTTTTCGTCCTAACTGACTTTGTGCCTATTTTTGTGAGCGGTTTAGATTCCTGCCGACAGAACTATCATTACTAATGTTTTTGGTCGAACAACATTGACTAGGTATGGTGGGGCGAGGGCCCCAATGAGGTATGGTTGATTAAAATATGTCTCAATATCCTTCAGATGATTGTGGGGGGGGGGGTCATGTTTATATTCGAGTGACATGCGGGGCATGTCTCAAGGCATGGGAGTCGTATCGGTGTGCAGAGGTAGGAAGAGAATCACCTAAGCAAATCTTTCCTTTGTTAGAATTTCCAGGGGCGATAAATATGCCGAGCTACTGATGGTATGGTATGCATAGATGTGAAATGTTATCCTTAATTCAATGACTTTCCATTTCTGATGGCTTAAGGACTTCATGGAAGTCTGGCTTATGGAAACCACCATGGGTGGCTTGGTGAGTTATGAAAAGCACTACGGGTGGTTCAAAAAGTGTCTGGGTCATCTAAAAGGGTTTGAGAACATATGTATTAATTAGGAGTGTGGAATCAAGGTCCTTGTACTACACATTTATCAATTGTAAAGGATGGTTGGACCTTGGCACGATTTAAAGTCGTGCTGCTGGGACATTATTTAGATTGGAACGGCTTCTCCTAATTATCGGTAATCTCATCTGAGACGTTCCACCATATTTAGGCAGGGTCGTGAAAGTTTCTAGTAAACAGTATCTCAACGTTTTTCTGAATCTCGAGATGGACATGGGGGCTCAGGGGCCAAGAGGCATATGGAGAGAATAATTTCATAAGGAAATATTTCCTTTGGTAGATGAGCTAGGGGCGATCAATATGCAGAGCCACTGAGTGCACGGTATACATAGTCAAGAAAAGGTGTCCTTAGGTCAATTATTTCATTCTACCAATATCTAGGAAAACTTCAAGGAAGTTTGAGATTTGGGGCCATTAGGGTTGGTTTATGAGATTTCGTCGTTTTCTGAGTACAGAGTATGGTTTATGAGGAGAGGGTTCCTAGATAACGGAGAAACAACTAGGCTAAATTTCTTGAGAATGGGTTAAGTCATCCCTTCTCACGCTGGTGTGAGATGGTGGTTTGTGAATGTCTGACCCATACACTAAGGGACAGAGAAAATCCTTCGTTCTTTTCTATACCCATGATAGGTTTGACCATGCAGTTTAATGTCATGCGCTATGGAAAGATTCCATGCAGATTAATGTCATGCGTTAAAGACGAGGAGCATTATTAAAGGATGTTTTGCAGTTTAACGTCATGCAGCAAGGATGAGGGGAATTTTTTCCGATGTTTTGCAATTTTAACATCATGCAGAAAGGACGGGGGCATTTTTAAAACAGTGAAAATGCTTGTAGTTGGAGTCATTTACCTGGATGTTTAATGCTTTGTATTTGCATCTTTATGCCAAGCGAACAAGATGTTCCTCACAGTTTAACGTCATGTTGTAAGGACGCTGTTGCAAAGGACGCTCTAAATTAGAATGTAACTAGGCTTGAACATCTCGGCATGCCCAATCCATGGAGAAGGGTGGATTGGTGTAAATCATGGTTCTGGGGATTCTTGGATCAGGAGAAATGATATAGGGGTTCTGAGGCTGGTAAGCATACGGAGCTAGGAAGAGTATCTCCTGAGGAAATATTACCTTTGGTAGATGGGCAATGGGATATCAATATGCAGATCCATTGAGGGGATGGTATTCATAGTCTTGAAAAGCTGTCCATGGGTCAATAACATTCCACATCCGATGTACATTAATGGATATGAGGATCCACGATTGTCTGGGCCATGAAGTTTGTCATTTGGTAAGTAAATATCTTGACATGTTCGGCATATTCGGCCCTAGTTGTTTTTAAAGCATAGAGAGCTCCAGGCGCTGATTTATCTAGCACGTTGGGGTGTACCTTCACTCCATGCAGGTTTACATCATGCAGTAAGGACTATGTACTCCTAGTTTAGTAGCCATAGAGCTCAGACCAGTGGGGTGACTATTGCTGTAGTCACTCGAAGGAAAACTGAGTTACCATGCTCTGATATACTCTGAACAGGGTGGGGGATGAAGGTTGTAAACTATAACTCTGAGGTTTCCTGGATCATGAGATGTGGTATGGGGGATCTAAGGCCGGTAAGCATGCGGATCTAGGAAGAGTACCGCCCAAGGAAATATTTCATTTTGTAGACGGTCCAGGGGCTATGAATATGCAGAGCCGCTGAGGGCATGGTATACATAGTCATGCAAAGGTGTCCCTGGGTCGATGACTTTCCACTTCAGATGGCCCTGAATGATTTTGAATATTCGAGAATTCTCACAGTACAGAGTTCAGTGTGTAGGGATAATGGAGTCCGAGCATACAAGAAACATCTTCACAGCAATTGTTCGTTGAGTCAAAGTAGCCTAGCTCTGTCTTGATGTTCGTAGATTTAGGTCTTCATGTGATCCATGGGTAGATTAATAGGCTAACCGGGTAGGGATACCCTGGAAACGTTTGGATGTGAAAAGAGGGGATGAACTTGTAAGCCACTGCGCCTTAAATTTCTGTATCGGGAGATACGATATGGGGGATCTTAGGACAGTAAGAGTACGGGGATATGAAGAGTATCACCTAAGAAAATCATAACTTTGGTAGATGGGCCAGGGGATATCAATATACAGATCCGTTGATGGAATGGTATGCATAGTCATCCAAAGGTGTCCACGGGTCAATAACTTCCCACTTCCAATGGACATGAATGGTTATGATGTCCACAATTATCCGGGTCACAGAGTCTGATGGATGGAGGGTATGCATCCAAATGCACAAGGAGTATTTCCTTCTCGTTTCTCCATATATCTTGGGTGGGTCATGATGAAGTCTGTGCAGTTTTAACGTCGTGCAGTGAGGGCGAAGTATGTGTCGTTTTAACTTAGTGTGGTGAGGATGAAGTCCATGCAATTTTAACATCGTGTGGTGAGGATGAAGTTCGTGATGTTTTAACATCGTGTAGTGAGGATGAAAAATACAACCCCTGCAGATTTGGTCTGTACATGGGGGAATAGGGATTTTTTTTAATTCTCCATTCGGTAATGGTTGGTCCAGGATGGGAAGCCCTGACGTCACTACACATCCTGTGAGGGCAGCAATCAAGCCACTCGTAGTTCCTCGAAGGAGGTACACCGCGCACAGGTTTAGTTCGTACACGGGGGGGGGGGGGGGAGGGAATTTTTGACTTTCATTTGGGGATGGCTGAGCCAGGGTGAGGGACCCTGGCTTCACTACATATCATGCGAGGGAAGGAATCAACCCTCATGTAGATCCATAAAGTCTATGCAGTTTGACGTCGTGTGGTGAGGATGAAGAATACACCACGTGAAGGTCTGGTCCGTACACGGGCAGAGAGAGCATTTTTTTTGAATGAATTGGCTAGGATGGGGAACCCTGGCATCACTACATATCCCACGAGGGCAGGAATCAAGCCTCACATAGTTATTATGAAGTCCATGTAGTTTAACATCATGCGGTAAGGATGAAGAATACACCCCGTGCAGGTTTTGTCCGTACACGGGGGGAGAGAGGAATTTTTTTTAAATGGCTGGGCTAGGATGGGGATACCATGCGTCACTACGTATCCCGCGAGGGAAGGAATCAATCATCGCATAGTTATTTGAAATACAATACACCTCGTGAATGTTTATTCCATACATGGGGGAGAGGGGGAGTTTTTTCTTTTATCCTTATCCATGCAGTTTAACGTCATGCGGTAAGGACGAGGAATACACCCCATGCTGGGCTGGTCTATACACGAGGGGGGGGGGGAATTTTAACTTTTAGTTGGGGATTGATGGTCTAGGAAGGGGAACCTTGGCGTCGCTACATATCCTGCTAAGGCAGGTATGAAGCCATACGTAGTTCTCTGATAGAAGTACACCCCACGATGGGATGGTCGTACATGGGGGAAGTGGACATTTTATTAATTTTATTCCATTTGGGAGTGGTTGGGCCGGGATAGGGGATCTCGATGTCGCTATGTATCCTGAAAGGGCATGAATCAAGCCTCATGTAGTTCTCTTTGGAGTACACCCCGTGAAGGTCTAGTCCATACACGGGGGGAATGAAGCATTTTTAACATTCACTTGGGGTTGATTGGGCCAGGATGGGGAACCCTAGAGTCACTACATATCCTGCAAGGTCATGAGTCAAGCCATACATAGTCCTCTAAAATCTGTGCAGTTTAACGTTGTGCGGTGAGGACAAAATACTATTAGTTTAAGGTCATAGATTTTGGACAGTTGGGTGCTTGGCAGTTTACCATCCTGTAGCTCGGATGATAACTACTTTTAGTTATGCTGGTGAGGACGAAATACTCTTAGTTTAAAGTCGTAGAGTTTGGACTATTGGGTGCATGGCAGTTAAACGTCTTGCAGCTTGGACGATAACTGATTTTAGCTTTCTATGTGAAATACTTCTTTAGGAATCTCGCATTTATAGGAGCAGTGGTGAACTACCCGTCCATAGAGATCAGGGTATATACTCTATTGTCTTATACCTTGTGTATAACATATGGTCCTTCCCACTTGGGCTCTAGAATTGGAGGTTTCTTTCCAGGTATCATTGGGGTCCGGAGGACCAACACCAATTCTCCTTCTAAGAAAGACCGAAGACAGACCTTTTTATTGAAGGCTCGTGCCATCCGGTTCTGGTATACTTCCAGATGGTGAAAAGTGTGCAACTGCTTCTCTTCTAGCTGTTACAATACACGTAACTGATTTCTTGATTTCTCATCGTTGGGTAACTGATCACAAATGACAACATGGAGTGAGGGCAATTGGAGCTCAATGGTCAGAACCGCTTTTGTTCCGTATACTAATGAGTACGAAGTGGCCCAAGTAGTGGTGCAAATTGGGGTTCGGGAAGCCCACAATTCATGGAGGAGTTTATCCGGTCATGAATTCTTGTCTTTTTCCACCATTTTCTGGTGAATGTTGGTCAGGGTCTTGTTGAAAGCCTTTATCTATTCGTTGGCCGCTGCGTGGTAGCGGGATGAGTGGTTAGCCTTGATACCCTATTCTTGGTATAGTTTCTCCAATTTAGCAGAGAAGAAGTTGGTGCCGTTATCCATCAGTATGGTATGAGGGACACCAAATCTGGTGATGATATTGGTTTTCACAAAGCTAAGAATGATTATTTCCCCGACTTCCTTAAGGGGTACATCTTCATCCCATTTGGAAAAGAATTCGGTTGTCGTGAGGATATACTTTAGCTGTTTGGCTGTGGTGGGAGGATATGGTCCCATGATGTCCATTCCCCAGACAGAAAATGGTTATGAGTAGTTGTCCTGATGAATTAACTCTGGGTTTTGGTGTATGAAGATGGAATGAATTTGGGATGAGTGGAATTTTGTGGTAAAGCGCTCGCAATCTCGTGCCACTATGGGCCAATAGTACCGAAGTCTTAGAACCTGATGGGAAGGCTTGGACCCTAGCTGATGTGCCCCACATACTCCAACATGTACCTCAGTCATGATGGCAGTCGTTTCTTCTCCATCAATAAATCTGAGGAGGAATCCATCAAGGCCTCATTTGTAGAGGACCCCTTACTGACCTGTGCCGCCATATAGGACAAAGATGATTGCCCTTCTCCATATTTTCTCTTATTCCACCCTTTATGGAGGAAGTTCTCCCCGTTGACGATAGTTTTCAATGGGGTTTATCTAGCAGGTTGCAGGAGCATATGGTTTAGGGACAGTACTGACTTCGTGGATTTCTTCCATCTTATATTGAACAAATAGTGAGACCATTCGATGATGAGAAATATTGATAACTATTTTATCCTGGTCTGGGATGGCTAGGGTCATGGTCGCATTAGCTAATGCGTCGGCCTGGGTATTCTAAGACCAGGGAATATAGTTTAATGTTGGTTCTATGGAGAATTATGCCATTAAATCTGAGATATTTTCAAATAGGTGAATCAACTCATTCTTTTTAATAGCATTGTCACCATTGACTTTCTTAATGACCATTTCTAAGTCACCTTTTACCTTAAGGTGATGTACTTCTGCTTGGGGTGCGAGTTCTAGGCCTGTAATGAGGGCTTGATACTTTACTTCATTGTTCGTACATACTTCAGACAGGAGGAAGGAATATGGAATGACTGCCTTTTCTAGGGAAATGAGTATTATCACCAAACCCACCTTGTTAAATTTAGGATCTTCCACCCTCTTCCCGGTTGGGCTTCGGGAGGCGCTGTCGAATTACATTTCCCATGCTGGGAACTCCTCTTGAACAAAGAAGATGTCTTCATAAGGTAGCTCGGCGTCCAGTGCGGCAGTCCATGTTAAAGGGTGCTCTGCATGAAAATATGCTAATTTCTGGCCATTTATGGCCTTCTAAAGAACAAAATGGATGTAAAACTATTTCAGTATGACTGCCCATCGGGATAGGTGCCCTGTCATCATCTAGCAGTTGAGAATGTACATGAGCGGGTTACTATGCGAAACCAAATCGAATTCATTGTGCTGCAGATAATATCGCAACTTTTGAACTGTGATGACCAAGTCCATACAAATCTTCTCGATGTTTGAGTATCGAGTCTCAGCATCAATCTTGGTTATGTTGAGGTAATAGAGATTTTTTTCACTGCCGACATCATTTTTCTGCGTGAAAATCTTGGTTATGTTGAGGTAATAGAGATTGTTTTCACTACCGACATCATTTTTCTGTGTGAAGAATGCGCCCAAAAACTGCTCTAGGGCCTTCATGTATATGATTAGAGTTCTTCCTTCAACCGGTGGCATGATAAATGGTGGGATTAATAGATACGTCTTTAGGCTGTCGAACACCTCATGGATGTCATCTTTCCATTGGTATGTGACTCCCTTCTTCATTATCCTGGTAAAGGGCAAACATTTTCCTACCAGGTTGGCTATGAATCGCCTGATGTAGGGCAGGTGCCTTTGGAATGCTATCAACTCGGTGAGATTGTAGGGGGGTGGAAGGTCTAGGATAGCCATTTTATTTTCCGGTTCGACTTCGATTCCACGATGGCGTACGACGAAGCCAATGAATTTCCTTGAGGTAACCCCGAAGGAGCATTTCAAGGGATTCATCTTCAGGCTATGATGCATAAGTTTGTTGAATATGGTCTCAAGGTCTGACAGGTGATCTAAGCGCTTCCTGGATTTAACCACCAAGACATCCACGTTTCATTCAACGAATCTCCCCATTAATATTTTAAGGATACGATGCATGGTACGCTGATATGTGGCGCCAGCTTTCTTGAGACCGAAAGGAATAACCCTGTAACAAAAAATTTCTTGAGGGGCCCTAAAGGCAGTGGCTACTTCATCTTCTAGGGCCTTCCTAATTTTATTATACCCAGAATATCCATCCATGAAGGATAGAGCCTCGTACCCGGCCGTTGCATCGATTAATAACTCAGTGATCGGGACCGGGAAATCAACATTCGGGTAATGCCGATTGAGATCTCTAAAATCATTGCAGACACAGATTTGTCTGTTATTTTTCTTGACGGGCACAATGTTGGACAACCATATGGGGTACTGGACCTCTCGAATGAAGCCTGATTTAATGTGCTTATTGACTTTAGCCTCTATTTTGGCAGCATGTGAGGGGTGTGTTCTTCTGGCGGCCTATTTATGGCCATGGTGGTCTTCTGGAAGACCTAGGTGATGCTTTGCCACTTCCGGATCAAGTCCCATAATTTCCGTCTAATTCTAAGTAAAAACATCCCTGTGTTGCTTCAGGAAAGTGGTATATACCTCGTGCTCCTTGGGAGAAATGGATGCACTAACAAGAGTGGGCCTTGGGTCTTCCTTGGTACCCAAGTTTTTTTCCCTAATCTCGTCCACCATGGTGTATACACCTTACTCAAATGCGGGAGTTTCATCCCTGAGATCTTCCTCCTCTTCATCTCCCAAATCCTCATCTTCTTGATCCGGAGAGGGTAGAGATCCGAGCACGGGTTTATTGGAGTCCGTAGGCGAGGAATTGTGGGCATCCTCGCTCATGTATTCACCTTCAGATTGGGGTTTTTCGGACGTTCCCTGATTTTAATTCTTGACAGTTATGGTCGAAGTCATGAGGATAGCTTACTGTGTGTCTGGACATGAACCCCTGCTCTCAATAAGGTTAATGGGTAGTACGTAGTCTCTACCAAGATGTATGAGGGGGGTTTTAGGAACCATTTTCAAACCAGTTGGATTAGGAATCTACTCGACACCATAGACCTAAGCCTCCTTCTTCTTCTGCTCATAAAACCATGTGTCAATGTAGTGTGACTCAAAGAGCTCATAAGGGACCTTGTCGGAGTGCAATGTCCCACCTTCCCCATTGACGTAGTACTTAATACACTGGTGGTATGATGAAGGAACGACCATGTTCTTATAGAGCCACAACCTCCCCAACATGGAATGGATTGTAGTGTTCTTCCGAACCACCAAAAATTCTGAATAGGCCATAAGGTCGCCAAAATAGGTCTTTAGCTTAATTTGTCACATTGGCTTCTGCTCACTCTTGTTGTAACTTAACAGAGTTTTGGCTTAGGTTACTAGGTCATTTTCATTGTAGCCTAACTTACGGAGTGTCCGTAGGGGAAGGAGGTTAACTCCTGATCCATGGTCAATAAAGAATTTTTGGATCTCAACATCATTTAGTGTGCCAGACACATATAGTGGTTTATGTGTCCTTGCATGATGGCAACTTCATCCTGATTAGTGAAGGAAATCACCACACAGCATTCATCCGATCTAGTCTATGTTTGGTAAATCTCGGTGGCAACTACCTCGGCTTGAAACTCCTTAGGGTTGTGCATGGGTTCTATAAGTGCCTCTCTGAGGTCTGCTGACAAACTCAGGGCATCTAGGATCGACAGTTTCGCTTGTACTGACACCAGCTACTTAAGGATGTAGTATGTCTGTTCTAGTGGCTGATGCTTCTCTATTGGTGGGGTAGTCTTAGTGGCTAGCTCGGGAGTTGTAATTTGAGATGAGGAGGGACCAGCCGTGAGGTCGGATGTCAGCAGTGTCCCCATGTTTTGGGGATTTGGCCCGGCGGTCTGTTTGCGCGCACTAGGCTGCTAAACACTTGTTCTTCCTCTGATGGGTATCGTAGAATTATGGGGGAATAGTGGCCTCTTATAGATGTGGAGGGAATTATTTCTCCTTCTGATTCTGTTGAAGGGATCTCCAATGGGTTTCTGCGATATTGACTGTTTGGGCCGAGGTCCAACCATAGGGTTGATTTCGGCCTCGAATGTGCATCCCCTGATATCCCATGCCTCTGCGATTCCCCCTCCCGGACCTTTGCGATTGGACCTCGGGTTCATAACCATACCCTTCGTCAGGGAACGAATCCATAATATGGATGACGTTGATGGCAACAAAAAATGGCTCATCATCCTCTGACAAGTCAACCCACTCGGTTGTCCTTGATGGTGTCGTTTGGTGGGTCGGTTCCCATGGCGCCGTGTTTGGGGGCATAAAATCAAACAATGTCGGGGCTAACTTCGGCCTCATTGTGGACTGCTCCTCTTGCGCTCGTTTCCTCCTTTTTGATTACGCTTGGATGACCAGCTTGTGGAGGTTTGTGAGGCCGATATTATCGGTTGTGCGACATTAGGGGCTGTTGGCGGCAACAATAGCTTCTATTATTGAGCTCGGAGTATTCCCTAGGTTTGGTTGATAGTATTTTGAGTCATCCAGTTATCAAATTTATTCCCCTTCTTGCTGGTTACTTCCTGCCACCCCTCCCCTTTGTGGGAGTCAGTGGTGGAAATATATGTCACATCGGCTGGGGGTTCTCCCAGCTCGACCTGCCTGGAGTCTACAATCCTTTGTAGGAGTTCATTAAAGATGAAGAATTCCTGAATATTGTTCCCCAACATTCGATTGTAAGGAATGTAATCTGGCCTATCATTGTGGCCAACTACATTGGGTTTTCTTGGCTCCAGGAGGTGGAGCAAGTTCCAATTCATGTGAGCGATGACGTAGCCACATACTTGGTCCACTCGGAACGAGTATACATTATGTCTTCATTCCTCAAATTGGTTCCACTTAGATCATCTTATATCATCCTGCTTAGGCAGAGGTGGCCTCGGATATACAAGGGGGCCTTGACGATTTGGCGGAGGCCGGAGTGGTGGAGCAGGCACAAGGGCTGACTTGAGTATGATAGAGGACGGTTCAGCTCTAACTGCTCTCTTTGTTGGAGCCTATGAGGCTATTCAGGACTTCATGTTTGTCCTCTACCGAGAGCCCTCAATTCTCTGGGCAATGGCGAAGATATGGCGGAATCCAGTGGTACACTCCACTAGTATGAGAGGTGTTCGCAGCTCATCTCTAAGATTATCGATTCATATAGAATGTGACTCATCTTGAGGAATTGGCATGTTCAGGGAGTAGGTCAGAACATTCCATCTAGAGATGAAATCTGAGACCCTCTCGTTCTCCCTTTGCTTGTAGATCATGAGGACACTGACTGTTGTTTTTGGAAACGTTGAGAAAATGTGGAACATGAACGGTTTCCGATGTTCTTCCTAGATTTTTATTGACTGGGCTGGCAGGCTCGTATACCAGACGAAGTCAGATCCTTGCAAGGTCTGTATGAAGCATCTGAGTTTCACTAATTCTTGTTGTTCTGGAGTTCCCATCATAGGGTCGCAATAAGATGCATAGTGCATCAAATGATATTCCAGATCACCAGATCTATTGAAAATAGGGAATATAGGGCTCCAAAAATTGGGTGGAGGTGGTGTGTTGCTCACCCAATCCAGGTAGGGTTTCTACTCTGGCTATATCGGAGCACGTCGACCATCTATTCCTTTCAATCGAGCTATCAGTGCCTCGATGGTATTGGTGAGACCCTTGTTTACATCCTGTTGGGCCCGATCCTGGTCAGTAGTATCCCGTGGCATTTATCGAGGTTCCAGATTGGTGGGCACCAGGGGTGCATGTGCCGTTTGTGACACCTTTGGAGGGTTCAGACGTACTCGCTCCGGTTGCTTCCTAAGTGGAGGAAATATTGGTATTCATCCAAATCCACATTTAGGTGGTTGGATGTGGTGGGCACCTCGTTTGATTGGAGTCCTGACCATCCTTTGTTTTCTATGGAAAACCTTGGTCTTTGAGGTGCACTTACTGGGAGTTCATGATGTGGCTCCTCTTGGGACGTGCTTTCAATAAGACGGTTCCTCTTGAGTATCCCAGCGTTAATCCGCCAAAATTATTTCATTTACTGTTCCTGTTCATAGAACCTCTCTTCAAGCATAAGTGGCTCATTTCTATCAAGAGATGGGGGCAGGTTAAGGGAATTCGGTCAATTTTTCTTATCCTTATTGGAAGCTCATAGGTTCAGCGGAGGAAGGTTAGCTGAAGGGGCGGCCATATTTATATCGACCCTCTGTTTCCGGGTGTGCACACCTGGTGGTTCATTGTGAGTCACAGCTTGACCGGAACCATCGTCTCCCGATCCATCTAGATTTGCATTATCTTCGGTGATACCCATGGGGTTAACCTCTATGGCGTTGATGGATGCATATCGCAGGGTGGAGAAGATTTCATCTTACAAATAGTAAGAGGATCTCTTGAATCTTTTCCATGTCCTCTCTATTCTGTCATGGGGTTGCTTTCGGGCTCCTTGGCGAAGGGTGACACAGAGAGTTCTTTGATGGGACCTTACGGTACACCTCCCTCTTTAAGGGGATGATGAATCAAATGACATGATAGTGAAGGAACATCCTCTTCTGACTGTCCTCCCTAGATTAGAGAATACTGATTCTCGTGGGAGAGGATGTTGTTGAGGTGGTAAAAATTCCCCCAGCCCTGAGGGATGGGGTTGGCTCCATTATTTGTACATTGAGTCTCTTCATGTTTCTATTGGTCTTACAAGGGCATTTGTTGTTAAAAATTCCCCCAGCACTACAGGCCATGGTTGAACCTGGATTGGGGCAGTGGCTACTACTATCACTACCTGCCTGATCTTGCGTGCCCCCATTGTGGGGTGAACTGGGTTTGGTGTCGAGTTCTAATGTAAATCGACCCCTTTTTAGGGGGCCTGGAAATGACCGCTGATTGTCCTCTCTTAGGTGAGAGGCTTATTGTATGCTCTCAGTGTCCTGATTTAGGAGTTCTTGGATGGATTTTTCCCATCGGGCCTGACGCTTCTGGGACTGACTCAAGGCCTATCTCTATTGGGTATGTGGTCTCCCATGATCAGAGACCCCACTCGATTACTAACTTGATGTGATGACGTTGCAAGACACCATGCCGAACATGTTCTTCTGGGCGGGGAGCTGTAGCGACCCCGGTACCCAGGGTGCCTCATGAGACATGATATACTTAGCATTTAATTACAACATTTACAAAAATTATATCATGTCCCATGACTACAGAAGATTGCGAGGCTCAAGATTTTGGGAAACCAGCTACTCTGATAAACTTCATCAGTACATTCCAGGCCTGAAAAATTTTAAGCAAAAAGTAGGGTGAGCAAAAATGCCCAGTAAGGGGTTTTAAAAACATTTTAAGAAAATCTTTTCTCAAAGAAGACCTTTTTGAAGAAAATAAAATACTTTGATAAAACTAAAACATTATATTTTCTTAAAACATGAGATCCATTTTTCTTTGAAAACCACTTTCACAAAGAAACACATACTTGAAATGAGCATAAATATAAACATGATCAGAGTGCGCAATATAAGAAGAATAAATAATGCATAACGTTAAAAACAAAGTTACTTTACTTCTAAAAGAAGTATATGACTAAGCAGGGAAGACATGCATATCATGGTTCATGAGTAAAATGCAGATCATCTAACCGTTTACCATATGAAAATAGTTCTTGTTGCATAAGGTACATTTTCATGATCTTGGGAGCTTTCAACTAGGGGTTGTCATGTTAGTTGAACTAACCCTTGGTTAACCTTCATCATTACATGCAGAGGGGATGCATAATACTGGACTTTGTCAAGACCTCGCGTCATGACCGTAAAACATAACTTTAGTATGGGTCAAGGCCAAACGCCAATCCCGTTTCCCATGGTAGCACGAGCCAAGACTATTTGCCAAGACCGTTGCACATGATAGCACGATCCAAGGCTATTCTCCAAGACCGTTGCACATGATAGCACGAGCCAAGGCTATTCGCCAAGACTGCTGCACATGATAGCACGAGCCAAGGCTATTCCCCAAGACCGTTGCACATTATAGCACGATCCAAGGCTATTCTCCAAGACCGTTTCACATGATAGCACGAGCCAAGGCTATTCGCCAAGACCGTTGCACATAACGTCTCATGAGACTCTTGCTTTACCCAATGCATTGGAGCGCTGTATAATTCCGGGCGCACCCGTCCATAAACATTTAAGTCCTATACATCCCTCACATATCTTGACATTGTCATTCATTCATAGGGTTTCATACATTCTTAATAAAAAATCCTTTTTACATACATATTCATGACTTGAGGGGGATCATATCGTAGATGTAAAAAGAACTAGGCTTTTGGCTTCAGACTAAACATTGATGCAAATAAACTAAATCAACTTACTCTTGCACATGGAAAAATAACTGGAACACTGAACATAACGGATTGTCATGAAACAAATTTCATCATGTTCATTTAATAAAACCATAAATTCATAGTTCATCTCTTTAAACATGCAAAACACATTCTCTACAAGTATAAGTTTCATTGAGGGTACATAAATTTTCAGGTTAAGCCGGTCCACCGGTGCGATACACATGTTGTCTTAGCATCCATTAAAATTATTAGAAACATATGTGTCTATAATTATATATATATATAATCAAGTCCTGATAATAATTAATTAAAAAAAGGTTTTGGAAACTGAAATTTTTAAAACACACTCACTTGGAAACATATAAATGCTTAAGGGGGGTTCACGCCACACATTTTTACAAAAAGTGCATGAATTGTCAAAATGCTGATAAATGAATATTTTCAATTGGAGAAGTTATTTTGACATTAAACCAATCCTTAATCTTCATCATATATATAACCATGTTTATAAATAGTCTTTGTATCATTCTTTGGAGTAATAATTTTATAGGGTATATATATATAATTTTAATAACTCATCAAGTTATGAATTGTTTCGTATGGTCCTGCATACATATTTTTTATAAAAAGTTGATATATATATATATATATAATCAGCGACGTGTAGGGAAACGAAACGACGGATTCCACTTCATAGTAAAGACCCCAATTTTGGGACTCCCGAACTGAAACGGACTAGAAAAATCCTCAAAGGCATGGATATGGGTATCAACAAGGTGTATGTACATATAGGTTTACATATATAAGCATATATATAAATATGTATATACCGAAGCAAAGAAAGAAAAGAAGCAAGCCTTGTCCCTCGCATCTATTCGATTCACAAAACAGGAGAGGTGAAAACAGGTATAAACTGGTTTATATGGTCCTTTATATTCTTGTACAAATTTATACAACATGATTATATAACTTTTAAAATCTTGTGGAAACGAAAAGAAATGAAGGATATGATTTCCTTTTTCTACCATTCGGTTCCTCATGCTAAGAGGGAAGTCCACATGGTTCGGGTTTGCACAGGGTTCGTACATACCGAAAATATATAACATGTATATATATATATTTATATACACCGAACTCAAACAGAACCCATAACAAGAATTCTCCCTTACCTTAGTTCGGAGTGGAGATGAGAAAGATGCGGCAAAGAGGCATGTGATTTTCGGATGTATAACACAGGATGTATAGTCATGCACATAACCCGTATATATGTATCTATATATATATATATATATATAAAGAAACTCAAACAAAACTCAAAACAGAACTCAACCCTTACCGACACAGAGAGGAGGAGGAGCAAGTTCTTCTCGATGGTCTCTATGGAAGCCGCTGAAGAGAACACCAGGGAATCGCCGCCCCGGGCTTCGGTGCAACTGTAGGTTTTAAAAAAAAGACTTAGCGAGAAGGGAGATGAGGAATCCGAGACCAGGTAATAAAGAGGGTGGCACCGACTTCGTGGAAGAAAACGAGAGGGGGTGACCGTTGACGGCTCGGGAGGAGGAATCACGTGGCTACGGTCGACCCAGGCAGAGAGAACAAAGCCTTACCCCACTGGTTTGGTGCACACGCGAAGAAGAAGGAGCTGCGGGGGAGAGAGAGACGCAAAAACGATGGACGACCCAGATTGAAAGGGCCAGATCGGATGGCCCGCAGTCGACGTGGGGTTTATAAAAAAACGAAACACGCGGTTTCGTTCTTTTTTTTACGCATTATCATTTTATTTCAACATTTTTATCATAAAAAATGGTTGTTTTAATATTTTATTAAACCTGTTATAAATTCACTAATATAACCTTATTAATATACTATTATTTTCCTAAGTCAAGGGTTATAAATACACCACTATATTAAACTACTAAACCCCTATTTAAAAATATTATTATTCTCCTAAAAAAACACAATTATCAAGCTGACTTTTATTAAAAAAATAAGTGATCAATAAAAATTATAAATTGATTTGATCAAAATATGTTATTTTATAAACATAAGTATATATATATTCTATTTTTTTTAAAATACAGAAAAATTTTAATTGCCTTATTATATTAAGTATATTATTTTTAAATCATAATTATTGGACTTTTATTATTATATTTAGAAAAACCAGTGGTCCATTTAATCGATTAAATAAAATATGGTTTATTCAACATAACATATATATATATATATATATTTATTTATTTTTCCTTTTCTGAATTACATAATAATTATCTTAATTTATAATTGGATGAAATCATTCGGATACACTCTTTTAAGAAGAGAAAATTAAATTGGTTGCTTAAAAGTATTTGTGGAAACTTAAAGATGCGAAATAAAACCATAATTTGACACAATTTCCAAAATAGTTAACAAAGGTCAAATTATAAAAGAAATAATATATATAATTTGATGCAACATATATAACTCATAAAATATAAATCCATCAGGTTTAATATAATTAGAAAATAAAATTTATTGTTCAAATTAATATGCATAGTGGTAGAAAAAAAATAATATTAATTTTTCTTCCGTTTTGAAACGTAAAATAAAATTATCATTTTGGGAAAATGAGAGGTAAATTAACTAAATTACCATTGATTTCATTTTGAAATATTAAAGAAAAATACACAAATATCATACAGATCCTTTTTTTTGAGTAAATCGTCTTATTTCCAACAGTTAACATAGAGGATAAAGAGACCCAACGGTCAAAATAAACCAACGGTCGAAAATATAGCCGTTTGAGGTCCAACGGTCATATTAAGGTGCTTATAAAAAGAAAGGTTTGGTCTCGGGTGTCTCTTACCCCAAGTGACTGAAGGAGAAGCAAATATGGTTTGTGTGATCCCCTTGGTGTTGAGCACGGTCGCGGTGGCTTCAGCAATCCTTATGTTCCTTATGATGGATGCTCGAAACCCCTACCGCATTCTCAGGCTCTTAGTAGTTTTAAGCAGTCTTCCCATTATTGTAATCGGGTTCTTAGTTGGGATATTTGGTTAGTGAGCTTTTCTTGTAACCCGAAAATTGTAAGGCCCTTCAGTGTTGAGTTCCTAAATAAAAGTTACGTGTTTTTATATTTTACATTCTGATTGTTTTAAAGAGAAAACTTCAACAGCACAAAGCTCCCAAATTTCATTTATGAGGTTTGAAAACTTCGGGGTGTTACATTATCTCCCCCTTCAAAGAATTGCGTCCCCGCAATTCTATCATAAAAAAAAAAGAAACTGAAACCCCAAACGTAAAACTCTACCGAAACAGTGGATCTGGCTCGGTAAATGGGACACCAAAGTTGGCACACAGCTCTTCAGTTTCCCTAGTCCAGATGCACCTCGAACAGTGCTCCTTGAACTCCGGGTCGTGTGGACTGCACACGGGCTTCCAAAGGGAGGCTCGTGCGATGCAATGCTCGGATATGTCCGAGTAGATAAACTCCTTGATGACTCTTCTGTCCACATCCTGCTCGAGGTAGTCGAGAGGGATGGTGCGGTTGAGGAGACTGATGTTCAAGACTTGGAACATATAAGCTGCACTGAGCTGGCCATCCTAGGCAGCCACGAGGAAACACGCTCTGGCAGAAAAGTTCTATGCCAGAGTGAAACATTTGAATAGGCCCTCAAAGTACATTCCCCTTCACATATAGCAGGGGAGTTGAGCAGCAGCGATGAGCTGAAAGACACGAGTATTCTCTCGACATAGCCGAAGAATCTCTGGACCGTTTGCTAAATTGACCAAATGTTGGCAGGACCCTCGTAGGTGGAGAAATGATGGGTAATCCACCATGCATGCCTTGATCAAGATGACTACTACTAGCTCATCGGGTAGGGATGAGAAGTTCGTTTGTCCAGCCATATGAAAACAAACATCAAGAGGAAACTCTTAACAACATAGATACGGCGAAGACATGAAAAGAAACAAGAAACTTCCATTTATGAAAGAGTTTACACGGAAAAGTCTGAGTTCACAAGACGTACGCCACAAAGAGTGGCAAAAATTCCTAACTCTTCAAACCACACACAAGATGACCATACATGACTAAACTCATGGGAACATTTATAATGCCTCCTGAGTTTAGCGTGAGGGGTGTGGAGTTGGGAAACATCAGTGTACACTTCTTGCCTAAGAGACACACGGGTGGACTCATTTTCCAACGCTCCGAAGTCCATTAACTGGCCCCAGAAGCCATAGTGCAGGACCTGGCACAGATAAGCCGCTCGGAGGTCTCCAGCAGCAGCAGCTTCTTGAAAAGGGTTATCTTGGATTGTGCCAAATTCCTCGCCAGTTGTAAACACTCAGAAGAGTCCTTCGTGATACCTTCCCTGACATGCGTACGAGGGAAACTGGGTCATCATCATTAGGAGATAATCCATCCCCATTCCCCGGTGGAGACTAAGCATCCTAGATGAGTTTGACACATCGTACAAGTGCTTACACGTCATGCGAATTTGGGCATAGTTTAGAAAGTTCTCGCGACTGCCTAGAGATATAATGTTCTCTAGAGCCTCAGTGGGAAGTGACAAAAGGTCGGTAGGTACATCAGCCATCTGAAAGTTATGACATTTTTACTTAGTCTTAGCAATATATTTATATCACCTGGTTTTCCAGAGTTGCCTGAACCTATCCTCTGATACTAACTGTAGCGACCCCGGTACCCAGGGTGCCTCATGAGACATGATATACATAGCATTTCATTACAACATTTACAAAAATTATATCATGTCCCATGACTACAGAAGATCGCGAGGCTTAGGATTCTGGGAAACCAGCTGCTCTGATAAACTTCATCAGTACATTCCATGCCTGAAAATTTTTAAACAAAACGTAGGGTGAGCAAAAATGCACAGTAAGGGGTTTTAAAAACATTTTAAGAAAATCCTTTCTCAAAGAAGACCTTTTGGAAGAAAATAAAATACTTTGATAAAACTAAAACATTATCTTTTCTTAAAACATGAAATCAATTTTTCTTTGAAAACCACTTGCACAAAGAAACACGTACTTGAAATGAGCTTAAATATAAACATGATCAGAGTGCGCAATATAAGAAGAATAAATAATGCATAATGTTAAAAACAAAGATACTTTACTTCTAAAAGAATTATATGACTAAGTAGGGAAGACATGCATATCATGGTTCATGAGTAAAATGCAGATCATCTAACAGTTTACCATATGAAAACAGTTCTTGTTTCATAAGGTACATTTTCATGATCTTGGGAGCTTTCAACTAGGGGTTGTCCTGTTAGTTGAACTAACCCCTAGTTAACCTTCATCATTACATGCAGAGGGGATGCATAATACTGGACTTTGTCAAGACCTCGCGTCATGACCGTAAAACATAACTTTAGTACGGGTCAAGGCCAAACGCCAATCCCGTTTCCCATGGTAGCACGAGCCAAGACTATTCACCAAGACCGTTGCACATGATAGCACGAGCCAATGCTATTCGCCAAGTCCGTTGCACATGATAGCACGAGCCAAGGCTATTCGCCAAGACCGTTGCACATGATAGCACGAGCCAAGGCTATTCCCCAAGACCGTTGCACATAATAGCACGAGTCAAGGCTATTCGCCAAGACCGTTGAACATGATAGCACGAGCCAAGGCTATTCGCCAAGACCGTTGCACATAACGTCTCATGAAACTCTTGCTTTACCCAATGCATTGGAGCGCTGTATAATTCAGGGCGCACCCGTCCATAAACATTTAAGTCCTATACATCCCTCACATATCTTGACATGGTCATTCATTCATAGGGTTTCATACATTCTTAATAAAAACTCCATTTTATATACATATTCATGACTTGAGGGGGATCATATCGTAGATTTAAAAAGAACTAGGCTTTTGGCTTCAGACTAAACATTGATGCAAATAAAATAAATCAATTTACTCTTGCACATGAAAAAATAACTGGAACACTGAACATAACGGATTGTCATGAAAAAAATTTCATCATGTTCATTAAATAAAACCATAAATTCATATTTCAGCTCTTTAAACATGCAAAACACATTCTCTACAAGTATAAGTTTCATTGAGGGTACATAAATTTTCTGGTTAAGCCGGTCCACCGGTGCGATACACATGTTGGCTTAGCATCCATTAAAATTATTAGAAACTTATGTGTCTATAATTATATATATATATAATCAAGTCCTGATAATAATTAATTAAAAAAAAGGTTTTGGAAACTGAGATTTTGAAAACACACTCACTTGGAAACATATAAATGCTTAAGGGGGGTTCACGCCACACATTTTTACAAAAAGTGCATGAATTGTCAAAACGCTGATAAATGAATATTTTCAATTGGAGAAGTTATTTTGACATTAAACCAATCCTTAATCTTCATCATATATATAACCATGTTTATAAATAGTCTTTGTATCGATCTTTGGAGTAATAATTTTAAAGGGTATATATATATAATTTTAATAACTCATCAAGTTATGAATTGTTTTGTATGGTCCTGCATACATATTTTATATAAAAAGTGGATATACATATATATATATAATCATCGAATTGTAGGGAAACGAAACGACAGATTCCCCTTCATAGTAAAGACCCCAATTTTGGGACCCCCGAACTGAAGCGGACTAGAAAAATCCTCAAAGGCATGCATATGGGTATCAACAAGGTGTATGTACATATAGGTTTACATATATAAGCATATATATAAATATGTATATACCGAAGAAAAGAAAGAAAAGAAGCAAGCCTTGTCCCTCGCCTCCGTTCGATTCACAAAAAAGGAGAGGTGAAAACAGGTATAAACTGGTTTATATGGTCCTGTATATTCTTGTACAAATTTATACAACATGATTATATAACTTTGAAAATCTTGTGGAAACGAAAAGAAATGAAGGATATGATTTTCTTTTTCTACCATTAGGTTCCTCAGGCTAAGAGGGACGTCCACATGGTTTGGGTTTGCACAGGGTTCGTACATACCGAAAATATATAACATGTATATATATATTTATATACACCGAACTCAAACAGAACCCATAACAAGACTTCTCCCTTACCTTAGTTCGGAGTGGAGATGAGAAAGATGCGGCAAAGAGGCATGTGATTTTCAGATGTATAACATAAGATGTATAGTCATGCACATAACCCGTATATATGTATCTATATATATATTTAACGAAACTCAAACAAAACTTAAAACAGAACTCAACCCTTACCGACACGGAGAGGAGGAGGAGCAAGTGCTTCTCGATGGTCTCTGTGGAAGCCGCTGAAGAGAACACCAGGGAATCGCCGCCCCGAGCTTCGGTACAACTGTAGGTTTTTAAAAAAAGACTTAGGGGGAAGGGAGATGAGGGATCAGAGACCAGGTAATAAAGAGGGTGGCACTGACTTCGTGGAAGAAAACGAGAGGGGGTGACCGTTGACGGCTCGGGCGGAGGAATCACGTGGCTACGGTCGACCCAGGCGGAGAGAACAAAGCCTTACCCCACTGGTTTGGTGCACACGCGAAGAAGAAGGAGCTGCGGGGGAGAGAGAGACGCAAAAACGATGGACGACCCAGATTGAAAGGGCCAGATCGGATGGCCCACAGTCGACGTGGGGTTTATAAAAAAACAAAACACGCGGTTTTGTTCGTTTTCTTTTTTTTACGCATTATCATTTTATTTCAACATTTTTAACATAAAAAAACGGTTGTTTTAATATTTTATTAAACCTGTTATAAATTCACTAATATAACCTTATTAATATACTATTATTTTCCTAAGTCAAGGGTTATAAATACACCACTATATTAAACTGTTAAACCCCTATTTAAAAATATTATTATTCTCCAAAAAAAACACAATTATCAAGCTGACTTTTATTAAAAAAATCAGTGATCAATAAAAATTATAAATTGATTTGATCAAAATATGTTATTTTATAAACATAAGTATATATATATATTCTATTTTTTTTAAATACCAAAAAAATTTAATGACCTTATTATATTAAGTATATTATTTTTAAATCATAATTATTGGTCTTTTATTATTATATTTGGAAAAACCAGTGGTCCATTTAATCGATTAAATAAAATATGGTTTATTCAACATAATATATATATATATATATATATATATATATTTCGTTTTCTGAATTACATAATAATTATCTTAATTTATAATTGGATGAAAACATTCAGATACACTCTTTTAAGAAGAGAAAATTAAATTGGTTGCTTAAAAGTATTTGTGGAAACTTAAAGATACGAAATAAAACCATAATTTGACACAATTTCCAAAATAGTTAACAAAGGTCAAATTATAAAAGAAATAATATATCTAATTTGATGCAACATATATAACTCATAAAATATAAATCCATAAGGTTTAATATAATTAGAAAATAAATGTTATTGTTCAAATTAATATGCATAGTGGTAGAAAAATAATAATATTTATTTTTCTTCCATTTTGAAACGTAAAATAAAATTATCATTTTGGGAAAACAAGAGGTAAATTAACTAAATTACCATTGATTTCATTTTGAAATATTAAAGAAAAATACACAAATATCATACCGATCCTTTTTTTTTGGGTAAATCGTATTATTTACAACAGTTAACATAGAGGACAAGGAGACCCAACGGTCAAAATAAACCAACGGTCGAAAATATATCCGTTTGAGGTCCAATGGTCATATTAAGGTGCTTATAAAAAGAAAGGTTTGGTCTCGGGTGTCTCTTACCCCAAGTGACTGAAGGAGAAGCAAAGATGGTTCGTCTGATCCCCTTGGTGTTGAGCACGGTCGCGGTGGCTTCAGCAATCCTTATGTTCCTTATGATGGATGCTCGAAACCCCTACCGCATTTCTCGGGCTCTTAGTAGTTTTAAGCAGTCTTCACATTATTGTAATCGGGTTCTTCGTTGGGATATTTGGTTAGTGAGCTTTTCTTGTAACCCGAAAATTGTAAGGCCCTTCAGTGTTACATTCTGATTGTTTTAAAGAGAGAACTTCAACAACACAAAGTGCCCAAATTTCATTTATGAGGTTTGAAAACTTCGGGGTGTTAAAGGAGCGTAGTGAAATACAGAGCTCCATGTTCTACCCATCCTCTGATATGGACTCTCGTCGGGGGATCACTAATGAGGCGGCACATTTGGTGCATTGCAAGAAGGAAGGCTATATCCATGTTTCCTTTACACCTCTCGGGATTCTATTTCCGTGCCGAAGGAAGAGCATACATGTCGATGTAATGCAGGAGGTCTCCTATTGTCTTGGTATGGTCTGCATTCCCATCGTAGGGTAGGACGCTTGATTTCAGCCAGTAGAGGGTTGTCCAATATTGTAGCGGATGTTGTGCATGAATTCTTCTGACAACTTTATGGGAATGTCTATTTGGGGGGTGGTCATGGGCCAAAACATAACTGGTATATCATCCCTGGATAGTTGTTTTCTCATGCGCAACATGTTCGCATACTCTTTTACTAGTAATTCCTCTACTTGGTCGGCCCAACTGAGATGATCACTGATAGTTTGGTTGGAGGCAGTGGGACCGGTAGGTATCGAATTATCATGTGGGTGATTATACGGTGGTTCAGAAGATGAATGTGGCCCCAGAACATCTCCCGATTGAAGAAGGGTGTCGTTGCCAACTAACTAAGAATCTGACATGCTTGATACCATCCTTCTGAGTGCCTTGGCATATGAGGGATTTTATGTACATGATTCGGTAGGGGGAGGACCGTCCTATCAATTTGATATGTCATTTTCGGGAGGACCTTCACAATGGTGACCTCAATGCCGAGGACTACCATTATTGCTTGATGCCTCACTATATAGAGGACTTTTGCAGTGCATACCCTAGGAAGGACCACCAAGGAATGTCGCAGCAAGGGGAGGACCTTCTGGCTACGTAGCATTTTTACGGGGATGGCCTTCGCAACAACTACCATCGTTGTGAGGATGACCACCATAAATTGACGTTCGATGTGCATTTTGGGGGGGACCTTCAAGACACACTATGACAAGGGTAGGACCTTCTTGTTGCTTGGGGCCACTGTAGGGAGGACCTTCACAATGGAGGTCGTGGTGGCGAGGAATACCATCATAGTTGCTGAAATAGCGAGTACAACCATTACAGCTACCGCAGGGAGAATATCTATGGGGTACACCCTGAGGAGGGCCTTCAGAATGTACCGCAATAAGGGGAGGGACTTCTCATTTTTGACATCTCTATTGTAACACCCCAAGATTTCATAGGGTGTTTTTTTTCAAAATAATTCAATAACTTTCACTACACGCAACACCGAGTTAAAGCGCACCATGAATTACCAAACAATACGTTCAAAAGAGGTTATGAATTGTATTAACTAAATTTTAAACTTTATATAATACATATAATTTTAGAACCCATATTATGAGTTTCTTAGAGATAATGTAAGAAAAAATTCATTTTCAATATTGCACTTTTACCAACTTTTAATAGTGAACCCTTTTTAAATACAATATTATAAACTTTTTGACTAAATGAGGACATCAAAATGTTAAAATGAAACATCCCAGTCTTCCACGGTATGCTTTCCTTTGAATAATACAGTAGCGTGTGTTGTACGCAACTTCGAGTTCTAACACACATCACAACCAATCAAACTAGCCGTTATAAATAGCAATACATAATTTTTGAAATTACATATATTTTATTTTTTAATATGGACTTCATTTTTGGATTCGGAATATCTAATTTATCCAAAGGTGAAATTTTGGTACTTTTCGGATAACATTAATATTTTGATGAATAGTGAAAATTACTAAATTTTAATTAAAAACAACTTTTTAAATCAAAATAATTTAAATTGATAAATTAGGAATTTGAGTGGTTTTAAAGTACATTTAGAATATATTTTTTACCATTTAATACAATGTTGGTCATTGGACATAATTTCACAATTAAACCAAACATAAACAAGTATCAATCTTTTGACAGTTATTATATCTTAAAAACACGCTTTTTTTTGACAGCGGGAATTAATTTTAAATAAATTTCTGCCACTTCTGTGTTTTGAATTTGGAAATTTTTTTCCATATTTGGAATCAGGATGTTCAAATTATGTAAATAGGTAACTTTTTTTTTTATACATTTTGAATAATTACTTCGGTAAATATTTTTTTTACCATGGTTAAGGGTAAATCTGGTAAATAAGGGTTAAAAAAATAATATTATAATAATACTATATTACCCTAAAACGTGTCCTAGCCTTATTTAATGATACATGTTCGACCATAGGAATCTTTCGGTCGATTTTGGGACCCCATGGAGCCACTTGTAGGTGATAGGGACACTTTATTTTAATTAAGTTAAAATGAATACAAAAATTACACAAGCATATATCTTTTAGAAAAACAATTTTTACATAGAGTTATATAGGTTGTATTTTCGACTATAAATATTCATTATAAAGCTAAAAATATTTCATACATAATGATATTTTATTTATAATTTTTATAGATTACATTATTTAATTTATTTATGACACAATGATGATGCAGTAATTACCATAATAGTGAAAATTTAAACTAATTGATATTATAAATACCCAAATAAATATAATTTGATACTTTTAATGAATTACAATAATTTTCTAGGATAATATGACATATTATAATTGATTTAATTAACTTTTTTAGAAGTAATAATTCTGTTATGAGTTTCACAAAAATCAACTATTGAATAGTCTCAAAATTGACATAAAAGAGTTTTTAAAACAAATATTATATTATTAATTGATATTAAATTTCTAAAAATCTAAGGTTCGTCCAAGAGACTTATATAATGATATTTCTGTCATTAATGGACCAATTTGGGGTCTCTTGGATGTATATAGTATGTTTATTAACTATATAATATAAAAATACAGAGTGACATGATAAATGTCAAACTAATTAACTAAGAGTTAAAACTAAAAGATAAGGTTAATATAGTAACCCAAACCTGTCTAAATTCTATTGGTTGAATGGTTTTTGACCTATAACCGCCTTAAACTTTCAATAATCAACTTTTGAGCCATTAGAAACCGAATATGAATTTATTATAAATTAATATTTCTAGCTTTTCCAAAGGTGCCCCTCACCCCTCTTATAAAAGGACACTCACCCTTCTCATTACTTCACACATTAAAAGCCTTTTTGTTCGGACAAAATCTTCCCAAATACTCTATCAACTTCCATCACTACAACCTAGAGGCCTTAGTTTGATCATAAAGCCAACCTATCGAGCCCTTTTGATCAAATCAAAAGGAAGAACCCGAAGAAGAGGTAACGATTTCACCACCCTTTCCCAAGTTCCTTTCTTCTTCCACTTCTTCTTCCTTTGTTGTTACCATTCTAAAATAATAAGTCCAGTATCATATATATATTGCGATGTTATTATAAATATGGTAAAACCATATTCATTATTCTATCCATCTTTTGAATAACATGTCACCATACTTGTGTACATACGGCTTACCGTCTCCACGTCGTGGTGTAATTGTTATTCAATATATTATTATTTAGATGGGTATAATAATGATGTGTAACTCATGTAAATAATAAATATAACATGATAATGATTATTTATATATGATATACTATCCAATTATATATTATTTTAATATCAAAATAATGATATTGTCGCTCATGCGTACGTACAGACTACCGTTTCCATGAATGTGATGAGATTCATTCTCCATCATACCCATTCAAGTATAATTCTCATTTGCCGATTAATAATAGTTTCTAAGTACTTGATATCATTCTGGATATGATTAAGATACAACCTATCCATGACAAACATGTCTTACGTAACAAAACATATAAATGAAAATGAGTAAGTTAACACCCGAAACAATAATAATACTAAGATATTATTAACAAATCATTGTTAAAAGATCGTATATGATATCATATTAATATATATGATTATTTTATAATTTAATAAAAATTATTTCACCATTATACAGAAGGTTAACCTACCCTCAACAAAGTAATAGTGCAAGGTAAGGGTTATTTGACAATCTCTTCATTATCCGAGTTTGTTTATACGTAATAATCTACTGGGGTCACTTTATCATCCACATCCATGTTTCTTAAAAATGTATTTCAAAACATTTTTAAAATTTACAAGAATATGGGTTAAAGTCATTTATACCCTTGTTTGACTTTTTATAAGAGTTTTATAAATGAATCTTTCCGTCGTTTTCCAAACAAGGTGTTTTTTAACCTTTTCGACAGAATTAAGGTAAAAATGTTTTTTTAACTTATACGGCGGGTGCGGTTATTTTCCGCCGTTATAAAATCCTCAAAGCTTACCTTATAAGCTTATAAGAATAATTTCAAAGAAAATGCTTTACTCTTAAATTATTTCAAAATGAATATTTTAAGAATTTTTGAAAGGTACTCTTTATCAAGATCATAATTTTAAATGTTTTAAAGATTTATCTTTCTAAATATTTTTAATTAATGTCCATGATTTCTAAATGATTTTAAGGATTTATTTATATGGACATGGAGGTTTTGAAATGATATTTCTTTTCAAAAGTTTCAAAGTTGTATTGGAAACTTTGATTCAAAATCTATTTTAAATTACTTCCTTTATAAATGTATGACTTTTCAATGATTTCGAAAAAAGAGATATTTCTCTCAAATAGATTTTATTTAATCTATGTCAACATCCATTGATGGATTTTAAGCTTATTTGAAGTTGATTTATTATGATACAAAACTTCTATATTATATTGAAGATTTTGTTATATGTTTGACTGTGGATGTGCTGTTTTTATACCATTCATGGTTTATGGTGAAAATATTGACATTTCGTATGCTAGTTTTAATACGAATGTTTATGTTATGTTTAAACATTTTCATATAGGAATGCATTGGACATAATATGTGATGGGTGGAGCCCGCTATAGTTCCTCGATGCATCGGTAGGTCTCATGAGACAAACAAGTGTCTTGGCATAAGGCCTTGGCAAAATCTTATTCGTAGTCTTGGCACGAGGCCTTGGCTACGTGGTTATGATAGTATGACATTATGCATTCCATCATTATGAAAGTGGTAATTGATATTTCATGTGATTATTTGATTAGAATAATATCCATGTGAATAAGTAAATGGCGTTATTTCATTTTATTTTTTCCATACTATGTTGAAGTTCAAGTTTAAAAGGCCTTTGTTTTAATTTATACATTGCCTTAAATGTTTATTCTTATTTATGAATGTTTCTGCTATATTGTTATCCTTACTGGGCATTTGAGCTCACCCATTTTCTATGTTTTATTTTTTCCAGGATGTGAAGAAGTAATTTATGAATGACCTACATGGATTGTATGTGGGGATATGAGTGTGGGATAAAGAGACTATGTTTTTGTAGTAGTTTTTTTCACTTTATGATGTAATGTAAAACATTATGAATATATATAGTGTTTCCAAGGCTACTAAACCAATCGGTCTTTCGAGATTTGATCTTTCATGTGATCATGCCAATGTTATGTAATAATGCACCGACTCTAGGTAACTGGGTTCGGGGCGTTACAGTTGGTATCAGAGGAAGTTTAGTACAAATCGTTGAAGCTAGATTGAGATAAAATCTTATTAGATCACATAGATTTAAGATGGACTATGAGGATTAGTATAGAAGAACTTCCTATTGTAGAGATTTTGTGAGTTTTATAAGAAATACATCACTATCTGGATACGAGCAGGTAGAGGCGGCTCTGGCACATATGTACCTATGGGGTAAAACCCGAAAACACCGCTTTGAGCTAGACTCGAACGGGAACTGGTGCACGACAACGGTCCTTGCTGCATTCTTGGTTACGACACTCCCAAGGGATATGCTTAGGATAATTCTAATTTTCCTTACAAACCATTATTAAGGGTTTATGAATATATACTTCCTCAAAGGAGACATTTTTATGGTTATGGATTATATCCATAAACTATTTAATTTATGTTATGTTTTTTAAAAGTTTGGGATTAGGTATTGTTATTCATAAACTAATCTAGTGTATGCCATTGTTTAGAAATGGCACCCAGTAGAAGGAATGATAACTCCAGCAATGCACATGATCCAAAGAGAAAGAAGGATCATATCTTTCATTGTCATAAGACAGAATTTATAATAGAAATAGTCTCCCATGTATTATCATCATATGAAGAAATAATATCATGTGTTGATAAGATAAGTAAAGAGTTTACTAAGTCCCATGGTGTTGACGGGAAGCAAGAGAAGAAAAGGATGGAAGAGATAAATATGGATAAACTGAAGAGGGAAAAGAATAATTTTACCATATGTGATAACTGTGGGAAGAAACACCCTGGAACTTGCCTGAAAGGAATGGGAGTTTGTTATAATTGTGGAGGAAAAGGGAACAAAGTACGTGACTGCAAGGGTAAGAAAATGGTTTCAAATGTACAATGCATCATTTGCAAGGATTTTTGACACTATGTGAACCTATGTCCCAATCATCAGACTATGCCGCAAATAATGCTATTGGATAATAATCAATTTATGATACTACCACAGATGAAGAGGAATGATTAGAGTTCTTATGTTGATTATGTCATTTGAGTGTTGTATCAACAATGTACTTGTTATAATAATTATGGAGTATATAAGGATTGTACTGCAGTACTATTTCATTAAGGACTTGAGATTGTGTGGAACAAAGAAAAGTGACTCAATATCAGGATAAATTTTTGGAAAATATATGGTTGAGAGAATGATAAACCATAATATAATTCTGATACTGAGGTAGTGATTTTGGAATAATACATGATTGATTTGGATAAATTATAATAGATATTCTTGACTACCTTGAAACTAATTAATGATTTTTATATTCCATCATTGTTGGGGTTTAAAACATTTTTGGATTGAAGGAGTATATCTATTATTCTTTAAGGAATAAGGGATCATGAATGTAATAAATAAGGTTTTATGGTAATTCAGGAAGTTGCAGTGTTTTAAAAGAATACATGATGAAGATGTTCACATGTTATTACGCGAAAAAGGGATCTTTATTGTGTTTACCTTCCTTATAAATTTTGGACTGAAGTATTTTGGATAGTTCTAGTTTCCATTATTTTGGATTCCCATAAAAGGACAACCCGGAGGTCGGGCGGCAACCCGTCACGTCCGGCAAGGCCGCGAGACTTGAACCCACAACCGAAGGGCGACAAGGGTGTATCACCTACTACTGACCCACGTGATGTATGAGATTAAATAATGTTGTTTTTTAAGATCTGGTAGATGAATCACAAAATCTTTTTTTTGAACCCTATATGAATAGGATAAATAGAATATATTTTTTACGTTCTTTTATCTTTTAGAGTGAAAGATGAGTTTGTGGTAGAAATTAGTTAATGGATGGAACTCTACTTGTCAAGAATATATTTTTCTTCTTCTCTTATTCTATGAAGAAATTAATTCTTATACTTTATTTAAGGAATCCTAAAACCAAAAATGTGTTATCCTAATACCCTATGTTTTGTTGAACCGATGGTATTTCAAATCATCAGAGATTCATGAATTTAAGGACCTCAATTTTACACTTGTTTGTGATTGATGACCTCAATCACTACCTATAAATATTTACATTTTCCTCCAATTATATGTCTCTAATTTCTACCAATGTTCTCCTAATCGAGATCATAATTTGGTGGTGACCCATTCGTTTCTCTTTTCCTCATATTAAGACTAAATTTTAGTAACCCAATTTCTGATATGGTTTTTCCCACAAAGATATTTTCTATTTTCAAACTTTTATTTTTGAAAAACAATTTCAAATTGTGAGGATGAAATTTATTGAAGGAGGGGAGAATGTAACACCCCAAGATTTCATAGGGTGTTATTTCTTCCAAATAATTCAATAACTTGCACTACACGCAACACCAAGTTCAAGCGCACCATGACTTACCAAACAAGCCGTTCAAAAGAGGTTATGAATGTTATTAACTAAATTTTAAACTTTATATAATCTTTATAACTTTATAATCCATATTATGAGTTTCATAGACATAATGTAAGAACAAATTCATTTTCAGTATTGCACTTTTACCAACTTTTAATAGTGAACCCTTTTTAAATAGAATATTTTAAACTTTTTGACTAAATGAGGACATCAAAAATTTAAAATGAAACATTCCAAGCATCCACGGTACGCTTTCCTTTGAATAATACAGTAGCGTGTGTTGTACGCAACTTCGAGTTCTAACACACACCATAACCAATCAAACTAGCCATTATGAATAGCAATACCTACTTTTTGAAATTATATATATTTTATTTTTTAAAATGGAATTCATTTCTGGATTCTGAATATCGAATTTATCCTAAGGTGAAATTTTGGTACTTTTCGGATAACTTTAATATTTTGATGAATAGTGAAAATTACAAAATTTTAATTAAAATTAACTTTTTTAATCAAAATAATTTATATTGATAAATTATGAATTTGAGTGCTTTTAAAGTATATTTAGAATATATTTTTTCCATTTAATACAATTTTGGTAATTGTACATAATTTCACAATTAAACTGAACATAAACAAGTATCAATCTTTTGACATTTATTATATCTTAAAAACACGCTTTTTGTTTTGACAGCAGGAATTAATTTTAAATTTATTTCTGCCACATCTGTGTTTTGAATTTGGTAAAATGGATTCCATATTTGGAATCAGGATGTTCAAATTGTGTAAATAGGTAACTTTTATTTTTATACATTTTGAATAATTACTTCGGAAAATATTTTATTTATCATGGGTAAGGGTAAATCCGGTAAATAAGGGTTAAAAAATAATATTATAATAATACTAAATTATCCTAAAATGTGTCCTAGACTTATTGGTTGATAACTGGTCGACCATAGGCATCTTTGGGTCGATTGTGGGACCCCATGGAGCCACTTGTAGGTGATAGGAACACTTTATTTTAATTAAGTTAAAATGAATAGAAAAATGACACAAGCATATACCTTTTAGCAAAACAATTTTTACATAGAGTTATATATGTTGGACTTTCGACTATAAATATTCATTAGAAATATAAAACGATTTTCTACATAATGAGATTTTATTTATAATTTTTAGAGATTACATAATTTAATTTATTTATGACACAATGATGATTCATTAATAACCATAATATTGAAAATTTAAAATAATGTATATTATAAATACCCAAATAAATATAATTTGAGACTTTTAATGAATTAAAATAATTTTCTAGGATAATATGAAATATTAGGATTGATTTAATTAACTTTTTTTGAAGTAATAATTCTGTTATGAGTTTCACAATAATCAACTATTGAATAGTGTCAAAATTGACATAAAAGAGTTTTTAAAACAAATATTATATTATTAATAGATATTAAATTATTAAAAATATAAGGTTCGGCCAAGAGACTTATATAATGATATTTGTGTCATTAATGGACCAATTGGGGTCGATTTGATGTATATATTTTGTTTATTAACTATATAATATAAAAAAACAAAGTGACATGATAAATGGAAAACTAATTAACTAAGAGTTAAAACTAAAAGATAAGGTTAATATAGTAACCAAAACCTATCTAAATTCTATTGGTTGAATTGTTTTCTACCTATACCCACCTTAACCTTTGAATAATAAACTTTGGAGCCATTATAAACCTAATATGAATTTATTATAAATTAATATTTCTAGCTTTTCCAAAGGTGCCCCTCACCCCTCTTATAAAAGGGCACTCCCCCTTCTCATTAATTGACTCTTTAAAAGCCTTTTGGTTCGGCCAAAATCTGCCCAAATACTCTCTCAACTTCCCTCAATACAACCTAGAGGAATTAGTTTGATCAGAAAGCTATCCTATGGAGCCCTTTTGATCACATCAAAAGGAAGAACCCGAAGAAGAGGTAATGATTTCACCACCCTTTTCCAAGTTCCATTCTTCTTCCACTTATTCTTCCTTTGTTGTTACCATTATAAAAAAATAAATCCAGTATAATATATATACTATGATGTTATAATAAATATGGTACAACCATATTCAGTATTCTATCCATCCTTTGAATAACATGTCACCATACGTGCGTACGTACGGCTTACCGTCTCCACGCCGTGGTGTAATTGTTATTCAATATATTATTATTTGGATGGGTATAATAATGATGTGCAACTCATGTAAATAATAAATATAAAATGATAATTATTATGTATATATGATATTCTATCCAATTATATATTATTTTAATATCAATAGAATGATATTGTCGCTCGTGCGTACGTACAGACTACCGTCCCCACGATAGTGGTGAGATTCATTCTCCATCATATCCATTCAAGTATAATTCTCATTTGATGATTAATAATAGTATCTAAGGACTTGATATCATTCTAGATATGATTAAGATAAAACCAATCCATTAAAAACATGGCTTACGTAACAAAACATATAAAAGAAAATGAGTAAGTTAACACCCGAAACAATAATAATACTAAGATATTATTAACAAATCACTGTTAAACGATCATATATGATATCATATTAAAATATATGATTATTGTATAATTTAATAAAAAGTATTTCACCATTATACAGGAGGTTAACCTACCATCAACCAAGGAAAAGTTCAAGGTAAGGGTTATTTCACAATCTCTTCATTATCCGAGGTTGTTTATACGTAATAATCTACTGGGGTCTCTTTATCATCCACATCCATGTTACATAAAAATTTATTTCAAAACATTTATACAATTTACAAAAATATGGGTTAAAGTCATTTATAACCTTGTTTGACATTTTATAAGAGTATTATAATGGAATCTTTCCGTCGTTTTCCAAACAAGATGCCTTTTAACCATTTCGATAGAATTAAGGTAATAATGTTTTTTTAACTTATACTACAGGTGCGGTTATTTTCCGCCATTATAAAATCGTTGAAGCTTCCCTTATAAGCTTATAGGAATATTTTCAATGAAATTTCTATACTCTTAAATGATTTCAAAATGAATATTTTAAAAAAAATTGAAAGGTACTCTTTATCAAGATCATAATTTTAAATGTTTTAATGATTTATCTTTCTAAATATTTTTAATTAATGTCCATGTTTTCAAAATGATTTTAAGTATTTATTTATATGGACATGAAGGTTTTGAAATGATATTTCTTTTCAAATGTTTCAAAGTGTTATGGGACACTTTGATTCAAAAATCTCTTTTAAATTACTTCCTTTATAAATGTGTGACTTTTCAATGATTTCGAGAAATGAGATATTTCTCTCAAATAGTTTTAATTTCATCTATTTCAACATCCTTTGATAGATTTTAAGATTATTTGAAGTTTATTTATTATGATACAAAAATTCTATATTGTATTGAAGTTTTTGTGATATGTTTGACTGTGGATGTGCTATTTTTATACCATTCATGGTTTATAATGAAAATATTGACATTTCGTATGCAAGTTTTAATACGAATGTTTATGTTGTGTTTAAACCATTTCATATGGGAATGCATTGCACTTAATATGTGATGGGTGGAGCCCGCTATAGCTCCTCGATGCATCGGTAGGTCTCATGAGACAAACTAGTGTCTTGGCACAAGGCCTTGGCAAAATCTTATTTGTAGTCTTGGCATGAGGCCTTGGATATGTGGTTATGATAGTCTGGCATTATGAATTCCATCATTATGAAAGTGGTAATTGATATTGCATGTGATTATTCGATTAGTAGAATATCCATGTGAATAAGTAAATAGAATTATTTCATTTTATTTGTGCCATACTATGTTGAAGTTCATGTTTTAAAGGCTTTTGTTTTAAGTTATACATTGCCTTAAATGTTTATTATTATTTATGAATGTTTCCGCTATATTTTTATACTTACTGGGCATTTGAGCTCACCCCTTTTATATGTTTTATTTTTTATAGGATGTGAAGAAGTAATTTATGAATGACCTGCATGGATAGTATGTGGGGATATTAGTGTGGGATAAAGAGAATATGTTGTTGTAGTAGTTTTTTTTCACTTTATGATGTAATGTAAAACATTATGAATATATCTAGTGTTTCCAAGGCTACTAAACCAATCGGCCTTTCGAGATTTGATCTTTCTTGTGATCATGAAAATGTTATGTAATAATGCACCAACTCTAGGTAACTGGGGTCGGGGCATTACATCTATGGGGAGGACCTCCACTATCAGATTGGTGAGGACTACCACCGTGATTAAATACCCGACTGCATGGAGATTCGTTGCAATTTAACCCATAGGGAGGACCTTCCAGGCAGGCCATGACAAGGGGAGGACCTTCTTTTCGTGACGAGACCTCACTATGGGGAGGGCCTCCACAGTTGTGACTATGATAGCGAGGAATAATATCATAAACTATGGTCCCACCGCATGGAGAGTGCTTGCAGTGTATACCCCGGGGAGGACCGTCAGGGTGAACCACAATAATTGCAGGGCCTTCTTGCTACTCGATCTTCTGGTCGCATGGAGGGTTTCCATTACTCACATCAAAAGAGGAGCTCTCATGATCGATCATTATATGCCCGTGGTGGAGGCCCCCGCAGGTGCTCTAAGGAGGACCTTCAGAGCTACTAGTAGCGACATTGCGGGGAGGTCCTTCGCAACTGCTACTGCCGCTCCCATTATATGGTAAAGGGTGGGATGGGTTTTGAGATATCGATATGTTATTAACAGCATCGAATACACCATATTCCAACAGAGCAGAGTCATAAACCCTCTCATTATATTTCGGCTACCTTCGGCGCGTTCGGGGTGCTTTTTTGCGGGTAGTCGGGACCGTCTGCTGTTGACAACGGCCTTTACCTTTGGTTCCGTATCTAATTGGGTCCCGTGATATTTCCGGGATATGCCGAAAAACATCTTGACTTTTATCAGGAATATAATCCTACTCTGGAGCTTCCACCATGTTGGATGGGTGTCCCCCAGTTAGAACAAGTGAAGTTGCTCGATCTAGTTACCCTTGTACCGCGGAATATGGCTGGCAACCCTCCTGGGTGGAATCATGGATGCATATCTACTCTGAGGCGGCTATATCGTCTCTTAGATGAGTCGCCTCAATTAGTGACACTAGCTCATGGGCCTGAGTCCTTGCTATTAATGCTGATGCAATAACATTCTGGAAATTCTTCAAGATATGATCTGGGATCGATACCTGCTCATCCATCATTTACAGGATATGCAGACAGACATCTTTGGCTGGAATGGGTATGAAGGCCCATTCTGGTATCAGAGTAGAAATATCCTGCTCTAGTCCTCTTATGGTTAGTGGGTGCTGAAAATTCTCCTCTGTTGTGGTAGGTGAACAAATATGCCCCTAGGTCAGGATATGTCGGTTTTTCTATCTGTTTTCCCTCACCTCAGGATAGTGGACTTTACTTTCATCCACAGGGAGCTGGACCTGTATATGTTGGTTTCCCACCGTATCGAGTCGGTGGCCTTTGTTGGAAGAGGGAAGTTCCCGCCTATTATTTTCCACCACATCTGGATGGTGGGATTTGTTGATCACCATCATGTAGAGATGGTAGGAATCAAGAGCTTCTGCTAGGAGCTGGTCCTGCAGGCGCTGGGTCGCCACCATGTCGGGTTGGTGGACTTCATGACCCTGGGCAGGGAGAGGTGCATGACGGGTAGGTGTCATCTTGTGTGAGAAATAGGCTTTGGACCCCGGAGGGGATGCATGCCTGCTCGTATGATTCCGGCATGTCTGGATGGAGGGATTTGGAGGAGCGAATAGGTGTATGTTCCTGTTCATGATACATCTCCATGACTAAGTAGCTGAGCTCCTCCTGAGAGACAAGGGTGATGACTGGTCCCTGGTTGTCCGTTTTCCACCCCCGTCGGGCGGTCTGTGGGTCCAGATCTTGGGGATCATGGGACTAGATCCTTGGGGCGACATCCTCCTTATCGTGAGGATGTTGAGTCGTGGTGTGACTGCGATGACGTCTCCTGACGGGGGCCTTGGGGTGGAACCCCCGTTCAGTGTGGATGAATTTCTCAACGTCAACCTCATCCACCTCCCTAAGATAAGGGAGGTATGCATTGTCACGTTCTGGGGATAGAATCCGGAAATGGTTTGAGATAGAAATAGTAGCTGTCTAGATCTACCTTCACAGCCGCTGCTGGGCAGACGACCAGGCGGGTCTTGGGAGATTTCAGGGCGTACATGGCCACCTCCACCATCGGGAGAGTACCGTTCACATGGTACTCTTGGATCAACGCATCCGAGACCCAGCATTGAAGACATTGAGTAGGTGATGGGGTCCTCCGTTGGTGAGGATGTCTGGTCATTACGTTGTTGGAAGCACACACCTTTGAGTTTCTTCTTGACTCCATTAGATCGAAGGGAGTTCTATGAGGTACCTGTAAAAAAATATTTTAACAAATACAAACAGAAAAACCTTCATAGATGAATCTCATGATCCCATGCGTAACTAATGACCCTGTATAGCCCTCATTGTGAGTATAATGGGGCACATAGTGAGATTAGGTTTAATATGTCATGCTTGGTTAAAGATTCATGTCGGGTTCGCCATTTTTTGTATCGCGGCGCACGACAGCATCATGGGGGAGAAACAAATGCTACCCGACAGTTGATTAGAGAAGATTCGGTTCTGCATAATCACGAATATCCGGTGCACCATTTTCACCTATATACGCCCAATAGTTCCATATCCAGCAATATGTGAACCTTCTTTCCAAAGGTATGGGTTCGCTGGGTGGTTTGACCATTGATGCTTATGAACTCACATTGGTCGAGTGGATGGGAAGTCGGGCTCATCGCACCCATTTGGGGGGGGGGGTATTATTGCCTGTTCTGGGACTCTCTTATAGATTTAATACATATTCATATGTTCGTAAATATTTGGTTAATACCCAAGCATAGAATCCATGAATTACTTCTGGTTGGAAATGGTCAGCTAGATGCAGGGGTTTAGAATCATTTATGTCTGAGGTTTACCATACCTTGTTGGATTAATTACCCAGAGGAGTCTGGACTCACTGAGACGACACTAGTTTAAAGCCTCTTTACTAGGCACTATAGAGTTTATTATCATCCAGGGGGGACAGATAACGACTTGGTAATTTGGATCGAACATGTGATAAAGGCTTCAAACGTATCCTCAAGAGTGGAATCAAAATCCATGTAGTTCGGTTTGGTATGGGGCTTACACTCTAGGCTGCCCAGGGTAGTTGCGGTGAACCGACGTGAAGATAGTCGGATCGACCAATTGTTGGGCTTAAACCTTGGGGAGTCTTCCTATGTACCCCTCCTAGGAGACAGGGATCAAAGTCCATGTAGTTCGAATGGTAGTGTCGGAGAACCAACGTGAATGTGAACTCGGGGGACCGATGGTGATCAGGCTCGAACCTCTTGGAGGCTTCCTACATATCCCTATGGTGGGGAATCAAAGTCAACATAGTTAGGATGGGAGCTGGGCTTATGCTCTAATGTAGCCTGAGAGAAGATTTCACGAGCGATGCTTACTCTAAGCCCACGTGAGTCATGCTCGGTGTGAGAAACAAGAGGTAGCAGGGACCAAACGATCATGTCGCAAAAGGTGCATCTGTGGGAAGTGGAGTGGGGCTTATGCGTGGAGAAGCCCAAAAAGTTGGGTCTTACTCCAAGATGGATGCCCATGGAAAAAAAGCACAGCGGGAGAGGGACTTGGCCCCAATGAAGAACAGAGCAGATGCCTTCCCCACTACGCTCGTCCTTGGCCATGACTGTCGGGAAGTACGGAGGTGCAGGGGGGCTTCCTTCTGATGGGCAATCTGCCACGCCCTGGGGATGGGAGAAATTCCCTGATCCTAACAAGTGGAGGAGAAGAAAGGGGAATCCTAGGCTTGGACTCCATATTACCGTGGGAATGTAAACCTAGGAATTCATTGGGAATCCACTCAAGGGACGTAGAAACCCATTCTCCCTCGCTTACCATTGGTATGTGAACTCAAAACGTCACGCTAATGTGCCTAAAGGTTACATCACACGGGTCTGGTGGCTCTGGTGGAGGCCTCGACTAGGGGCAGATGAATGGGCCAATGAGGGGGTTGCGGAGGATTAGGCCAGATTGGAAGGATTTGATATAGCTCTGAGAATAGGAACTCCGAAGGACTTGGTGGGCCACATAGGTGTATGAGTGGTGGAGCCCTTCGCGTAGGGTTATTCTACGTGGATAGGGAAGCAGTCAGTGAACCATGGTGGTCTGCGGACTAGTGGGAATCCCGCGAACCAGGGTGGTTCGCGGCTTCGGGTTCGGCCTGCATACCAGGTTGGTACGCAGAGGGGTCCATGCAAGCAGTGGCAGCCGATGGCGATATCGGTCGGGGGTTCGTTGGTCAGGGCTTCACCCACATAGGAGGGTGCTACGCAGTGCGACGGATCGTAAAAGGGGCATAAACACCCTGGTTCGCGGTTGGTGCATCCATGGAGGGGCCATGGTTCGTGTTCTTCTTTTCTTTGTTATTTTAAGATCACAGTTCACCAAGTTGTTATGCATTTTCGGTTCCTTATTAATTCGCTTCCAGATTCATACCTGTTCTGGTTCGCAAAGTGGAACTTCACTGTTTGTCAAATCCTATGCTCCATCCTTCGAAATCCTTCCGCCTAAATCTGATCGATCTCCCCAAATTTCTCCTCCTTCTACTCTTCCCCATCAATCTATTTTTATAGAGTGGGGAAAGAGATGTATACGTGTTCATGCGGCAGGTTTTTCAGAGGCCCATGGCCGGAAACCCAATTTACAGATGACTTGGTAAATCCACAACTCGTGGGGGCATTGAACGCTCCTCCGACATAAACCAAACTATCTCATAGATTTCTTCACAGCCGGGCTAGGTTCCGCCTCAATTCCGCAAAAGACAACGGTTGCGAACTTGGACGGTTGACACGGTCCGTGGATGGGGAAGTTTGTGATGGTGGACCGACATGGCGCCCATCCTACTTCATGCCCACGGAGGATCCTGACCTCCATTTCGCAAACGACAGCGGTCTGCGGAGGTGGGTGCTTAGTGGAACTGACCGCGTACTATTATCATTGGACTAGTTCACGGATTTATTCAGCTTGTGCCCTCCTTTGAGTATTCTCCACACATTTCCACAATTCTTTGGGGGGAAATTGGGTAGAATATTCCTTGTAATAAAGTGGATTTTCATTCTATTTTCGGGGGTTTTCAGGACCCTACACTATGAATTTGTTTTCATGAGTAATAATTTGAAAGTTGGTTGGATACATTATCAATTTAACCCATACTAATCCTCTTGGGATTCATTGAAATTTATTATACAGGATTAGGGCCACCCCAGGTGTGTTCCAATATTCCCAATCATGGGAAATTCTAATGTTAATCTTAATGATCATTTGTGTTAAAATAAATGCCATGATAAATATGAAAAATTGTTAGATGAGTTGAAAAGTTAATGTTTGTATTTGTGTATCTTTTTTTATGATGTAATAAGGGATTGTTTTTCATGAATTAAAAAATGGTTAAATAAGCTACTATGTATGTGTTAAATGGATTATGAACTTGTAAATGAAATGTGTAAATGGTTTTTGGAATCTAAATTGAAAAATATGATAAATGGGATAATGTATTTTCATTTATGAATATAACAAAATGGATAATGTATAAAAAGTGTAATGGGTTAAATTCGAGAATCCGTATATATGTATCATGTGCTAATAGGTTATGGATATCTATTGAGTTATATGAAAATGAATATGATTTGTGAATGTTATTTGTTTTGATTATATTTGTTTTGTGATGTGGTATGTGAGGTAAATGGATAAATAATAATGTTCCCATGGCTTGGAAGTTGCGGGCTATTTTACTTGGGGATCTATTCTCAGAGGTCTGTTTAGACTAACGCTTTAAACCAAGCCTCATAATGCACGGGCTAAAGAATGGCACCGATGCTATATGCCCCCAACAGATTCATTTGAATATACTATATAGATAGAGGATGCATGTTATGTGTGATGTAATTTTTTATAAACTTTTTACCCATAGAAAGTTAGGGAACGTGAATATTTCCAGAATTCATTGTAATTGATTATCTTAAGCCACTCTTTTAATGAGGTAAATGCCTAACCACTGGAGAAATTAATCAAAATGGACTAAGTAACAAAAAATTTCCAATGTAATCATTTTTATCAATTGGAACATGATTTGTATTTTGTTTGACATGTCATTTATTTATTTTGGGAATTATTGATATGTTTAGAATGGATATTTTGTAGACACCATCAGTGGTGGCCAATGGAGGTTTCCTCACACACTGTAGAAAGAATTTTTGGGTACCCAAGAAGATTTCATGGTTATAGGTCATGAAAATGGAAAAGGACCTATTCTAGTTAGTATAATTTTTTATTGGGATGTGTATGGGTGAAGATTTATACATAAAATCAGAACAATTTTTTTTTAGATTTTCCTAGTTTTGCTTTTCTCCTTTCACTTATGACATTGTTAACATATAATTTAATATTTATTATTTGGTTGTGGTATGTACACTATTTTGGAATTCATCAGTAATGGATATTCTTGGTTTATTTTTTCTTTTTTTTCATTATTTAATTTTGTATATGTAGTTTCTCACTATGTATAAATATGTTATATTATCCCCATGTGACCTATTAAACACTCACTGGTAGTTGCCAACCTTTAGAATAAGGGAAGGGAGACATGGGGTCACATGGAACCAGGCTCAGAGTACCATTTTAGTGGCTTTTGTGATAGGTAATATACAATGAGGTATCAAAAGGATTTATTTTCACTAAAATACTATTTGGGAATGATATATGGAATTTTATTAAGTTTCAAGGCTTGTTAATGAGCTCATGCATGGGAGTACAAAATCCATGTATGATGGGTGACCCATGTTTTTAGGACATGAATTGTTTTTAATGATGTATGTTGTTATAGTTGAAATATATTTCACCATTGGATGATTAACATGTTTTTTGATGTGATTTTTTTAAGCTATTTCTCTTATGGAAAAAATACCACGAGGTTTTCTATTAATATAACATCATAGGCAACTAAGTATATAGGTGTAATAATCATGATCAGCACACAAGGGATATTTATGTTGGACATGAAGAGTAAGATGCATTTTACACCTTGGATATTTTAATGAAACGAATATCTAAGGAATATGATGCACAATAATTATTTGAATGGATGTTATAAAATGGTTGGGTATTTTTATTAATGAAGGGGATTAAATGAGTCAAAATATTGGTTATGATGATTTTTTAAAATGATAAAATTTTAGTTGTAATGAAATTTAATGATATAAATGTTCCAAAATAAGAATATATTTCATTATGAGTATATAAATCATTTAAAAAGGGTTTTAATGATGTTTTAGACTATGAACGGTGTTTAAGTTCATATTTACCTTGACCGTAGTAGGGATTATTACATGTAGTGTTTTATGTGTGACAATGTTTGTTGGGATAGAGAATATGCAATGTATAGTTTATGGTTTGTACAAAACCCTATATTGTATAAACTGGGGATATTTTTTGTTATGTGTATAAATATGTGTGTTTGTAATATAGGGTAAATACCATTGTTTATATGGGTTATGGTTGGGAATCAAGGGGGCATCACTGAGAATGATCATCCAGGTAAGGTGGATATATGTTCCACTAGTTCAGGGGCGCAGATGAGAGGAGGAGTTTCATGAAAATTTTGATCATTTCTGATAATGAAGGGATGAGACCCAAACTATTTACTGCAATGTATTATTGATATTAATTTATAGTTTATTTTATAAGACCCTACGATTATTTTTGGATTCAGTGGACCTAAACATCAAGCATGCATTGGGTTGGAACACGAAGTGATATGGGAGATGGGATTCCCTAATATTGTAAACAGATTATGTGTATGGGTATTCGAGAAAGTTAGAGTTCTTTAGTTTGCATACCATAGTGATTTCAATGTTTTATATAAATGGGTGTTTTCTTGTTTTACGTTTTGAAATACATTGTCCTTGAGGTTGATAGGTATTTTCTCATAACATGGATGAGGTAAACTGTGTGGGTTGTGATCAAGGAGGTCATGTTAGCTTGGGAATGGATGTTCTGGTTTGTGGTTCCATTGGTGGTGGTTGTGTTTTTTGGTGTAAAACCATGTGTTAATGTGTATGGGGTGTGCTAGGTTCCATTTATATCAAATCCAGGGTAAGAGTGACTCATGTGACCAAATATTTTTTGGGGATTGATGTGTATGTATTAGATAGAGGTTCAGAGGATTTTACTTTTTGTCACACCAGTTTAGGAAGATTGTTTTGGTTGACCTTATAGGTAACTATTAGAAAATACAAATGTGGTTTCTTGTGATTTTATGAGTGTATTGCTCTAGGGAATTATTTGAATATAGTAGTGAATCATGGGTAGTGGTTCCTAGTGATGGGTTGTCCTATAGGACTAAGTGGTAAGATTTAATTTTTTGGTGGTATGACGTTATCAATGTTCAAGGGAAGATTTTTTTTTCTGAATTTTTAGGTAGCCTTGATGGAGTTTGGATGAGTGTTGAAGGTCTCTTTGTATGTGAGGCACTAGTGGTTGAATAATAGGTGTAATGGAATGATGAGTTTCACTAAATTTGTGGTAAAAGTGAATTGTATATCTTTTGTTTCATTCTCCTTGTGCCACCTCAGTGCTATTAGGTGATGTGAGGTTTGGGTTTGAAGTATTTCATCCTTTGAGTGTCTGACCCATCTATATTTGCGACGATTAATTATTTCATCAATGTTGATTTCAGGAAGATGAGACATAGTCAACTTAAGCATGGATAGATTATTTTTCTAGGATGGTGACAACCATGGTAAGGTTGGTCACATTATTGGCCTAGTTTGTATAAATGGTTTTGTTGTTTGGTGATATTTTTTGAATTCCTTGAGTTAATTTATCTAACATAATAAGAGTCATGGTGAAGGGAGTGAATAGGTGTTTGGTCCGGGCTCAGGTGTTCATTATCTCATGTTATCTAAGGTCAATTTTAGTGTGTGGCAACATGAATGTGTGATACATTAATGGTTCAAAAATGTATTATATGTGGGAACGTGCATATAACATACAATACCATTTGGTATGCACACATATATTTCACAAAAGTAATTTTCAATAATTATCCATGAATTTAGTTGAAAGTTATGGTTATGCAAGAGAAAATTTGTTCTAGATCTTTTTGGTTGGCCATTGTGTTTCTATTGTGATTCACCAGGTCCGTGCAAGAAGAAACGAAGTGGTGTGGTGGTGGTAGGGTCAAAGGAAACTTTGGTTTTTGAATTTATGATATATATTTGTTAATTAGTGGTTATATTGGTTAGTAACCCCACATGAGTTGTGGTGGTCATCTATTGATGAGATGTTACATGCATGGATGCCCGATACTTTTGGTAGGTGAATGTGTCCCCATAATGGTTGGTGACACGGATGATGGATAATTTGTGGTGGTGTTCAAAGATGATTTCATAGCATATTTTTTGATAGATATAATAATTTACAACCTAATGAAACCATTCGTTGAATAAATAATTATGATATTTCTTTACTGTTGGAAATATAAATGTGTTTTAGTTGGATGTGGGAAATCAAGGAGCATATGCTCAAGGTGTATTGTACGTGGAGGTGGATGTAAATATGTACACAATAAATCATCCATTGGTGGGCACCTTAAGATGTAATTGGTGTCGTTGAGTATCATTTTTATCATTCTTAGGAGATGGATACATGTATTAGGTGATGATTATGTTTCCATCAAGGGAAACAATTGAAAACCACATCCATGTTTTAGTGTTCTATTGATGATCAAAGAATGATGTTAAGTATTTGTAATATCTTCTAGAATGTGTACTTAATGTCACACCTAAGATAGGGAGATATTAGTAATCCTTGGATGTATGGAGTATAGTGTGGAGTTTATGTGGGTGTAACAGAATGCCAAGGGAAATCCCATGAGTTGTATGTTGAGTGCCTAAGAAAAATTCCAGGTGGGTGATGGGTGTGGTGGTCAAACAGTGAAGGTTTTTTGTTAGTATTAGGGATGTTCGAATAGAAATTCAATATATCTATGTTTTATTTTTTAAAGGTTATTATATATCTGGACAACAATTCCTGGATGGGAGGATTGGTTTAAGAACCACAGTGAAAATCATGCCTGAACCTTATTAATTATGGTTTAGTGACCATGGAATGTCTTTTTTTTGAACGAATCTTTTCCAAGTATTGTAATTTTGTTCCTATGATGAATTTGAGAATTTACTATATTTTCAAGGGTGACAACACAACCCGGTTATGAACAAGGGAAAATTGTGGGGATTTGAAAACAACCTTCAGTTAGTATTTTGGAAGTGAAAAATATGTTTCAATTTTTTTAAATGTTTTTTGAGTAATATCCTTTACTCGATTAGTCAATGTATATATAGTGGATGTGCAAGTGTTAGGAAATTAGATGGATGTGGGGGAATTGATAGAGCAAATATTTTCAATTAATTTATATTGAATATCATTGTTTATACTCCCAAAAAATGTTATTGGATGGGTAATTGTCATGTTTTTAGGTTTTAGTGTTATTTTGAACCCAAATGTGAAAAACGACTATTTCTGGATTTTTGACAGAATTTTACGTCAGGGGTATTTTGGTCATTTACAGAAAAATAAAATTCCAAATTTTCTGATTCAAATTTTGTTAGAATCCTAATTTAATTTTCTTCAACTTTGTCTTCTGGACCAGGATCGGATTCGACCATCTTGAGGTCCAAACAGTTCAATGAAGTTGAAGATTATTCAGGAACACCAAGGAAGCTTCCTAGAAATTTCATCCAGAAACAAAAAGGTTCAGTGAAATATCCACAACTCGTTCAAAACGTCTTTAATGGAGCTGATATTTTGTGGATAGACGGAAAAGAAGATTTGGAACAAGTTTCATTAAGGAGGACACGCCTGAAATGGCCGTGTTCAGGGACATTAATTCAGTACAAAACGGTGTTTTTCGGTTTGATGATTCTGACTGGACAGAATAAACTGTCATAGGAAATTGGCCATAACTCTCGGAATACCTTTCCAAAGTTTCTGAGATTTTGAGGGGACACATACAAGACACTTTTGCACAACATTCATGAAGGGAGGAACGCGTGAAGAGGTCATTAATGGGGTCGAAAACGCTCAAACTTTCGGGGGTCCAATTCTGCCTATAAAAGGAGGAGAGCTCCTCCCCCTCAAGCCATCCATTCTCCACCCCATTCCTTCCGGGACACCAAGAAGGAGAACTTTTCAGCTTTCTCTTTTGTTTATTTGCTTTTTCATAGTTTTTTTTAATTCCTTCTTCTTCCCCATTCAACTCGATTACCCTTACCATGGTGGGGTAAACTTTTGGAGTGATTGGGGAAGGGTTGGTTTTCTATATTGTAATGCTTGAGTTCTTGGACGTAATTGAATAAATTTCTTTCTTCTTCAAAGTTGTTTCCAATTTCTTATAGAGGATTTTATAATCAAGTGCGATCGTTCTTGAATATTAATTCCGTTATTTATTTTTGCCTTGGTAAAATAATCAATATCTCCCTCCACTAATTTCTGGTTTATATACGATGGAATAAACTAGGAATTAGTGGTGAGGTACTCGACGATCGTCAGTACGTGTAAAAGGTGTAGTGAATGTTCCTGATTGTTTGGGATAAACAAAACCCGGTCGGGAATTGCCCATTTCAATTAAGGATATTCAATACAACTATTTTACACATGGAAGGAGAGTTGACCAAACCGAGATCTTGGTAAGGTTTTCTCTCACAATAACAATTTCACCAAGGAAGTGAGAGGAAACGATTGTGGAAACTCACTTTAATCAACTAAGAAGAAGAGGTTTGAATTAAATTGAACAAGGATAGCATTATAATTAGGAAACCGACCCCGACCTAATCACCCTTTTAATTTCATTGTTTTTCAATCATTTGAATTTCAAATTTCCTTTCACAACATTTTTACCCCCGTTTTAAAGTGACAACCCATTTTGTGTGCACTCCTCTTCGGGAGACATCCTAGGTCAACCACATTAGTACATTTTAACTTACGAAATAATTGTTTTGCCACGCCCTACGACAGGCGTGCGTCAAACTTGGTGCCGTTTCCGGGGAGGCAGTGCCTCAAAGCTTTTGTTTTTGTTTTTCTTTTAAAAAAAAATCTCTTTTGAATGACCCGAAGTTCAAATAGCAATTTATTAGAATTCGATCCAGAAATTGAGCGCACAATAACCAAATTGAAAAATCAAAATCTTCCCAAAGAATTTGAAAAAATAAATCTCACCGATTCAAGTGATACCTTGAGTGAAGACTTTGAACCTTTAATAATGGCTGTAAATCCCAACCGAACCCTACGTGACATCTGTGCACCTCAATTTGTAAATCAAAATTATCAACTTGCAATTCCTGCCTTAGAAAATGATTTTGACTTACGAATTAACATGATCCAAGTGCTTCCTAAATTTCATGGTCTTGCAGGTGAAGACCCGAACCGACATATTCAAGAATTCACCTATGTCTGCTCCAGCTTCAAACCTCGAGCAGTCGCGGAAGAGCATGTGAAGTGGAGGGCATTCCCCTTCTCACTAGAGGGAGCAGCAAAGGAATGGTTGTACAATCTACAACCGGGGGAGATCAGTGACTGGGAAGATCTAAAAAAATGCTTTCTACAAAGATTCTTCCCAACATCTAGGAGCACTGCAATAAAGAAAGAGATTTATGTCATCCATCAATCAACTGAAGAAACACTCTACGAATACTGGGAACGTTTCAAGAAGCTTTGTGAAAGTTGTCCACACCAAGAAATAGAAGAGGACCAATTCCTTGTGTGCTTCTACCAAGTATTGATTGACAATGACAGGAATCTACTAGATGCCTCATCGGGAGGAGCCCTCATTGATAAATCACCTGCAGATATACGAATTCTGATTGAAAAGATTGCACAAAATTCACAGCAGTTTGGCACTCGAGGTACGATCACCAGAGGAATCCATGAGGTAAGAACATCTGATTCAGTAGATTTAATTAGGAATGAAATGGGTGAACTTACCAGGTTGGTGCGACAAATAGCTGTGAACCATGTGAAGGAACAACAAGGACCGAATCAGGTATGTGGTTTATGCTCCTCTAATTCTCATTACACTGATCAATGTCTAGAAGTGCAGGGGACAGAAAGTTGTGCTACAACCTATCAACAAAGGCAATACCAACCGCAAACCCAACCAGGGTATGGTTTTCAACAGAACCAAGCCAGAGCACCTTTTCAGAAGCAATATCAGAACCCGATAGCATTCCAACAACCTTATCAGACGCCCTTCCAACAAACTTTTCAACCACAACCTTTCCAGCGGAAGAATTATGAGCAACCATCCACAAGTGCACCGACAAATGAAGACCAAAAAATGAAGACAAGAGTTGCAGGAATAGAAGATAAGATGGACAAGCTAGCTGATCAATTTGCAAGCATTATGGATGCTTTCACCAAGAACCAAGGTAAGCTTCATGCACAAACAATTCCCAATCCGAAAGAGAATGTTAGTTCAATCACAACCCGAAGCGGGAAGGAGCTCAAACCACCAGAACAATATGAGGAGGATGAATCTAGGGAACCTGCTGAAGCTCGTCCTTTCAAACCAAAAAATGGAGTCAACAACAAAGTAGAAAGAACAAGGTTCAAGAAAGAAAGACAAGAAACACCATTGCAGAAACAACAAATGGAGAAAAAGGATATTCCAGCACCATTCCCATCAGCATTGGTTGAGTCAAAGAAGGGCGAAGAAGAACGACTTCAACGGGAAATTCAGGAAACATTCCGAAAAGTTGAGATTAACATTCCACTACTGGATGCAATCAGGAAAATCCCTAAATATGAAAAATTTCGGAAGGAGCTATGTACTAAAAGAAAGAGGCTGGATGGAAATGAAAGAATCAACTTAGGAAGAAGCATCTCAGCATTGATCACACCTCCGATACCGCAAAAATGTCAAGATCCAGGGACTTTCTCTATTCCCTGCACTATCGGTTCATTAAATTTTACTGATGCACTATGTGATCTTGGATCTTCGATAAATGTGATGCCTCACTCTGTGTTTTCATCTTTGCAGATCGGAGAACTAAAATCAACTCGGGTGGTGGTACAATTAGCAAACAGATCCACCGTTTTCCCAGCTGGAGTCATTGAAGATGTACTTGTAGGAGTGAGAGGATTAATCTTTCCAGCAGACTTTTATGTCCTTACCATGGAGGAAGACCGAGCATCATCCCAATCTCCCATCATCTTAGGGAGACCATTCCTGAAAACAGCAAGAACAGTCATCAACGTGCATGAAGGAACCCTCACCATGGAGCTCGGAGATAGTACGGTACACTTCAATATTCTTGATACGATGAAACACTCGTCCAGCAATCACTCACTTTATGCAATCACCCATGATGAAGGTATAGAACCAATTGAAGACTCAGGTATGCTTCATGACTTGTTATCTGTGGGAGAACACTCTTCATTTGAATTTTATAACTCCCATGAACCTGAAAATTCTGATATCATGTTGGAGGATGAGGTAAAATCTGATTTTTTCGATGATTTGTTAAGAGGAAGTAAGATTATTCCAGAGAATTCAACATTAGATGCAGGAAAGATAAATGCAATATCATCCCTTGAACAACCCCCATGTTTAGAACTGAAGCCTTTGCCATGTGACTTGAAGTATGCTTACCTAATGGAAGGGGAGAAATTGCCAGTAGTCATTGCAAATAACCTATCCCATTCACAAGAACAAACATTGATTGACCTTCTCAAAAGGAATGTAAAAGCTGTAGGATGGAGTTTAGGTGATATTTCTGGAATCAACCCTAAGGTATGCTCTCATAGGATATTTTTAGAAAGTGAATCTCGACCAGTTAGACAACCTCAAAGAAGACTCAATCCCACAATCATGGAGGTCGTTAAGAAAGAGATTGAAAATTTGTTAGCAGCTGATATCATTTACCCAATCTCTGATTCTCAATGGGTCAGCCCAATTCATGTAGTCCCCAAGAAAACTGGCCTTACCACTGTCACAAATGAAAGAAATGAACTGATCCCAATGAGAATACAAAACTGCTGGAGAGTCTGTATAGATTACCGGAAGCTAAATCAAGTTACCAGAAAAGATCACTTTCCTATTCCATTCATTGATCAGATTCTTGAAAGGTTAGCTGGAAATACTCATTACTGTTTTTTAGATGGATTCTCAGGTTATTTTCAGGTACCAATTGCACCAGAAGACCAGGAGAAGACAACCTTCACCTGCCCTTTTGGAACATTCACCTACAAAAGGATGCCTTTCGGGCTATGCAATGCCCCAGGTACATTTCAACGGTGTATGGTGAGTATTTTCTCGGACCACATTGAGGATTGCTTGGAGGTGTTTCTTGATGATTTCACAGTTTTTGGCAATTCATTTGATCATTGCTTGGGAAATTTGGAAAAAGTTTTGAAAACATGCATTGAAAAGAACCTTGTCTTAAATTTTGAAAAATGTCATTTCATGGTTGAAAAAGGGATAGTGTTGGGGCACATAATTTCACAAAATGGGATTGAGGTTGATAAATCAAAAGTTGATGTAATAAATTCCTTACCATATCCAACTTGTGTCAAACATGTTAGATCCTTTTTAGGGCATGAAGGATTTTACAGAAGATTCATCAAGGATTTCAGTAAGATTTCTCTCCCTCTCTCAAGATTACTTCTAAAGGATGCTAAATTTAATTTTGATTGTGCATGTTGGGAATCATTTGATGAATTAAAGGAAAGGCTGATAACACCACCAATAATGCAGCCACCCAATTGGGATTACCCTTTCGAGATACTTTGTGATGCATCCAACCAAGCTGTGGGAGCCGCTCTATCACAGAGAATTGACAGCAGACCTCAAGTCATCTCTTATGCATCAAGGACCTTGGATGAAACGCAAATAAATTACACAACCACAGAGAAGGAGTTCCTTGTAGTCGTTTTTGCACTAGATAAATTCCGATCATATCTTCTGGGAACTAAAGTTGTTGTTTTTTCTGATCATGCAGCTCTTAGGTACTTAATGAAAAAGGCGGATGCTAAACCACGGTTGGTGAGATGGATGCTACTCTTACAAGAGTTCAACTTGGAAATCAAAGATAAGAAAGGGACTGAAAATCATGTGGCTGATCATCTAAGTCGACTACCCCACACCGCTGAAACAGAAATACCAAAGCAGAACCCACTTAATGATGAGCTTCCTGGAGAACAACTCTACATCATCAACAGTGAAGTACCATGGAAAATGGAAGCATTGCTGAAGAAGTATGGGGTGCATCATAGAACATCTACCCCATACCATCCCCAAACAAATGGCCAAGCAGAAGTCTCTAATAGAGAAATCAAAGCCATTCTGGAGAAGACTGTTAAACCCAACCGGAAGGACTGGAGCCAAAAGTTAGATGATACATTATGGGCATACAGGACGGCCTACAAAACACCGATAGGGATGAGTCCCTATAGATTGATCTATGGAAAGAGTTTCCACCTTCCTGTGGAGTTGGAGCATAGAGCCTACTGGGCGGTCAGAGAGATGAATCTGGACCTTGAGAAAGCTGGGAAAGAAAGAAGATTGCAGTTGCAGGAGTTAGAGGAAATTAGAAGGGTATCTTTTGAAAACTCAATGATCTATAAAGAGAGAACGAGGATGGCCCATGACAAGATAATTCAACCAAGAACCTTCAACCCTGGAGATCACGTGTTACTCTTCAAATCCAGACTTAAGCTTATGCCAGGTAAACTTCGTTCCAAATGGGAAGGCCCCTTTACTGTTACTCATGTATATCCCTTTGGTGCTATGCAGATTCAAAAGGAAGGAGGAGGAAACCCATTCACTATAAATGGGCAGAGGCTAAAGAAGTTCCATGGTACCGTACCTCAAGAACCAGTGGAGGAGATCACACTCCTTCATCCTGAATACAAATGAACACCTACCAGGTTGCATCATTCCTTTACACTTGATTAAATGCAGTAACTCCAATTTTTTGAGACATACATTTACATGCATTGAGGACACTGCATAAATTAAGTGTGGGGGAGGAAATCTTGTAGTCCAAGAGATTTTATTTTTATTTTTTTTTTTAAAAAAATTTGTTTGGTTTTGTCGAGCCAACGACATTAAACAAAGGCGCTACCGGGAGGCAACCCGCATTTTCCCCCATTTTCCACTTGTCTTCTTAGTCATTTACCATCATGATTGAACGAGCCTGCACTATCAATTGTTTTCATTTTTTTTCAGGTCCATTAATCAAGAGGGTGTTGTGGGATTATACGTCGTGAACAAAAGGATCCATTTGACAGGGGAGTATGAGTTTCAATTCTATATTATCCGACTTTATTCCCTACTTTTTTTAGTCTTTCAAAAAATTAATCAAAAAAAGGCATTCCCACGCTTGAATTCATGTTTTACTTGACTTCTCTAGGAGACATGAGTTTCTTAGGAATCTTGTGATTCCATGTTTTAGATTTCAATGTTAATGAGATTGAATGATTGAAATGGATAATTGGATGATTAAAGTGAAGCAAGGATATTGAAATAAGGACTCATGATTTAAGGGAATTAATTGATTCATGTAAATGAAATTTCCCTTCCATTCTTCATTCTTTGAATTTCTGAAATTCATGTGAATTAATTTGTTATTATTAATCATGCCATGAGTGATTGTCCAATATCAAATTCTCATTCCTGAGAGTATTTCTAGACCAAATATTTCTATTTTATCTTGAGCATATTTCTTGAGTGATCTTGGGACGTGCCACCTGCTAGAACTTGTATTGAAACTTGTCAAAGCTATGACTGTACAAAACCACATTTAAAATGATTGAGGCATATCTTTGGCTAGCCACATTTTATCCTAAGACCCACCTTTACATTTATCCTTCGTAAGCCCTTAGATGCCATGAATTGCCTTATAGGTTTAAGCCACATTACAATCCAATTTTTCCTTACCTACCTGCACTTTTAGTATTTTTGCATTGTTATTTGAAGTTTGAGTGTGGGGGAAGGGCCTTTCGTGTGCGTTCCTTGGGATATGTATCATTTTTGGGTGGCGTAATGTGTGCGTCATCATTTTGGGCAATGTATTATTAGAAAATTGGGCATGATTCATCATTTCATTATGCTTCTTTCATTTCATCTGGTTCTCCATAAAAAAAGTAAAAAAAAATAAAGTTGTGCCTTTCTGGAGCTTTACAAAAAAAAAGAAACTAAAGCTGTGCCTTTATGGAGCTTTACAAAAAAAAAACAGGGAGAACATGGATGATATCATTCTTTGTAATCATTTATTGACTCATGACCCATGTCATTTAAAGGGGAGTGGTGTTGTGATTCACATTTCAAGGGGAGTTGAGTGAGGTTCATCTTGTGTTTTCACTTGATTAATCATGCATTGTACTTAAGAGTCAAACCTCCTACTTCTGGCCTTAAATTATTTCAATCATTTACCCACCAACCCTAAGCCACAGAGTCATTTGAACCTTTATTGCAAGTCCTCATGATTTTATGTGTGTTTTGTCTTTACAAAGTGGAGAAAGTAGTTACTTTACAAGCCTATGGGTAAGGAGCATGTTCTCATGATATGAGCATAACTCCACTATTAATTGTATCATGAGTGATGAGAGAAAATATTCAAAGTGAGGTAGGTCATGATTTGGCATGTTTAATAATGATAAATTGAGAAGCTTGAATGAATTAAAGGAGAAGCTTCATTATTTTTCAAAGGGGAAAAGTAAAATGAATGAATTGATTGTTTCTTTGAAAAATGGGAAATTAAATTGTTATTTTTGTGGAACTGGAAAATTTGATTGGACATTTATAATCATTTGATTTTATTCCATTTGAAATTTAAATATTGGTGACATTGGTGCCCTTTAAATTCCATGTTGAGATTTTATGCTTGAGGACAAGAATAGTTTAAGTGTGGGGGAATTGATAGAGCAAATATTTTCAATTAATTTATAATGAATATCATTTTTTATACTCCCAAAAAAATGTTATTGGATGGTTAATTGTCATGTTTTTAGGTTTTAGTGTTATTTTGAACCCAAATGTGAAAAACGACTATTTCGGGATTTTTGACAGAATTTTACATCAGGGGTATTTTGGTCATTTCCAGAAAAATAAAATTCCAAATTGTCTGATTCAAATTTTGTTAGAATCCTAATTTAATTTTCTTCAACTTTGTCTTCTGGACCAGGATCGGATTCGACCATCTTGAGGTCCAAACAATTCAATGAAGTTGAAGATTATTCAGGAACACCAAGGAAGCTTCCTAGAAATTTCAACCAGAAAAAAGAAGGTTAAGTGAAATATCCATAACTCGTTCAAAACGACTTTAATGGAGCTGATATTTTGTGGATAGACGGAAAAGAAGATTTGGAACAAGTTTCATTAAGGAGGCCACGCCTGAAATGGCCGTGTTCAGGGACATTAATTCAGTACAAAACGGTGTTTTTCGGTTTGATGATTCTGACTGGACAGAATAAACTGTCATAGGAAATTGGCCATAACTCTCGGAATACCTTTCCAAATCCGCTGGGCTTTTGAGGGGACACGTACAAGACAATTCTGCACAACATTTAGGAAGGTAGGAACGCGTGAAGAGGTAATTAATGGGGTCGAAAACGTTCAAACTTTCGGGGGTCCAATTCTGCCTATAAAAGGAGGAGAGCTCCTCCCCCTCAAGCCATCCATTCTCCACCCCATTCCTTCCGGGACACCAAGAAGGAGAACTTTTCAGCTTTCTCTTTTATTTATTTTCTTTTTCATAGTTCTTTTTAATGCCTTCTTCTTCCCCATTCAACTCGATTACCCTTACCATGGTGGGGTAAACTTTTGGAGTGACTGGGGAAGGGTTGGTTTTCTATATTGTAATGCTTGAGTTCTTGAACGTAATTGAATAAATTTCTTTCTTCTTCAAAGTTGTTTTCAATTTCTTATAGAGGATTTTGTAATCAAGTGCGATCGTTCTTGAATATTAATTCCGTTATTTATTTTTGCCTTGGTAAAATAATCAATATCTCCCTCCACTAATTTCTGGTTTATATACGATTGAATAAACTAGGAATTAGTGGTGAGGTACTCGACGATCGTCAGTACGTGTAAAAGGTGTAGTGAATGTTCTTGATTGTTTGGGATAAACAAAACCCGGTTGGGAATTGCCCATTTCAATTAAGGATATTCAATACAACTATTTTACACATGGAAGGAGAGTTGACCAAACCGAGATCTTGGTAAGGTTTTCTCTCACAATAACAATTTCACCAAGGAAGTGAGAGGAAACGATTGTGGAAACTCACTTTAATTAACTAAGAAGAAGAGGTTTGAATTAAATTGAACAAGGATAGCATTATAATTAGGAAACTGACCCCGACCTAATCACCCTTTTAATTTCATTGTTTTTCAATCATTTGAATTTCAAATTTCCTTTCACAACATTTTTACCCCCGTTTTAAAGTGACAACCCATTTTTTGTGCACTCCTCTTCGGGAGACATCCTAGGTCAACCACATTACTACATTTTAACTTAGGAAATAATTTTTTTTCCACGCCCTACGACAGGCGTGCGTCATGAATCACAATGAAGTTTTGGAAGGCAGTTACTGCCTTGATGGCAGGTTTATAGGACGTTGGGGAATGGACACATTAGCTGTGTCGATGTATATTGACAGTATTTAAGAAATAAGGATAAAGGTATATTGAAGGGGGAGCATGAAAATAGAGCAAGATGGTTGTTTTTGGAAAATATATTTTGGGTGGTTTGACCTGATTTTCTAAAAGAAATAGACATGATAAGTTAGGACCAACATCTGATTTAATATTCTTAGTGACAAGTACATTTCAACGAAAACAGTGAACATGAAGTGGTAAAACATGATATTAAGTGGAAAACGGGTGGTGGATTCATGTCTAGTACAGATGGTTTTTAAGGAAATATTGTACACCCTTTTAGGATGGTGTTCTTGTGGTTATTTGTGTGATATTATCTGGGAAACACAGAAGGTGTTTTATTTAATTTGATATAATGTTATAATTGTATTTTACTATTGTTTAGGTTCAAATATTAATAATATTTTGGAGGTAAGATAATGAATATTTTGTGGATCACCATATAGGAATGTTATAGGCTGATGACTTGATCAGTGTCTGGGGAGGATGTACTTGTCTTAGAACCATCTTGGAGTTTTAGTTGTGGTGACAGGTGTTGGCTCGTGTTTTGATTCAATGAGACCCTTGAGGCTATGGTTATTCTTAGTTAGTGCTTCAAATATATTCCTATGGGGTGAGGTTCTTGGGGATAGATTTTTGGACCAACGTGGGTCAGGAAATGTGATAGGATACCGTGTATTCCATTGGTATGTCCAATCATGGTTTATGATGGAATTTAAAAAACGGTGTTATAAGGCTCCAAGTGAATGAGGACATGATTTGTGGAGACGGTCGTTCTTATAGATTTCCAATGGGAATATCCTCTATAGTATAATTATATGTAAAACACTTCTTCGTGTCATGATTTAGGTAGTGTTCCTAGTCCTCCCTATGGAGTTCTTGGGGTTGATGTTTGGTTTACAGTTGATGTTACTTATGAGGAATACCTGGTTCATGTTGTGGATCATAGTGGGAACATATTGTTGGGAAATATTGACCATTTGGTAAAACTTTTGTGGAAACATGGTAATGATTAGAAATAAAGAGTTGAAACTAATATGGATATATAGGCCCACAGGCCAGTCTCTATACCTTGGGAGCACACTGATGCATGGGAATAGTGGCTCAAGTATGAGTTTTTATAAAAGGTTCATCCTGTAAGATCCTAGACATCAATAAGGGATGTAATTATTCAAATGTCTATTTCAATTGCATAATGATGTCTGAAATAATGTTAATTGAAATGGTGAGGAAGCATAAGGGTGTTATAGGGTTTCTAGACATGAAATAAAGTTGAATTGTGAAGTCTTATGCGTGTCCCATTGTTTGTGCATGGATAGTGAACATTGTTCAATGGGTGGGGGAAAACTACCAAACCTTGAACAGAGGCACTTCACAGAGTTGATGAATTTTTTTTTTCAAATCAAGAATCATCCCTACTTAATCATGAAAGTTTCACCACTCTTGTATAGAGGTTGGTCCACTTTTGGCGCATTATTTTCCAATGTTTATTGAAAAACCATGCAGACATTTAAAAATTTAAAGATAACAAAATTTTCTCCTCAGTATTTTAATTTTCTCAATCAATTTTCTCCCAATTTATTTATCCTCTATCCCTATTGAAATAAAAAACATCCCCAATTATCTCAAAGTCATATCTCATTCTATATGAGTCTATTTGGAGTAACATTTATTGAAAATTGATGCTCTAGTTTAGCCTAAAGCCCCCATTTCTTCATTTTTCTATATTATGTCATTCGGATTTTTTATTCTTCATCAAAGACCTCAAAAAATATTTTCCGGTGGTTTATATGTAGGGAATTAATGTGGTATGAAATATACATGTATGTTTTTGGATAAGGGTGTGATCATCTTCTGATTCTAGGTAGGTGGTCTACAAGTTCTATCACATTATCTTGATGTATATTTTTTTATTTGTGTTTTTGATATTTCTTTCCTCATGTATTTAATTTATTTCATTGAGTAATATTTGGTAAGGTTTTTGGATACTTGATAATGTGAACCCCTAATGATCGACATGGGTTTAATTGAGTTTAAATATACATGATTTTGGATACCCATGGGTGTGATAAAATTCCTAGGCATAATAATTTTTAATGTTGAGAATAATGTTTTTCTAGGTTAAAATATATCCTATGAAAAATCTATTAACATGTTATTTGCATTAAAAAAATAGGTTGTGTTTATTTTTGGGTGATGGAATATGAGATTGTTTGCCACGAAGTGAAGAAAGGATAAATTTAATAATGTATATGTTTTAAAAGTAATATGAATCCATAAAGAAAATGGGTTAATGGATTAATCTATATTAATTGGAAAAAATGCCATTTGGAATAATGAAAGGGAATTACTAGAAATTATAAATTTGTTAACATAGAAAAATTGAAATGTTTAAAATTTGATGTGTGATATAAATGATAAATGTGTTAATGAGATACATATTGATATTGAGTTATATGTGAATTGAAATAAATTTTGAATTTTATGTGTATTAATTATGTCTGGTTTCTGATGTCATATATGTGCTAAATAGTTAAATATGAATGTAGACATGGATTCATTATATTGGGGTATTGGACTTGGGGACCTATTCCCATGGGTTCAGTTAGATTGAGCCTCTAAATCCCACCCTATAATGCATGGGTCAGGGAAGGGTACCGAGGATCTATAGACCTAAAGGATTCATTTGATGAGACTACCTAGACTGAAGCTCCAAGGTATGTGTGATGTAAATATTTATAAAATATTTATCATGATAGTGGTATGGAAATTTAATTATTCCCTATTTTTTTGTAATTTACCATCTACAAATGTTGTGTAAATAATGTAAATGCATAACCCATGGAATAAGAGATGAAAAAGGACTAAGTAATAAAAATGGTTAATGTACACATTGTTATTTAATGGAACTCGAGTAGTATTTTTTAACCATTTCATTTATATAGTTCACAAATCACTTATTAGTTTTGATGAGATATTTTTTAGAAATCATTGGTGGTGGCCTACTATGTTATACTTATAACTTTCATGGGCGGGCATTGGGTACCCAAGCATATTTAATGGATGTAGGTCAGGACAAGGAAAAAGACCTATTATCGGGAGTTGAGGTCAGATTTTGATGTGCATGGATAAGGATCCAGACATGGAGTTATTAAAAACTTATGGATCCGTCTAGTAGAATTTATTTTGGTTTTCCTTCGCTTTTGACACTGTTAGAATAAAATGGATTTTTAAATTTTTTTGTGGTTTGTACAATGTCTAGGAATTGGTTTGTAATGAATATCTGTATTTTATTGTTATTTGTTTGTTTATTTCATAGGATATTTGTTGTGAATTAATCTGGTAAATAGAGGATTGTATCCCCACATGACCTATTAGAGTTTTTTTGTTAGTTTCCATCCATTGGCATACAGATAAGAAAGCTTGAAGTCAAGCGCTAACCTGGCTCAAATCACCAGTTTAATGACATATAGATCAGAAATTTTACACACAGATTCTAGGAAAACGCGTTATCAAGATGGAATTAGATTCCATATCATGTCCTTGGTGAATATCTATTATTTGATGAAGCATTATGGTATAATTAATTATATAATAAATTCTAATGGTAGTTTAAATAAGGTTTCTCATGGTAGAAACATAGTTCTGATTTGGAGTTTATGTTGTTTATCCATAGACAACAGTAAATTCCATTAGTAAAACATTCACTATAATACTGGTTGACAGAGTATATAGGGGATACAATCATCTAATCAGTGTGGAGATCAAGTGTTCTTATATTGGTGTGTAAGGAATGGTGTTATGTGTGGCCAGTGTCTATGGAAACTAGTGGATTTCATTGATTGTTGTATGATAGGGAATGTATAGTGATTCTACGTATTCCCACGATAGATTGGTGGTTACGGAGAACCTAAAAAATTATAGAGCACTATAAGATAGTATTACACAACATATTATTTTATAAATTAGAGTTCCACTTGATGCATTATTCAGATTCATGAGTATAGTACAGTTGTACTATGATATAATATCTATAGAGTGTTGTAGCCGAGGGGACTCATAAAATATCCCATCATAGGTGAACATGATAATTATAAAAAATTTATCCTATTCTAGATGGTACTGAGTCTATACCATATATAGTACATGGAATGAAACATGTTGTATCTGCACATGAAAAAATGATATAGGGATTTCAATTAATTTATATAGGATATTTTTGTGAAAAAAATTGGAATTTTCTTGGGCTATTTCAATCGTTACATTGTTTTGGGTATCAATAGACAGTATCTAAGGATTAAAGTTGTATACCCATAATATTGATTCATACCATATCCTTTTATATTTTTTTCAAAATTGAAATTATAAATTTATAATAGATATTGGGGATATACTAGTAGGGTATGTTACAATATGACATTGATTGTTATCACACCAAAGTTGGTTTCACATTTTTTTAAGGTCATGATTATGTTCGTCATGGAGAATAGAATATCATGGTAGTCCATATAAGGTTATTTCATAGAGGGTCTTTTGAGCACATTTTTGATTAGAAGAATTATTATTAATGATAGGGGGTGGATTGTTGATTCATCCTTCTTATAGTAGATCAGTTCATGGAATTGTCTCTTGATAAGTTTTCATGGATGCCTATTAAAAGGTGTAATGAGAACTTTATTGAGTTGATGACAGGAGTCGACCCAGTTTACACTTCACCTTTAGAATGGAACTTTCATACCAACAAGAGAATAAGAATTGGTTGACATATATAAAGTGTTAATGAATTATTTGTCTAAGTAAATAACCCTAGGTATTTTATGTATTATTTAACAAAAAGGATAATTTGATGGTGCATATGTGTTATGATTATCGGATGTTGAACTAAATGATAGTTATGAAACATTATCATCCCCCGCTAATTGATGATTTTTTACTAGGAATTTTTTTGTAGGTTTTCTATGTTTTATTTAATAATTTTTCACCATCTTTTGAGGGTTATGAATTATGATATAACATCTTCAGAATTCAATAAATGATATGTTTTGACTGATTTTTCTATGATGCCATTTGGGATTTTGAGGAAACATTCGATGTATAAGGCTATGATGAACTGAATCAATCAACTGCAACATAAATAGTTTTTTGATGTTTTTAGAAGAAATATTTCATTAATCATATAACATTATTACCCTCCAATCATCTTGATATCATCCTAAATAAAATGATAGAGAATCAAATATATTCCATTATGTTTAAGAGTTATTCATTGGTCAACAATGTATATTTCATGGGTCACATTATCTTGATGGAATTTGTAGAAGTGGATCAAGAGATGGTTAATGTATGTGATTATTCTAATAATCCAAACACTCTTTTTATGGCCAAATGAATTTAGGTTTTGTGGGGTTTTAATGACGTTTCATCATGTACTTTTCCCACTTTCTTATACTATTATCATACATGGACAAGAAGGATGTAAATTCTGAATGATCAAGATAATTTTATGATTCCATATAGGTGTTGAAGAGGCATTTGAAAAAATAATCCACTTATGATCTAACAAAAAGTGGGGTATTAGTATACTATTTTTTGTGATATATTTCGGATCAAACATGGTGTAGTGTTTATTGAATCAGACTAAGTCATGGTGTATGGATCACAACTATGACAGACTCATGAACATAACAACAGAATGCATGAACATTAATTGGAAATAGTTCTTTATTCTTTAAATAGTTTCCTAAATAATCATCTAGGTGAAAATTATAATGTTAATAATGATAAATTTATCCTAAAATAAACCATCTACTATCATGATTTAAATCAGTGGCGGTGAAGAGGGTTCAAATATATACAGTTCATTTATTTATACCCTATGTTCATTTTGAGAAATGAAAACAATTTATTGATGCATTATGTCAAAAAATATAGATATAATTTTTTCTATAGTCTATTTTAGATTGGAATTTCATTTAATTGTTCACTATGGTAAATATAGATATTTAATATTAGGGTGAAAAGTTTAACATTGTGTTCTTATCCAATGATCCATCTCTTCTATGTTGTGTTAGGATGTTGTCATATGATAATATAGTGTGTTTAGTGGAGAGGAAGAACTTTTTTTAGAGAAATAAAATTTGATTACACCAATGATAATGATTATATCATAAAATTTTATGGTCATGTAATTGATATATTATGTATGTGGGATAATATAATGCTCATGTTTGTAGCCACAATATTTGAGGCACGCCATGTTATGATCAAAATATTCCAGGATCGTTTCAAAAATATTTGTGCCTAGGAATTAAAAAGGAGATCGTAGGTGTTGTAATGAAATATTACACCTATATGTAGGTCATGTATAATCAATATTATCCTACTGGTCTATTACAAACTCATACAATTCTAAAAAGGAATTGGGATTTTGTTATTGTTCAATTTTTTGATGTCTTTATGAGGAATCCCATATTGAATAATTAAATATAGGTGATTGTTGATTGGGTGAAATGTATAACATTTATGGAAGCTTCATGAAATTTATACCACTGATCTGTTGGATGATTTTTATGTTTGAGATATAGTGAAGTTCCATGATTTTTTTTTTCATATAGACCCTTTTTTGACATCACAATTATGAAAGGTGTTTTTTTATGTTCTTAATACTCATTTTTTTCTTAATTTAAATTTTCACAAATACATATTGGTAATTATGATGTTCAATCTTGTTGTTAGAAGGAATATAGAGGGTGTACATCATAGACTTTGTTTGAACCTACGAGAAGAACCTTTTTCTTTTGGACTTCACATATAAAATTTTATGTCAATAAACTATTCATAAAGAATCATACTAACCTCTATATGGTAAGACATTCAAGTCATGTTTGTGTTTCATGGTTGATAGGGAATTAGAGTTGTTGGGACTGAGACTCATGATGGACATGACAGATTAGGATAAATTTATCCAGATGTTTATGAATATATCCATGAGTAAGAAGATATCATATGATGATCCATTTGGTTAACCCCTACTATAATTGAAGTTAATAGTGAATTTATTTAGGTACCTACATGACTGGGTCACTATCAGATTCATTGACAATGTATGTTAATTACTAGGTATATTGGACCATTTGATATTGGGGTGAATATTGGGATTATTGCAAGTCACAACCTGCCTTATTCAATATGAGGGAAGGGAGGGAAAATTGCACCACCCATCCTTCCTTATGATGAAAGAGAGATAATGACCCTTGTGTCCCACATTCAATAGGACCTAGAGTGGGGACTAGAACAAAGTGTATATAATCTCACAAAAAATTGAATTCATTTCTATTTTATGGATAAAGATAAGGAGATAATATGGTAAATCCCAAACCAATCAAAATTCAAAAAATAAATTGGAATTCATAACTGATTTTCCACATGCATGTTCAATATGTAAAGATGATACAATGTACAACAAAAATCGTAAAAATTGAAAAAAAAAATTAAGAATCAATAGAAACTGATCTCGTCACACGAGAATGTAATGTAAAACACAGTCCTCGAAGTCCTCCTGGGAACCTGAAACGATTTTTAAATACTTAGGGTGAGTATACAAGTATACATAGTTGATAAAATGAATCTAACTATGAAAAAGTTTTGGAACATACTATTGTCACTATGAGGAAACAATAGAAACTCTAAGAACCTACTATGGGATACTAACCAGCCTATCCTCACCCAAGAACTGTCACCCAATAGCTCAAGCCATGTAAAGTAGTAGTATAAAAAAATCTATATTTGGCTACCCCACTCCACTTTCTCACTGGTTAATTGCACGTCCCTAATGGATATTTTTTTGATGCTAATAATCTTCCCAAAGATAGTCTCACTGCCACAACCCACCTGCGCACACCTAGGCCTCAAACCACAGACAATCACGCTAACAGATACCTGGGCCACAAGATTAACACCATTCGCCTAAAGACACATGGGCGTCATCTTGAAGACATGTGGAATAAAACCTAGCCCACAGACTAAAAGGTCTCTCATATACAACAAACCATCACCCAGAAAATCTTGGATTATTGTATGCCTTATGAAATTGTAGCCTACCTGGATACACTCGATCGATAATAAACTGTTAGTGGGTTCGAGGAAGAATATTGGTAACCAGCCATCCATTCTACCACATGGATGTTGGGAAAGATGCCCTCCCATATGAAATGGGGTTTTTCAATACATAGTTCTTAGTAAGTGTGGGTTTTATATGTATATCGAAAGGAACTATAATTTATATACATATTGGTATGAAAACACTCATCTGAAAAAATTTGTTTTAGAATAGACAACAAACCCACTAAGAACCACTTTCGTTGTGACCCATATATGCACCTCTAGACAAAAACCACTAAAAAAAGACAACCAAACCCTTATTCATTTAAAGACATGTCATTTTTTATTTAAGGGATTCAATATAATTAATTTAATAACTACTGGAAAAATAAGAAGCACATCATAAAAAATCACCTCATAAGGCGATGAGTCTCGTTAACTAAACACATAGTAACAAACCCACCGACGACTATCATTCTCCATAACTACACTGAAAAATCCTTCTCTCACATCACAGTATCACAGCCTTGCTTCCTGATAAAATCCCCAATGTAGTCCCAATGCACATTAAATCAATATCTATAAAGTTTTCCCACTTCCAGAAGTCGATTCACGACCACAACACATCAAAATAAGTTCAATTACCTACATGTTCATCCATTCCAAAATCTATCATTAAATCATACATAGATTCGAAAGCACCCCTATACATCCCCCACACAATAATCCATCAACTACTACCATGATACCACGACCTCTCTGCGCACACATACCACACCATTCTCACAGAACCCACTCCTCTTTCCACACCTATACAAAAAGTCTACTTAAGGCAAGAACCCCATAGAACATAATACACAACCACACCAATCAAATAATATATATTAATATTTGTTATTTTTTTCTTTAATACACTTTAAAAAATTATTTGGATAGCACAAGGGATTTCATCATCGACCCTCTATTTGATTAACAGAATAAATTTTATTAAGAAGGTTTCATGATACGACTAGATACGAAACATCACAAAAAATAAATAAATAGAACACCAATAGTCTGCAAGTAAATACCACAAATTGACATGATTTTTAGAAGGATTTACTGCTATAATATATAAAAACATCATCAATTATAAAAAAATAAAAAATATGATAAAACTTCAATCCACACCCATCCTGTTATTTCAGTAACTTCGTTATCAATTTAATCATAATCACTTCTTATTTACTTATTGTTTTAATAAAATTATTCATATGTTATACACTATGAATCATTTGTAAACCCACCCCACATGAGGAACCCTTAATTATACACATAATAAATCCCTACATCATTATTAAAGGATCGATGATCCTCCTTGCACTAAGAAGAGGGGTCACATGAGCGGTAGAGAAGAAATACAAGAAATATATAGAAGGAGATATCCATCTCATGAATATGACCAGTATAGGGAGGAAGTCTCTTGGAGAACCATGCGAAACTATAAGGAATAAGAAAATAAGATATATCGACTTATTGAAGTGAGAGAACATAAAAACCGAGAGATAATTTCAATGTTCTTTAAAATCAAATCGTTGTTTCACCACGTGGATTGGGAGTTACATGGATGGTGGAACATTACGACATACATGGAATAAAATAAATCCCCCTCAGATATTGTAGAGACAGACCATCACATGATGGTGATTTGATAGGTTACAGTTTCACAAAGGTAAATAGGTAATTGGGAAGGAACTGTAAAAAATGGGAAAAATTGAAAAAGATGAAATGAGACACTGATGGGTGAGTCACTGACACTTACCTTTCAGTGAAACTATATATTAATTCAAAGAACTATAGACACCTCAACCTACAGATTTCTCAACCTACCAACACCTCGACCTATCGATGCCCTGACCTACACATGCCCTAACCTACCGATGCTGATGCAGCTGGCTCACTGATAAAAATTCCCTTGATTCATTGATGATTCCTCCCCTGACTTACCAATGCTAACACAATGACATGCCAACGAAATGACATGCCAATGAATGGTAATTCCAACTCAATGACATGCCGACTGACTGACATGCCAATGGAAAAACTATAAATTTGGAAAACTCTTGATGTAAGCCACTAACACCTCTCAGAAAACCTCAAACACTTGATTTTAACTAAGTTAGGGCCTAAGGATAATCAGATTCATTACATTATTTAACTCTTATACTATTTTTATCCTTGATATTTCAAAAATAATTGAAATGAAATATGGTCTGAACTATCATCCATTAAGATACCTCTCCGGAGTAAACTGCCTTGCTCTGTTCTAAATATGGAGTGAAAACCTCAACATAAAAAGACATATCCTTGACATATGTAACCTAAAAAACTAAAAAAACACTACCTATCCACTTTTACAAGAAACCACACAAACCCGAATGGTCACACTATCCAGACATAAGGATTAGGGATTTCCTTCCTCTATGTCGATATACTATCCACTTTGGCCGACACTTTCTCACCCACACATGTTTAATAGCATCTTCATTAATGTTATTCGATTTTGTATCAGGTTCTATCCCCCACATATTCAGTACATTTCACACAAAATATGTTTTAAAACATATCACCCAACATAAGAGGTCAACATTACATCAAAAGAAATGTACAATGAAAAAAACAAGAAAAAACTAAAAACAAATATAGGTAACTGGAATACATTTGTGCATTTCACTCACATTAACATTATTCAAGGAAACTATTCCTCCACAAAACACATATCAAAGGAATGGTTCATCCACACATCACATTCTTTACATGATCATTGATTTTTATGAGTTTCTCTACAAAGATCACATCACCCTCCATATCCAGCCCTCCCCAGTCTAGGATGGGGGGTTAATCATGTAGATACTAACATAGATGAGAGACATAGAAGACATCATGGATCATATCAACCCGTAGTGTCATCTCCAACTAATATGTTATTCCACCAACTATTCCCAACACCTCTAATGTTCTAATGAACATAGGATAAATCTTGCTTCCTCAGTCAAACCTCTATTGTCTGCACCGAGGGTAGACCATCAAGAACATGTTGTCCCCAAAATCAAACTCCATGGCCTCCTCATATGGTTGGAAAACGAATTATTTCAGTACTAATGTACCTTTATCATCATGCGCATAGTCTTAACCTTCTCTGTTATTATCTAGATTTACTCGGGTCAAGTAGGGAAACATCCCCTACCTCTTTCCAGCAAACAGATGAACGACACAATCTTTTATAAAAGGCTTCGAATGGTTCCATGAAAATGATAGAGTGATATATATCATATTCGGAAAATTATTCTATGGGAATGTTTCATAATCACGATCCTTCAAAGTCAGTAATGCATTCTCATATAATATCCTACAGCGTATGGACGGTCCTTTCTGTCTACCAATCTGTCTAAGGGTGGAAAGTAATGAAAAGGCGTAACTAGGTGCCAAGAGCATGCTGCAATCCCCTCAAGACTCACGATGTAAAACATTTATCCCAATCATAGACAATCGATATAGGAACTCCATACTGCCACATCACCTTATCCATGTACCTCTTTCCCAAGGCATCTACTGTGCTCGACTCCTTGATGGCCATGATGTGAGCCGAATTCATCAAATGGTCCACTAATACTCAAAGAGAATCACATTCTCCCTAATCCCTCAGTAATCCAATGAAATAATATATTGATATGTCACTTCATATACACTAGGAAACATCTAAGGGCTATGATAGACTCTAGGGAAAATAGTGCCCAACCTTTACCTACTAATAGACTAAGCACGTTGACACAAACTCCTCCACTTTCCCCTTCACCACAGTCCACCGAAACTCCACCCTAAGGCCTCAGTACTTCTTAGAGACTCAAGGATGTACTTCCATGGGTGATATATAGAACTCACAGAGAACTCCATCATGAATTTTAATATGTAAAAATATATTCTCATGGAATATAATCCAATTCAAACTATACTCCGACCATCCCTACGGAGCATCACCCTAGGCTATGAAATCATGCATCACATTAGCATCTGGGCCTCCCCACCGAGACTCCTCTACCAAATAAACCAGGATGTCTACATATTCATTTGAAACAGATATCCTCTACCATTATCCTCCCCAGTGTCATGGCACGAAAAGGCTAACTCATCCATTTCCTTCCAAGCACTCATGGATTCCCAAACTACCTCCTTCTGTGACTTCTAGATCAAGGAATTAGCTACCACATTCCCCTTTACTAGGGTTTAAGAGTTATCAATTTACTAATCTAGGAGAAAACCCATCCATATTTAATGTTGTATGTTCATATCTCATTGGTAAAATGATATACCATAGAATATTGAGATATGTGAAGACTAAAAATCACTCTTTAATGACAAAATGCCAACACAAATTTTTCATGAACAATATCACTGCATGATGCATGTCATGGTTATCATATTTATGTTTGTGATGATGTAACTTCTTATACCCATAAGAGATCACTTGATACTACTGAATTTGAACACCCACCATGCCTAAGCTAGAAGTATTGCAAAACACCTCAAAAATCACTCATTTCTCATGAAACCTAAGAATATGGGCACTACCCACCACCCCCTTTAGATAGATAAAAGCTTTATATCGCTACTAACACCACAAAAAACCCTTGTCTTTTCAAATCAAGGATTTAAATGGAGCTAAAAATCATGATATGTTGGGTATGAACCTCCCATAATTGCATGACAGACCAAGGAAGTTATGAACCTCTGCCACATTATTGGGTTCTTCCTATGAAACAACTTATTCAATATTTTAGGTGTGTACATCTATCTCGTGCTGAGAAACCACGTGTCCAAGATAGTTAACCTCTAACATCTTGATCTATAACTTGGAAAACATTACACCAAGATGGTGGTGTCAGAGGACCTGCACAAATTGTCCCCATATGCCCAGCGTTCTCCTCCTCTGACCGTGAGTATATTAGGGTTTCATTGATGAACACAGTTACAAACCGGTCCAGTTACTCATAGAAAATGTACTTCATAGTCCCCATGAATACATTTGGTGCATTCATAACATCGAAGGGAATGACCATGAACATGAAGATCAAGTACATGAACCTGAAAGAAATATTCGAGATTTCACCCATCTTTACACTCAATCGGAGATATCAAAACCATAGTTCAATCTTAGAGAACCATACTTCTCCCTTTAACTAGATGAAATGATCCTCGATTTTTTGAAGGGGTAACCATTATTGACCATCAACAGATTCAATATCTGGTAGAATATGCATAGTCTCATACCATAATCTACCTTCTTTGACAAACATATTATATAACCCCTCGGTGAAAAACATGGCCAGATAAATATATCCTTCATTGGGTTGTCAAACTGAATCAATATCTTCCACAACACAGAAGGAACCATCTGATATGGGGCCATCAAAATCGGACAGACACTGAGTTACAAGCCTATCCCGATCTCAACGTCACATCAAGGGGGTATAGTCCGAACCTCTTTGTGGAGGACATCTGGGAATTCATTGACAACCACATGAACTTCAACCATCTTTGTATCAGTTATTTCTACCGACAACTCGGATAACAAAAAAAACAAGAGTCTCCACTCACCAGTTTCCCTCCATACAACTCATCTTGTCGATAAATTCTACGCAATGGCCACCCATAACTGAGAACAAAACCCTTATCCGAAATAATTCAATGAAATTGTGCAAAAATAACAACTAGTTGATTCCTAGTATAACATTATATTGGTGCATATGTAGAAAAATAAGATCCCCACAAGGCTAATGTGGCCCCATCATCAGTCTACATCCTTGAAAAATGGTAAATAGACAATTTTTTCCTCCAAAATGTGTACACAACACAATGGGCATGCGATATATTATACATATAGTCATAGAGAATAGGCTATACCAGGTGTAACAATGGAGTGAGAGGCTCCTAAATGAAACAAGGCATACACAAGGGTACCAAATAAATATATCGTACATAAAATAACATATGGACCTATTTGAACTAAGACCTATGCTGTCTGTAACTTCCCTCTCCTAGAATCTCTACCGCTCTAGTGTCATCCTCCGCCATGACAATGACATGGTCTGGGACCATGATGTGGTCCGTGTGATGAGACTCCTCCTAAAATGTCTACCCTCATTGGATGGGGAGATCAATGCCCTTACTGATGGATAGGACTAGCTGACAAATATTGCTGCTATGTTTGGCGATGAACCTTCCACCCCCCACTATATGGTGCTTGAACTGGGCACTATTTTGGATGAGGTACATGACCTCCATAGATAATGAACCTATGTCTTATCCCCATGAGAAAAGGGAGATGATGAGGATATTGGAAATGGAACTACTATAGCCTACTCCCCGCTAGCATAAACCTAGAAGGCCCTGATGTCGAAGACCTTATATTGACTACCTTCCCCTTTGAAAAACATAGATGGATCCCCTCTCATAGCACACCTCCACACATGTGCGTAATTTTCAGTACATTGAACACTACTTCTGAACATCTGTGTATATCTTTAGAGTGAAAGAATTAATAAAATACTTAAGAGAAGTTCAGAGTGACTCATCTTACAATATCACCCATGACTGCTCCGTCGAGATTATATCTGATGTGATGTGTATGAGATATTTGAACTTGATCCCCATTTACCTCAGTGACATAATTCCATGCTAGAGGGAGAGTATCTCTTGCCACTTCTCAGCCTTCATCATGGAAGTTAGGAATTCTACCTGAAACTCCCATTCAATGTCATCCCATGAGACCTCAGTTTTCTTAATATCCCTAAGGAAAATCATCCAACACTGATGAAATACTCCTATTACATACCTAGAGTCCATCGTTTGAAGGCACGAAGCATCTTCTACCACTGGTCATATTCCTCTTCTTAATCGGCCCTCTTCTGATCAACCAGGTCAACCTGTCAGGCTTCAATACCATGTATCACATGGGGTTGATGTTTGAGTTCTGTAGATAAAAAAATAAACAAGGAACTCCTAAGATCAAGTAGTGTGGAATTTTGCCTTTTAAATTTGTTTTATTTATTAATTTATATTAAATTTCAAAAAATTCTAAGACACACAAGAAAAAAATTCATTATTATGCACCTACATTTCCAAGGGTCTGTACCATGAAATAGGTGTATCCTCACTTGGTCTTTCTATAGGTCCATATTCCTTACATCAAATCATGGGGGGCCTAAAATATTGTGCCCATAATGGGATTCCATGGAATATTTTTTTTGTGCTGTGCTATCATAACAACATTTCCCTACCCTCAAATTCAACCCACAATATGCCTTACTCTAAGCTTCATATAATCATTCAACTCCCTAAACCACCCCTCTGATAACATTTTGTCACGAACTACCTAATTCGAGATGAGGAAAGGGAAAAAAGTGACCCAACCATCCTTCCTCAAGATGATGGAGAGATAATTACCCCAAGTTCCCACCTTCTGTAATCCCCATATTAGATACTAGCACCAATGGAATAGAATCGCCCCTAAAATGGAATATATTTCCCTTTTTATGAAACATTATTAGGAGATATGATGGTAAATCCAAAACAAATCTTAATATCAAAATTGAAAGAGATTACAAAAAACAATTTCCACATGAATGTGAAATATCTTAAGCTGATACAATATACCCCTACAATCAGTGGTAATAATCCAAATAAAAAAAGACAAAGATGCAACAACAACTGATCCTAACGCCAAAGATAGTAAAGTCCATCGATGTCCTTGATGTCCTCCTGGAAACCTAAAAGTAGATATATATACATAGGGTGAGTATATAAGTATACAGAGTAGGAAAACTAAATCTACCCATGAACAAGTGGGGGAATATACTAATGTCCATGTGAGAATATAATAGAACATCAAAGCACCTGCTATGGGATATAAACCATTCTAGCCTCACCAGGATACACTCCCAATATTGTGCAAGTCACGTAAAGTAGTATTATAAGGATGTCCTTATTTGGATACCCAACACCACATTCACACTGATTGAATGATCATCCCTAATAGCTAATTTCATGATTCTACCACTCTTCCCATACTCATTCCCACTACCAGAACCTGGCTGCACACACCTGTGCCTCTATCCACACACAATGACGTTGGCACACACGTGGGACACAATAACCACGTCTCTCCCTCGAAGACCCATGACCCTCATCTCATTGACACATGTGAAAACAACCTGGCCCGCAAACACCTAGGAATTTCATCTACATTAAACCATTTTCCAAAAAACATGGAATATTGTAAGCCTCACTCCATTATAGCCTTCCGAGATACACTCAAGAAGAATGAAATTGGAAGATGGTGCGAGTAAGAATGCCAGCAGTCATCCATCCATCCTCCCACCAGGATGTCGGGAAATACACCCTCCCCCATTAAATAGAGGTTTTTGAAACATAGTTCCAAAATATGGTGGTGTTTGTATGGAAATCACAATGAACTACAATATATATAAATATAAGTAAGGAAATACTCATCCCAACCTAAGAGTTTCCTATCAATCAACCAACCCACTTAGAACCACATTCCCTACCACCCATATATGCCCAAACACACATAAAACACTGTAAAATAATTACCTAACCTTTTCTAATTTATCAAAATGTCATTTATTTATCTATGCTCTTCACTTTAATTTATTCCAGCACTACCGGTTAACTACCAAGAACTTCGTCTGCAATCACCTCAAAAGGAAAGGTGTCTTGTTAACTTAACAAAAAATAACAAAATCACTATACACTATAATTCCCCATAACAAAACCACACAATCCTTCTCTAACAACTTATTATCATAGCCCCTCTACCCAAAACATTCCCCAATGTAGTCCTACTGCACAACCAATCCACATCTACACAGTTGTCCACTGGCCAACATCACACTGCAACCACAACACAACAAAGGATTTCCAACTACCTACAAGTTCATCCATTACTCTATCAATCAATATATTATACTTATATTTAAACATACCCCCTTTAAATTCCCCATAAAAAATTCCCCGGAAAATAACATTAAAACACAACCCCACTGTACTCACCTACCACACCCTTCTCCCAAAACAAGCTCCTCTCTCCACCCTTGAACACATAATATACCCCAGGATAGAACCCCACATAACACAATACACAAATACACATACCAAACATGTTATATTATGTCATGGTAAATGACATTATTTAATCAGCATGGATTAATATGGTTGATCATAGAAGGGTTTTTTTCTCAGTTAATCCATTTAATTAACCATGTATACATGATTTATCATATTTCATGTCACAGCCAAATACCAAACTTCATAAAGAAAATAAACAGATCTCCACCATTGCACAATCAAATCCGACCAATGACCATGAATTTTATAAGGCATTATGGCGAAAACAGACCACAACATCAAGAGGGATAACAATATTTTATAGATGATCAACCATCAATACACTCACATCCCACAATTTCATTAACTCTGTTATCTTTTGATCAAACACCCTTGATAATTATTTTTTTGTTTTAAGAAAATTACTCATCATTTTTTGAAAAAGGATCATTGTTAAACCCACCATGAATGATGAACAATTAAATAGAGTCAGATGAAATCCGTATAGGATGATTAAATGTTTGATGTTCTTACTTGTAACAAGAATATGGGTCTCATGAGCAACAAGAAAGAAATCCAAGAAAAACATTGCATGGGAACACTAGCATAGGCATATGACTCGTCTAGGGAAGAAGGCTCTAACTGAACATCATGAAATAAAAAAGGATAAATGAATTAAGATAACTTAGCTTATAAAATGGAACGATCCAAAAAAATCAATGATATGATTACAATTTTATTGAAAATTGGATTGTGGTTTGACCAAATAACTTCATGGTTATAAGGCTGATGGAACATTACAAGATATGAGGAATTTAATAATTTCCCTCGAAAATGGTGGATAAAGACCAACACACAACTATGAGTAGATAAGATACCATTTTACATAAGTAAACATGTAACATGTGTGAAATTGGAAAAACTGGGAAAATCTAGAAATGAGTCACAAATGGGTGAGTCACTAACACTGAGTTGCCGATGGGTGAGTTACAGAAGAGATCTACCTATGTTGATCCACCAATTATATAACAATTATGGGCTTTATTATACACATAACCCTGATTTATTACATTAAATTCACTTAATAAAACTTTAAGGATTGAGAGGTACAGTGTCTTGGGAAATTAGGGACATTACACAATGACATAAAACACGAAACACGACTTATTTATTGAAAACATCATTTATATGACCACTAAATTCCCTCATACTTAACATTTAATGGGATAACCTGATGACATGCATAAGAAAATGGTGATCTATAAATATCAACAAGGGATTAAATAATACATAACATGAAGAATAATTTATATGTTAGAAAATAGTCTTATCAAAGGAGTATAAGAGAAGCATGAACATAATGGCATGATATTTCATGATTATCATAACATGGTGATGTGGAAACAACACTTAACATGGTATTATACTGAGACAAGGCTCACTGCACATGCAACATGATTAAACTGTAATTTCACTTTTATTAGCACGAGTAAACAATCATTACACTTGATGTATCATGATTCTCATCATTACCCAATGCAACTGAGCACTATCATGGAACACCCTTATTAAACATTTCATTACAAGCATATGTGTGCCACATGGATTACACAACATAGAATAATTAAAGATCATCATTTTTACATGATAAAATAATGTGGAATTGATAAATGAAACTCGATAATCAACATGTAAATTTTCATAATGTTTAATTACATTTATAGATAAATGGTCATGGTATTCCCAACACAATGACTTTGGATTGTGGAAAATTGCTGTGTAATATCGGCATCATAAAGATTTGACATAATAATTCATAATAATGGACGATGAGAGTGAAAATGGTGTTTCATCATATGTATATGAATGGAACAACAATAGGGTCATATATATACATGTCCAAACAAATGTAATGGAATTTATATTGATAATAGAAAACAATTTCTTGAATGTGAATGAGTAAAGAGAAATTCTTTACAGAATTTATTCATGTTAATGGGTGTAAATGGGAATCATTAATGAGGGAGAAAAAGGTATCTAATAATTTCCAACATAAGTAGGGGAATATTAATGAGGTGAAAAATCATACACCATAATTTTTAATTTAACATAAATGGGTATTAAAACATAAAAAACCAGTATAAAACAATGAAATGAAGGAATCCCTTACTTGGAAGTGTGATCCTAAAGGCTTGGGAGGGAATTGAGAGAGGCATCATGATAGCTTGGTGTTCTTTTGGACGATTATATAGAAAAGAGGTAAGTGGATGGTCGATCCCCTAGGTCACTGAGTGAAGAAAAAGTGGGAGCTTGGGTGGGCTTATATAGGAAAAGGGAAGGAATTATTTATTATTTATGTTTTGAACCCTACACATTAAACTAATAAAAACCACAATCCATTACAATGTTTTTGCCCAAGGTTTTTTCCATAGGGGAGTGTAAAAAAATATTTTATAAGTCAAATGGCTGGTCTTCTTATAATATTATACTTTCTTATGTGGAGGTGTGTCACATTCTCATGGAAATCAATTTAAAAAGTTATAATGTTTTGTATGTCTTGGAGGTCCATTTATGGTTTGTAAAATAAATAAATAAAACCTAGATTGATATTATTTTAATGTTAATAAATATATTGTCTGAAAATAATGTTTATAGTATTTTTTACATCACTATTGAGTCATTATGATTTCATAAGACCATTATATATTTAAATGGTATTTATTTTTTTTCCCAAATATTATATTGTCTTAGAAAGGTATGAAAAATTTAACGTTGGATGATTTTGATGTCTTAGTTCCTAAAATAATATCCATTTTATTTAAACAATTTTTTACATATGTGAATTTTGAAATTTAAAATAAAAAATGACATTTATCGAAAATTCATTGGGTTTTTGACAAAAATAGTATTCAGACCTTAATAAAAACTACAATTCTGTTCATATATATTAGACGACCATTTTTATTTAATAAAAATTAATTAAGAATAATATTTTATTTAAATATTATTTAAATAAAAAAATCCTTTAATTTATCAAAATATATTTCCTAATTAAATATTAACTAAAAAAATGCAATTTATTCCTTAAAAAAATATTTACAAAGTAACACTAATAAAATGAATGTATACTCTATAAAAAATAAATTATATAATATTAATTGTACGATCTTTTTACATAACCCCTTATAACACCAGTATAAGACCAAAGGGTAAGGTGTGCGATTGTGACTGACTCTTGGGGTGGCTCAGATAACATCGCTCAGGTGGAAATTTCTATCAACTTACAATTCTCCAATAAGAGGTTCTGCTCGAGTTTAAGGTGTTGAAGCTGGGCTTGGTATTGGAAAAAAGAGAATCACAATAATGCTAGCTCTTTTCCGAGCTCCAAAAAATATTCTTCATAAGGATTAATTCTTCTAGATGAAGCCATCAATTACTTTTTCTGAATAAATTGTATTTGTTAATGCCTTATATTTATTCTAATCATGGGATCACTATTCAATAGCTATATTAGAAATGATAAATAATCAAAGTGGTATTTTTAAATCCAGAAACATAAAACTATGGAAGTTCACATGGTATATAAGAATCTTACATAATAATACATTTAATTATATTCAAGAAGAATTTTCATTAATAAACGTTTGGGTCATTATAATATTGAATTATTTAGAAATTCCGCCCACAAAATTTCCTTTTCCCACACTATAACGGATGAGGGTAACTTTGTTTCATCACTTCCTTTGATTACCATGTTCTTTTATAAAACATGTGGTCTCTCCACAACACGTTGATGAGGGGCATTGTCTTGTTTTTTAGTGATTTTTCTCTAGGATCTATTATCGTTACAGGATTCTCTTCATTCGAGAGGAAATTATCCAATTGCACCACCTATGTATTGATTAAATGTGATGGGTTATGTAATTACATCATCAATAGTGACACATGGAATACATCATTCACTTTACATAGGTTTGGTGGGACTACTAGTCAATAGGCCACTGCTCTAATGTGATGAAGGATATTAAAAATGCCAGTGTACCATGGACAAATCTTTCATGTCATCCCAAATCTCATCACAATATTCCATGGTGATATGAAGAGGAATAACATGTCCCAAACATCAAACTCTAGTTCTTGTCATCAATTTTCATCATAGCTCTTTTATCGACTTTGAGAAGCCTTAATGTGCTGATGAATTGTCTTAAAATTCTCCAAAAAATCTTAATCAATTTCCACAGCTAGGACTTTTCTCTCTATAACTTAATTTAAAAACTATTGTGTTCCACACCACTTCCAATAAATGGATTCTTATATTGCCATATGGATGCTTGAGTAGAAACTGTTGTTGTAAGAGAACTCAACTAGAGGGAGATGATGATCTCATCCTTATTTTATGTCCATTGAGAATTCTCTATAACATGTCCTCATGTTATTGGATTGTCCTCTCATATTAGCCATCTATTTTAGGATGATAGGTTGTACTAAAGATCAACTCATTACTTAGAGCATGTTGGAGACTCTTCCCAAACATATAGGTGAATCATGGATCTCAATCAGATACAATCGATAAAGGTACTCCATGCAACCTTTCCACCACTCCGATTTATATCTCATTCAGTTGATCCAGTGAAGAATCCTCCCAAATTTCAATGAAGTGTGTAGCCGTTTTATGATGATTCACAACAACCCAGATATCATTTTTTCCTTTGGGTGTCTTCAGAAGGTCGATGAAAAAGTCCATGGTTATGTTCTGCCATTTCCAAGCTGGTATGGGTAGTGGTTTCATCATCCCCGTAGACGTATGCCTCTCTATGTTCACTTCTTAACATAGCAGGAAAATTGATGTATACTCAAAGATCTTCTCCATCATGTTATCCCACAAATAATTCTCTCGAGGAGGTCAATACATCTTGGTATATACAGGGTGAATGGAGAAATTTGAACAACATGTTTCATACAAGAGCTCATTCGTTATCTCTAAATTCGAAGGAACAAATAATTTTGACCCAATTCTCAAAATTCCTTCTTCATTGACATTGAACACTGAGGATTTTTCTTTCCTTATAGTTTTTACCTTCTTCTAAATTCCCACATCATCCTTTTGAGTATCCTTTACCTTTCCAGAACATAGGTTCAACAATAATTTTTGAAATGATTGATGATGTTTCTTTTTTTTATGATTCCCATATCTATCTTCATCAAATATAATAAGATTGGATGCTTTTCAATTCTCATTAATGATTGAATTGATGGGACCTTTCTATATAGATCATCTTATACCTTGTTATCTTTCCAAGGGAGGTAATGGATTGAGTAGCCATAGAATTTTATTAGCTCTAACCATATTCATTGGCACATGTGCAGCTATTTATGTGTGAATATATACTTGAGGCTTTTGTGATCTGTGTATATTTCATACATCCCCCCAAGGAGGTAATGACGCCAAATAATCTAAGCGAAGATCACTACAGTCAACTCCAGGTCATGTGTTTGACAGTTCTTTTCATGAACTTTCTATTGCCGTGAATCATATCCAATGACTTTGTCATTTTTCATCAACACACAACCCATTCCCTTCTTCAAGGAATCACTAAATAACATAAAAGATTCTCCGCTTGTGGGTAGTGTGGGAACTAGCATATTGATATGCCTCGTTTTTAGCTCTCTGAAACTCTGCTCACATTCATCACCATAAGATAACATTACTCCATTTCATGTTAACTTGGTTAGAGTGTTTGAAAATCATGATAAACGTTTCACAAACTGGCGATAATATCCAGCTAACCCTAGGAATCTATGAATATTTTTTACCAATGTTGGCCTTGTCCATCCCTCAATTGAAGATATCTTGGAGGGATTGAAAAATATCTCATATCTTGTGATGATATGGCCCAGGAATGAGACCATTTCAACCAGAACTCACACATGATGTACTTTTCATAGAGATTATATTTTTGCAAGCTATCTAGTAAAGTTATTATAAGATCTTCATGGTCCTCCATTGTTTTGGATTATATTAGAATATCATCAATAAATACTAACACAAATTTTTCGTGGTAAAATATAAAGACTATATTCATGAAGTCCATGATGATTTCTGGAGCATTAGTGAGTCCGAAAGGCATTACTATGAATTCATAGTTCTTGTACCTTATTTGAAAACAGGTTCTTGATCTCCTTTAGATCCAAAAAATACATTATATATGGAGAATTGGATATTGGAAACACCCCATGAATAATATCATTTGATAATTCAACATATCTTCTAGGAGTAAGATCATGCAATTACATATGATACACTTCAAAGAATTCCCTTACAATAGCCATGTCTTAAATGATGGTTCCTTTCTTGGAATCAATCATCTTAGCATGATACATGTGCTCATTGGGTAATATTATCCATAAGTGAGATGATGTAAGTAAAGAAGATTCATCATTCTCCTTACACATGTATAGAATCGGTGGTTGACTATCCATATGAAGTGTTATTTCCCTCTCACAGAAATTTATGTTTTCACTATATAAGGAAATCCAATCCAGGAAGAGAATTGCATCTAATTCCACTAGAGGGAGTATGATTAGGATCTCTAGGAAGTTCAATCAACATCTTTTGAGAGGGATGAGTTATATTCATGGGATGCAATGATTTCCTCATTTTCCATACTCACCGACATCGTGACTTCTATGATTTGTGGTGGTGTTGGGATTGGTCTACTAAACTATTGGGATACAAAAGAATGTGATGAACCAGATTCAAAAAATATATTCAATATTCTTGAATAAATATCTAGAATACCTATCACTGCTACTTTTTCTAGGTTCACCATGGTGGTAGTGATGGAATAAATCTTTCCCCTACTGCCTTCGAGGTTTTTTGTTTCCTCTGAAAACCCTTAGATTGGGGCACTAATTTTTAAGGTGCCCTGGTTCATTGTAGTTGAAGTAATGAACAATGTGTTGAGAGTCCAATGGAGCGTTCCACTCCTCTGTTTAAACCTAGAGTTTTTATTTTCAACATTTAATGGAATGGTTACCTTTTATTCCACATATGATGCATTATTCATCCCCTTGGAGCTATATTCATGGTGCTTTTTTCCATACCATTGGCATGTGGGATGTTGTATTTTCATAACATTTTTGGATTTATCCATCATTCCACCAGAATTAAAGTCCTCTTTTTTATTCTTATCCCTATGATACCCCTAATATTTGGCGATCTTAATTTAGGACATGAGGAAATATAAGAAAATTTCTTCATAGCTGTCGATGTCACGGATCAACATGGCTTTCCGTAGGCTTTTTTTAGCCTACAAAAGAAGCTATCAGTATTTCATTCAAGGATAACCACAATTCTAGACGCCTATAGTGCAATCCTAGTGTTTATTTTCTATTATTTTTAAATGGATTTGACATCATTTTACTTGAGGGAATGGAATTCCCATTCCATCTTAAGTTGGAGGGTGCGTGGAAAATATTTTTCAAAAAATATTTTTTGAAAATACTTACATTACAACGCCTCGACCTCCTCCTCGAGCTTCATAATTTTTATCAATGTCCACCATTGATCGGCTTCAACATCCATAAAATAATCATCTAAAAGAATGCTATATTGTTCCGAATATTTAAGCATGGGCATATCTTTTCAATGGATTTGATCCATTTTTTGAAAATTGAAGGATCATATGATTCATTAAAAGTAGGAGTACATTGTATAATGAAGCTCTCGATTGTGAATTGTTTTTTCTTATAGTGGGGGGGGCATTGAATGTTCTTCTTGACCCATGTTTCCATTATACGTGTTAGTTAACTAAGAGTGTATTGTGTAGATTTTTTTGGTTCCCACTCATATTAAATTGTGATTCTAATTAGAACATTCATCACATTGATCTTCACATAGGTTGTGAGCCCATGTCCTCCTATTACTGGGTAGTTGAACGTTCCTCTTGACCCATGTCACCTTTTCTAAATTCATATTATAAATGTTGAACAATGTTTTATAATATAAAAATAAAAAACATGACGAAACATATTTTTAAAAAATATAGTTTCAATTGATAAAACTTTATTTACTATACACACATGATTAGGGAAAATATTAGATTAATAAAAAAATATTTTACTCTAAAATTAATAAATATATTTTCATCAAATCATTAAATAATAGTAATAAATTTTATTTTTTAGGACGAAATCAATTTTCATTCTTAAAATAGTTTTTATAAAAAAATTGTTTTTTAAATGTCATAATTTAATTATATAATCAATAGATACAAAATGAATATATTTTATTAATATCTAATACATTATTTTTCATAATTTTATATATTCAATTTATCGGTGATAATTTTATGTCTAGTCCATAATGGTCGTATTTAAATAATATAGTTTACATGTTATTTATGATCAGTGTAGCATTAAATATATAATATTTATCACATTAAATTTTTATAAAATATTATGGTACTTTTATATCTCCAAATTCAATAAATTACATCATTGCAGTTTGAACATGATCTTAGAATAATTGGATTAAAATATTATTATTTCAATATTGGAAAGAAAGCTTCGTTAGCACGATCAATAAAATATATTCTATAAATATAGGGATGTGTATTATAAATGTAATCAGAATGATTTAAAGTAGAATAAACTTATTGGGAAGTGAAAATATGGACATGGAGGAGAGAACTATTGTGCAAGGACTACACTATATTGAAATAGAACTTGGTCAAAATTATTTTATACCACAAATAACTACAAATATATGATGGTTTAAAAGATGATAAATCCATCAGATGTGATGTCACTAAAATAAATCATTGTTTTCAAGATCATTTCCTTGTGTTAGAAAATTATTTTAATATCAATATAAGGAACACCAACAAATATACTTAGATAATATTTTTTTTCAAAAGAATAATTTCATCGTTGGTACGTTCAATGATAAATTTCCACTTTATATCATACTCATAGAAACAAATATAAAAGATGAATTTTTTTTCTAGAGAACTAAAATTAAAATTTAACATATCATTAGGTCAATAAATGTGTTACAATTCCTTATGTATTTCTCAAAATATTTACAATTTAAAAAAATATTTTTCATAAGTTGTAAAATATAATACATTGGTCACTAAAAACACAATCGTAAAACCCAATGTTTTGATTAAAAAATTTTGATTTATATTTTTAGTTAAATAATAGATTTACAAAATTCATACTTACTAGTAAATCATGTAGGCTATGGTTAAGAACCACACCCTTTCCAACATTAAATTTTCAGTTGAAGTCCATCAACATTTCTGGATTCAAATGGTTTTCTCTTGACATGTGGGGTTTTTATTATATAAAATATATTATCATAAATAACATTTTCATAAAAATGTATCAACAACCTTAATATAATATTTATCATCAAATCACGTTTTAACCACTATGGTTTTCGAAACAGTATATTATTTTTAAAATTAAATCAAATAATATTATTTGAATATTTTTACAGTAGAATATTTGATATCATAAACCATAATTTTTATCAGTGTCACTTAAAAAATTAAAATATTTTTCCTTCTACAAAGATATTTCATGTTGAACATAAGGATTACATAAACCTTAACCCAAATAATCTTCTCCCATAATTTCGTTAACCACAATAAAATCCCAGCCCTGAATACCTAAAATTGTGAGTCTAAGAAATTGAACATATGATTATCCATAAACTAATAAACTCATTATGGTATCCATAACACTTATGGATCTTATATATGAAGATATATATTTATTTAAAATTAACACAATCCTTGTATGTTTCATGAATATTATAACAAAAATACCAATGTTATAATTATTTTAACACTATAGGAATTGAATTGCAATACAAATATATGTTAGCCATTTTAAGAAAAACTTATTTCCTCTATGATATGTCAGAAATCCCTTAAAATAATTCATTATCTCAGATCATAACTATTATCCTTATATATAGGTAAAATACTATAAATGGATCCCTATGATTAAATTATTTTATATCAATTAACCTCCCAACATTTCATTGTTATTTTTTTCTATATGAAAATATTTTTAAAAATTATCTTATTTTACAATTCCATTAAGACATTATACTTTTTTTCCACAATTATGAAATAATGGTAACAAATATTTCTTTTATATATGGTCTTCTACATTCTATATCTTATTTAGAATTATAAATCACTTTTTAATGATACTCATAAATGGATAATATATAGATTCTAAATGATATATCGAGATAAAAAATTTTAAATAATAATTACATCGTTCTCTAAATAAATCAACTGATTTGTATTATTATAACCCCAATTTGGTTTATCACATTCATTTTCAACACATTTTATCCTATTTCAAACCATTTTCTTAAATAAAAAATCATATTGTGCGAAATAATGACTATGAAAAAATAATTTGAATGATTTCTAAGTCATAACACCTTCTTCTCAATTTACGGGGCCTTCTGTGTAACCATATTCATTGATATTCATAAAATATTAATATCCATTATGATATTTTATAAATAAAATTTGAACTACCATACAAATATTGGTTCAATGTTTCAATAAAGGTGCATATTAGTGCCCACTATCGTATACTGGGTCATGATCGAGTTAACAACCAATGTTTCCTTTTCAAAGATAATACTCCTTTGTAAATCTATTTCATTACCATGTAAACATGTATTATACATATAGGGATGAATTTATATCAAAAATCACATAATATCTTCCTTACTAAAACATTAAGTTGTTATTCTACACTTTTTGACAAAGTCTGTCATTTTGTTATGTAACATAATATACATTTAACAAAATCCAGCTCTTGATGTTTCCAAAAAATTGATATGATATCAACTATAAAGACAACAATCATAGTAACAATGGTTCAATGTTCTATTTATTAAATGGTTATAATATACATGTGGTCAAGTATTATGTAATGTAATAGTTTACTTGTCATGAAAAACTAGATACATACTTTCGTTTCACGTTACATTTGAAACATTAATTATAACATAGTTAAATTAAATATTATTTGTTCTTTTAAAGAATTTTATGATTCATTATTCATAACTAAAGGAAATTATGACACATAATTATGAGTTTGTATTCTAATAAAGGGTTCGATATTGTAAAATAAATCCTAAATCACAATGGAAGAAATATTATTTATAAGACATATGGAAAGGTAAATAACTGAAAATACATTCTATTTAGACAGTAATTATAGAAAGAAATCCATAAATTATTAATAAAAATGAAGAAAAAAATAGATATAATTAAAAATAAATTCTTAATGTGGGGAATTCTTAATATTGGGTGTTATGGTCTCAAATGTCAGGATATTTATACCAGTAATAAATTTCTCCAAAAACAATTATAACAAAGTGTTAAAACACATTCAATTAAATATTACTAATTTTTATCATGATAAAAGTCAATTTATCAATGGGATGTTCATATCGGGCCCCACCCACCATTTATTTTTCTATCCATTCATCATAATTTCCAATGATTGATTTAATTCACAATCAGAAATCCTTACCTATAAATATCAGTTTAGAGTTATGAATATTGATTTTTAAAAAAAATATCTAGTGAAATAAATATGATTCAATATAATACACCTTATACACAAAAGATAAATCATTTAGAAAAATTAAAATAATAATGATAATTAATATTTATATTTAGTAGAAATATAATAGAAAATGATCACATGAATGTTGATGTTTCAAGGTATAGATAACAACATAACTAATTTAGATTGTTTGTGTTAACATATTATCCTATCAAACTGATTATAAACCATCCAGGAAAAGAATAATAATGTTATTATTACAACATTTCCCAAGGTTATTATATGTTAAATAAAGGGATATTTTGATTAATTAATCGAAATTACATAAAAAATAATTAAATTTAATTGAGTAAAATTCCCTTTTCACTTGAAATTATCATTTTAAAACCAAAAAATTCATGAATATTTTGGAAAAAATATCATTATAAACAACCATGAAAAAATTTAATGGAAGCATAAAATCAATAAAATTTCATGTTTGTGGGAATATTTATTTTCAGGAACACTGCATTTAATAAATATTCCTTTAATTTTTTTGATGAAATTCATAAAATAATTTATTTGAGAAAAATATATTCAATTGAAACCATTTTAAAAAACATAGAACTAGTGAAAAAATAGCCTTATGTAATCATAGTATAATATTAATAAAAATTGAGGATTTTTTTTCTAATTCAAGGAAATTTAAGAAAATTAATTTTTGTCTGAATAGTGAATTAATATTATCTTTACTGAAAACAAATGCCCAATCATTTTAAAACCCAATGTTAGATAAATGAAACTATTTTAGATATATTGAGGAATAACTATATTATGAGAATATTAAATAGTTTCATTATAAAAATATAAAAAAAATTAATTCAATGGGAAATCCAAAAAAAGTAATCCCAATATATATAAGGGTTAAGAAAAAAACCATTTCTACCATGGAAACATATGATTCATAACACCGATGAATTAAATAACATAAAATAAAATTTTCAATACCATTAATATTTAGATATTCATGATATAACATATCAAATGGGAATTAAATTCACATAAAAAATAAATAGGTTAAAAATACCAAATATGTCTCAATGGAGTGAAAATTGAGATTAAATATCCTACAATAATTATACCATTGATGTGCAGATTAATAAATCAATCAATTAGGCTTATCAAATTTAAATCCATAAAATAAAGTGTAAATATAAAATATAATAATTAAAATATATTTAGTGCATAAACATATAATGGAAAATACAATGAGGATCTAATATAACACAATTAAAAAACTGAAATGAAAATCTTAATGACTTGGTAAGAGTAATGTAAAACCCTGAGGATGATATAATTTAAAAAAAGTTCCATTTACAATGATGAATTCAAGATATTACATGTCAAATGGGATGTGTATACATGAAATAAATAAAATCCTTTGAATAACATTAAAATATGCCTCAACGATGAGAATGTGTTATGACGTCCCTTACCTCAAGCATCCCTTCAATAAAACACGTGTTAAGATGTTTGTTCCTATATACGCAAGGGAGACAAAGTCATTCCCTTAATGGGTGAATTGAATTATAGTGTGTTATATATAGAATTTATATAATTAATATGATTTCATACATATCATATATATTCATTAAATAAATAATTATACAAATAAATATTATTTAGTGACTGAAAATAAATTATAATTTTTGTGTGGCGATAGTCAACTATAAACAAGTGGGATGAATTTTTTCCTGTTAAATAGATGAAGATATGGAAATATATTATTACATAATCATAACAAAATTTAATTATGTAAGAGATAATATTGATTCTATATTTTGGTTGATAAGATATAATTCATGGTTATAATATAAAAATAATTATGAATGAAGTTAGTTAATACACTTACAATCTCATTGAAGATCCTCATTTAGATCTCTTTTTAAAGTCATTATGATTGGTATTTTTGGTAGGATATAATAACATGAATTTGGATAAGGATGTTAGGAAGTTATTTTGGTGGAATATATTAAATATAACTCTCTGTATATTTGTGGATATGTTTTGGTAGGATTTTTCATTTTGTTTGTGTAGGTGGGGACTTTATTTGAAACCACTTGGAATCTTCCCAAAAGAATACAGAATGATTTATTAATTACCCAAAAAATGATTCTGAAGGACATAAAATTTTATTTTTTTGTTTTATAATATTGAAATATTTCAATACAATATGTTTTAACTTATATAATTGGAATAAAATCTGTTATATTTTTGTTCGGAACCCCTAGTAAACTCATTTTATCCTAAACCAGAGTAATTAATTTTTTACTATTTTCACTATTCATTATGGAATAACAGATTCAATTATTACCTCATAGTAAAAATTATGAATTAATTATGGAATAAATTTTTTATTTTTGATATCATTATTTAAGAAAAATTTAATTTAATGATATACCCATAAATTTATTTGAAGTACATGTTTTCAGTATTTTCATTTTTTATGCATAATATGATCACATATTAACTGTATGACTATTAAAAAGAATGTTATTTATTTAAATTCCTTTATTCAGATATATTAAATATAAATTTAATTGAAATAAATTATTATATTATAATAGATAAATTAATTTCATTATAGAAACATTAATCATATTAAAATATAATTGCTACAAATGCATTTTTAGGCCTAGATGTGAAAATAAAAAAATCCTTAGAAAAAATGATTATAATGTAATTAATAAGGAAAAAAAATAAAATTAATACTTAATTTAAATTTTAATTAAAATTTAATGAATAATTGAACTTTTAAATTAATTAATTTCTAGAAAATAAATTTACAATTTTTAAAAAGTGGTATTTCTTACTATTCAATGAAAAATTTATATTTATCAAAAAATATTAATAATTAAAACTATGATTATATTAAATTGTTTATTTCAAAATTGAAGTTGAAATTTAAAAATAAATTTTCTATAGGTGAAAGATTTGTTTTAATATAAGTTCACAAAACATGATCAAGGCATCCTTTAGAAAAACATGTTATTAATTATAATGTTGATTTATTCTAATTTCCATCGCAATGAAAGTAAATACGAATTATAAAAAAATATATGAAAAAAATAATAAAAATATATAATTAAATAAAACAACCAATTGCAATAATTTTAATTTATAAATATAAAATTATATTTCATGAATAAAAACTATTTTTCAAATAAAATATTTCATTTTAAAAAAAAATTATTTCTGATGTAATCAATTGATGAAAATTTTATTTATTTTATACATTTGTAAACCATATAATAATAATAATATAGTGATTGATATTATTATATTCCAATTTAATGAATAATTTTTAATATCCACATTTAAATAATTTCTTTCATAGGTCATTTAATCTCTTTGTTGTGTTATGCATATGTTTTCAAACACAATTTTATTATTTTAAAATACTAGGTTTTATAAAAATGGCCTCTAAAAATTTGTTTTTAAAATTAAAAAACCTATAGATTATGGAAATAATTTTTTGGAAACAATTTCAATTAATATATTGAAATCATGGAATCTAATTTTATGTGGAGAAGTGGAGTAGTGATATGTGTTTTTTCTAATTGGATGATAAGAGTTTTTTCAAATAAAATAATCATTGTTGGACTCACCTGTTTTGATAATCCAAAATCATGTTTAAATACTGATCATGATATATTAAGTCATTTTCTAATCCTTTTTAATCTGTACAAGTTCGCTGTTAAAGGATATTGGTAAGAGCCTTCTGTTAAAGGCCACCTTTATAGCTCACTATCACTCTGGGTCACTATTTCTAAAATGTCACCGTTGAAGATATAATGTCACTGTTATAAGTTGCTGGTACAAGGTTACTATAACAAGTCTACCGTTACTCTGCTTATCAAATATTATAGACAAAGAGTCACCATTACAAGGTCACTGTTGTAACTAAGATTCTGTTATAAGTCCACTGTCCGACTCTTTCTCAAGTCTTCTGTTAAGAACTTCACAGTTCAAGTCTAACATTGGACATGTCTACTTTTAGAAGAAGGTTACCGCTAGAAAACTTCTACTTCCGATGTAGTCCATTGTTGTTTAAGTCTACTGTTAGAAGTAGTCCGCTGATAGAAAAACTCCATTTTGATGAAGTAAACTGTTAAGATAGTATACCACTGGAAAGGACACTGTTGAAGTAGTATGATGTTACAGAGCTACCGTTAGTAGTTCACTGATTGAAGTCTACCACTGATCAAGCTTACTAACTAATGCCTACTATTAATGGTCTACTATGAGCCTACCGATGAAGTCCACAGTTGAAGAGACTACTGTCAAAGTCTACCATGTGACATGCATCTACTACCAGTATAATGATAACATATTCTTTTCTTTACCAATTTTTTTAATACTATCATAACGGTCATGTCTAGACAATTTAATGCACCTGACATTATTTAATGATATTTTCAGGCATATCAGGAGGCAGTATGAGGTACGAGGAAGACCACACATGGTTGAATCATTTCTCTTGTTATCCACTGTTGAACCAAATGAGAAAAATCTGAGCTGGAAAAGTGTATATATGTATAAGTAGAGACAGACATCAATATATTGAATATACACACATAAGAGAGACATATATATAACCTGAAATATGAAGAAATAAGAAGATCACTCAAGCACTCATTTTGAAGATCTAGAGCTTCACAAAGATCTATTGAAAGAACATTTTAAAAAACTGTGGTAGTATGCTATAAAGAGATTTTGAACCAAGAAGCTGATCATTTCTACATCTGGATGTCAGAACCTGGAATTTGCGACACAATGTTTTAGAGGAAACTTTTAGAGAAGGACCAGAACTTCATTTCCTCCATTTCAAGGAGTCCAGAGCTGATCTTCCAACACATTGAGAGTTCTAAACCTCTTCCTAATATCTTTAGATCTACTATGTTTAAGTATATTATATTAGTGAGTAGTGTGTATGTCATACACAAACTGACCCTTGTGCTTGAAATGAGGGATACTAAAAATCCCCATACCAAACCATCTTTACATTTGTTTCCCACACATAACTGTGGAAGAAGCCTAGTGTGGCTTGGTAGTTTATTTTCTCACATATAACTGTGGTAGAGGTTTCCAAACCTGGAAAGTTTGAAAACAGTTGTAAAGCCCGATATAGGCTGTGTATCATTCATTAAATATAACTGCTCAGTGGTAGGTGATCACCAAGTGGAGATTATTAGGTCTTGTCTTAAGACTGAACCTCTTGTTTAAATTGTTGTGTTCAAAATTTCAATTACTATGTTTTACATTTATCCACTGCTTATATTTTCAAAGACAGAAATCAGTTTTTATACTCACTCTGATAGCTAGTTTTGGTTTGTGTGTGTATGTTATTCTTTTAGTAAACTTGTTTCAAAAGTCGAATTAAAACTCATACTGATTCAAATGAGGAATGATCAACCTTTGAGAAACCTGTTGAAAAATCCATCACTTATATCTCTAATACATTAAATAATTGTTTTGTTTTTATTTGGGGGATTTTAATCCCAAAATTTTTAACAGAAATTTTAATTGGAACTCAATTCATCCCCTCTTGAGTATCTACTCTGACCCAAATTTGGTATTAAAGGGTTTCTTTATTTATATCATCGAACCAGTTTTTCAAGATTTTCAATTTCATTTCAATTGTGATTTTAGTTGAATCTTAAAGACCTTAAAATTTTTGTTATATCTAAATTTTCATTTCTTTAATCTTTTAGTTTATAAGGATAACCTATTTTATGGTTCAAATACTATCATACCACTATTATTTAATGGTAAAAATTATTCTTGGAAGACTAAAATGAAAATTCATTTAGAGAGCATGGGATTAATATACGTACTTCTATAGAAACTCAATATAAGATTCCTGAAATTGAAAGAACTACTTTGGATGGACCTACTAAAACTACCTATAACAATAATTGTAAATAAATGAATGCCATGTACTGTGCTTTAGAGGATGAATAATTTAATCACATATCTTCTTGTAAAACTGCTTATGAAATCTGGGACAGTTTGGCTGCTTACCATGATGGAACAACCAATGTTAAGGAAATGAGATTGAATAACTATAATATTAAGTATGATAATTTTAAAATGATGCATGATGAACCCATTTCTGACATGTATCTCAGGTTCAATGAAATATTCAACACTACGAGATCAAATGGAAAATTTGTTCCGGCAAAAGAACAGATCATGAGAATATTAAGATTTCTTCTGGACAGATGGAGAGGCACTTCAGTTTCAATTAGAAAATTCATGTGATATTTGTTCTTTACATGTTAAGGAATTAATTGTTAAGATAATAATTTTTTAAAAATAACTAAAGTTAAACAAGGAAGAAGATGATGAACCTAGGAAGAAGTCAGTAGCCTTAAAGACATCTGCTTAAATGAGTAAGGATAAGGGGAAAGTACACATACCTACTGAAAGCTCAACAAGTGAAAGTTCAGATTCTGAAATTGATGCTGAGATGGCTCAAATAGCCAAGAGATTTAAGAAGTTCTATATGAGGATTAAATTATTTATAAATTCAAATTATAAAGGAATGTATGAAAATAATGTTCATTGGAAGAAGGACTGTAAAAATTCAAATAAGGTTGATGAAGTTGTCTGCTTTGAATTCAAAAGAAAAGGTCACATTAAGGCAGACTACCTGAAATTAAAGTTCAAGATGAAATATGACTTCAAGGACACTAAGTATAAAAAGGCTGTGAAATCATATTGGAGTGCATCAGAAGAAAGTTTGAGGGGATTAGATGCTTCTGACTTAGGACAAAACAAACAAGCCAATCAATGTTTTTTGACAGAGACATCTGAGGTAACAACTAATTCCCATATGCATAATATTTATTATTCTGGGAATGAATGTGACTCTCATGATGATGAAGATATGGCTAAAGAATAATTAATTGAATTTTTTGAAATGATTGAGTTTACTTTTAATGAATTCAAGCACAAGTATAAGTCATTTAAAATAATGCATTCTTTAAATGCAAATTAAAAGTCAAATATGGATATAGAAAAAAAAATCTAAACTTCTAAAGAGAAATACAGAGTTAAAATTGCGTAATGAAAAATTAAGAAATTATATTGAGAAGTTCACTAGTGGTTGGGATACATTGAAATAATTTCTAGGAAAATATATTACTCCAAAGTATTCAACTGGTCTAGGATATTAGCCTGGACATAGACAAATTAGCAAAACCAAATTTGTTCCAAGAACTGGACAGTTCGCTGCTAGTTCTAGTTCTGGACCATCTATTGAGAAAGAATTTTCTAAAATACCTAACAAATTATTTATTTAGTGAAATATGTTATTTGATTTTAGAAAACCTATAAATAAAATATGGGTTACCAAATTTTTAATTGCTAACCTCTCTGGACCCAAGAAGATCTGGGTACCAAAATTATCCCATGTTTAATCTGTTTTGTAGGGTTGTTGTTTAAAGAGTTCATGTACGACCTTATGGTACATGGATAGTGGATGTTCAAGACTTATGATATGATACTATTCATGCTTCAAGAGTCTAATTAATGTTTATGTTTGGCATTTCACCTTTGGTGATAATGCCAAAGGAAATATCGTTGGCTTAGGCCATATTGGTATCATTGATACAATATTAATTTCTAAAGTGCTTTTTTATCGATTAATGTACAATTTACTTATCATATCTCAGTCATGTGATGACGACTTTAATGTTATGTTTAAAAATTATGCATACAATTTTTTTAACTCAAAAATGATTTAGTTTTCACTTCCTGTAGAAATGAGAATGCATATGCTATTGATCTAAATTACATAGCTAAAAAAATGTTTCCGGCATAAATTCTTTTCATAAAGAATCTTGGTTGTGGCACAGAAGGTTAGGACACTACAATATGCACTCACTTAAGAATCAATCTATGAAAATTTTGGTTATAGACTTACCTAATTTAGAATTCCCACTTGAAAAAGTGTGTAATCACTGTCAAAAGGAAAACAACACAAAGTTTCATTCAAACCAATGAAAGAAGTTTCACCATCTCAACCACTTGAGTTGGTTCACATGGATTTGTTTGGTCCATCGAGAGTTTCATGTTTAAATGGGATGCACTATGTTTATGTTCTTGTAGATGACTTTTCTAGGTATACTTGGGTATACTTTCTAGCTCACAAATGTGAATCTTGTTCCTATTTTATCAAATATTCCAAGTCTATAGAAAATCATAGTGGACTTAGAATTAAGACCATGAGAATTGATCTTGGCCGTGAGTTTGAAAATCATGAGTTTGAATCATACTTCTCATATAATGGCAATAGTCACAACTTTTTTTCTCCTAGGACACCATAACAAAATGGAGTTGTAGAAAGAATAAATGGGACCCTTCAATAAATTTCTAGAACTATGCTTAATGTGTATGACTTACCTATTTATTTTTGTGATGATGCAGTAAATACAACATGTTATATCATCAATAGAGGTTTAATTAAACCTGTTCTAAAGAATACCCCTTATGAGCTGTGGAACAATAGGAATCCTAAGGTTAATTAATTTAGTGTTTTTTGTTGAAAAGTATTTATTCTTAATAATAAAGAAAATCTTGTAAAATTTTATCCCAAAAGTGATGAATGAATTTTACTAGGTTATTCTATCTCAAGTAATGCCTATAGAGTGTTCAATAAGAAAACAAAATGTGTGGAAGAATCATTTCTTGTTATATTTGACGAGACTGATCCACATGAGCCTAAAACCTCTCTTGAATATCGTTATGAAGATTTTTCAATTTTGAACCTTAATGATAAAGATAGTGAATCCCCTATAAAGGTATCTAGTTCTCGGAATTTTCCAGAATCTTCACCCGCTGTTTCTGAACCAATAGACGACAATGAGGAATCTAGTTCAATTTTTCCTAGAGGCATTATAACTCTTAAGAATCACTCTTTAAATGATGTTTTAGGTGATTTAAATAGAGGAACACAAAAAAAGCTTCTCTAAGAAACCAGGTTGAACATCAATCTTTTCATTCACAGCTTTAACCCAAGAATATAAATGATGCTACCAATGATGAATTTTGGGTAATTGCATGCAAGAAGAATAAAATCAGTTCAAAAAAAACAATGTCTGGGAATTAGTGGAATGACATAAGGACACAATGAAAATAGGAACTAAATGGGTGTTTAGGAACAAAGTTGATGAGTCTTGAAATTTTGTTAGAAATAAGGCTAGGTTAGTTGCAAACGGATATAGTCCAGAGGAAGGAATAGACTACGAGGAGACCTTTTCACCTCTTGCTAGAATAGAAGTCATTAGGATAATACTTGCTTATGCATCTCATCTTAATTTCAAACATTTTAAAATGGATGTTAAAATGACTTTTCTAAATCGGTATATAGTTGAGGATGTGTTTGTTAGACAAAGCCATGGTTTTACAAATCCCCATCATTTAAATCATGGTTTTAAACATTCTAAAGTTTTATATGGTTTAAAACATGCTCCAATAGCATGGTATGAAGGGATAAACTCTTTTAATATTTCAAAAGGTTTTACCAAAGGGATAGCTGACCTAACTCTTTTTATCCAAAGGATTTCCAAAGATGTTTTGATAGTAAAAAATTTATGTGGATGATATTATTTTTCGATCTTCTAAAAATTATTTATGTGTTGATTTTTAAAAAATGATTTAAAATAATATTGAAATGTTTTTAATGGGGGAACTCAAAATCTTCCATGGATTTCTGATATTTCAAAATAAAAATGGAATTGTTTTTAATAAAAGTAAATATATTAATAATCTTTTAAAACATTTTACTTTGGATGGTATTAAAGGTAGTGACATGCCTATGAATACCACTTGTAAGTTGGTTGCTGAGGAAGCTGGAGAACCAATGGATCAAACCAACTACAGATGTATGATAGCAAGCCTACTCCATCTAATAGCTAGCAGACCTAAAATTATGTTTAGTCTATGCATGCATGCTCACATTCAAGCTAATCCAAAATAGTCTCATTTAACTTCTGTAAAAAGGATTTCTAAATATCACAAATATACTCCCAACTGAAGAATATTTTATCCAAATGTAAATTCATTTTATTTGATGAGTTATTCTGATGCTGGTTTTGCTGATTGCAGGTTGGATAGAAAAAAAACCTCTTGGATATGTCACATTTTAGGCAAGTCACTAGTATCATGATGTAGTAAGAAATAGAATTCTGTTGCATTATCCACTACCGAATCTGAATACATAGCTACTGGTAGTTGTTGTTCTCAAATTCTGTGGATGATACCCACTTTACTAGAATATGGATATCAATTCAAACATGTCTATATATATATTGAAAGTACAAGTGCTTTTAAAATTTCCAAAAATCTGGAATCTCATGCTATGACAAAGCATATTGATGTGAGACATCACTTTTTGAGGGATCATTATCAAAAGGGTTATATAACTCATCAATTCATTGGTATTGAACATAAATTGGATAATATATTAACAAAGCCTTTGAATTATGAGAGGTTAGATTACATCAAACATGATTTATGTATGATTAATTTCAGTATAAGAAACCTCAACATTGGACCTCACCGATACAGCTCACCGTTGGACCTCACTGATACACCTCACCCTTGGACCTCACTGATACACCTCACCATTGGACATACCTGATACCCCTCATTATTGGACCTCACTGATACACCTCACTATTTCACCTCACCGTTGAAACTCACTATTGCACCTCACTAGTGTACCTCATTGTTAATAACCTCACTGTTGGGAACTCGCTGTTTAATTTTTAACGTTTATTTTAGGCGGGAATCTGAACCATTTTTATTCCTATTAATTATTTTTGTTTTATTTTTTTAATACCTAAATGATAAAAGAAAAGGCTTTGAGGATATCTCAATCTACCATCATTTCTCAATCTCGAACCTTGCTCTTGAAATCCCAAAACCCTAACTCTCTGTTTGAACTCTCGATCCTCTTTCAATCTCCATGGAAAGAACAAAGTAACCCCCGATTGTCAAGGAGGATGCACCAAGGCCAAATAGGACTCGAGCCGAGTCCAGTGGCACCAGTAATACCCCGATGGGACCAGTTAACCAGCATCTGAAAAAGAGAGAGATCGTGGATGAGAAGGAGTTGAGTGAAGAGTTGTTGTTGTTGATCAAGTCATTAGTGCTGGAAGCACTGGAAGCCCAAGTATGGACCGAATTCTTTTCCAATAATAGTATACCATATTACCCGAATCTTGTGAAATAATTATATGAACACCTAATGTTTGAAGAGGAAGATGATGTGCATAGGATGGTATCTAGAGTCGATGGATATGAAGTCAGTTTTTCATCTACTGAGTGGGCTTCCTGTTTGAGAGTTTCTCATGAAGGAGTTTATGATTACTATTCTGGATTGGATACTCCAAATAGTGATATTTTTTAGTATGAAAAATCTCTAGAAGAGCTGAAAGGAAATGGAAAATGAAGGGCGATTATTGCAGGTGAGATGAATGAAGATGATATTCTATTGTTTAAATTGATCCAACATGTGATTAGTCCCAGGTGAGGGGAATTTGCAATGATAAAGTATCAAGACATATTCCTGATGTACTGGCTAATGCATGGGTAGAAAATCAACCTATGTAGGTCACTAAGGGCATGATTGGAGGATATGAATAAGAAAAGCTCAAAGTCCAATGGCCTATTCCATGCCAAGCTAATTTCAGTAACGCTAAAGGTAAAGGGTGTGGCTGGAAATAAAGGGGAAATGATAGTGGCTAAGAATAGTGTTTGTATCTCCAAGGTTATTTTAAAATTCATGGAAATTAGCTGCAATCCCTGGAATAAGGCATGGTTTAATGATCAAGGAAAGGTGTATGAAAAGTTTTACCCGACCACTCACCCATCTAGGCCAAATGACAAGATTGATATAGGCCTGAAGCCTGATGAGCCAGAACCAACATATTCAGATGATGAAGAGGATGTTGAAGGAGATGTGGAACATGAAAGAGAGAACACACCCATTAATGATGGGAGTCATTATGATTTACCTGAAAATTCTGTCAGTACAGTATCTTTCAGAGCACCTATCCCTCCAAAAGAACTACCAAGAAGAGATATTGTTCTAAGAGACAGTGATACTGAGACTTGTGATGAAGAAGAAGTATCCCAGAATACTGTCAAAAAAACCTGTGAAGAAGATGAGGCTAGTGATAAAGATGAAGCAATGGAGGCTACTATTGCTAAAGTAGATGATGAGGAAAATGAAGAAAAGGATCTTAGTTTGAGCCCTCTGATAGATAATACAGATAGGAAAGTGTGTGATCATGAATCTAGAGTGGCATCTACTTCCATTAAAATATATGTCATTGATGACTTAGTGGAGGTTGTGACTCACCCCAATAGAGAACCAATGGAGCACACAGATGTAGAATCTGCTAGAGTTAAAGAGGAAGTTGTGGAATTACCTGGAACAGAACCAGCAGAGGAGAATACTCAAGAGAGAGCTCCAAGTGAGGTGGAGAATTTTGGTTATGTATCTGTTATGAATGACATTGAAGAATCGTCAGAAGACCCTAGATACTTGGGACTTGGACTGGATTATGATGATTAGGATTGTGATATGTCAAGAAAAAGACACCATGTACCTGTTGTTTTAAAACTTGCAGCAGTGCCTCCAGTGGTAACCATTCTTGAGAACCTTTCCTCTAAGGATGAACTAGAATTACTGAAAACGGATCTGAACCAGATTTTTGATAACAGGGCCTCTAAAATTGAACAGGCTCTGTGATTAATTCAAGAGATGATTTCCTCTGAGATGGATAAATTTCAATCTTCCATTCAAGCCAGTTTATCCCAAGAAATATCTCAATTCCATAATCAACTCAAGGATGTGTCTCAGTCTGTGTAACTTATTAGACAATCATTGGTGAGATTGACTGCTCTAATTACTTAAAGGGGCCAATCACACAAGACATTAACTACATCAGATGTGTGGTGCAACTGATGGTTGCAGTATTAGAAGGTTTTATGGAATCCATGAATGCTCATGTGAAGAGCCAGGATGAAGATGTGAAGAACTTTATCAGTGGGTTGAACAAGTTTTTTAAGGAATCTGTTTCCTTTGCAGTAAAATTTTTTACTTCCTCTGCCTCTTGTTCCACCTCCACTGCACCACCTATGGACTTTTCAGCTTTCCGGATAGTGGTCAGTGAAGAGTTAGGAAAGATTTCTGGTGTCAGTGCACCTGACTATCAATCTGTGACTCAGATTATCTCCACTACCAATGAATTTCAGAAGGTAGTTAGTGATTTAATGAGAGAGTCTTCCTAGGACCATAAGAGTATAAAGGAACATATTAATTTCTATTATAAAATGATTTACTCAAAGAATCAGATGGATACTCATTTCAATCTTATGTTGGAAAACCTCAAGACTCCACCAGTCACCAAAGCCTTCAAGGAAAATGACACTCAGTTTGGACAGTTGACTCCACCATTAGAGAAATTTATAGAGAACAAGGATGATTTAATATTAGATATGGAAAGAGGAGGAAGCATTATTATGTACTTTAGAAATCTTCTCCTGTCCTTTCTTCATGTGGACTGTACCCCTGTCATAATCCATCCTGCCTTACCTGCATCTCAACCTAGTAGTTCTTCCATGATGTCTCTTCTTGAGGCCATCAGAAGCCTTCCTCCACTGATACCTCAGAGAGCTACCCACTACAGTCCCATACGAGCTTCTACTGCTTCCGCTCCAGGCATTCCTGTAGAAATTCCTAAACATACTGATCCACCTGCTCATCCTCCATCTTCTTCTTCCAAAGAGAAAGAAAACTTCCTAAGGTTGATGTGGATTGATTTTGTTTAAGTATTTTGATAGGGACTGTGTATTATTTTTGGGTCATGTAATGTACTTAAATTTATACAAGCATTATCTATTATATATATGTTTGCTTCTTTTTTCCAATAACAAAGGGGGAGAAATGGAACCAAATGCTCTGATTTTATTACTCTTTAATGGACCTTCTATGTTTAGTAACTGTACCATTTGTTGATCTGCGATACCTATAATTAATACACACTGACATAACATGTGATTATCAAAAAGGGAGAGATTGTTAGACTCACCTGTTTTGATAATCCCAAATCATGTTTAAATACTGATCATGATATATTAAGTCCTTTTTTAATCCTTTTTAATCAATACAAGTTCACTGCTAAAGGCTACAAATAAGAGCCTTCTATTAATGGTCACCGTTATAGCTTATTGTCACTCTGGGTCACTATTTCTAAAAGGTCACCATTGAAGATCTATTGTCACTGTTATAAGATACTGGTATAAGGTCACTATCAAAAGTCTACTGTTTCTCTGCTTATAAAAGCATACAGACAAAGAGTCACCTTTACAAGGTCACTATTATGACAAAACTTCTGTTAGAATTCCACTATCACACTCTTTCTCAAGTCTTTTGTTATTAACATTAGAGTTAAAGTCTACTATTAGACCTGTCTACCATTAGTAGAAGGTTACCGCTAGAAAAATTATACTGTCGATGTCGTACACTGTTGTTCAAGTCTATTTTTAGAAGAATTCTGCTGATAGACAAACTCCACCATTGATGAAGTTAACATTTAAGACAGTCTATGGCTGGAAAGGTCATTGTTGAAGTAGTTTGATGTTACAAAGCTACCATTATAAGTTCAATGATTGATGTCTACTGCTGATCAAGCTTACTGACTCAAGCCTATTGTTAAAGGTCTATTATGAGCCTTCTGATGAAGTCCACATTTGAAGATCCAACTGTCAAAGTCTACTGTGTGACATGCATCTGCTACCAGTCAAATGATAACCTATTCTTTTTTTAACAACTTCCTTAATACTATCATAACAGTCATGTCTGGAAAATTTAATGCACCTAAAAATATTTAATGATATTTGCAAGAATATCATGAGATAGTACGAGGTACGGGGAAGACCACACGTGGTTGAATCATTTCTCTTTTTGGCCCCTGTTGAACCAACTGAGAAAAATCTGAGCTGGAAAAGTGTATATATATATATGATTATAGATATACATCAATATATTGAATATAATGAATATGCACACATAAGAGAGACACATACAGAACATGAAATACGAAGAAAAAATAAGTGCACTCGAGCACTGATTCTGAAGATCTGGAGCATCACAAAGATCTGTTGAAAGAAAAATTTCAAAAACTTTGGTAGTGTGCTACAAAGAGCTTCTGACCCAAGAAGCTGAACATCTCTACATATGGATGTTAGAACCTGGATTTTGTGACACTCTGTTTTAGAGGAAACTTACAGAGAAGATCCAAAACTGCATTCCCTTCATTCCAAGGAGTCCAGGTCTGATCTACCAACACAAAGAGAATTCTAAACTTCTTCCTAATATCTTTACCTCTAGTGTGTTAAAGTATTTTCATTTGTGAGCAGTGTGTATGTCATACACACACTAACTCTTGTGCCTTAACTGAGGGATACTGAAAATCCCCATACCAAACTCTCTTTAAATTTTTTTTCCATGCATAACTTTGGTAGAGGCCTAGTGTGGCATGGTAGTTTATTTTCTCACGTATAACTGTGGTAGAGGATTCGAAACCTAGACAGTTTGGAAACTGTTGTAAATCCAGATACAGGCTGTGTATCATTCTTTAAATATAACTTCTTGGTGGTAGGTGATCACCAAGTGGAGAGGATTAGGTCTTGGATTAATACTTAACCTCTTGTTTAAATTGTTATGTTCAAACTTTTAATTACTCTGTTTTAAATTTATCCACTGCTTATATTTTCAAAGACAGGATTCTGTTTTTACATTCACCCTGATAGTTAGTTTTGGTTAGTGTGTATATCTGATTCTTTTAGTAAACAAGTTTCAAAAGTCGAATTATTACTCATAATGATTAAAATGGGGGTTAATCAACCTTTGAGAAACATGTTGAACAATAAGTCACTTATATCTCTACTACCTTAATTAACTGGGCCGTTTTTATTGGGGGATTTTAATCCTAAAAGTTTTAACAAAATCTTTAATTTGAAATAAATTCACCCCCTCTTTAGTATCCACTCCGACCAACAATTATTATGTTAATATTTTAACTACTTACTATGAATAGTAAATACTCTTTAAGATACATATAGTAATTTATTCACGTACGGTTATGGTAATTATATTGAATATAATATTTGATTTAATTGTTTATTTATCTTTCATATAGTTAATAAATATTCTTTTAACGATATTTTACAATTAAAATTTTTATTTTACTATTTTATGACATTAAAAAAAACATCTGCACTGTGAAATTTGGATTTTATTGTTATAAAATTGAAATGCCTTTTAGAAAATAAACTTATCATTAACAAATACAATAATTTAAATCTAGTATGAAATTATTCATATCTAAAATAATGTAACATATGATTTATTAAAGTTAAATATGTTGACTTATATAATGTTATAGTGAATGAATAATTATTTTTTGTTTTATTCAAAGTCCAACATACATATGTAGAGAATGGTTACAAATATTAATAAGTAAAAATTTTCATTACCTTAATATACATTTTTCTATACTAATAATTGTTTTAATATTCAAATAGTTAGGTTATAAATCTATGGATAACATTCCAATGGTCGTTATCCAAAATTTAGTTAATATTAAAAATATTACAGTAATATAATATTTATATATCATTTCATTAACTGAAAAATAATTCCATGTTATTAATATTTCATCTGAAAAAAATCATTTGGAAAGGTCTTCTTAATCTTATACTATAATTCGAATTAGTAAAATTTTTAGTGTATTATAATTTCTTAATTTATTTACATCTAATTTAATTAATCTAATGTTTTTATTATCCCATTATATTATACTCTATTTTGTAAAGTGTATTTTACTTAAATTTTTTCATTCTATATTATTTTTCATAGTCTGTCAAGATGATTTAAATCTACAAGTGTTTTAAAAAATATTTTAAATAATAAAAATTAATAAAATATTTATAATATCATCTCTATTCATGAATTTCCCATTTATCTAAATAGATTCAATGTGACTTTATCTATTACAAAATATTTCTATTATCTTCTTAGAATATATATTGATTTTATTGTGTGAAATAGTATGGTTAGTTCCCCCCTAAAATTCGTTTTTATATACATAATTATATTAAGTTTTCATTATGGCCAAGTATATTCATAAGAGAAATTTGGTTTCATGGTATATTAAATTTTGATCATCCAAGGAATACTCATTATGTTATTAAATAAATATATTTTAAATTATTAATATAATAATATATTTCCATTCTGGATTCTCTTGTAATATGACTAATAAAATAATCCTTATGGTTTATGTTGTGAAACAACTTGTTTTCATTTTTTTATTTTATTGGGTTTGGGAGGATAATTCTATAATGTCCCTGATGGGAATTACATTATTATAATTTGTTTATTGATTTTTGTTTGGAATCATGTTTGTAAATATTATCATTTTTAGGGAGGTATAAGGAATGCATTTTTTTGTAACACATTTGGGTGGGATTAGGATTCATATTGTGTTTGTGATATTATAGGATATCATATATTCATTAATGATGGTGTTTCATTATCGTATAGAGAATATGAGAGAGTAGTATAGATAATTTCCATGTTCTTGGTATATAAGATAATATTGTACATAAAATTGATTTGTTAAATTATTATAAATAGTAAATCATTGATATATAAAATTAATACTTATATACACCATCTACCCTGATTTTCATGTTTTTATGTTATTTTCAGTTATTTTTAAAATTACATAAGAAATATTTTATAAAAAAATTAATTGGTATATATTGAGTGGTATAAATTTAATGTATATATTTTGATAATGGATTAAGAAAAATAATTTAATTTAGGTATAGATTTTCTTTCTAAATAATTTTGGTGGAATGACCCTATGATTTCACATATTGAGAAATATATATAATATTTTCATGGATATAGGATATATTTTATAAATTTAATGTAGTTTAAATGACACATGTGAGTTATGTAGCTTATGATATATTATTTTCCATGTCATTTTTATGTGTGTTGTTGAATATTAAAATTATTTATAATTTTTTTCCACATTATTATTTTCCTTCATAGATATTATATTATTATATCATACATGATCTAAAATCAAAATATATAATTGGTTGATATTTTCTATTTTATGAAGGACAAATTAGAGAAATTATATGAATTGAAAAATGGGAAATTGGGAGAATTTGTTTAGTAAAAATAATTATTTCAGATCAAGTTTTACATTGGAATCTATTTGATATAGTTACAGATTATTGGAATTTTATTATAACTATTTAGTTTTAAGATGTATTTATTTATTTATTTATTATTTCGTAAGTGGGTATAACTGGGTTGATATATATTTTTTGTTAAAACTGAAATGAGTCTGTTGTTCCCAAACACTAATTTTATAACATTCCCATTACAAATGGGGATATGTAATAATATTTCACTAACAATTTTATATACCATTCCTTCTTTTAAAACGGATAGGTTACATGATTTCATCGATTATATATACTCAATTTCTCATTAAATAAGTTATTTATTACAACCATAATTGTTTTAATAATGTCATATTGGATGAGAAAGAATTTTTGAGTGTAGAGTCAATATAGTGACTATAAGAAAAAATAATTATAATTATCTTATATTTTTATCATACTGTTATTTGGAGATTCATACTATGATAATCATGGATTTTTTATTTCATTTTCATTTTTGATGCATCCATACAAAGAATTTTCTACTTGGAAAAAATTTTTTTGTGGTATGTATAATTTTGGAGACATGGTTTATAAATACGATTGATAATTCACATTATATATTGGTACTCAATTTTTAAAGGCATAATACATATTTTTATAAAACCTAATATATTCACCATAGTTGACATTATTCTCCACATATTTCACTTGAAGAACTAATAAAAATTCCACATGGTTTTTGAATGATATTCTATATTGAAATTAGATGGATGATTTATTTGTGGGTTAAGTACTCAATGAGGAATTATATTGTATGAGTCAATCATGGGATACAATATTTATAGTTATCTCACTATAATCGTCGTCTATAATTTGGTAGAGTTTTTTTCATTCTCCTATATATCTATATTTGGTGCATTATGTATGAGTTCATTATTAACATATATAATAAGGTATTGATATAGATATATTTCCTTATACAAGTATATCAATATTCACAGTAGAATGAATATATAATAATTCCATTTGGAAATATAATTTATTATATCATATCGCATTCTTAAGATATTATAATGAAAAAATTTTATCATGATTATGAAATGAACACATTTATATTCTTAGAGGGATAAAAATATACATGTATGAATATTCTATAACAAAATTTTTATATAATACTATAGTTATTAGTAAAGACAACTAATAAATTATGATGTTCTAGTTTTACAACATTTTTATAGTATGGATACAGATTTCCCATTTACATCATTACAAAATTATTTACCTAGAAATTTTTTAATTAATTTCTTAGTATTGATATTTAATAAAATAAATTATATTAATATGATCAGTATCAATATCATAATATATATCACAATTTTTATTTTATTTTTTACATTGAGATTATTTTTATTCTTGGTGAAATGTAATACAATAACATAAAATGGTAAAATAAAAAAATATTTAATGAATGATGTTAAATTATGGTTAAATACATATTTTTGTAGATACCATTATTGGGAGGAATAGTAGTTCCAAAAATATATATATTTGTGTTTTAATTTTTACTATTATGTTTCATTGGACCATTTTATAACAAATTATTGTTTAACAATATGATGTTATAAAGAATTTTTAACTAATTTATAAAAATTGTTTTTATGAATTTAATTTCCAATTTCATAAATTTCCAAATTAAATGATATTATATGATATAAAGGCTTGTATTGCAAAAGGTATTTTTATTATTCTGTTGGTTTAGAAAAATGTAAAATTTTAAAATATGAAATGGTGTGGGTTATCTTGCGGAATACGTACGAGTTTTTAATTAATCAGTGTTATTATCATTCATAATAGATATAACATATAAGTATATATTATTTTTAATATTCTTGTGATGTTAATATATTTTTATTAATTTATTGATATATATAGGTACTTGTCGAACATTATTCTACAAAAATTTTAATTTCCAAACAATAAGGACATTGATGCCTCATTATCTGGTTCATTATATTTGTTATGTAATTTTTTTATTTTATTGTTTATTTATTGTTAATTTTATTTATATAAATATAATAACAATGGGGTGAGAATGGATGTAATTATTTCCTTAAAATTCTTTGTATGAATCATTTCTAGACATGTCTTGATTGATGTTTTGGGTTGATGAAAGTGAACTACGATTAGAATTACATTATCAAAAGGAAATAGGTCTGTCAGGATAGAAGTTTAGGTGTGTTGTATTATCCAATTAATCAATTATATTGGATTATTACATGTTTTGATGATAATATATTTGTTCAAAAATGATTCATCATTTATTTGACGTGAATATATGTGCCTAAAATTTTTATTTATTATAAGTAGAAAAGTAGGATAACTATTCATATATTAATTTTCTTTTTTTCTTTTTCAAATTTATTTAAAACTCATGTAGTTAAACTATACCCTATAAATACCACCCATAACATCCAATATTGATAATTTAATTCAAGAACACTGAAGATACCAAATTTAAACCCATAAAACCCAAAAACCATGTGAAAAAACAAGAGCCAAAGGATTAATCGAATCCAAATATGGAGTTAAAAATCTATGTGTGTCAATTATCCCCACCAGTACACTATTTTACCCCAAAATCCAAAGCATCTTTCAGTGGATCAATCAAATAGTAATGATTTTAAAATCCTCATCATCCAACCCAAAAAACAAAGAACCCATCAACCACATCCTAATGGAACGCACAACTCTAGCCAAAAACAACACAACAAACAAAAAACCATTTCATTCTAGGCATAGATTTTAAATAAAACCACAAACACAACATGGGAGGCCGTAATGTTCTACCCACTATTAGGATTAAAATAAAAATGATCATCTCAATAGAAACATCATCAATACCCATAGTGGGCATCCCCACCATTAATAACCAATTATCTTTAACTAATAACAAGATCCATAATTGAAATTCCTACATGATCTAGGATAAGAACCCTACCCCATGGGACAAAATCCCCCAAAGAATGGGAGGAGGGGTGGGAAATGAGAAATATTGATCCAAAAGCCCACCAATCCCCAACTAATCCACTATGTGAAAATTTAATCAATATGAAAAACTACAACAAGACTATTTTGACCATCCACTTACTAATAGAAGAGACAAAAACTATGATAAATCTCTTAACCCTCCAGGAGTATTCCTGATTGTTTGAAAAGAATCACACTCGTGCCTCTGGTCAGAGCCCTTATTTTTCAATCATCCACTGCCCCAATGTCAATATCTAACAATATATGATTACCAGGACAAGAATTTAATTGATTCACAACAACAAAACCTTCATTTAGAATAAAATAAATTACAAGTGTCTGAATGAAAACACAATTCCATTAAAATTGAAGTTCTCAGAAAAGTCACAACATCAATTCTTATAATTCAATTAGAATGAAACATCCCAAAACACCACCACATATAACCATTAAAATAAATATACATTTCAATGAGTTAAACTATAATATAATCCCGAAAAGTTACCTACTCTTGTAAATGAGATTTGGTTTTTTTCAAAGAGTAGGATATATCTCTAAGACTCTTTATGGAAACACACTAGAAGAATCATTTTGAGTTTCCTCAGCGAACACATGTGAAGAATGTCGTCTATGCAGTTGGAAATTACCATTTTTAGACCATTCTTACCACGCTGATTACACAACATGATATTATTCCCTATTTCGGTTGATGCGATGTATGATGGTCCTAAATGACCCTACCATCAACACCATCTTTATGCTGCTTCTTGTTCCTATTAATGGAATTCCCTTAACCATTTCCATAAAATGGAGGAAGTTTATTGTCCTCTATAAAACCTACTAGCATACCTTCTGCATGAATGGATTTTCGCAACAAATTATAAAATTTGGTTATGATACCTTTGACTGTAGATCAGGATGGAGAACATAATATAAAATTTGAGCCTATATGTGGTCATTCAAAACATTCCATCAATCCTATATAACTAGATATACAAAGAAAAGGTACAAATCCAACACGGATCCAATCCCATGGTAAAGATAATATATCTCCATCTTCTTCCTTACATTCATCATCTCCTAAACATTATGTTGTATGGATATGGATTTAATGAACTCCCTCGTAACATCATCTTGAGGATTGTATTTGGAATCTAACTTCCACCATTTATAGGTTAGAAGTTTGAGAAAAAAGGTACCCAAAATTACCATTGATTACTTTGGTGTCTCAAGAAAACAAATGTTTCTATAAAAATTCATAATCCACTCTTCCACTTCGAGAGTATCTTCTTGACTATAAAATAGAGGATGATTCAACATCTAAAATCCATTAATTTTTCCAATGGGATGATCAACTATAAGCATTTCAAATAGTGAACCACCAGTAACTTCACCATGGATATCTATCAAATCATTATGGGGGAAGACATTAAGAAAAAAGAAAACAAATAATTCAATCAAGTCCAATCCATAAACAAGAATTTCTATATCTCAAAACACCCTTAAAAACAGTAGTTCCAAAATAAAAAAATTCTTAGGACACCGTAAACATATTTTCCTATATAAAATTATAGACTTCTACCCATGTTTTCACACATTTATGAAACCTAGGAATTGTGCATGGTTAGGACACATGGTTTACAAAACCATGAGACAACCATGTCACCGTTATTGGAAAATATGTCACATTCACAGTTCAGATGATTTTTTATTGAATAACATGTCCCAACCATTCTATATGATTCTATATCGAGGTTTTTTCTTCCTGAATTATTTAAATATGTTTTTACTAACCATGTGATGGTTGTGTTCCCTCAATAGAAAAAAAATCTCACATGGATACTTGGAGAAAGTTGCATGGTTTTTCCCAATCATACGCCAACCATAAACCAATGGAAAACAAACAAAAACTAGTAATTTTAATCTGAAACACCAAAAATACAAAAGTGCATCCAAGAACAAAAGAATAAATCACATCAAATCAAAATCATCTGATTTAAAACATTTCAATTAATTATATGAATCTTATTTCGTCAAGAATCATATGATTAAAAAACATTTATTTATGTTTATAATTAATTCCTAGACACTTTTCAAAAAAACTACATTTAAAAAAAAATTCAATAAAACCCCTATTTATCTTATAATGATCCAATATCATTAAACCATTTTTGTTTCACCACAAAAAACATTTTACAAAATCACACATTTCTAATACTTATTTAATGTAACATATATAATCACATATTAAACATTCCAAAACAAAGTCATTACCACTTTAACTCTAGATATTCATAATTCTAAAATGTAATTTTAAAAATTAATTTTCAGAATCATGGATGATCCAAAAAATCTCACAAGGGGAGACTAGTATTTTTGGGTGAGTTGGTCATATGGTTGGAGGCCTTTTTATAATCATGCCACTACCATTGGCAGTCCGTTAAGACCATTTCACTATATCCACATGGTTTTTTAGGCCAGACGATCTCACAGAGGGTACTTTCCATGTTCCCAATAAATTTTCCAACACCAAAAAAATCTACAACAATCAAAGGAAACCAATGAAACTGTACTTCTCATGGAAACCCTGAGATCAAACCAAGTAATGATTCATGAATTCTTGCACTCTCCGACATCTTTATTCATGATAATCCGACTCATTATAACTTGAATTCGCCTTAAAAAATGGGGCAATCTGAATAGCAAGGTACGCATAAGAGAAAAACTCCCTTTGGTACAACATTTTCATGAACCAAACTAGGCCAACCCTGAACTAGTCACCCTAGTTGATCAATGGAAAGGAATTAGAGGTTTTCTCAATCCACTCTAGTTAGCGACAAGAAATAAGGGAAAAAAAGTATCTATGGGAAAAATTTCACCTAATACATAAATGAAATCTATATATTAATAAAATAGAATCCCAAAATAATTATGATTTCCAGTCTCAACTTCATTTACATTGTAACTAAAAATACAGCAATATAGATAAGAAATCTATATAGAAGAACTGAAAGCTGCACCTTGCAACTACAACATCTCTATGTGACCTCAAGGGTCAGTCTCCAATCCCTACTCAACCATCATCTTAGGTGATGTATCTCGATAATGAACCAGTATGTGAAACTAAAAATAAGAAACATCTTTTGGCATGTGTATTGAAAAACCATAGTTATGTACAAAATAATTAATTCCCAATTATTTTACATTATATAAAATAACATTAATTTTTTTATTGAAATAAAATATATAAATATTGGTTTTTTACAAATTTCATTATAAAGAATATAAATCACAGTCCCTTTACCTCATAATTTTAAAACATGAATCCATTCATGGGGGAGAGTTAGGATTATATGGAAGATAGGAAAGGGAACCAAATAATAAATTTTAATTTTTCATAAAAGATAAAAAGGGGAGGAAACATGTTCCTTCAATACAAATATCATGAAATCCACATTATTCAGAAACCACACATTCTCAATTTACCATGAAAACACCAAAACCATGAGCAAAGAATATGTTTCCACATTGTGGGGATAGTTGGACTAATGATACTAGAACCATTGAAACACTAGAGGGTATAGGAACTCATTGAAAAATCTAATACATATTGTACTTATGACTCATCCCAAATTCATACCTTTTCTGATGAAATAAAAATGCCCAAATGCTTGATCATTGACCTACCGGGCCTGACCAAGGGGTCCAAACCCAAATACAATAGTTCATAGGAATGACCACATTCATGTGTGTAATGTAAAATTGTATAGAAATAATTATTATAAATCCTCTTAGATAATCTAGGTTCCCAATTATAGTTCACAAGGGGGTGTTCCAAACAATAGGAGAAAAAATCCATACATATATTCAATAATATAATTCAAAAAACAATAACCACCCAAGTCCCCTAAATTAGTATTAAATTTCCATAAAATAATAATCACAATAGTGGATCCCCAAAATGAGGTCATTCTATGTCTTTATCAACCACTAATGCATGTTAGTTTATACATGAAGGGTTTTCCAATAAAATCATTTAAAAAATTCCCAATAGGCCTAAAAACACTTTCTCGTATTGACATGACTAAAAAATTAACATTCATAAGACATTTACAAAACATAAATCTTATTAGGAATCCTTATTTGAAACCAAAAAACAACATCTCACTTACAAAAACATGTTTACAAGAACCAATCGTGTATTTCATCAAGCACTTGATGTGAAAAAATCCATTCCATCCTTTTCAAACAGGTCATTCCAGGTAAAAATAACTTCATTTCATATAAAATGATTATTTTATAAATTAAACATAACTATTTATCAACTAAAAAAGGTGAAAAAATCAGGACAAAATGTAATCTTAAATTTAAATGAGAGATTCAAATAGATCCCACCTCAAAAAGATTATGCTTTAAATACACTAAACCAAAAAATACTCCACAATAGTATATGTAAGAAAAAAATTACCCAAATACCATATTAAGGAAAAATAAAAAATTTAAAAAAATGTATGAATTAAAATAATCCAATCATGCTCAATGGGGTTATAGGATAATGGGTAATAGGATGAAAAGAAACAGAGAAGGGTGAGAGAGCCCGAACAATTTGATCTAACAGAAGAATCATAATGAAATCACGTTGAATAATACTTATAGGGGCTTGGAGGATCCATAAACACACATGACATGCATCTAGTTAGGGAGAGTTCGAATGGGGAGGTCTAAGTGGAGAAAACCCAATTTACAAAAAAATTAAAAACCCACTAATTACCTTTTCTTGATTTTGGTAACATGGTCACCTCATACAGTTTAAAAAACTCTGAAATTTGGCACAGTTTCATGCTGGATAGGCTAGACACATTGGTTTCATAGCTATTCAAACATTGAGACCTCCTACACACTTACTTCATGGTTAAACTAACTATGTGCTTTAACCACGTGACCAAGAATAGATCCCTAAAATCAGACTTTTCACCCAAAAACTCATGTAACTCAATGAGATAAGACATATTACAAACATAACCCATAAAATATAGCTAAATTGTTTTTTAAAAACTCATTTTCAAAGGCACCAGCTCCTCATACCTTCCCTCTAACAATGTACATGTAAAAATACCACCTAAAAAATTAATAGAATTAATATATAAATCAAGAACACGTGAGATTCTGAATTTAAATCTAGAATAGAGAGATCCTAAATGAAAAATCATGATCCAAAAGAATATTTGATAAAAATGATTGATTTGAAAATTTGGTTGTGTCAGCAGTGACATAAATTCCACCCAAAATGATTCCTCACATGGTTCTCTTCTGATGGTGGAGTGTAAATTTCTCCAAGACAACATGAAAATAGGAAGAATATTTTTATAAACTGAAATTTTTTAATATAATTAGAACTAATACAACTTCAGGGGTATATTATTGATGAAAATAATCATCTTAATTACCTCATCTAGTAATTTTATTTATGTAATCATCAATCCAATTAAGGAAGACACAATTCCAATTGTCAGAAAACCCATCATAAACAATTAAAATTATTATACAATCACACAAGGACATATGAACATAATATTCTAGATCTTTTTCTATACCTAGTTATACTGGATAAGGGTTAACACTAGAAACTGGAGACATTTCCAATAATCCTCAACCGACTTTCATGAAACTCTTATTCTAGTCACACGTGGATAGCCCAAACAACACTTGGATTCCCTAGTGTACACACTGGGTATTACCAAGACCTCATCCAACATACCTCTAACAAGATCAAAGCTCACAATGATCCACTAAATTATATCAATGTGCTATTGAAACTATCAGGGTTGTCCATTTGTTCTATTATATACAGACATTGATCTCTCAGTGGGTATGTAAACCCATATTTTCCATGGGTATATATCATCAACTACACCACTACCATAGGAAATTGAATTCTCATTAAACCAATTCTCTAATATTCATTTTCTACATTGGATAAAATTTAGTTTTTTTACCAAAACATGACTTGTTCATGCTTCGCTGGGGATAACTCATTTTTAATGGAGTACAAACTATGTACCACATACCAAACACACCGCCACTCCAACTGGAAGAAATAATTCATGCATCTATGGTGGGTAACATTTCCACAATGTGGAATGATAAATAGAGATTCTTTTTTTCCCTTTAGGAAGGTTCTATGAGATTATCCCCCTCCATATTATTTATTTCACACATCCGATAAGACTTTATGACAATTGACCCTTTCTATTTGTTCATGGAATCATATGGGTTGAGTAAAAAATATCCTCTTGTATCGTTGGACTGCAAACAGACAATACAAATAGGGTAAATTTTATCGTGACCTTATGCTACTATATATAATGTTGTAATGTCAAATGTCACACCTTTAACAACACTCGAGCCTCCATAAAAGGTTCCCATTCAACAAAAAACACATATGTTCCCCCTTCAAGAGCCTATTCAGAAATACAAACTCCAACATCCTAGAAAAAAACAGTCAAATGAACTCAACTAACATACCTCACCACTATCCTCATTGGGCATAACTATCTCTCTTAAATGTTATTATATCATGAAAAAATAATTTTCAATGGGTGGAGAAGTGTCCCTCTCCATTATGATTCCAATTATACATCATACATAACCATTACGAACCTCAATGGATCCCCCACATCACCCTTGGCAATCCATGAGAAATAAGTGGAAGGAAAATGGTATCCCACAACTATATCTATCAATATTACTATAAAATAATAAATTATATATAAAATACATGCTATCATCTATATATAATCTTGGTCATATGGCTTTGTACCATGTAGCTATCCTCACCCACATTATATAGATGTTTGAGCCTAGAGAGGACCGCATGGGGGTGGTGGTGAAAACATGTTTAATCCTATTACACCTCATTTCACTCTCCCTTCTCATTGTTCAAATCCTTGATTAGGCTGAGCACTGTGCTCCTATTTGTGTATCATCTAGGTTGGACCATCCTCTATAAACTTATTATACTCACAAATGGTCACAAAATATAATGATAGATTTCATCATCTTCCACAAGGGAAACAACACCCCTCTCATTGATTAAATTATATGTCTTGGATTCCATGAGATTTGGACCCTCCATTATGGTATCTTCTCCTAAATTAGCTTTTTTTCTCATATCTCTGATACAACTATCATCTACTAGATTAAATATTCTTATATACATTATTCCTAACATTACCATATAGGGACTACTTGACTATAAATCTCTACAATACCAATGACTTATCAAGCACTCCATTATAAGTGTGAATAAAAAAAGATAACAATAAATCATTAATATCGGGAATTATGAAAAATAATATCATTCCTTAATAGAAATATGGATCTCAAAAAATAACAAGTGTTAATATAGAATGTTTTATGAACATCATTGAATTCTATTCCATGATCATTATACTCATCTAAAGATGTAAATGCACATAGAATAACATTTATCACAATGTGTCTATATAAAAGTATTCCCTAACGAGCTAGTCATAATCTCTCCATGTGTGCATCATCTCATTAAGTTTTTACAACACCAAACACAACCATTTCTTATTAGATACCAAAAACAATCACATTGATTGGACCACCATCATACAAAGATGTGTCCTTAGAAGGAGAAAAACACCTCAGACTATCTCAATCCCATCATTAGATTCATGAGTTCAATTTTCACCATGATACCTTGGTGGTATCATCCTTGGAAACACATGAATAACCCTCATCTGGAACATATCCTCATCTAAAACTACGTAAATTCAATTTTCTTAGTGGGTGGTGGATAGAATGGAAAACCACCCAGAGATAATGTTTCCTTTATAGACCCATGAAAAAAACTCATAAAAGGGAGTATCATCATATAAATCACAACTTGAACCCATGTTTGGGATTCATCATGGTGTATTCCGGAAATATAATAATGAAAACCCATTGTTAAAGGATCTAAATAGTGATTTGACTAAGAATGGAAATCGAACCCATAACCTAGTCATAAATGAACACATACCAATATTTCCTTATGGATAAGGTATGCATGATCCAAATAAACAATTATGTTATCATTGTTCTCATGAAATGATATATTAGCATCTGAACCAACACTAGAGTACCTATCCTAAAAGACAAAATCAAAAAAAATCAAAACTATCACAAAAATCATAACCCAATATCATTACTAGATATCTGACATCATCATTAATAGAGGTGCTCCTCTAAAGCCACTATGTATTGAACTGACCAATAGGGGACAAACTTTCTAGTTGAATATTGAGATAACACTACCACATGAATTCTACCAATATTCCATGGGTTATTGACCGCTACTGATAATGTATATTACCTACATGGAGTTCATAGCCTATGGTGTTGGTATGCACACAAAATTATACAACTCTATGAAACAGTTAAAGGATAACAATTATACTGATTAAAAAACTATATGAATACATTAATCCCACTATAAGACTATGTGAAATGTATTAAATGTAAAATTGTAAAAATATAATCCAACCAAAATATAGAAATGATTCATTTCGTCTTAGGTGGATGGGAAATTAAAAAAATATAGCCAATGGTACAAATCTTGTTCTATTTGTCTCACTATAATTTCCTACTTCACGTCCTTTTAAGACTCCATAGAGACTCTTCTCAGCTACATTATATAGTAAAAGATCATATATGTAACTAGAAAGGGTGATAATATCAAAACCTAGCATTAACCCCAAACCCCAAAATAAAATTGATCAACTAAAAGGGAATAACCTTCACTAAAAAATCAGAAGGTGTAAACCCATGAAAGAGAGAATAATAAACTCAATGTTGGCCAATAAATGCCTATACATTTTAGGTAATTACACATCTGTATGGTATTTCAATCAAGATATGTGACATCACTATAAGGAATCTAAGAATATACCAGATATAATTGTCTTAGTCTCCATATCTCAAGATTACATTACCTCGCATCCATCCGATAGACTATACTCGATGATCAAATATAAAACTCGTCATTGATAAATAATTCCACAAGAAATATCATCAAATATGAAACTCATCCCAGAGATATCACTCATCAAGACTATTTATACCATCCATGATGCAACCCCTCTTATCATTCTCATTAAACATGTATCTCTCAGATGAAGGCACATCCACACTATCATAAGTAGAATATATTTGATAGAATGTTCTCATCATGTCTCTCCATAATGAATTTCATGTTTCCACTCAGAGGATATCAATACTCAGATTGTCGATCTCACCCACCCTTGATTGGCTATTACTTTAACATTAATCAAATTACTAATGATATCATCTCAAAAAAGGGAATGATACCCAGGTCTTCTATAGGACACCATGAACCCAATTTGGTTCCCCATAGATCATATCACCCAGGTTGGGGATCTCAGCACATGTAGTTCTTATTAAAGAGATTTCAAAAACCCCTTCTAGATCAACCTTATAGGAATAGTATATTATAGGTGATGATACCAAAAAACCTATCGAAACTAACTGTGTGTATGGGATCATATACCTTATAATGACAGAAAAAATATAGTGATAATATTCTAGATAGTGGAACATCATTTTTTGTAGTGTCAGGAATGACAATAACATGAATCCCATGATGGTTTATTGATACGATAGAGGATCTCAATCATGACTCCTGGATGGATACAAAAACTATATCCAATATTATATTATTGAGGGGACCACAATCGGATTCTAAGGATATAACACTATACAATATCCTCATAGGGATATCCCTGGGGACCACTGTCGACAAACACTGTAATGTATGTCACTAATAATGGTGACATAGAAACCTCACCAAGCCTCACCTCTCTAATGAAAAAACCATGTCCAATATCTCATACAACACGAATTTGATACTAAAGTGTCTATATCTGACTGATTACTATATAGATGTTTGAATGGGAAGTATCCATGGGGTCTCTAGAATATTTACCAGAAGTACATGTCATGTCACTAAAATATGGTCCTTATTACTGTCCCCTCTTTTTACATGAAATTTATTGGGGAAAATAAATGATGTTCACCTCATGCCACTGGATGTGTGGAATTTCTCGACCTCATTAGGGTATCATCTTCCATATATGGAAGGCTATTCATGTCATCCCATTGAATGTTCTATTAGTACCTAGAGTGCCTTGGAGACCCCGATACATAGTAATGTCATCATCCAATTCCATTTTTCATAACCTCCTACATGTGTAAGAAATCCCTTGTAAATGTACCTAGACCTGTATGCCCACACAATCATGTTCATTGATATAGAAATAATTTCCATAAATGTATACACATATCCGTGGATAATTACACTATTTATAACTCTATTAAAAGCTGTTTAGTCACAAAATATTATTATCCAAAAAATGGGAAAGACACATGGAGTGTTTTCCTGCACTACCCATCATGTGATTGGGAATTCCAAGTGTGCTTTCCCTACAGGCCACCAAAATCCCCCAATTTCTACATGAAACCAACATATAATCTCGTTGGAAAACTCTATAAATTTTAATTGGATTCTAAAACCATAAAACAATCCATAAATTGGGATAGGTCTATAAATATAATAAATAATCATACCTCATCATGAAATTCCAATGTTGAATGTCTAAAATAAAACATGAAACATATTGAACCATTTTTCGATGATGATCGACATCAATAATAAATATTGAAAACACCTTGTCACCTCAAATCACACCCTTTTCATTTTATGGGCATTCAGGGGGGGGGGGGGTCTCCTCCATCTATTATCCATTAAAGTGAACGAAATGGGAACAAATTTTTTTAATTTAATTTTATAAAATTAATTATCCTCCATTTACCACTCAAACAATTATTTCTTCCAACAAGAATTCCTATGTTATTAATCATTATGTTACTCCTAGTGTAAATATCTATTTATGAACTCATATATTATCTCATATTTTTTCTTTGATACTATGATCGGTACTTATTCCAAATATTTTAAAATATTTTTTTGTGTTAAATTTTTTTTTTAATATTTTTAATATCACTGCATATAGGCTCTCATGGCCTCCAAATACAACACTAATTCAGTGTCTATATTCTGATAAATTCCCACAAGTATTCCAATTTCATAAATGCAAGAACCAATTTTACTACCAATAAGATCAGTTAAGTTACATAAATTAATGGATGATAACCATTTCCATATGAATTCAACTTTATAACCCCATTTAGAAAAATCATTTGTTGAAAATAAATTAAATAAAATTACATTATTTATTTCAAGAATTAACATCACATGAATCATTTGGCCATTATAACAATATTACATTCTTACTTATAGAATATTATTTATGTGTAAGACTATGTGTTGAAAATCCTAATTTTTAATAGTAAACACTCCCATGGAAATGTTTATCAACTTATTTTTTAAATGAATCATACCAATTAAGTCATTGAACTGTTATTCCCCCATGAAGTACAATAATACTATCCAATACATAAAGTATGAAATCATTTGTATCATAAAATATTTTATATCATAATTCTTGAAATATTATACTATTTATATAGGAATGTCTCACATTTGAACACATTATTTCATTCAATATAACATTATATGGATTTAGTGTGTAGAGACCCGTATCTTGACGTACATGGACATTACATTACATTCGCGGAATACTTAGTACATAATAAAAACACACACACACAAGGATCGTAATAGTTTAGTGTCTTTGGAAACTCAGAACGTAATCTTCTAATCGTGGTGAAAGATCTTCAATATCTCCCATAAAGATCTTCCCCTTTTTTTTACCTAAAACCTTTCTTTATATCCTGGGGAAAAGAAAACATAAAAGGGTGAGCTCAAATGCTCAGTAAGGGTATACAAAAGAAAAATCAATCACATCATATTCATAAGAACATATCTTTTGGAAATCTTAACCTGCAAAAGAGAGCATAATTTCACAACATGGGATAAATCATAGTAGTGAAATGAAATCACAATAATCATAACTTAAAACATGAACCTTTGTGGCATTCACACATAATCATAGAGAATCATTTCTTGTTAGTCAAGACTCATTGCCAAGACTATCTTAGTGGACAAAGTCCCTTTCTGAATCGAGTAACCCTCGTTTCAGTCCTGTTTCACTAAACCGGTATAACCTACCGTTCCAGCCCTGTCTATCTCATGAGATATAAAATCTTTACCCAATGCATTGGAGGGAGATATAGGTCCCACCCATCTTATAATGAATCCTTTCTTATGTGTGCCACAAAATCATAAACCATACATCATAGCATAACCCATGTAATAAAAATGGGATTCTTAAACAACATGACATCATAAAACAATTCATATAAGATAAAGGAATTCATAAAAATAATTTCATCACAACATTAATCAAATCAATGTAATAATAGGGATAAAAACAAAACCCTTTATTATCTTATATGGAAAATAGTTTTGATAAAACACTTGAACTCCATTCTTGAGGAAAATATCCTTTCTACCTTAAAAACATTTTCCTTTCTTAACATGTCATAAAAATTTAAACTAAAAGAATTTGATTAAAAATAAACTTGAAAACTTGTAAAGGAAGCATCTTGGAAATAATGTTTTAAAAATCCATTCATTCTGTATAAGTTAAAAAAAACATTCTTCGTACTTTTGTCGGAAAAGTCAAAAAGTACCTCGTACGAAAAACGACAAAAGATTTCTTTCATATCTTTTACTAAAAACTCAACGAAGGGTAAAATTGGATATAAACTATTTTAGAAGGATGTAAATAATATTACATATTGAGGGAACATGGATGTGGATGATAAAATACACCCCAGTAATTACCAAAGTAAAAACAATCTCGGATAAAAGTGAGATTGTGATATTTCCCTTACCTTAGGTCCGATTTGCTTCGTATGTGTCCGAACCTCCTGTATAATGATTTAAATAATGTCATTGACTTATTACAGAATCATATTCATTGTTATGATATCATATATGGTTCACTTGTGACATTATATTACCCGTTCTTTTGTAAATTCCATGTTAAAGAGCGTTTTGGGTAAAATCGTTTCATTTATCGTAGGTGTTTTGACTTGTTGTTCTTGACATTATTATTACTTATATCATGATTTACTTACTTACAGAATATAAAATATGATTTATATATCATATATATTCAGTATATATATATATAATAGATAGATAAATAAAATGAAAAACACCGTTCATGGAGACGGTAGTCCGTACGTACGCATGAACGCTGTTTTTCTTTCCTTATTGTCTTGAAATGGAAGTAAGTAGATGACATACATATGTATATATATACATAAATCCAGTAGCTTTATAATGTCATATATTTCATTATTATTTCTTATATATACATTATAATCATTCTTAAATGGTTAACATGGAGAATGAATCTCATCGCGTCGTGGAGACGGTAGTCCGTACGTACGCACGAGCGATGATATCATTTCCATAAATACTGAATTGAATTGGAGTGGATTATACAATATATCAGAATCAATATGATGTTGTAATAACTATTTATAGTTATTCTTTACACCATTATACTCATCCATGTAAGGTGGTGGTGGAAAATAGATTATACCACGGCGTGGAGACGGTATTCCGTACGTACGCACGTGCGGTGATTTCTTTTTCCGTAGGATGGAGAGATGGTGAAATAGGGTTGTTTCATACTTATAATAACATATCAGTATATGAGTGATACTGATGTTATTACTTCATAATGAAACAACCTAAGAAGAAGAAGTGGAAGAAGAAATAAAGATGAAAGAATTGGTAACGGTAATTACCTCTTTGAAGCGCCTCTTTGAGACCTCCTCTTAGGGCACTAGAATTGGTCTTTGAGGAAGACCAGAACCTCTAGGATGTTGCTAGGGAAGTGGAGAAGAGATTTTGGCAGGGGTTGGCCGAGCTTGAGTGCTCAAATTGGTGTGAGGAGGAGGGGGAGGAGGTGTCCTTTTATAGGGGAGGAGAGGGGCACCTTAGGAATATCTCAAAATATTATTTTATATTAAAGTCAAAATCGGTTTATAATGGTTCCAAAGGGTCTTATTTCGAAGCTAAAGTGGGGATGGGTCGAAATCCTATCAACCAATAGAATTTAGACAAGTTTAGGATATTATTTTAACCTTATCAATTAGATTTAACTCCAAGTTAAATAATTTAACTTTTACCGTGTCTTTTTGTTTTCTTTCACTATATGGTTAATACACTTACTATAACATGCCAAACGAACCCCAAATTATTTATTATTAATATATATATCCTTATCTAAGTCATTTGGCCGAACCTTAGATTTTTAGGAATAAAATTACAATTAATAATATAATATTTGATTTAAAAACTATTTTGTGTCAATTTTGATACTATTTGATATATGATTTTTGTGAAAGTCATAACAGAATTAAATGTTCGAACCAAGTTGATTAAATCAACATTAATATATCATAGTAACCTAGAAAATTAGTGGAATTCATAAAAAATCTCATATTACATTTATTTTGGTGTTTATAACATCAATTATGTCAATATTTTATTAATAAGATAATTACCGCATCATCGTTGTGTCATAAATAAATTAAATTATTTGATGTCTAAAAATTACAAATAAAATATTATCATGTAGTAAATCTTTTTAGCTTTCTAATGAATATTTACAATCGAATTTATCTTATGTATAACCCTATATTAAAAATGATTTACTTATTAAACTTTGATTTTAACTATTTTAATCTTTCTTTAAATAAATTAATAATAAATGTCCTAATCTAATCCAAGTGGGCCTAAATGGTCATATTTTATTACTAAGTTTGTTTTTGGTCGAATTACACTTGTCCAATAGAATTAGGACATGTGTTAGGGTAATCGTAATATCATATTTACCCTTAGTTACCCTATTTACTATTAACCGCGGTAAAAAAAAGTAAAAAGTTACTATTCACCAAAAATTATTTTCATCTCATTGAACCACATTTTAGTCCTTGATATTAACCGTGTCTGTCGGATTTTCAAAATTCTATTCACAGAAGCGGTAAAATTAAGTTTTATGCAAAATTCAGTTTTTTTTAACCTACCACTTAGTAGTTTCACTATTCATCAAAAATTGATGTTTCTCAGAACAATGCCAAAATTTCATCCTAAGCTATATTTCATATTCCGAATTCAAAAATGAAATCTATTTTACCAAATTCATAACATAGAAGTTGTATTAATTAATTTTATAATTAAATCCCGCTGTTAAAATAAATAGCGTGTTTTTAGGGAACAATATATATCAAAAGATTGACACTTGATTATGTCTGGTTTAAATGTGAAATTAAAACCAATGACCAACATTGTATTAAATTGTAAAAATATATTCTAAATATACTTTAAAACTACTCAAATTAATAATTTATCACTATTAATTATTTCGATTAAAAAAGTTGTTTTTAATTATAATTTAGTAATTTTCACTATTCATTAGAATGTGAAAGTTATCCGAAAAGTACCAAAATTTCACCTTAGGCTAAATTCGATACTCCGAATCCAAGAATGAAGTTCATTTTGAAAAATAAGATTTACAGAATTTTAAAAAGTGGTTATTACTATTCATAACGGCTAGTTTTAATAATATTTTAATAGCATATCATTGTTTCGTGAAACTCAGTATTACGTACCACACACGCTATCGAGGAAGGTTGCGATTGCGTGTAATGCAAGGCAAGTCAAGGATGCGTGTTGTGCAAGCTCCTTTTGGTGTAGCGTACAACACAAGACATTAGTGAAATAAAAAAGAATATTTTTCATAAAATCTCGGGCTGTTACATTCTACCCCCCTTAAAATGAATTTCGCCCTCGAAATTCGTCGGGGTTATAAATGGTTTACTATTCGAAAGTTTCTTTAATAGAAACCCATATCGTAAAAAGGGAATACCAAAACTTGGCTTTAATAACTAAAGTATGAAATGTAACGATTACCCAAATAAACTAATCACTGGGTTTCCACATAGGTGAAAATATGGATATGGAAGAGAAATCTAACCATCATGTTCTGATGGAGAGTGGTAGAGAACATGGCTATGGAAAAGCCAGTAATCACAAATCCATAAATTTGTGACGATCTAAGGTACCATCTGATTCATCAGGTATAAGAGAACTAGGACAACATTTTTGGTTTTCAAGATCATTTCCCCTAAAGTTGAAAATTTGAATTAGAATAAATACTTACTTTATTTTGGTACAATCTCACTTTTGTTCGTGCCTTGAACAATTTCCACTTCATCTCTTAAATAAATGAAGTTGAATTTGTTATTCGTGAAGTGTTAGCAGATCATGTGATAGAATGACGGGTCATTCCATCTGTCTCAAACAAAAGGTTAGCAAAAATTATATGCATAAATCGATCTATAGTGAGATTAATCATATATGGTTCCTAAAATGGACTTATACTTCATATATCATACTGCTTAATATAATAAAACTAGTTTCTACTAAACAGGGACTTCCTGTAGGCCAGTGGTAGGCGATAAAGGCCAGTCGCACTTCGGTTGTGGGTTCGATTCCTACAGCCTTGTCCGAAGCGATGGGATGTCGCCCGTCCTGCAGGTTGTCCTTTTTATAAAACTATATTACTATAACATCCCATCAATAATATCGAAAAAAAACTTCTATCCTTAAACAATACTAACTTATGTCCAACATAATCCATTTCAATCTTTAGGCTTATCCATAATACTGCAGTCCATTCTCATAACATAGTGAAAACGATTACCAGAGATTTAACACTGTCGTTGATCCCCACATATCATAAGATATGTCTTGTTGGTCACAATCCAAACATTCAAAGTCCTTAATCGCGTATTCTCTTGAATACCTTAGTGAAAACATGAGTGCAGTTAAAAGTTAACACTTTCCACATACCAAAATCCTCAAAATTCTATATACTCAAACCATGATATCACTTAGTCCTTATATCAATCATGAGCTCATGAATACAATCAAACATCTCATTATCTTCTTATCCTTTCATTATGCACTTATCATCTACTTTCCAAAAGTATCTGAATAACCTTTCATGGTTACTGGTACCATTCATCATACACTTTCAAAACATAAGGAAAGACAACAGTGTAACAATCCTTAGATGTATCCTTATTCCATGAGATTACTTATACAACATTACACATGATAAACATGTAATCATTCCACTACATTCTTAGACCATTGACCGAGCTTCAACATTTCTTTCATCTCACATATCATTTGTAGTTTCTTCATCATCATCAACATAAATACTTCCCATACGACCATACTGATTCTCTTCATGAGACTTTCCCTTAGGGCATTGGTTTGCATAATGCCCGTACATTCCACATTTAAAACATTTAACCATTGTTGATGTCGTAGCAATACCATTATCCTCATCCATGGTGTTAACTGAACCTTTTCCTTTGCACTTACTTGCTTTGTGTCCTTCTTTTCCACACCCAAAGCATCTTCCAGTTCTTTTGAAACATTCCCCTTGATGCCTCTTCCCACATGATTTACATAGGGGGAATTGAACTTTCTTTCCTCTATGATCATCATGAAACTCCATCTTTCTCTTATTAGCCGAGTCAGGAAACTTACCAAATTTTACTTTATTGATCATATTATGAGATTGCTGATTCGGCATAATAATGATGTTTGGACTTCCAAATCCCATTTCATTATGAAGAATATCATTCCATTGTCCATCATATCCTCCATTATCGTGAATCATCTTGATTCCAGCCGTTTTCTAAAACCCAAAAAGAATAGTGTGAGAGTCAAAAATCATGCTAGAGAAACAACATAGTAAAGGGAAATTATCCTCAATACCTAACTTCTTAGGTTTAATCTAATATCATTACCATAGTTCTAGGAATATATCCTATACGTATACTTATCCTTAGGGACATCCCTAGACATACCTTAGAAATATCTCTAGGAATCTCACTAACGTTTTCGCATCCTAGTTTCCAAAGGTTGACTAAACCTTTCCCTTGATACCAACTGTAGAGACCCGTATCTTGACGTACATGGACATTACATTACATTCGCGGAATACTTAGTACATAATAAAAACACACACACACAAGGATCGTAATAGTTTAGTGTCTTTGGAAACTCGGAACGTAATCTTCTAATCGTGGTGAAAGATCTTCAGTATCTCCCATAAAGATCTTCCCCTTTTTTTTTACCTAAAACCTTTCTTTATATCCTGGGGAAAAGAAAACATAAAAGGGTGAGCTCAAATGCTCAGTAAGGGTATACAAAAGAAAAATCAATCACATCATATTCATAAGAACATATCTTTTGGAAATCTTAACCTGCAAAAGAGAGCATAATTTCACAACATGGGATAAATCATAGTAGTGAAATGAAATCACAATAATCATAACTTAAAACATGAACCTTTGTGGCATTCACACATAATCATAGAGAATCATTTCTTGTTAGTCAAGACTCATTGCCAAGACTATCTTAGTGGACAAAGTCCCTTTCTGAATCGAGTAACCCTCGTTTCAGTCCTGTTTCACTAAACCGGTATAACCTACCGTTCCAGCCCTGTCTATCTCATGAGATATAAAATCTTTACCCAATGCATTGGAGGGAGATATAGGTCCCACCCATCTTATAATGAATCCTTTCTTATGTGTGCCACAAAATCATAAACCATACATCATAGAATAACCCATGTAATAAAAATGGGATTCTTAAACAACATGACATCATAAAACAATTCATATAAGATAAAGGAATTCATAAAAATAATTTCATCACAACATTAATCAAATCAATGTAATAATAGGGATAAAAACAAAACCCTTTATTATCTTAGATGGAAATAGTTTTGATAAAACACTTGAACTCCATTCTTGAGGAAAATATCCTTTCTACCTTAAAAACATTTTCCTTTCTTAACATGTCATAAAAATTTAAACTAAAAGAATTTGATTAAAAATAAACTTGAAAACTTGTAAAGGAAGCATCTTGGAAATAATGTTTTAAAAATCCATTCATTCTGTATAAGTTAAAAAAAAACATTCTTCGTACTTTTGTCGGAAAAGTCAAAAAGTACCTCGTACGAAAAACGACAAAAGATTTCTTTCATATCTTTTACTAAAAACTCAACGAAGGGTAAACATGGATATAAACTATTTTAGAAGGATGTAAATAATATTACATATTGAGGGAACATGGATGTGGATGATAAAATACACCCCAGTAATTACCAAAGTAAAAACAATCTCGGATAAAAGTGAGATTGTGATATTTCTCTTACCTTAGGTCCGATTTGCTTCGTATGTGTCCGAACCTCCTGTATAATGATTTAAATAATGTCATTGACTTATTACAGAATCATATTCATTGTTATGATATCATATATGGTTCACTTGTGACATTATATTACCCGTTCTTTTGTAAATTCCATGTTAAAGAGCGTTTTGGGTAAAATCGTTTCATTTATCGTAGGTGTTTTGACTTGTTGTTCTTGACATTATTATTACTTATATCATGATTTACTTACTTACAGAATATAAAATATGATTTATATATCATATATATTCAGTATATATATATATAATAGATAGATAAATAAAATGAAAAACACCGTTCATGGAGACGGTAGTCCGTACGTACGCATGAACGCTGTTTTTCTTTCCTTATTGTCTTGAAATGGAAGTAAGTAGATGACATACATATGTATATATATACATAAATCCAGTAGCTTTATAATGTCATATATTTCATTATTATTTCTTATATATACATTATAATCATTCTTAAATGGTTAACATGGAGAATGAATCTCATCGCGTCGTGGAGACGGTAGTCCGTACGTACGCACGAGCGATGATATCATTTCCATAAATACTGAATTGAATTGGAGTGGATTATACAATATATCAGAATCAATATGATGTTGTAATAACTATTTATAGTTATTCTTTACACCATTATACTCATCCATGTAAGGTGGTGGTGGAAAATAGATTATACCACGGCGTGGAGACGGTATTCCGTACGTACGCACGCGCGGTGATTTCTTTTTCCGTAGGATGGAGAGATGGTGAAATAGGGTTGTTTCATACTTATAATAACATATCAGTATATGAGTGATACTGATGTTATTACTTCATAATGAAACAACCTAAGAAGAAGAAGTGGAAGAAGAAATAAAGATGAAAGAATTGGTAACGGTAATTACCTCTTTGAAGCGCCTCTTTGAGACCTCCTCTTAGGGCACTAGAATTGGTCTTTGAGGAAGACCAGAACCTCTAGGATGTTGCTAGGGAAGTGGAGAAGAGATTTTGGCAGGGGTTGGCCGAGCTTGAGTGCTCAAATTGGTGTGAGGAGGAGGGGGAGGAGGTGTCCTTTTATAGGGGAGGAGAGGGGCACCTTAGGAATATCTCAAAATATTATTTTATATTAAAGTCAAAATCGGTTTATAATGGTTCCAAAGGGTCTTATTTCGAAGCTAAAGTGGGGATGGGTCGAAATCCTATCAACCAATAGAATTTAGACAAGTTTAGGATATTATTTTAACCTTATCAATTAGATTTAACTCCAAGTTAAATAATTTAACTTTTACCGTGTCTTTTTGTTTTCTTTCACTATATGGTTAATACACTTACTATAACATGCCAAACGAACCCCAAATTATTTATTATTAATATATATATCCTTATCTAAGTCATTTGGCTGAACCTTAGATTTTTAGGAATAAAATTACAATTAATAATATAATATTTGATTTAAAAACTATTTTGTGTCAATTTTGATACTATTTGATATATGATTTTTGTGAAAGTCATAACAGAATTAAATGTTCGAACCAAGTTGATTAAATCAACATTAATATATCATAGTAACCTAGAAAATTAGTGGAATTCATAAAAAATCTCATATTACATTTATTTTGGTGTTTATAACATCAATTATGTCAATATTTTATTAATAAGATAATTACCGCATCATCGTTGTGTCATTAATAAATTAAATTATTTGATGTCTAAAAATTACAAATAAAATATCATCATGTAGTAAATCTTTTTAGCTTTCTAATGAATATTTACAATCGAATTTATCTTATGTATAACCCCATATTAAAAATGATTTACTTATTAAACTTTGATTTTAACTATTTTAATCTTTTTTTAAATAAATTAATAATAAATGTCCTAATCTAATCCAAGTGGGCCTAAATGGTCATATTTTATTACTAAGTTTGTTTTTGGTCGAATTACACTTGTCCAATAGAATTAGGACATGTGTTAGGGTAATCGTAATATCATATTTACCCTTAGTTACCCTATTTACTATTAACCGCGGTAAAAAAAAGTAAAAAGTTACTATTCACCAAAAATTATTTTCATCTCATTGAACCACATTTTAGTCCTTGATATTAACCATGTCTGTCGGATTTTCAAAATTCTATTCACAGAAGCGGTAAAATTAAGTTTTATGCAAAATTCAGTTTTTTTTAACCTACCACTTAGTAGTTTCACTATTCATCAAAAATTGATGTTTCTCAGAACAATGCCAAAATTTCATCCTAAGCTATATTTCATATTCCGAATTCAAAAATGAAATCTATTTTACCAAATTCATAACATAGAAGTTGTATTAATTAATTTTATAATTAAATCCCGCTGTTAAAATAAATAGCGTGTTTTTAGGGAACAATATATATCAAAAGAATGACACTTGATTATGTCTGGTTTAAATGTGAAATTACAACCAATGACCAACATTGTATTAAATTGTAAAAATATATTCTAAATATACTTTAAAACTACTCAAATTAATAATTTATCACTATTAATTATTTCGATTAAAAAAGTTGTTTTTAATTATAATTTAGTAATTTTCACTATTCATTAGAATGTGAAAGTTATCCGAAAAGTACCAAAATTTCACCTTAGGCTAAATTCGATACTCCGAATCCAAGAATGAAGTTCATTTTGAAAAATAAGATTTACAGAATTTTAAAAAGTGGTTATTACTATTCATAACGGCTAGTTTTAATAATATTTTAATAGCATATCATTGTTTCGTGAAACTCAGTATTACGTACCACACACGCTATCGAGGAAGGTTGCGATTGCGTGTAATGCAAGGCAAGTCAAGGATGCGTGTTGTGCAAGCTCCTTTTGGTGTAGCGTACAACACAAGACATTAGTGAAATAAAAAAGAATATTTTTCATAAAATCTCGGGCTGTTACATAGTGGATATCCCATTCAATCACGTATCTACCCTAAAAAATCAATTACATAACATCATTCATCTTCGTATAACATAATATTCAAGAGCATGTGAAAAAGAAAATCAAACCCATTTTCAATATTTTAAAAAATTATCTAGATATATTTCAATGAAAAAACATCATATGAAAACATTTTTGGAACATTTTGAATAACCATCCATTATATAATTATTTAATCACTAAATTTTTTTTTGATCATATCCCTTTTTAAAAAAATTCCATTTTTATGTGACCATAATTTGAGTCCACAATAGACATTATAGAAATAATTTTTTTAATCACCATATTTATAAATGAATTCAATGAAAACTAATTACCAATAAATGAGTGATACATAATATATAATGCTATAGATTATGAAATCAATGAATAAAATGTATAAGTACAAATATTTTTACTACATTCATTATAATCATGTACATATAATCTTATGATGCCTTTTTTATGACATTTATTGACAACAAGATGTGGTGTATGTCAATCCCATATATCCAATGAAAATATTATTTAATATTTTGGTATTGACTAATTTTTTTGATGAATACTATTCATTATATTATCTTTTTTTAAGAAAATCACATATCTCTCACCTTTGATAGAATATACCACTGTATATATTCTCTAGGTATATAATAACGCAACCATCGTTCATCTTGATAGATGGAACATGTGTAATATAAATCTTAAGAGAGGAAAAATTCAGATATTTTTTAATGTATAACTAATTTGATGGTTTGAAACATACCAAAACACCCTCTTACTAGGATCTTATCAATGGTTTTATATGAAAAGTGTCAAATTATAATGGTGTTAATTTAAGATAACTCACTAACATTAGGTCTTAAGGACAATAAATATGATTATTTCAACATTTGTATGTTAAATACATAAATAATGATACATGTTATTGTATCAGTAATAGGTAATTCAAACAAAATCCATTTCTCACAACATTATGAAAATTATTTATCATAATATGATAATATTACTATAAAAGACATTACGATTATACTAAAAACTGTAATATTTAATGATGAAAATAGATTTGGGAAAACCATAAAATATACTATGATTTACCAATTATAAATAAAATTCATGATATATGTATCTATATGTACATATATTTTAAATGATTTTGGGTTTTCCATGTATAAATTTGGAATATTTATAGAAATATTTATGATGTCAGTTGTTGAGTTAGCTGGATATTCAATGGACGGATGAGCCTCAATGCACTGATAATAAAAATATCAAATATTTTATAACATGTGCAGACAATATTCCTAGAAATGATAAATAACTCCCAATGGGAGTATCTTATCATAAATTTGTGACCATGGTTGAGTTATGGATGTGGGTTTTACACTAGGCATGACATGAAGTCTGTTGGCATTAGAAGCCCAGTTATGGGAGATCATTGGTGGAATCCGTAATTATTTAAATAACTAATTTATTTAGTTATTTAATAAAGGGGATGGAAACCCCTCCCCCCAATTTTAGCATCCCACATGTAGACAAAAAATTTATGATGATCCCGTTTCATAAAAGACAAATTTAGGATGAACCAGGGTGAGGATTTACTGATACACTATAATCATAATGGTGATCAATGTCTACTCGTGGTGAAGCAGTATTCAGCATCAAGATGTTCCCAAATAATTTATTTAGTTATTTAATAAAATGGGCATTTCAGAAGAATCATAGGGATTTCCTATTGGGAAATCCAGATCACGCATTGTGTAGTGTAGTATAAAATGATATATTGTTATCAGGTTATAGAAAGTATAATATTTATAATCATAATTTCATGTAAGAGTGGTACACTCTATGTATCAGGGATTTTTCATGTGCCCATGAACATGGAATGTCAACCTGTTGAGGGAACATTACCTAGAAAACATTCACAATCAGGTGAAGGTGCATGGGTACTGACAGAGAATGGGCTAGAGGACACATATAGGAGTTTGGGTTGACATACAAGATCTGTACATATTGAAAATTCATTGTTTGGACCCATTCCATAGGGTGGTTGTGTGTAAAATGGGAATTAACCTAGGTGTACAGGTGGGTTACCCACCATGTAACCCCATGTACATGCCATATACCTCGTTAAATATTTAGTACCTTGATGGTACATGACTAGAGCGAGGCCCCTTAAGACTTCCCATATGAAATTAATGAATCTAAATTTACTCCCTTTTAGGATACATTCCTTATGAATCTTTATCCTAATGATTATATATGGTGTCCTTGACGAAAGGGGCACGGAGCCGTCGCGTGCGTGCCGCGCCGGAGGTGCGGAACCGTAGCCTGTGAGAGTCGCGACAAAGGGTGATACACTGTCGTGTTGCGCCGGGGAGGGACCACGGCCAAAGACTGTGGCGGTCGAAGGAGGGCGGCCGGCTCAGCCATCTGCAAGTGAAACTCCACAAGGCGGGACCCGCAGGGTCCAACTAATTTTTCTGAAGCCGGGATGGCTCGACACCCCCCCCCCCAATGTTGCTGGTCGGGCCACACAGCCAGCCTGCCACCGCAAGACGCCCAGGCTAAGCGGCCGGCTGGCCGTGGCCCGCTGGCCAGGCCCCACCGGCTACTACCGGGCCGCACGACCAGCTGGACCAGTCCTCGCGGCTAGCTGGGCCGGGCCACACGGCCCGCCGTACCAGGTCGCACGGCCAGCCTGGTCAGGCCCCAAAGCCAGACGGGCCGTTCCACGCGGCCAGCGGGCCATGCCACCACCGGGTCGGGCCACCCTTGCAGGTCGGGCCACCACTGTGCTGGGCTGCCATCAGTCCAGACCACCATGAGGCCGGGATGCTCCTTCAAGCTGTGTCAGACCCTTGGAGTGGGTGGGACACCTGTCTGGACCTGTTAAACGCGAAATCACCTTTTCATCAGTATTTTGTGGTAAGGGTGTCCGAACGATGAACCGTCTGCAGTGAAAGAATGATTTGAGGAGGAAGAATATTTTGGCATACCCCTCTTGATGTTTGGATGTAGTTGGTGTACGTTTGGGTTGATTTGAACCTTAAAACCAACCAGGCCCCTAAAACGGAAATGCCAATAACTCACAGAATGGGCGTCCGATTGACATATCATCTACCTCGTTGGGGTCCTTATGATTAGACAAAACTACGAGATACATCAACATGAGACATTGTGATAGTTTATGTATCGACACATGGATTGAGAAGAAGACCCTCCCAGAATCGAGTGTGTTGTGTGAAGAAACCCTATGGGAGGCTGCGACTATGATGAAAGGATCCTTCGTGGGTTCGACAACGATGATACTATACCAGTATCATCCACGGGTTCGACATCGATGAGTTATGTACCGGGATCCTCCATGGGTTCGAAAGCGATGACTTCTATAACGGGATACTCTGTGGGTTCGATAGTAATTAATTCTGTACCAGGATCCTCCATGGTTAAGATAGCGCTGATATTGTTCCAGGATCCTATGTGGGTTCGACAAGGATGATGATTCAAGGGCTACATCAAATCATCTCTACCCCTCTTCTTGTGTTGTATACCTATGTGAGTTGAGTCTTTTCCTTCAATCATTATCATCTAGGTGATTAACATTACTTCCATTGTAGAATGGGTTGTGCTTGGTCTCGAGATTTGGAGCCGAACTGTCAAAGGATTCCTAGGAATATGTATGGGAATATATTAAGCAGGTTTGGTTGATACTTTGTGATTGAATATTTCTTCATTGATTTAACCATCGTGGATTCTAGGAGACCTTCAGGGGTCTTGGGGTCCCCTAATTAGTATTTTGATACTCACCCATGCACGGGCTTCACCCACACCTTGTTGTGTTTTGTGCAGTCGACGATCAACAATGATCGAGGCTGAGAGTGATGGACGAGAGGCTTCTCGGAGCTACACTAGACGGGATGTACTTCAAGAATGAGTTGTTTGAGTTTTGTACCTACCCTTCAGGTAGGATTTCCCAGTGGACGATCCAGGAGTTGTTTTCTGTTTTTACTTGTACTTGTACTTGTTGTTTAGTTTGGTTTGTATTTTGGCTCACTTACTTTTACCACACTTTTTATCTATATTATTACTTTTTTTTTTCCACTTCGTGCGTTCAAACTGTGGGTGTTACATGTTTAAAGGAAGTGTTGTCCCTTTTATCTGGGATTCGCCTTTGGTGCTAGTTGCAACCCACTGGCCTATGGAAGGCGGGCTTGGGGTAGTCATGCCATGGGCCCTGAGGATGGGTCATGAAATTGATGATGAATATCTATTGTGGGATTTACACTATAGTTATTCTACTAGAGTGGCCATGTTACTGATAAATGTTCGATCCATCATATAATAGAATATTTTTATTGACCTAGTACATCTAGGGACTCTATAGAGACATTTAGGGTATTCCAATGAATACTATTTTATATGATTCATTATTTCATTAAGGTACAAAGTTAACAATTCAATTTTTATATTATTATGTATTGGTGTATTTTTTTCTAATATTTTCACATTGGTTAAATGACTTTACATAATTCTTATTTTCGGTTTTGTTGCCCCCGTTACCTACATGCCTATGTTGTGGGTTATTTTTTTGGATTAGATTTTTAGGAAAATGGTTTTTATGGGAAACCATTTTTAATTTATTTTGTTTTTTAGTTTTTAAAATTGTATTTTGAGAAATTTGGGTTGGTTTATTTAAAGAATAAAAATGTATTTTTTAACTATATTTTCAAACACTATTCATGGAATATTTATTGAAACAGACTTGTATGAATTCATAATTGATTAAAAACTAATAAATTTTATGTTCACACCCTACTTGTGCCTATTGTATTTTGTTGAACATGTCTATATTACAAGTTCCATTTTTTTCTGGTTCTCTAATATAATTGGTAGGATTTAAGGATATTGATGACAATAAGATCACTCATAGATTTAGTATGTTTGAGTTTGGTTTTGGATTTCTATTTTTTAATAATATTAGGATCCTAGTTGTCATTTATTAATTTTTACTATTTTACTAAAACCTCATAGTTTATTTGTGAACAATTTTTTGTTTATTCTTAATTTAATTGGGATAAATCATCAATAAAAATTTATATTTATTTCCCTGATTCATTTTTAGCCTTCTAATATTAGGGTCACCAATCGTTCATTTCCAAATATTATCTCAAGTGTCTTCTTCAAGATATTGTTTCTATTATTTTAGTGGTTTCTCCAGGATTATCACATGGTTTACTAAACAGTTTGTACATTTAGTACATTAGAACAAGATAACTATTCCTTAGGTTTCTATGAAGGAGATTTTATTAGATTGATATTGTTTTTCTGTGATTTCATTCTTAAATTAATAATATAATTTATAATGGTTATTGTTATAAAGTGAATATTTTATACATGTATGTATAGTTTCAAAAGAAAGTGAGAGTTGTGTATTTAGATATGGATGTCGGTATGTTGAAATGTATTTTATCAAAGTTTAATTGAAATGGGTATTTAAATATAGGAATAGATTTTTTTCACTTTAAATGGTATTGAAGTTATATATTTTTTGAATTTTAAATTGAAATATTTGTTTTCAAAAGATGATTTTTGGTTTTGTTTCACAGTGCTTTTTTGAATTTCCTTAGTGATATGGAATGTGGATTTATTTTGGATGAATTTCATTTGTTATTAGTTTGGTGTTGATTTGTGTGTCATGTTTTATTTTATTTAAGAAAATTCCACCCATAAAGGATGGAAATATTTTATAGATGACTCTTCCTATTGCTAACAGTATGCAGAAACATATAGGAATAGTGGAGTTGACTTATATTTGGTTGATGCATATGTCATACAGTGACTATGATGTGTTAGAGGACCTGGATTGAATCATGGGTATTGAAATTGTCTTCATGACCTTGGGAACTTGGGAGGTATTTTTTAGATATATTAGGTATGTACTGTGGTTTAGGTACAGATCATTGAAGAGTGATCACTTCACTATAGTTGAAGAATGCAATTTGTTATGATATAATTAGAACCAAATTCATTTAATATTCTCTATCTGATTAATTCAAGGTAAATAATGTTTTAGTGATCACGTGTACTCAACGTGTTTAATAGACAATGAATGGGTATATTGACCACATTATGGAGCGGATTCCACTTTATTCAAAACCGAAGTCAATTGATCAAATGAAATATCATCACTTTGCTTCTATTTAATAGACCACCCATGATTTTCATGATGTTAGTTTGGGATATAAATGACAATTTCCCAAATTTTTTTGAATATAATCTATTGGTGTTTTCAATAGGGACATGAGTATGAACTCAATATGTTTGTTCCTATGTAGAATAAATGGAAATCATTGTGATTTTAGGATCTTATTGTATCTTACTCTCCAAGAATTTTTGGACACCATTAACTACTTTCAATCATTTTACCGATCATATTTTTACTCTGAAAATTTATTCACGTGTTTAATTTGTAATGAAATATCTCATTCTAGTTTGGAGGTGGGTGTTTTTATGGTATTATTGAATCATGGTCAAATCATGAGTTCATTTCAAGATTAGAAATACGTTTATTAACTTCATCATTTAGATGTCAGTTTATTATTAATTGATGTTAATGGAAACACGTTGGTCTTTTTCACATTGGTTTAAATGAAAAAAGAAGATAAAATTAATTATGAGAAAATTTCATTGTGGATTTATATATAAACCAATATTAAATTAATTTAAAATATATTTTTATCATCATTTTTATTTGGAATAAAATTTAGAAATGATAAATAATATTTAGACGTTAGCCTTTTAAAAATGATGATAAATATATATATATTTAATGTAGTTGTTTTAAACCAATGTTAAGATTAAAATTAATGATCATTTTTATGTAAATTTTCATAAAAAATATGGTAATTATATATATTTTTCAATTTTCATTTTAATTATACTGGCTTCAAGTATCAAATTAATTTTTCTATTGATGGTTTTTAGGAAAACAGAAATTAAACGTTTTTAACAAATTATAAAAAATAGATTCCTTTATTTTTATTCTCAAGAGACCCTATACCTTGAACAAATTTTTACAACTAATTGATTTGATGACCATTAGTTCCATCATCATTTCCATTTCTGTCCACTTATCACCTTCTAATGTCGATCATAATCATCTCTTGAATGACTTCTTACCGATGATAGAACCGACGTCTTCGATGACCATTACCAACTATATATCCTGTCAGTAAGTGGAATTTAATACTATTTTTACCTTCTTACTCTTGTATTTTTGATCCTTGATTCTTATTCTACTATCCTAAAACAATTCCTATCAATCAACAACTATTCATTTAGGTTAATGATGGGGTTTTAGTTATTTTTCCACTAATGTCTTATCAATATTATTGCATTGAATATATTTACCATTATCTTAAATTGTTTTTTTAGCATTTGGTTGTCATTTTTGATTGTCGTTATATACTATTTTTATGTTTTTAGTTATTGAAAAGAAATTTAATTTAATTTTCTTATCATAATAGTTTGTAATATATATAAAAAATAAAGTTTAAGCATTATTTATATAATATCAACCAATGATCTAATTACATAAATATGTTATAAAATTATTAGAGTAAATGATACCTTATAATGTCAATTTAAATTGGAAAATATCAGTTAATATTATGTAAAAAACACAAGTACATTCAAAAAAATGATTTATTATTCTAAAAAAATCCAACATATATAGTGATTTCGTAGAGATGTTCTTCTTTTAAGAGTACTCCATGGATTTATCTTCTTGATAAAGTACGTAATAGACTGTTATATCAATGAAATTCATAAAAAATTAATTAAGACATTTTTAATATCAATTAAATTAGATGAGTTCGATTATATAGTAATAATTAGTTGAAATTAGGAAAATATCATTACTTAGATTCATTGATGGTGGATTTTTCCTAGATGGTGTTCATTCAAAGGATGTGTAGATATGATTTCTAATTGCCTTGTGTGTTATAAAATAAATAATATATATATTCAATTCATTAAAAATAAAGTTATATATTAATATATATTACACATGATATATATCAGAATAAAAAAGATTAGGAATTTTTATAAAAATGATAAAGTGGATATTCTGACAACAAAGTTTTATCATGAAATGAAAATTACAAATGATGTATTTTTTTCAGGAATAGAAACATACTATGAATCTATTCTATTAGTACAATTATAAATTGGATGGATATGTGTTTTACATTTAATAATGGAAACTTCTACATAAAAATAGTTCATTGAACAGTCAACTGTTAATATTTTTTACATTAATATTAATTTTCAATAAATAATATTTACTTTTTTTATTTTATGTTCCCCATATCCATAAATAAATTATATTTCCATTGGGGTTATACCAACTCACATATGATTTTGGGGTAGATGACTTGTTTTAATGGAATTGGATGAGATATTTTAATTTAACAAAATTTAATTGTATTATGTGGGATGTAGTTATTTGAATTTTAATTTTAAAGGGTTCATATAAAACTATAAATTCCCACACACACATATATATATATATATATATATATCTGTGTGTGTGTGTGTGTGTGTGTGTGTTTGTTTGTTATTATTTTTTACTGTATTTTATGAATTTTTTCGTATTTTTAAATTTTTGTAACAAAATTTTAATAAGTATATTTTTAATTTTTTGTATGTTATATATGTATAAGATTATTTATAATTAATTATAAACAATTCCATATAATTGATAGGATAATTGTATATATTTAATTTTCATATAAAATATTTAATAATATTATATATTATTTTTTGTATAATTATTATGATTTCGGTAGATATTTTTCATAAATGTTTGTAATTAATTTTTTTACATTTAATTTATTATGATAATTGTTTTTAATGATAATTTTTTGGTGTGATAATTTTTTGTTATGATACTAGTTTTTTAGTTGTTATATTTCATCTGTGTTTTCCAAATTATGTTTATGTTTTTATTTTCTATTTTTCTATTTTTTTAATATGTATTTGTATAAATATATTCACCAATTATACAATGATCTTATGTATTTAGTGGATCATAATTGAATTCATTTATAAAAACCATTTATGGATATGAAAAATTTATTGATAATATCAGGAAATATTCTAAATGAAATCCTCAAATTAAAGATTATATTTTCTATCTATGAATGATTTGTTTAAATACGCGAATGGGAAATTCCATGAAAATAATGAATAAACTTAGTTAATATGGATTTATGCATAATTATAATTTCTGGATATGGAATTGTGAAATAATGGAAAAATAAAAATATATTGTTGAGGAAATAATTCCTAATGTGATAATGAATCATATTGAAGAATTGATCTATGATGTATGAAATGAAACCATCGAAAAAATGAAACTATTGAATGATTTTATGGAAATTATATGAAACCATTATTACCACAATACACTAAATATATAGTGTTGTCTGTATTTTTAATATTATATAACTTGAAAGGATGAAATTGGAGGAGTGATACAATATTTTATGAGTTTCTTGATGTTTTAGAAGACCTACCTCTAGAAGAAAACATGCTTCCAGTGTCAAATTATGAGGTGATTAAAATATTAATCCTTAAAAGAATTGGGTATTAAATGATACATATTATTCTCAATGATTGTGTGTTCTATATAATGGTATATGAATATTAATCAAAATTTATTAAATGTGTGCAATGTCCCTATAACATTGATGAAAAATGGAACTGAGATTCATTTTTAGGTACTATAATATTACCTACTACTAAATCAATTTGGTATAATACAAAACATCCTTCCAATAAATAAAATAATTACAGTCTAATGCATTCTCAGGTACCATAATCAATCCTCTTAATAAATAAATTTATTATTTTTCAATAATCCTGCATTTTAAGTGCTTATTTTTAAATTCAGTGGATTAAAAACAATTATGGTGTCTTATAGATGATAAAATATTTAATGATAACTTACCTCAACATAATAATTTTATATTCATGATGAAATAGGATAAAAACATTCCACTTTTTAGTGTTACAATTTTAGATCTCAGAATGGGAATATTCACAGAAAGAATGAAATCATATCAGATACTAATTAGCCAAACATTGTTTATGGCATCTAATGCAGGTAGATTACAACTAGTCCCCATTGATGTGGATAATGATAAAATATGTATAAAGGGATTGGAATTTTTTTTACCAATGTAACAGGGAAACATCATTTATATTTATCCTTGATATTTGATTAAATATTAAAAACATATATGAGAGACATCTGTTATAATTTTTGAATAATACAAGAATGATAATTTTCATTATCATTCTATTATAATGTTCACAATAAATGAATTTTCTGAAAATGGAAACATATACTGATACAGTGTTAAGGGACACGAAATATGACTAATTTGTTAGTAAGATACTTTATATTACCAATTTTATAATTGAAGGATCAAATTTCACATGTTAAATTGGTTATTTATGAAAATTGTTGATCTTTATCATATATTGGAAAAAGTGATTAATTATTTTTAGGAATGGAAAGTTCCACCAAAAATAATTATTGGTTGAAGAATAACATATTAGTGTGGAAAATATTTATTTCAAATTTGGAATGAAAAGAATTTTTAGTTGTAAAAATTAATTGGAAGAATGTTTATAGAATTGTTCAATAACCAAATTAGAGATTTTTAGAGATTAATTATAACATTGATGTTAATCAGGCTAAGAAAAACATTTTTGATATTTTTAATTAGAAGATTGTTTCACGTAAAATGAAATAAAATGGTGGAATTAATTATATAATGAAGATCAAATCAAAGAGAAAAGTTTTGGAGTTATTTCCCACTATGAAAGAAAACTAAACATATTATGTCAGTTTTGACACATGTTAAGTAAGAATGAGGTGGTTAATTTTTTTCATTGACAGAAAGTTATTAAAATATCAATTTTATAATCATTAAATTGGAATAATTTTTCTTGTTTGAGGATATTAAATTAATATTTATGAAATATCATGATTATGAATTATTTATTAAGAAACTGTTACTAATTACACTACGTGGTATATATCCAATAGCTAGAAAAATTATTACTATTAGGTTATGTCAGTTTTTGAAATCCATATTATGATATTTTATTATCTAAATTTTTAAGATGTGTTGGATAATGAGTTAGCTCAATTCATTTTAATCAATAAGTACATATCATACAAACATTAATTGATATAATTGTTCATATGGTGATTCATCTGTTGCATGAGATTCTAATATGTAGGCATGTTTATTTATGTTAGATGTTTTCATTTTGAAATATTAATGAAAATATTAATGGGATAAGTTAAAACTACTCTTTTTTGAAAAGTATATATTTTTGAAAAATATATAATGGAAGCGGTGACTAAGTTCTTTAATGATTATTTGTATGAACTGGATCACATTGTTCTTCCAATATCATAATATATGACTGCTGACTATTTTGGTAGAGGTATTTGAGGATTAAATTGCTGTTAATTTCACATGATGAAGTGATCCACGAAAATTTATAAATTTCTAACAACCAAAATGAGGTATAACAATATATATAATTAAATATTTCTAAATTAAAGGTATGATATCTTCAAATAAATGAAAATTGGTTGGTTTGTAGTTGTTAAAATAAATTAGTTTCATGGATTAAATTTAATATCATCACATATATATCATTTTTATAAATGTGGTAATTATTTTCTAGGATTCCATCTCTTAATGTAAAGACCCAGAAATTTTGTGAATTTTTTTTTCTTAAATACATTTGAATTTTATGAGTCTGTGAATATTTATGGAGCATGATTCTGAGGCCCGGTGTTCCCGGAATCAATTTCTAATGTTTTTTTGGGAACATTCAGTAAACGTATGAGCATGTTTTTATAACATCCAAACCGGTGCTTAGAATTTAAATATGAGGGAACCGTTTAAATCACAGCGCTGGTATTCGATTAAGAATACTTTCACCTTGATGGTAGTTTGTTGAGAATGAAAGATAGTTTTTGGGTTTTAATAAATAAAATTAAATACTATTAAAGTTGTAGCTTTATTTTTATTTTTGGTTGGTTGCAGCCACCGTGCAGAAGTTTTAGGTGGGGACCACTACACCTCAACCTGTCATGAGAGGTTATGGTGGTGGATTCCCCCAATCCTAACCTCATCTTCATGTTTATTTTTGTGGGGACCACGGGTGGTTAAAACCTCTTGAACTCCGTATTAAGTGGGGATAATCCTCTTGAGCTCCCCACCTAATGGTTCCACCCCTATTTTTAAATTATATGCCATCACCTCTTGAAATAATGGTGTAATTCAAATTAAATTATTAAAACAAAATTTAATTTATATTGGCTATTCCATTGTTGGGAGAGGGGGATGGAAGAGCACTTGGAGAAACATATTCTCTCCAATGAAGAACGAACATCAAAGAATGAAGAACACTTCATCCGCCAACGACGAACAACTTCTTCATTCATCTTCAAATAGAACAAGGTAGAAAGCATCATCCTTGAAAAATCTCGACAACATCGGCATCGCCTTCTTCATCTTCTTTCCCCACATCAACAAATCGACGTTTTATTTCTCGCAAAAATTTCGATGATCAACTCTCAGAGGTTGCGGTTCGAACATTGTTTTTTTTCTCATTCTTCATTTTTCATCATGGATTATATATCGAAGTCGCATGATATCACACTAACATAGAGGGTGTGGGCCTAAAAAACATTTCCCGAATCCCCTATCATCATTTTGGAATTTGGAAACAAAAGCGGCATGATACTGGGATGAGAGACTATCATAAACAATGATTGCGGATTGAAGGCGGCATCTCGAGGAGTGCGCAGCTTCTTCCAGAATGAGAATTGGGTTGCCAGAACTCGTCTGGTGACCCATAGAATGTTCTCCAGTGGATTGAACTGACTGGCCATGGCAGTGCAATGGTAGCCTGCACAAGGCTGGCTGTGAAGGAAACTGGTGGTTCGAGCAGCCAGGTTTCTGGGTTAGGCATGGTGCAACCGCGCAGCTTGGTGGAAAAAATGGAGCCCATGGCCCCTGTCTGCAATGATGCAGCGGTGGCCGGCACAAAGCTATCCATGAGGAGGACTAGCGGCCCGAACCACCAGGTCCCCGGAGGAGGCTTGGCGCAACTGCACCGCGTGGGAGAAGGCTCGCCGCTCGGCCAGCTGGTAGAAGCTAGACCTGTTGCTGGGTCCCGCATCACACAGAAAGGCGCCACATGGCACTGGTTTTGGAAACCACCTGAACAGCTAAGAAACTTTGAAAACCAGGGGGTGCAGACTCCCCCTAGATGCGACTAGGGAGGACCCCACGGGCCGTCGGGTTGGACCCAGTGCGGGATGAGCCCCCCTTGTGGGTCAGGCCACCCTCGCTTGTCGGGCTATCCCCGAGGACCGGGTCTGACCAACGGACCAGTTTGGACTAGTGAACCTGGTCTGACCCCAGTCTAGACCCAGGTTGGGCGGGGTCGGTCCGACTGGGCTGAACCGGACCCGGACCCGTTAGACCAGTTTCCACTCTTTTGTCCGTAACATGATCTACGAGCTTTATGATTGACGACCCTTCTGCGGTGACGCAATCCATGGAAAGAGACGGTTCTTTAGGTATAACCCAATCATAGTTTAAACACATTTGGAGGATGGATAGGTTGGATTGAACGTAATTCCAACCGGGACCTTGGAACAGAAATGCCAATAATGCTAAAACCGGGCATCTGATTGATGCACCGTATGTCAGGTTGGGTTTCATTTGGAAAGATGGATCATTTGGACAAATCAACATGGGACTTCGTGGAAGTTGATATCTCGACACATAGAATGTGTAGCAGCCCCTCCCATAATCTATCATTCTTATGTAGAACCATATGGTTGGATGCTCTTTAACAACTCTTCCTAGATCCTTTGTGGGTTCAACAGCACTGACGACTTTTCCTAGATCCTGTGTAGGTTTGATAGCTCTGAATACTATTCCTGAATCATATGTGTGGGTTCTATAGGACTGAAGACTATTCCTGGATCCTGTGTGGGTTCGACAGCTCTGTTTATTGTTGCTAGATCATGTGTGGTTTCGACAGTTTTGAATTCTGTACCTGGATCCTGTGTGGGTTCGATTGAATTGATGATATAGTGGCTACATATTATCACCTCTAGCACACTACGTGAGTTGTATAACTGTGTGAGCTAAGTTAGTAACTTCTGTGTTTACCCCATGATTGAGATGAGTTACTTGATTACTTATGTATATGTATTGGAATTTACCTATTTGTGGTTATATGTTGATTTCTTAATCTGTGGTTTATCCTTGGTAGATCTTGAGAGACCATGAGGGTCTCAGGGTCCCTACAGAGAATCGTTATACTCACCCCTACACGGGATATGCCTACACCTTGTTGTGTTTGATGCAGAAAACAGACAATGGTGACTGAGGCTGAGAGTATCAGGACTATATGATACCCATAGGTGGACCATATGACGTGTTGGTACATAGAATAGACTAACAGACGTGGAGTGGGGAGGAGGATAACTGTGCCTACCTATCAGGTAGGATCCGTGGTGGATGATCCAGGAGCTGCTTTTCACCTTTCAGTGGTTTTGTCCATTTTTGGTTGTACTTGTACTTTATAGTTGGGCTTTTATTTCCGGCCCCTTTTACTTTTATGAAACCTTTTGTTTTACAGTTTTACTTAGAGTTTTTCTTGCATCTTGTACTCTGTTTTTTGCGTTTTCAGGAAATAAAGGCAATGCCATCCCAGTTTTAGAGATTTATACTTTTGGAGATACTCACCAGCCCCTGGCCTAAGGAAGGTGAGCTTTGGGAAGTCATGTTATGGGCCCCGAGGGACGTGTCGGGACAAATTGGTATTAAAGGAGTCGGTTCTACTATAGAACAAAAGACTCTGATCTTTTCTGTGAAGCAATAGTGTTAAGGGCAATGAGTGTGGTTTTCAGTTCTAGGAGTCCAGTGTTGGTGTGACGGCCGGCGTATCTATACACTAGGACCCTGACTTTTGATATCTGACTCAGTGCATGAAAACACGGATTGCGAGTGTGTTTCAAGAGTTTTCTTAGTGATCACTTTGAGTCAGCTCTCCATGTATAACTTATTGACCATGGTGGACTTGTTTCCTTTCAGTATGGCCCCATGTAGAAAGCCAGCCTCGGTTCTAGACTTTGTGTGAGATGGTATCCCACCAAGCAATGGGGTCGCGGTGTAGAGACCTATCACAGCGGAGGCACCAGTGGTACCACTACCTGCTGGGCCACCGATGCCACCAGCCCCAGCCGTAGAGAGTGCACGCCACCTGAGCGTGCTGCACGAGTTCTGGCGCCAGAGGCCACACGGGGACATGGGTGAGACGGACCCGTAGGTAGTTTAAGATTTGCTAGAGGCTGTGGTGAGAGTCTTTATACTGGTAGGGACAACAATATACCTTATATTTATCCTTTCCACGAGTCTCCTTCAGGAAAAAACAGGAAGATGGTGGAGCCTGATGCTCCAGTTGCATGTTAAGGAGACACTTCTATAGGAGGACATCGAGAGTATGTTTCGGGTGGAGTTTTTCCTAGACACCCTACATGCGGTGTAGATACAAGAGATATTGTATCTACAAAAGGGTACAATGAAGATGGCATAGTACTCAGCGAGGTTCCCCAACCTCTCACGCAACTCCACAGATATGGTAGGGGAACCATTCATCAGGGCCCATACCTTCGAGTAAGGGCTCATGAAAGAGATTATGGATTCTATGATCTCTCTCAGCATCCTGGTGCAGGCAGGGGTATTGTAGAAAGCCCTATTAATGGAGAGTTTTTTTGTTGAAAAGTCACCAGTAGTGAGACCCACCACAGGGCGTCATGTAGCAGATTCTTCTGCACCAGGCAGCAGAAAAATGTTGTAGAGGACCAAGAAGACCATACCATTCGGTGTACAACCTCAGGACACAATTCTGGTTGTGTGAGGAACATGAGACAGAGCCAGTCATTCGAGGAACATGCATTGGTTCACATGCGGCAGGTAGGTTAACATGTCTTGTGACTGTCTGAACCACCGTTCAGATAATAAGATGATGGTTGAGGGACCTCCAAGGCAGGGGTATAGGTTCTATTGAGGCTATTCTCTGGGCGCAGGAAGACATGGCATAGGAGCTTGTTGTACAGCTGGTGGTGGATGATGTTACGAGGTGTTACCACCACCACCACCAGAAGGTTCACCATGACTGTAGGGAGCAGGTGGACATGTGAGTGCCCAGCTCCAGGTAGCTAAGGCATACAATAATGGTGCTCTGGAGATGATTCAATGTTTGATCTGTATCTACTCCACCTTGGCTATAGTTCTTATAGACACATGTGCCAGTCACTCTTTCTTTGCCACCTCCCTCGTTCGGAGCTTGGTGATTCTGACGGAGCAGTTGGCTCGATCCTTATGAATGGAGACACCTATGAAAGCAGAATCGACGATAATGCAATATTTCTGGCAGAGTGAGATTACTCTAGGAGGTGAGAGATTCAACTGGGATCTCCTAGTAGCGTCGTCGAAGCATTATTACTTCATCTTGGGTATGGACTAGTTATCGACATTTCATGCTCAGATCGACTGTATTAGGAACAATTTTTTGTGTGTCCATAGAGATGGGGCCTGGTTTACTTTCACCAGTGAGAGGGGAGCCATTTTAGTTCAGGGTGGACATACTCGAAGGAGGGTGTAGCTGAACACTAATCATTTTTCCTACCTTACCCTCGGAAATGTTTATGTGGAGCATTAGAGTTATCCTGTAGTGGTGGAACAATATGCATATTTTTCCCTGATGATGTATCAACTCTACCTCCTCATAGAGAGGTGGACTTTAACATTTAAATATTTCCTGGGAAGACACTGGTATCTACACTAGCATATCAGATGTCACCCGCTGAGCTTCGTGAGCTGTGGGTATGACTGGAGGACTTGTAGGGGAAGGGATTCATCCAGCCTAGTGTTTTTCCCTGGGCAGCCCCAATTATTTTCTTCAAGATGTCGGATCGGAGCTTGAAGAATTGTTTCTAATACCGTCACCTGAACCCGGTGACCATAAAGAACAAGTACCCACTCCCGAGGATTGATGACCTCTTTGACCAGATGAAGGGAGCATAATGGTTCTCGAAGATAGACCTCAGGTAAGGATATCACTAGCTTAGAGTTCGAGATGAGGATGTGCAGAAGACGAACTTTAGATGTCTATACAGCCACTAAATGTTCTTGGTTATTCCATTCTGTGTATCCAATGCTAATGCAGTGTTCATGGGACTCATGAACACGATCTTCCTGCCATACCTTGGTCGCTTTGTCTTAGTGTTCATCGACGACATTATGATCTACTCGACTACTGAGAAAGAGCATGCCTACCATTTTATGGTAGTACTGGACACACTCTGAGAGCACCAGCATTATGTTAAGCTCTCTAAGTTTCAGTTCTGGATCCTCGAGGTTCTCTTTCTAGGACATGTCATCTCGGAGGCTAGAGTTGCAGTAGATCCAATGAAGATTGAGGCGGTTGTTTCTTGGGAGACAATTAGGAGTGTTAAAGAGGTACATATTTTTCTGGAGTTGTTTGGATACTACCATAGGTTCATATCAGACTTCTCTAGAGTTGAAGCACCACTATCACACTTGACGAAGATGGGGAAACCCTTTGTGTGGTCGAAGAGATTCCAGTAGATCTTTTAGGAGCTGAGGTAGAGGCTGGATCGTGCCCCCATTTTGAGGCTTCTAGAGGAAGACATAGGGTATGTAGTCTACTGTGACACATCAGGAACCAGACTCGGGTTTGTCCCGATGAAGGAGTGTATAGTGATAACATATGGTTATCGGTAGATAATAAATCATGAGCAGAACTATGCTACCCCTGACCTGGAGTTAGTAGCATTGGTCTTCACCTTGAAGATGTGGAGACACAATCTGATGGGAGAGCATTTTACCGTGTACTCTGATCATAAGAGTCTCAGTTATATCATTTCTCAGAAGTACCTAAACATGAGACAACGACATTGGATTGAGTTCTTCTAGGGCTATAACTTTGAGATAGTCTATACTCATGGGAAGGGGAACATTGTAGAAGTTGCACTAAGTATGAGGTCTGGTATACAGCTATTATGTGAAGCAATAGAGCAGCTAGCCTCTTCGAGGATATCCCTTTTGGATATTGATGGAGCAGTTTTCCATCAGTTTCTTATAGTCACTCCTCCACTTCTTTAGCAAATCAGGGAGGCGTAGCACCGAGACGTTGACTGCGAGATACGACGGGTATAGATATCCATAGGGCAGGCACCTGATGGATATTCTAATGGTGGGGAGAACGTCATCCTTTATAGATGACTTAATATGGTGCCACTGTCACTTCAGGAGGATGTGTTGAGGGAGTTTTAAACATCCACTCTAGTGGTACATCCAGAATTGGTGAAGATTTACCAGGATCTCTAGATATAGCACTGGTGTCCTGGGATGAAGAAGGTAGTTGCAGAGTTTGTCTCTCGGTGGCCCATTTGTCAGCAAGTGAAGGTGGATAATTAGGTACCAGCAAGATTAGTTCAGATATTATAGGTCTTAGAGTGGAAGTGGGATGAGATATCCGTGGAATTCATGATAGGACTTTAATATACATCCAGGGGTCACGAATCGATTTGGGTGATCATAGATCAACTCACCATGTAGGCCCCCTTCCTTCCAATTAGAGAGCAGTGTACAATACATATCTTGGGATGCCTATACATACATGAGATTGTATGATTACATGGAGTACCTTCTTCTATTGTCTCTGACAATGACACACAGTTTACTTCCTGGCTATGGAAGGGGATGCAGGTGGTTTTCGGGACGTAGCTTCATCTGAGAACCACCTTCCTTCCTCAGACAGATGGCTAGACCGAGCGGATCATTCAGAACCTCGAGGACATGATACATGCTTGTGCCTTCAACATCGGTCGCAGTTGGGAGGATCACTTTCCTTTGGTGGAGTTTGAAAACAACAACAGCTATCACTCCACAATCGGGATGACACCTTTGGAGGCCTTGTATGGTCAACCTTCCAGACCACCACTATGCTAGAAAGAACCTGGGGAGTCAACACTTGTGGAACCGGAGATGGTACGAGGTACCACAGAGAATGTGCAGATCATCCAGGAGTGGATGAGGACTGCACAGAGTACATATAAGCTATATGCTAATAGGAGACGAAGACCTCTAATGTTCGAGTATGGCGACCACGTCTTTCTACGGGTCTCACCACGACGAGGTATATGGATATTTTTCAGTGGTGACAAGTTATCTCCACGTTTCATCTTACCTTTTCAGGTCCTCAGCAAAGTTGGCGAGGTGGCTTAGTGCTTAGCTCTTCCACATTAGTTGCACATGGTGCATGACGTCTTCAATGTGTCCAAACTGAGGAGATACGTGCACATACCATATCAAATCATCGACCATTGGGAAATTGTTGTGGATGATGGTGAGACTTTTACAGAGGTTCTAGTGGATATTGAGGGTCGACAAGAGTGTGTCCTTCGTGGAATGTCGATACCTCTAGTGCGCGTTCGTTGGTAGCAAGAGAACCTCCAGGAGAGCACATGTGAGCGTGAGGCTCAGATGCATGCTCAGTACCACCATTTTATCCCTTAGTTCGAGTTGTAGCTTATGGGGATGTAAAGCTCTAAGGTGGGTAGAATGTGAAGACACAAGAAATTCAGTGGAAATTTTTTTCCTAAATATATTCAAATTTTACCAGTCCATAAAAATTTATGGTTCTTGATTATGAGGGGCAGTGTTCCCGGAATCAATTTATGATGTTTTTTTGGGTACGTTCGGTAAACATACGAGTGAGTTTTTATAACTTATGAACATGAGCTCAGAATTGAAATTTGAGGTCACCATTGAACTCGCAGTGCCGTTGTTCGCTTAAGAATACTTTCACCTCGATGGTAGTTGGTCGAGAATGAATGTTAGTTTTTGTTTTTTAATGAATAAAATTAAATACAAATAAAGTAGTAGCTTTATTTTTATTTTTGTTTGGTTGAAGCCTCCATGAGAAAGTTGGAGGTGGGGACCACCACACCTTAACCTCCTATGATAGGTTATGGTGGTGGGGCCCAACCAAACCTATCCTCCCCTTCATGTTTATTTTGGTGGGGATGACTTGAGGGTAAAACCTTTTGAACTCCCCATTACGTGAGGAGAAACCTTTTGATCTCCCCACTAAATAGTGCCACCCCAATTTTTAATTTATTATTCCAACACCTCTTGATTTAATGGTGCAATTAAAATTAATTTATAATAACATAATTTAATTTATATTGGCTATTAATTTGTTGAGAGAGGGGGTTGGAAGAGCACTTTTATAAACATATTCTCTACAATTACGAATGACCATCGATGAATGAATAACACTTCATCCGCCAAAGATGTACATCTTCTAATTTGATCTTCAACCAGAACAAGGAAGGAAGCACTGTCCTTGAAGAACTCCGAAAAAGACATCCTCAACTTCTTCATCTTTTTTCCTGACATCATCGAATCATCGTCCGCTTTATCACGCCAATATAGAACGTCAATGATCAATGGTAGGGTTTCGAAAATTGTTTTTTTCTCGTTCATTGTTTTTCATCGTGGATTATAAATCAAAGCCGCATTCTATCACCCTAATGTGGAGGGTGCACACCGAACAAACAAGGCCCGACCCCTCTGCCTTCTTTGTGGAATTTTATGCTAAATGCAACATGAGACTGGGATGAGAGGCTCTCATCAACAATGATTGTGTATCAAAGGCAACGTCCCGAGGAGTGAGCAATTTCTTCTGGAATGAGAATTGGGCCACCAGAACTCGTCCGGTGACCCACAGAAATTTCACCGATGGATGGAACTTAGAAACATCACCACGTGATAATGGTGGCACAACCGTGATACCAGATGATTATCACGTGACTTATGGGCTGCGGCGATGTAGCGACGACCGAGGTAAAACCGACCACGAAGGAAACCGGCTGCTCGAGTCGCCAGGTTGCCAAGAAGGGCGCGACGAAACTATGCTACATGGTGGAACAAAATGAGGCCTCATCCCCTAGACACAATGATGCAACAAATGTCGGCGCAAGGCCGACCTTGAGGAGGAATGGAGGCCCTAGCCGTCGGGTCGACGGAGGAGGTTCTACAGAACTGTGCCACAAGGGAGGGGACAGGACGCTCGGCCATTTGGGAAGAGTAGGATGCGTCGGTGGGGCCCACGTTATGAGGGTGGACCCCACGGGCCCCTGTACTAGACCCAACGTGGGCTGGACCCAGCATGGGCTAGACCCAGCACTGTCCAGGCCGCGAGCGAGGGTCGGGCCGCCCCTGTGGGTCGGGCTGGCCTCACGGTTCATGCCACCCTCACGAGTCGGGTTGCCCCCACGGAACGGGTTGGACCCACGAACCAGGGAGGACCCGTAGACCAGGTTGGACTCCTTTCTAGATTCGAGTTAGTCTGGGTCGGTCCGACAGGGTGGGACCAGACCCGGACTCGTTTGAACTCTTTCCACTCTTTTTCCTGTAACTTGATCTACATGCATCTGATTGATGAAACATATACGGTGAAGGAAAACATCGAAGGAGATGGTTATTTTAGTATATCCTACTTGATGTTTGGGCACATTTAGGGCACGACCGGGTTGGATGGAACGTAATTTGAACTAGGCCCTTAGAACGGAAGTGCCAATAACTCTTAGACCGGGCGTCTGATTGATGCACCATATGTCGCGTAGGTTTTTTTTTAGAAAGAATGATCTTTTTGATAGGTAAACATGGTACTTCACGGTATTTTATTAATTAACAAATATCTTGAGGAGAAGACCCTCATAGAATCAAGAATTCTTGTACTGAACCCTGTGGTTGGCTACGATTTGACGACTGTTCCTGGATCCTTTGTAGGTTTGACAGCACTGACAACTATTCTTGGATCTTGTGTGGGTTCGACAGCTCCAACAACTGTTCCAAGATCATGTGCTGGTTTGACCGCACTGATGACTGTTCTTGGATCCTATGTGGGTTTGAAAACACTATTTACTATTCCTTGATCCTCTGTGGGTTCAACAGTTTTTAAATCTGTACCTGGATCCGGTATGGGTTCAAAAGAATAGATGATATAGTGGCTACATCTAATCACCTCTAACACTCTATATGAGTTTTATACATCTATGAGATGAGACTGTAATGTTTGTGTTTTCCACTGGTTTGAGATGTGTTACTTGATAACTTATATATATGTATGGCCATATAACTATGTGGGGTTATCTGTTGATTTCTTACTCAATGGTTTATCCTTGGTGGATCTTGAGATACCATGAGGTTCTCAGGGTCCCTAATGAGTATTGTTATAATCACCCCAGCACGGGCTATGCCCACACCTCGTTGTGTTGGATGCAGATGACAAATAGTGATGATTGAGGCTGACTGTATCAGGACTGGACGATACCCAAAGGTGGACCATACGACGTGTCGGTACAAAGAGGAGACTGACAGATGTGGAGTGCTGAAGAGGCTAACTGTACCAACCCTTTAGGTAGGATCCTTGGTGGATGATCTAGGAGTTGATTTTCACTATTCATTTGTTTTTTACTTTTTCAGTTGTACTTGTACATTAATGATAGACATGTATTTCCAGTACCTTTTCCTTTTTTGCACCCATTTGTTATAAAGTATTACTTAGTGTTTTGCTTCCAGCTTGTACTCTGTTGTGTACGTTTTTAGGTTATAAAATCAATTCCTTCCTAGTTGTAGGGATTTATGCCTTTGGTACGAGTCTCCATCCCCTGGGGACGGGTCGTGACAGTTAATGTGATATTATGTTCTTGTTTGGATATTAATGGTTACTGACATTACATAAAAAATTAGGATGAAGAGAAAGACGTTCGAAAAAGTGGGGAAATGGTCATCGCTGATGCACTATAATTTCTATTTCAACAGATAAAGAAACATTTTTTTCATTGATAGAATTTTTTGGTGTTTTTTATTAAATGTGAGAAACTTATTACACAAAACCTTGAGACATTGTGTTCAAATTTTAATGGTTTTTTATTAATAGTTCGCTGAATCATGATGATTATGAGTTTACACTGGTTTTTTTGAAATGATTATGTTGAAAATAAGAACCATTTATTTTAGATACATATGAAGAAAATTTATCCTTTTCTATTGATTCATCGAGTGATCCAAGGCATAATAATTTTCATTGGAAAAATAATTCATTGGGGTGATGGGGAAGATGATGATGTTATGGAATTATATGATTACATTTTATCTACTATAAATTTTTGAGATGAAGACAATGACTATAATGGAGTCATTGTACTTAAAATATGAATGGATCTTATAGAAGTAATATGGGATAACACAAAACAAATATTCTAATTACTCGTGTAAATTTTTATATTTTGTTTTTTCATTGAAATTTTCATGTGTAAACTCTATTTTTTATTAACTATTGTATGTCTAATTATATAAATTTGACTATTTATATTAATTTTTGTTATATTTTATAATCAATTATTAAAGGTAACAACCTTATTAGAAAACCTAATGTACGTCATTATGTTCTGGATTAATTTTTTCATATAAATACTCTTTTTTCTGAATGTGATTTTTAAATTTATAAATGATTCTTTAATTTTTGATTTAATGATTACATGTAATATATTTTCATTCATATTTTTTTGGTTAATAATCGTGAGCTTAATATTTTGTTAAGAATCATACCCATGTGTTGACCTGTTTTTTACATATATATATATTTATTCATTGTGTTTTAATATTCACTTATGTAATAATATGAAGGTAGATATAATTTTATTAAATTTTCATATATCAATAATTGATGTAGATTTATAAGAACACTAAAGATATTATATATCATTTTTTTTCTTATTATTAAATATATAGTAGTATATTTATTTAATGAATGGTAAATTTTAAATTTTCAGAAAAAAATTAATCAAAATTTTATTGATGAGTCTCCTACTTAGGTGGATCATACAATGGATTCTTCCCATTATTTTATGGTTAAATATATTTCTATAGAATGAAAATGTATCATTAAAAATTTATAAAAAATGATTTATTCCCTTGCATACCAAAGAATAAATATTATATTTCATGATAATAATAAACCAGCTAACCCGAATGCAAGATTCTTACTAGTTATATCGCTTTACACTTAAATTAAATAATTATAATTTTATATCCTGATTATAATTCTATAAAAAATATGGTGAGAGATCATATATTGGAGTCCATAATGGTAATATATATCAATTGACTTATTTTCATCTCATTTTTATAATTTTATATAGTTTAAATGAATATAATTAATTTAATAATTATTGATGAAATGAAATATTCATTAAAATAAAAAATTAATAACATATTTTTATCATTACCTGGGGTTTGATGGAGGTATTGTAAAAACAACTGAAAAAAATTTATGTTTTTGGAATGTAAAATAATGAAAACCCATACATTAATTATATTTTTTCTATGAAAATTCAGTGATGAAATGTTTCCCCAACTATCATGACGAAGAATTTATGGTTTGTTAATTATTTATTAATTTAAAATTTTATGAACTATACATGATTAATAATTTTATTATTCTAGGTAAAATGGCTCTAAGAGATATCATCAATAGATACTGTCTCAAATTTTAGGAATAATTTATTAGAGGGGAGAAATATTACACATAAATTTCATTCATTAAGAGCCCAATCTACTTAATTGTTCTAATATGGCCTATTTTTTTCTCTATATCTAAACACTATCAATGAAAAGTGGAAATGAGTTAGATGATTGATAGTGAAATGTTTTTTAAAGATAAATCTAATAACATAGAGAATAAAAAATAAGAAATTGGTTTTTTTAAAATTATTTGAATGCTTCAATTTTTATAATTTACTACACTAATATTCCTTTGCAATTTTTTTTTCAAAATAAAATTTCGGAAAAATATATTCATTAGAAATTTATCTCATATTATACGTTTGAAATCATAGCTATTTTATATGAAATCTAGATAAACCCGCCCTTGTAATTGGATATGAGGTGGTTGTAAGTGTTGTGAATGTTTTTTGTACATCACAGTAATAAATAGATGTCTTTGGAATATGATCCGTGAATGCTGAGATGAAAGAGATAAAATAATATATGCATTATAAAATAATATAAGTTATACTAGCTATGATTTAACTTTTAAAGAGACAGTCAATTCCTGTATAGTCGACCATTCCCCTAAATCCTACCTCACCTACCCAGCATTCCCAGCATAACTATCCATTATACTCAGATCATCTAATTCTATGCACGCACACTACCTTATACTATGAGCTTTTTGATGGATATCCCTATGTATGTATTGTTGCGTATGAAGTAATACATATTTTTACAGATTCATTAAACCACCCGCTTTTTGATTTTGATTATGATTGAATACATTTTTGTGACATTATTGATCTCACTACTCATTTGACATTTACTACTAAAGAGGATACCATTGTTTGTGATTTTTATAACATTTTTTATTTGGTCTAACCAACATTATTCATAGTCTATAAAATGAGGTATTATTTATTTTTAAAATATTATTTACATTTGATTAAAAAATAATTATATTGTTTTCTAAAATTAAATATATATATATATATGAGTATCTGATATCAAAATAATTAGAACAAAGGAAACAAATGGTTCAGGAACAAAAAATTTTTGATACATCTGAGAATTAGGATGGTCTAAAAATATTATCCTAGGATTCTTCTTCATTTGATAATATTTATGAGACATACATAACACCTAATACATGTAGATGAGACTATAAATATAGAATGTTTACTATTGATATCATGGATTTGGTTAATTTTAAATGGCTCATTCTAAATGGGATTTTTTATTCTTCTGTGAAAGTATATTTATGTTTGTCATTTTTATTATTTGAATTAATATTATTTCTAGTGACTTAACATAGTATTTATTTAATAATTTTTATAAACACACATATTATTCAAAATGATACCATTTGGGATTATAGTTATATAGATTAATATTTCATTTCAAAAAAATTTTAATTCTGAAAAAATCCTTCAAGAGTTGAATATATATCAAATAGATTTTAAATATAGACATGTGTGGCTGGTATATTCAATTCAGTTATAGTTAAGAACACTATCATGATTATAAATTAATATTTATTAAATTTATATTAATTTTGAACATTTTATATTATATAAGAAATGAGATGTTAGATTTATTTGGCCAAAAATAATGAAATTATATTTATTTTTCACTTTATTAGGTTGTATTGGAAAAAAATTAATATATTGTTAGAAAAATATGCTCTTTAATTTTTTTAAAAGTTTATTTTTAAATATTATTAGTTATACCTGTTTTTATAGTTCATATATATATATATGGAAATGAAATTCATTTAAAACTTTAACAAAGATCAGTTGTCTATAAATGATCCCAAAAAACATAATACATGGTCTTAATGGTATATTGATTTTATATTTTATAATGTTTTGTATTTCCAATATATATATATATGTTTTATATTCAATTTAATGTTTTATAACTATAGTTTCATCATTAAAGATAATGATTTGAGTGTTTTTATTATTATTTATGATTAATGTATGAGATAATCACAACTGGGTCAACTAATAAATTTGAAAAATTCTAAAAAATTATTTATTATTATTTTATATGAAAATATATTTTTTTTTATAATCATTTATATTTATATGTTACTATATATTTTCAATGAAACCAATTCTTCTATAAATGATGATCTTAACAATATTTGTTATTTGATTGAAATATATTTATTAACTGTGATTGTGATGTTAATTATTAGGTATAAATGAAACTTAAAAGTATTATTTAGATATTAATTTTCTTATTTATGTTTTTATATTCTATTCAGTTTTACCATGTTATTACTAGTTGTATAATAGATTATTTATTTTGGAAAAATTTCTATACTACAGAATTATTTCAGTTGACAAGTATTTAGAATTCAATTATACTTTCAAAAGTATATAATTAAATAATATTATTTTTCAAAATTATTGTATAAATTTTTTTAAAAGATTCATATTTTGTAGGTCTATCTCATTTAACTAATGTTAGATAACATAGTGTTTAAAAAAAATTATCTTCTTTTAGTTGGAATATAGTGATTGATTTTACAGGTTTTATCATTTGACTAAGTTAGTGTACAATTCAGAGTATATAAATAAGTTATCAAACATTTAAATTTGTATTTTCTATTTCTATTTTATATTTCATTACATTAATTATTATCGTTTCTATTTATTTGGATATATGATATAAAAAAATATTGGTCATGAATGGAATTGACATTGATGAACTACCACATATTTAAAATTTTAAGTAATTTAATTTCCTTTAATGTGAAAAAATACCACTTAATGTTCTATTTTTATTGGAATCTTATCTGATAAATAAATATTTATTGTTTATTGTTTCATTTCTAGTAATCTCAATTTTTTTGGTTACAAATAATAATGTATTCATCTTTATTTTCATCAATTGAAATGCAAAAAATTATCATCAAATGCAAAGATTTTATTCAAATAGATTTTGATTTGATTAGTTTTCACATTGACCTATAATTTCTAACAATATTATATTTTATAATTTCAATAATTTTTTATCATCCATCAATAAACGATCATTACTTATTATTTTTTACCCAAACTAATTTCTATAAATAATGTAATGTACATTACAAGTGACTAAGTGATTCAAACATTGTACATGTGATATTCTCATCCTTTCCAATTAACCAATCCAATATTTTTCCAGTTTCCTATATATTAGGAATTCATGGGTATGTTTACATTACAAAAACCAAATAAATTAAATTTCATTCAGTAATCTAATAATATAACTCTAAAATCATGACATTTTTTAATTTTTTTCTTAAATGTAGAATTTCACAAAAAAATCAACTACAAAAATGTTACAATACAATACATAAAATAAAAAATTTAATTTTCAAAATTAAAAAAACTAAAACCACAAATAAACATATCATTTACAAATCCCATTATAATATTTTCATATTCAGAATTAGTTTTAAATATATAGTTTGTTACCTTTTGGTTTAATTTATTATGTATTGATATAATATTCTTATATAAGATCGATTAATAGTTTTGTAGTTTTTCTTTTTAATATATTCTGAAACTATGTGAGTATAATTTTCTTCATAGTTATGAAAAAATATATTTTTTTATATAAAAAATTTTACAAACATTTATACAAATTCATTATATACAACCCATATTTGAAACGTCCACTATCATTTTGGATTTGAATTACAGTATACTATGTTTTCCTATTTCATCTAACAATAAAATTTCTGATTAATTTATATAGTTTTTAGAATTTTCATAAAAAGTTTTTTAGTAAAACATTTTAGTATGAATGTTTTAATTTGAATTTCATGTTTTCATATAAAACTAAATTGTTTACATTTCATTTTTATCAATATTTATTAGGAATTTTCAACTTGAAAATAGAGTGATTGATTTAGTTTGTGATTCATTGATATGTGACTATCATGAAATAATATGACCGTACGATAATATTATTAATATTTATTCCCTTATTATGATGTTAAATTACATTCTTTAATGATAATATAATTTATTTAACAAATATTTCTTAATCCTGGTAGTGAAAATAAATAAATTCAATGATTTTAGACTTTCAAATGAATATATTTTTATGAATATAATTCATCTTAACCACTTAATAATTATTATCATCAAAAAAATTATGCAATTTTTCATTAATTAAAATTTATTTCATTTGAAGGCTCCATGTTTCACCATGTTTTATCACAGTTTGATTCAACACTTTAATAAATATTAAAACTACATTATCTGGAAACTGATTTTACTCTATCAACATTGTTTCATTATTTAAATATATCATTCCTTGTTACATGTTCCCATTGTTTTACAGAAATAGTAAAAATCCTACAACTAGGCCATCCAATACCTGATGGATTAATGTTGTTCCACAATATTTATATACATTAATATAGGTAAATAAATTCTTTGTTCGTTCCATCCTTTAAAAATATGTATTTATTATTTTTGAACGAATGTTGTACTCTTATGATTTTTCAAGTTAAAATATTTTTGATTCATGGATGGTTGATGGAACATGTTAGGATCCTAGCCCCAATAGAATAGGATTGTGTCATACTTTAGGAAATTAGTTTGAAGATCAAGGATGTTGTCTCTTCAAGGACCAAATTGTTTTTCATCATTAAAAAATGATATAAAAAAAATTACATTGAAACATCAATGGAAATAAACATTGAAAATCCATTGGAAGCATCTATAAACATCTATATTATCTATGCATGTCATTGATAATATAAATCATCCCATACTAGGGGAAAATTAATCATAAGAACGGTTTGAGCTTAGATGAATAGTAAGGGTAATAAATATAATAAAAGCTCACATAAAACTACAAAATATAAAAAATTAATTCACTAAAAACCAATGAAATTAAAACTGAATTTTGAGCATAAAATGGAAAGAATAAAATCTGGGAGAATATTCTCATATAACTAATTATATAAAAATTATAGTTAACATTGATATTATACTTTTTTTTGTAATCACATGGTTTATCAATTTCTAAAATTATAATTAGGAAATTAATAATGTTGGAGATATTAAATATACAATCAAGGCTTTGACGAAGTCACTATACGTAAATGGTTACAACCCATATCTAGTTCATCTACTAAGACCTACCAATGCATCTATGGGTTATAATAGGCCCAACCTCTCACATACTAAGTGCAATAAAATTCTAAAATAAATTGTTTAAAATATAATCAAAATACATATTCATATTTAAACTATCATATAAAATATAAATAATATTCCCAATCAGTAAATATAATCATAAATTATCCATATGAATATGGAAAATGGTTTCCAGACAGTACGTCCCAAGAAAAAATAATCATAATCCATTCGTTATAATATGGTGGATGGTTATATGAGATATTGATATTAAAAAATAATAATAATAAAAAACATGTTTTTAACTGATAGAAAATACTCTAATAATATTATTGTCAAATTCTTAATAGAAATACACTTTTTTACATTGGAATGAAGTTTAATTTTGGAAAATCATTTGTATTTTTCATGAAATAATATAGGGAAAATGTAAATCCCCAAAAAATGGGAATTAAATTATATTTTATGAATATTAAAATAATATTCATACTAAAATTTGATAACTTAAGTTAAAACATGTAAAAAAATGTTTATGATATTATGAAATTAGCCATTTCAATGTGGTTTAAGGGAAAATATAGATGATTATTTTAATAATACAATTGAATAATTTTTTAAAAAATAATAAATGAACTATAGTGGTTTTCATGAAAAAATATAGTTATTTTAGAAACTATTTTTTGCATAAAACCGACTATGAATTGTACATGAAAATGTGTAAGAAATTGGGATATTCCCTTTAATCAAGCATTCTAATATAGTGGAATTGAAAAAGAAACCTTTTGAAACATGAATTTTTATATCAAATAAATATTAAATTATCTTGATTAATAGGTTTAGAAAATAGAAATATAATTTATAAAATGTATATAAATAGAAAAAAATTACATTAGGTAAAATAGGGAGAAATCATAACCAAAATTAGAAATAATAGTTTGGTAGAATAACTTACCACGTTAAAAACTATCGACCTATATACCCCATAAATGTAATAATCATAAAAGAAAATATTCAAATAAATTTAAATAATTATATTCACAATAGGATTCATAAAGTTATGTATACATACTTCCCACATTAAAAATTATTGTGAATAAAAATGTCTCAGAGAAATAAATGTGAGATGGGAAATTGTAGGACCCCGAGACACCCTGAGATGAGAGGGGTGAATGAGGATGTCAAATTTTTCTTTAAAAAACAAAAATCTTGTTCCCATGTTTGTAGGAACTAGTTAAACCAGTATGATGGATATGATCAGTAATGAAACATTCACATGAAAAGAGGTGACACAACAATTTTTGCTTGGTTCACCACTAAGGGCTATGTCCAAGGAGAATACAATGACAAGTTGCCAGTCATACCAAATTCAACTAAACTTCACTAGATGTGGATTACAAAGGTTCAAGAATAGTCACTCTTTCCCAGGCTCACTGCCTTTACAAAAGTTCAGGGATAGCTCACTATGTCCCTCAGGTCACTCCCATTGACTACCCCTGGCTGACTACCTTTGCAGAAGTCCCACCCAGTTTATAGACGTAAAGGTCTTATCAATAGATTTGCATTGATGTCTTTGCCTCTGCTTAGCATGAGAATCTGCTTACATCGAAGAACAGTAATGATGCACATGAACGCACTGAACCATTGATCCAGATAATCAGAATGTGAAAACAGAATACACAGATGATTTCATGCACCAACAACCCTTTGCACAAAATTTCACACTTTTCACCGAAGGTATCTAGTAATATTCCATCTTTCGTGCAGCTCCAAAAAGACCGGCAGGGTTTAGTAATACCTGGCACACTTCCCCATGTCAGGCACATAAGTCTCAAGCTGGCACGCAAGTCTCAACGTGCAAGTCCTAACTAGCGTGCAAGTTCACCTCAAATAATTGCACGGCAGTCACTCCTTGAACTTCAAGCTTGCGTGACCAAATCCCTTTCTCACCCAAAACACCTTGGACGCACAACAAACAACTATCACACAACTTATACTTGCGCGACCTACACACCACTTGCGCGACCATAACAATAGTGCAACGAGAGCTCTGATTTTCTCTAAGTGTTGAGCTCGTACCGAATGAGGATGGGTTGACATGTATTTTTTGGCATTTGGACACCCTACGTGACGGCGCTCATGTCTCCCTTCAACATGAATGTTTCGGCACAGAACTCCAACCGCCCTAGTCTCTATTACGCTACTCACTTGCATGACCAAACCAATACTTGTGAGACCCTATTTCCATTTCCATTTTTTATGTTCTGATCTTGAAAGACATATGGCATGCAAGTTTCCAATAATCCTAGGCACCGGCGTTTAGGTTATTTCTTGGCACGCAAGTCTCACCAACGTTTTCCTACCACCCTTGTCTCTGTCGTGCTAGTCACTTTCACGAACAAACCCAAAACATCGACGACCCTTATCCCATTGCCATATTTTGATGTTATGATCTTGAAAAACATATGGTGCGCAAGTTTCCAAACCTCCAAGACCTCAGCACGCAATTCCCTTTTTACCGTCTCCAGATCATCCATTCCTTTGTCGACATCTTGAATCCAACATGGATCATTAACAACAGCCCTTGAACTCAACATGCCACCATGAAATCTCATTTTTCAACAAATTTGTGTGTCATTGTTTGCTTTGTCACCAAGCACAATCACCTCAATAAAAATTCATTTCTAGTATTTTCCTTCTTCATCAACTCTTCTTCTTTCATCACAAACGTCACTATGGTGATATATATCCATTGATAGATCCGATTTAGCATCATTATATTTTGATACAACGAGAAGTGCATGGCCATCTAAAAATTCCAATCCCTTTCATTGTTCCATCTTCTTCAACCGTCATTCTCTACTTCATGAAAATCATATTATTCTATTCTTAAAGAAGCCTCTTGCATGGTTCTCATGAAATCATGAATAATTTCATGGTCTTCATCAACCGTCATGTCGTCTTCTTTAATCATCCTTAGATATATTGTACCTCACTACTCTTCACTGTTGTAAACAATGTCTCACCTTTGACACATGTTCTTTGAAATTATGATTAGTACAAAAATCATCTAAATTTTCATTCCTCCATTTTATTGGAGCACTTCTTGATCTCCTTCCTTTTCATCTTTATTTACAACTATTGACAACTATTTAATGAAAATACAACCTTATACACAAAGTGCTCCCAACAATCTCCCCCTTTGTATTTTTTTGTCAATACCTTACATATCTTCAGAAATTTATTCGTCAATGTCAAAATGAGAATCTTCTATTCAATCAACTTTTCTTTTCAAACCTTCATTTCACTTTATCTCCCGTTTATTGACAATTAATACAAATCTCATTGAAGGGAGGGGATCAATTTATACATAAGAAATGTTTCATTAATCATTTAACTCTAAGTATACTTGAAAAATGCTCGATGTAGAAAACAAGAGGATTTGATTTAGACAATAATGATGTCCATTATTCACAAATCATGATACCACTTGGGATGAGAAAAAATGTATTTTGTCTTCAAGGGATTACGACATTAATTTCAGGCTAAAGAAATCAAATGTGATAAGGAACAATCAACATGAAACTCATGCACTCACCTCAGCAAACAGATCAAAAAAATTCAAGTGCAATTGGCAGAATAAGTGACCTAGGGGTAGATCTATTCTTCTTGTATCAGTGATCAATTTAGTTACTCCCCCTTTTTAGAATGGTCTTTGTTCTGAGTAACCAAGGTTGAGAGATTAAGAAATGACATACCTTCTCCAATGACATTTTCTTCAAGAAATTTACAGAGTAGTTGCATTTAATACTAGCTGTCATTGATACTGATTGAAACGTTGATTTTTGAAGATTCTTCATTTTTCTCCCCCTCAAGAGAAGCACTCCTCATCATCTTCATCAAGAGTGATCCATCAGCATCTTAATCTTTGAATATAAATTGAAGAATATTTCAAATATGGAATCTTCTTCAGCTTAACTATCAAGAGTTGACAGCATTCACTACTTCTTAGGTTCTCCCCCTGAGATCATGTTTCGCCTTCAATTCCCTATATTATTAGCACAAATAAAACACACAAATGATTAAGGGAATAAGGTGGTTCCTCATTGCTTCATCAATATAAGCTGCATGGTTGAGTTTTATTTTCAAACAAGTTCCTCCATTTATTCCAGTCATCATTCTTGCACATATGTTCTGATCCGTGTTAAATTGCCATTACTCTTTTAACATTATCTCCTTCTTTGTGTGGATAATTTTTCTTCTTAACAGCCATCATTTATGATACATTTTTACTCCTTTTAAGGACTACTTCTTGCTCTAGTATTATGGTTAGACAAACGTTTGCGATTTGACCAGACCTCATACATATCTCACACAGAACATCATTAACACATGATTCTATTTTTCTTTTCACTCTCTCATGCTATTTATCTTCATCACATGAAATTGTTCCATTTCCTTTGTCACCAGCCTTGGCCTTTTCATCTTCAAGTTTCCTCATTATTTGCAAATATTCTCTGTAGATGACCAATATGTCATTTGGAACTGTTGCATCTGGTTTGGATATTCCACATGGGTTCTTCTGAGTTTCATCCCACTTAGTTTTTCTTTTGTATGAATGACCCTTCAATTTCTTGGATCTAAAAACATGGGTGTTCTCAGCTTCCCTACATGAGATCTTCTTGGGGAAATGTGTGTTCACAATATTCTTCTGATTTCTTACCAAGGTACTTGATTCATACTTAGATAGCATCTAAGGACTTCTTTCCTTATCGACATTGAAACCATGTTGAGATGGTAAATTACTGACCTTATGTCCACTTTCGTTGCATACATCACAGATGTTTTCTAGAATGCCAAATTTTTTTGCTATAAATAGATGATTCCAGATCTGCAAATGTTGCTTCTTCTTCTCTACATTTCTTCCCTTTGATACATGTAATCATTGTGCTTTTTCATTAAAGGGATTGTACAAACAATCCAGTGCACAATGTCCAAATTTGTTGCAGCACCAACATTGACCCACAAATCTTTTCTTCATTATATATTTCATAAGAGGTTGTTGGGCCTTATTCTTAATTTTTTGTGCTATATTTGAGGAACCATCTTCATCCTTTTCCTTCCAATACAACATAGCCACAGTGGTAGGTTTATTATCCTCATCCTTCCTCATCCATACTTGCTTAGAATTTTTCTTCCAACCTGCAATTTTTGAAGGATCATATTTAGAAACAATAGTACAGGTTTGTATGGATGGAACCTTCACTTTGATAGCTGCTTGTGATAGACCAATCAATGAAGTCATGATCTTCTTGTCAGATTTAGGATATATTTCTTCTTTATAATAATCCAATGAATATTTAATACAATCGTTTCCTATTTCATTCTTTTGTGAAGTCTGAATATGTCTATTTTCAAGATTTGTCAATTTTGCTTCCAGTTTTTGACCTTCAATATTGAGAATCATATTCTGATCTTTAATCATGATCATCCTCACCTCAAAAGTCTTCTTCAAAATTTTAACCTCATCTTCATGCATCTTATATTGTTTTGTAACAAATTGACATGTTCATTGAATCTATTGGAAGTTTCTTCCAAATAAAAACTCTCATCATCAGTGCTCTTTTTCAACTCAGCTTCATGCTCATGAGTCTTTTTATTTAGAGTCTTATTGACTCTATCATTTTCTTCAAAGACATTAATCTTTTTGGCGAGCTCTATGAATTCCAGAACGTTTACATCCAAGGAATTTTCGACAATATCAGGTTCCCTTTCCAATCGGTTGATCTCAACCCACATGCATTGAAATATTCTAAAAATAGGATCAACTCTTTCTTCAGGAATATCACATAGACAGCTTATTAATTTCTCCTGATCCATTGAGATATATGTGTCTTTCATTCCTTTGGTATAATCACGAGTCACCTGCTCTATACATTCCTTACCGGATATTTCTTAATTATTGGAAGGGCATGAAGAACCAGACACTACATCTTCTTTGTATATGAGGGACTTCTTCAACTGCTTCTTCTCTTTATTTTTCCTGTTTTTAATGGTCTTGTTGTATGTATGCTTCCACTCAAAAATGACTAAATATCCATCAAGACTGCTCTTCATTGTTGACATTAAGAAAGATACTCAAATCCTATTTTGAATAAAATTATTGTAGAACATCCAAGATATGTGAACCTTTCCCTCTAATACCAATTGTAGGACCTCGGGACACCCTGAGAGGTGAGGGGTTAATCAAGGTGTAATCATTTTCTTTTAAAAAAGGATCATATTCCCACTTTGGTAGGAACTAGTTAAACCTGTATGATGGATTTGATCAGTAATGAAACATTTACATGAAAAGAGGTGACACATAAATTTTTACTTGGTTCACAACTAAGTGCTACGTCCAAGGAGAAAAAACCTACATGTTTCCGGTCGTACCAAATTCTAATAGTGTTTTCTAGCTTAATATTACAAAGGTTTGGGAATATTCACCCTTTACCCAGCTCACTTCCTTTACAAAAGTTCAGGGATAGCTCACTGCATCCCTCGGGTCACTCCCATTGACTACCCCTGGCTCACTACCTTTGGTGAAGTCCCACCTATTGTATAGACGTGAAGGTCTCCTCAATATATTTTCATTGAAGTCTTTGCTCTGCTTATCACGAGACTTTACCTTCATCGAAGACCCGGAATGATGCACTTGAACGCACTTAACCACTGAACCCGATAATCAAAAAGTTAAAATAGGATACATAGATGATTTCACATAGCGACAACCCTTTGCACGCAATTTTGCACTTTTCACCGAAGGTATCTGGCAATATTCTAGCTTTCGTGCAGCTCCAAAAATACTGGCATGCTTCAGCAATACCTGTCATACTTCCCCATGCCTGGCGCGCAGTCTCAAGATGGCGCGCAAGTCTCAGTGTGCAAGTCTAATCTGGTGCACAAGTTCACCTCAACCACTTGTGCGGCACTCACTCCTTCAACTTCAAACTTGCACGACCCAATCCCTTTCTCACCCAAAACATCTTGGACGCCCAGTAAAAAACTATCGCGCAACATACACATACACGACCTACACACCACTTGCGTGATAAGCACACCTGCGAGATGGGAGCTCCGATTTTCTCTAAAAAGGGTTCGCTATAAAAAGGCTGTAAAAATTTATTTTTTGAAAAATACTTATTTTATCTGAAAAATCGAATTTTTTTAATATTATGTCTAAAAAACACATAATATAGATTCTAAAATTATATGCAGTATATAAAATTCAAATTTTAGTTCATACTATTCATAACAGCTTTTTGAACGACTAGTTTAATATGTCGTGGTGTGTTAAAACACAGTGTTGCGTGTAGCACAATCTATTGAATTACTTTAAAGAAAATAACATACTATGAAATCTTGGGGTGTTACATTCTTCCACCCTTTTGGATATTGCATCTTTGAAATTTTTAAAATTGGACTTGGGAACTTTATTAAAAGTCTCACATCGATAAAATAGTCAATAAAACTATCACTTTAAAAGAAAGAAAGAGAAGTACATAGGTCACCCAAGATAACCCATACTAGGATTCCATGTAGAAAAAATTGATATGGAATATAATATAAGTGTCTTGTTCTAATGTGGGGAGATAGAAAACATGATCAAGAGAATGTTAAACACAAGAAAATGACAAACTTGTGATTGGTTAAACGGTAATTAGTTTCCTAGTTATAAAAGTAAATAAACAACATTTTTTTTGTTTTATGTTCTATTTCATAAAGTAGAAGAATTTATAAATGAGATTTAATTAGAATATAAAGATATATACTTAATTTTGAAGTAGATTTTCATCCTGTAATAAATTTCTACCACTGACTCATCTTTTTTTTCAAATGATGAGTATTCAAGATGACTTGGTCACACTTGAAGCCCTAGAATCAACTTATAGGGAATCACATGATCCCAAAAGGATAAACTATATATTTAACATATCTTTATAGATTAACCAAAACCAAAATTATTAGTATAAGATCAGTCGATTAGTAAAAAGGATAATCCTTTAGAGAAAGAAATACAAATCATAATTTCTAAAACTAATCCAAAAATACCCAATGTTTAATAAATAACATTCAATAAACAATTTTCCTTAAATTCCATAATTATAATACAAACTAATTTTGGAACCCAAAACATATAAGAATTTGATTATGTAGTCTTCCACGTTAAATTGTATCTCCAAATGACATCGACTAATCTTAAAGTCATATACTTTAATGTAATTAATCTAAATGCATATTCTCTATGATAGGTTAATAATTGCCATAAATAACCCAAATCCTTATAAATCCACAATAAAAACAAAGATAAAAATATACCATTAATCCTCAAATGAAATCCCATAGTGTTCTATTTTTCATAAGAATATAGTGTTCCCAATAGAGCAAACATCTTCCAAAATAAAATTTATCACATAATCACCAAATCATTTTCTTATACTAAGGATATCAATTCTATAATACATAAGTTCCCAAATAAACTTATTATTGATCAATAAAATCATTTAACTAAATAGAATTAGTCACACTAACCAAGGACTTCACACAGTCCAGTGGTAGGAGATATATCCCAATCACACTCTGGTTGTGGGTTCAATTCCCAGAACATTGTCCGATGTGATGTGTAGTCACACGATCTGCGTATTTTCCTTTTTCAAAAACTATATTTTATAACATTACTAATATGATATAAATTCCTCAAAATAACCATAACATAATTACACTACAAATGGTATCTCATACCTCGCATTTTCATCCCTAATTTTAATAACATGTAATTTCCTCTAATTCAAGGATTATATAAACCCAAATGGTTATTTAAAACTATATCAACAATAAAAAAGATAATTCTTACTAAAATATAATTCTCATATAACAAACTTTAGGGTTACACATACAAGAGAAAAGTCTTCCAATAAAATCCCATCAACAAAGTGAACTAATTATTTTAGACATTTCTCCATCCATTTAATTCCACATATTTTTTTTGAACAAGATGTTATCCTATAGAATAGGGAATTCACTCGGGTAATGCCCACGTCCCCTAAATTTTCGACCAATTAATTTAATTTTATTCATGGGATTATTTTTATTTTCTCTCATAGTAATCTTCATTCTTCCTTGGCAATTACATACTTTATGTCCTTATTTCGCACACATAAATCATTTCATTATTCCATTGAGACACTTTCCTAGGTGTCTCCTTCCACATTTACTACATGATGGAAATTGAGCTTTCATTAATCTATAGTCTCCACTACTGGAGCTCTTATCATTCATTGTGTTTCTCTTCTTTGTTGAGTCAAATAGTTGGTTAATATATATGTTATTGATCATATTTTTGGAAAAAATGATTTTTCCTAAACACGATATCTTTTACACCTATCTACATTCTGTTTCATTTCGCATTTCCACCACTTTTTCCACCTTGTACATCATGTTAAATGTTACTATGACTTCCTTTTAATCTAGCCATTTACTAACACAAGAAAGAATACTGTGAGTAATAAAATAATATATATAATATCATAACACTGTATTTATAATCTAAAACTCCTTCAGATTAACCAAGGTTATTGATTCTCATATTATATAAAAATATATCAAATCAGGTTGTAAAGAAAATATGAATTATCCAAATCATATACCCTAGGAGTGTCATAACAAAGAGTGAATCAAGGCCTATTGTCATGTACCTGAATATCTTGGGTAAGTCCTGGAACTCATTGTCAGAGTTTTCACTCCTATGTACATAAGTGCCAACGCCGCCTCTACCTTCTCATATACAAACATAGATGTATTGCTTGGAAAACCCACAAAATATTTATTTTACCAAAATTTTTGGATGTTCTTCTATACAAATACTCATTGTCTATATTAGGTTATTATTTCATAATCTGACATTTTTTATAAATCATTTTTGCATAGTATTTTACTAAACGTCTTTTGATACCAATTGTAATGCCCGACCCCAGAAACTCGGATATGATGCTTTATTTTTATACATTATCATGATTACAAGGAATCATGTCCTGAATGACCGATCCTTTTAGTATTCAGGGAAACCATATTCATACATAAGTTCAACATTACAACACAAAAATAAATACAACATTAATTTATTCCATTAGAAACATCCAAGACTCCTAGATATTCCTGCAAGTCACTCATACCTAACTTCTTCGTGTCAAGGGAAAATAAAACATAAGTAAGGGGTGAGCTCAAATGATCTGTAACTGTAATCAATACAGTGGATGATAACATAAACATTAGGCATGGGGAATAATTTAAATCACATTCCTTTACATATAGAAAACCTGAATACTTTATGGCATGAATATGAGGTGAGTAAATAATGCCATAATAAAACATAGTCTTGGGAATTTTACTAGTCGACTAAAAACATGATCCATCAAAATTATTTTCATAATGATGGAATGTATAATTCTGAACATTCTGAAACATTTTTTCAAGGCCTCGACCAAGATTTCTAAAAATGATCATGGACTCTGCCAAAACCATATATCAAATTTGGTAAGGGCATGAACAATTTCACTTCTAATTGTCTCATGAGACCTACCAATGCATGGAGGAGCTATAGAGGCCTCCACCAATCACTTACTAAGTCCAATTCATTCCTCATATGAAAAGGTTGAACCTTAATCTAAACATTCGTATTAAAACTAGCGTCTGGAATGTCAATAATTTAACAACAACCCATGAATGGTTTAGAAATATCACATCCACAATCAAACATAACTCATTCAACACAATATGGAAGATTTTATTATAATAAATTAACCTCAATTAATAATAATTATGGATATTGATATAGATAACAATATTCATCAAAACTATTTGAGAGAAATATCACCCTTTTTTCAGAAAAACGTTTAAAAGTCTCACTATTTATTAAGAAGCTATTTAAAATAGATTTCTGATTAAAAGTTTCCTATACCAATTTGAAACATTTAAAAGGAATTTAAATTTTAAAAAATTAATTTCCATATAAATAAATCCTTAATTTTTTTTCAAACATAGACATCAATGAGAAAGGATTAGAAGACTAAAATTTTAAAACAGTTAAAATTATATTTTAGTTTGAGTTCCAAACCAAATGAGAGATGATTAAATACAAATAATTAATTTAATAAAAACATTATCAATCATTATAATAAATTTATTCATGTTATAATATGATAGATTACAGTATATACACAAAATAAAAGTGAATTGGAATATAACAACAATGAAATCTCAATGGAATCCAAGTTGGGATGAATTACCATTTAATGATCGTATCCTTAGGTTAAAGAAAAATCAATGACATAATTATGCGTGAAAAATATATATATATATACTCATTATGATTGAATATTTAGTGTAGATATTTAAAAGGACATTCACACATATTCTTGTAAAAACAACATCAATGACTTAGATGTTTAACTCAAGGAATATAAATTGAGTCAAAATTACTCTTATCAAGTTTATATCAATGACTTGAGAATTAATAAATGGAGTGATTATGTGTATCAATATTATATTCACCATAAGGTAGTGAAAATTAATACATATTTAAATAAATAGTGATTTCATAGATAATATTGGTGTAAAATAATCAAGGATGCTTGGGTAAAACGGAATGAGTGGAAATTAAAATTTGAAATTCCCTTACCGATATGGTATCATACAAAACATACACCCCATGAAAGAATGATCATCCAATTATGATGTAAATAAGCCGACATTAAAATATATTATTCAAAAAATATAATTAGCGGAAGTGCATAAACCACACAAAAGGTAATAGTGGCAAATGTAGCATGAATCTCAAGGAATTAAAAAGGAGATGAAAACCCCTTACCACCTTGTAATCAATCAAGTCGTAAGAACAATAGTTAATAACCAACAAATAAATCACATAATACAATGAATATAAATAGAATCATGATAATATATATCAAGTGTCAGTGCACAATACAGCACATGCAATAAGTAAGTGGTGAACAATGAAAATCTCATTAAATAAAAAGTGAGATAAAAAACATCATACCACGTTGTAATGGATCGAGTTGTATTCAATAAATTTAATTTCCACTAAATAAATCATGGAATACCATGAATATAAATAGAATCATGATAATATATATCAAATGGAAGTACACAACACACCACATGTAATAAATAAGTGGCGAATAATGGAAATCTCACTGAATTAAAAGTGAGATATGATACCCCTTGACATTTACTTTACCTTGGTCGAGGGTACGTTAACCTCCTTTATAATTGATAAATCATTGTTATTAAATATTACATGAATTACATACATAAATATGATATCATATATGATCTTCTAATATTTCTTTGTTAATAATATTTTTGTAGTATCGTTGTTTTGGGTGTTAATTGATTCGTTTTCATTTATATGTTTTGTTACGTAAGTCATGTTATCTATGGATAGGATGTATTTGATTCTTATCCAGAAATATATTATATTATTAAATATTATTTTTAATTATAAAATGAAAAGTATTCTTGAATTATTACAATGGGGAATGAATCTTATCACATTCATGGAGACGGTAATTTGTACGTATGCACGAACGCTACTTCAATTTTTTTTATTTAAAAAGGAGAGAAAACCAAATAATACATAGATATTTTATTATTAGACTAAAATATAATATTTTATATATGTTATGTACGTTCAATAACACCATCATATAACATATGAACGAGTAATATCACATTGAGGGGGCGATATTCCGCATTTCCTCAAATGAAATTATTGTATATATACAACCTGAAAAAATAAGGGTATGCTATAAAATAGAATTTAAAAAGCTTATAGATAAAATAAATATCATATATAATTATAGTTCTATTATAATTGACACCATTAGATGCGGTAGTAGAATATAGAACAATCATCGTTTCGTGAGGCAATAGTTCGCTATCCACAGAAACATTATGTTCTATACCCATTAGATGGAGGTGTGGGAAAGTGCAGTTGTATATATTCTCATAACAGAAACCTAGTATATTGAGTATACTAGTTTAGTTATAAAAGAAACTAATAAAATTATTTTAGGGGTTTTGAAAAGTAAAATAAAAGGAACAAACTTAAAGGGAGATGTTACCTTTAAATCGGGTAACACTATTTTCTTGGAATCAAACTTCTTCCATGAAGTGTCTTATACCTATGGTAATACTTCTAAGTGGAATAGGGGTCTATAAGTATTTTATTTAGGCATAGTTTGGCTGAGAAATGAGGCTTTATTGGTGTGAGAGAAGGGTTAGAAGTGAGGGCTTCTTATAAGGGGGGTAGGGGCTCTTTAGGAACGTTTGAAAACATTATTTTACTATATAATGATTTTAGGTTTTTAAAGGTCCAAAACACATTAAATTATATGATAAGATGACTCATAATATATATAAAATCTTCCAATAAAATTTTTACAGGTTTTGGAAATTGGTTTAATTTTAATATTCTTATTTATTTAACTCATTTATTAATGAGGTAAACACAACATAATTATTGTGTCAAAACTATTTTTATTTATATGATGTCTATAAATAATAAAAAATACCATGATGTAGGAAATATTTTTAGATTTAAAATTAATATTTATAGTTGAAATGATAACTTATATTACCCAATGTAAAAAATATTTTACTAAAAGGTATATTGTTATATCATTTTTGAGTTTACATTAAAATAATTACTATAAAGTGTCATTATCACTCTCAAGTGGCTCCATGGGGTCCCAAAACTGAGCCAAGGATGACCATTTTTAGATACGTATCAAAAAATAGAAATAGGACATAAAATTGGGTAATTTAATATTATTATAATTGTATTTTTTCACCCTTATTTACATTATTTACCCCTTTAACAACGGTAAATAAAATATTTATTGAAGTAAATATTCATAATGTATAAAAATAAAAGTTACCTATTAAAAAATATGGGCCTCATGATTCCAAATATGGAATAAATTTTTTCATATTCAAAACACAGATGTGACTGAAATTAATATAAAATTAATTCTCGTTGTCAAAACAAAGAGCGTGTTTTTAAGAAATAATAACTATCAAATGATTGACACATGTTGGGGTCCAATTTCAAAGTGAAATTACTTCAAATGACCAAAAATATATTAAATGGTAAAAATATAATCTAATTATTCTTCCAAACCATTCAAATATATAATTTAACACTATAAATTATTTTAATTAAAAAAGTTGTATTCAGTTAAAATTTAGTATTTTTCACTATTCCTAAAAATATGATAGTAATGAGAAAAACACAAAACGTTTATCCAAACTAAATTTTTATGTCCTTATTAAAAAGAATAAGTTTATTTTTGAAAATTTAATATAAAAACAGTGTCAAACATTTTATTTAAAAAGGGATCGCTATTAAAAGATAATAAAATAGATTTTTTTTAAAAATACTTATTTTATCTAGAAAATTAAATTTGTTCTTATATTTTGACTAAAAAACACATAATATGGATTCTAAAATTTTATTGAGTGTATAAAATTCAAAATGCAAATAATACTATTCAAAACTTTTTTTTTTGAATGGCTAGATTGGTATGTTGTGTGGTGCTGATACTCGATGTTGTGTTTATAGAAAACAATTGAATTAATTTTAAGAAAATAACTTACTATGAAATCTTGGGTTGTTGCATCGGGTAATTTTTTGCATAATTTCCATGTTCCTTATAGTTGTAACACTTCACTGCTAGCAAAGTGATTAACTGAACATTTTTTTCTTCTTCATCATTAGCGTGATTTTTCATATCCCTTGTGTAGTTTTTGGCTAGATGACCAAACTTTCCAAATATGAAGCAATTCCTGGTTCCCTTCAGACAGTTACCAAGATGCTTCTTCCCACAACTTTTTAGGGGGAAAATCAATGCTTTATTCCATCATGGGATTTGTTTTATGAACCACTAATTTTGTTCTCCATTTTCTTCTTCTTTCCATTGGGCCCATTAGACAACGAAGAGTCTCCAATATCCATTTCAACCTTGAGCACACAATAGAAAATATCCTCATAACTATCGATGTATTGAATTGCAATTATTTTCTTAAACATAAACTTAGTATGCTAATGATGAAATCCATCTTTCTTTCATTGTTCATGAAAAATCCCGAGGCATACATTAGAAGCCTTGTAATGTTTGTTTCATATGCCCTGATGGACTCTTCTTCCTTTTGATTGAGTATGATGATCTATTTTACCATCTTGAGATGAAGGGTTCGAGGAAATGTTTTGTTGATAATAATAATCTTGAATTCCTTCCAATCCATGTCATCAATTTTCTATTGGGACATTTTACTCTTGATCAGTGTCCACTAATCATCTTTCCCATCAAAATGATAAACTGCCAGAACAACCTCTTTTCTTCCATGCACTGGTGGACAGAGAATATCATTTCAATTGAGTTAATCCAATGTACTATGAGGAAGGGATTAGTAGATATGATAAACATGGGAGGCCTTTTCCACAAGAAGGATTCTATGAAAACTTGATCCTTCCTTGGAGGAGGATGGAATTACACAAAATTCATGTTAATATTCATTACTCGATCCATTTGAGCAGGTAATGTCATGAATTTTTTAGCACTCTCTCCCATTATAACATGCTTATCAATTGGGAAATCATCAATTTGCATATCACATTGGTTGTTAGAGCATGTTCTTCAATTTTCCACCATTAACTATGAAAAATAACGTATAATTAGAGGCCTTGAATACAAATCTATTGAGCATAAAAATGAATCTTTGAACATAAAAGGATAAACGTATAAATAAGAAGTGCATTCTATTATGTGATTCCTTAAGTTTAAATCTAGGTTATTCATCATCTATTTCATGACTTATATTCTTATGGTCTTTTTTGACCATTAATAATGGTTTTTACTAAGACCATGAATCTACCAAAGCATATCCCTCAGGAGTGTCGTAACCAAGAGTGAAGAATGTCCCGCTATAATGTACCAGGATACCCCAAGTCAAGCCCAAAAATCCATGTAGAGGTTCTCACTCCTAGTACATCTGTTCTAGAGCCACCTTTGCTTTCTCATATCTATAATGTGTTGTATTTGTTAGATAAACCACATACTCAATAGTAACCAAAATGTATGGATGATTTATTATACTTCCTCTCATCCGTAAGGTTATCACTAGGGTTATCTATTCTTAATCTCCAAAAATAACTAGAACATCCTCTGAAACCAACTATAGTGACCCAAGCATTTTATATATAACATTACATGATTTTAATCATAATTATTCATTAGAGTAAAAGATGAGGATTGTTAAGCCTAGTGTCATTGATGACTACGTACAGAAAACATAAAACATGGTCCTAAAATACATTTCATTATTTAATCTACATGAATAGCTCCTATCTTCCATTGAGCCCTTATATCTGCATATAGTACCCTGGGGGAACACATAAACAAAGGGATAATCTAAAAATCTCAGTAAAAGAATAAACATAAGGATATATCTTAAGCACATGAGTAATGAGGTATGACATAATGATAAAAAATAATGGAACACATGAAATCATATCATATAAGAATGGGTTCATATAATCATGGAATAATATAAATGTGGTAAAATCATAAGAAATTTGTTTATTATAGGTCAAGGCTAACCACCAATCGTGTTTCCCATTTTAGTATGACTGAAGGCTAACTGCCAATCCAATTTCACATTGCATCTCATGAGACATGACATTACCAATGCATTGGAGCACTATCTGGGTGCACCCATCTCAAATTTTCATGAATATTATTGCCACATAAATAATCATTCTACATAAATATTGATACACAATCAGCCACTCATAAACATAAGGATACCCATGGAAAGGATTGGGTACCACAATCATGACATAGAACATAGACAATGAGTGTATCATGAACATTCCCATGAATGAAAGGTATTATAATATACATACACATTCATAAGGTAAAAAATAAATATAACATGGTAAGTGGTGTCCAATAGAACTGAAAACATACGATAAATGTTTTTGAGAAACATTATTATTTAAACATTTTTTTCGTTTTAAGGGAAATACTAAAGAGCATTTAAAATATATTATAGGAAAATATTTTATATACAGCCTGAATTGAACCAAGAAGGTTTTCATAATAAATGACTGATTTTATAAAGATAGCTATTTCATAAAATAAAGGATATAGTTCACATGAAATAGGGAAAGAATTCATAAAGTTCCCTTAAAACATGATTGCTTATCGGTGGGTATAGAGGTGGGAATCACTAAAAACATGTATATCCCCAATAAATAATGAGAGATGGATATTGGAACATGATTTTGGAGAATATTAAAATTATATATAAGTTATAAATAGAATGAAAATACAACTTTGTTTGGGTCAAAATAATTATAGAACCCAAAGGAGTTAAGGAGGTTCGGGTAAAATTTATTACGGGTTATTGGAATAGTATCAGGTGTACCTAAAAGGGATTTTTGGAGAGATAATTGGGTTTCTAGTAACATATAAACTGTGAGGGAAGTATTGGGAATGTTATAAATAACACCCCATCATTAGGGATCACTCATAAAATGGAATAACATAGAAGAAAATCATGAAATAAAAGTGAAATAGGGAGGTTCCCTTACCATAAATATGTTGGTGTTCCCCACTTGTTTTTATATACAATAATAATCAAATTAGGTTTATTGATTAACAATTCCAAAACCCAATTTATTTGTAATTAGTTTATTATAATCATTTTATATTCATTAATATGTGTTTTGATTGGTTATGAAGATCAATTTCATCGTTCGATCTCTTTGTTTCCTTGATTCTCATGACCGGTTCACTTAAATTTAAGTTTGGATAAACATGTAAGATGAAAGTGGTTGTCTATAATTAAATTTACTTTATATTAATGAATGTAAAAGATATTATAGGGTTTAAAATTTAATTTTCTTACTTAAAATGAAGTTGAACTATTATATAAAACAAAAGTGACGACCGTTTTTGTTAATTGGTGAGTTTGATTACAAAGAACATGTTTTGATTTAAAACTTAAATCAATTTTTAAATTTTTTTACATAATATAAATAGGTAATATTACGTATATATAATTTTTTTCAACCATAATAAAAAAAATTTGTTACCAGATTTAAATATGATAATAAAAATTGATAAATTGCTGTCCTGGAATGTTCTAAATGTGCACATCTAAAACGGTGCATTCATTCCTTAAAAATGTGGGGAAAATGGAGAAGATAATGAAATACCTCATTAGCATAAAAATATTCAAGTAAAAGTTTGTTACGGGTGTTATCATACTATTTGGGTGAAGGTAGGTGAGGAAATAAACAAAAACAAAATAACATAATAGAAAAGAAGGAATTTGAAAGAGGAATTTATCTCTTGAAACGTCCTCCTTTAGAACCTCTTAAGGGGAGAGTTTTTTTATTTTTAAAAATATAGGGGATTTATGTCTTGGGGGGTATCTTGGAGAGTGATTTAAAAAGTATATTTTCATAGAAAAATGTTTGATAGGAGTGAATAGAAGAGGTAAAAATTGGTGGTATTTATAGCGGAGGGGAGGAGGGTTTTCAAAAAAAATTAATCATTAGTTTATTATTTCCTCTCAAGACATGTTATAGTAATTATTCCATCACCAAGTATATTAATAAATGCATGTGACTTCAAACCAATTAGGCTAACATCATTATATGATCATCAATGACCCAATTAGTCAATTATTAGCATGTATTTTGAATTATCGGATTTTACTATTCATAAAAAATTCCAATGTTTTAGAAGAATCCCAAAAATTAACCCTAACCATTTTTCAACATGTAGAATACAAAAAATTAATTCCATTTTTCAATAATATTTTTCTAAATATTATTAATTTAATATTTAATTAAAATCATAATTTATTTTTAAAACCCATTTTGAAAACCTTCATTTACTGATTCTAAAATGCAAGTACATCATAATTTCACTTGAATATTATTTTAATAATATCATTGGTTAGGTTAATATTATTTAGGTTATATAACTATTCATCAAGTTATGTTACAATTCATATGGGTGGGTTACTATTCAACAAAAAATCTGTTTTTCTTATCGGGCTCCTAAAAACATACTAGCTATAAACATGTATATCAGATTTTCAAAATTCCAACCACAGAAGTGAGAAACCAATGTTTCAAGGTCACTTAGCACTTATTTGCACATTATGTTGTGTTTTCATTGGATTTTATGAAATACTTATGAGAAGGGAATTTCCTTTTAAAAACATTGGGTCATTACAGAGAGTGATGGTTTTACCTCTTGAGTGTTGCCTTTTTAAGAACCTCCCAAAGGGACTTGAAAATGGTATTTTTGTAATAAAATAATTATCATAACATGAGGTAGTTTCTTGGGAGATGGTATGGTCAAAATATAATCAAAAATAATGTATGTTTAGGTGTGAGTAGAAGTGGTGGTATTTATAGTTGAGGAGAGGGGTATTTTTTGATAGTTATTTATTAGTTTATAATGATTGAACATGACTTTAAATATTATAAAATAAATAAATAAATGTATTAAAACAATTAATTATAGTTATATATTATGGTATTCAATCATTCATATATCATATATGAATTAATTATTCATGTATTGGTTAAATAACGTTGATTACTATATTTCATTATTCACAAAAAATCATCTAGATTAGAAAAATCCAAAATACAACCCTATTCATTTTTCATTGTTTAGAATTAAAAAATGGATTCCATTTTTTGAAAATAATTTTCAAAATTTTCAAAATTTAATTTTTTTAGAAAAAATTATTCAATGAATAATGAATTTAATATTATAACAGGTTTTATGACACTATCAAAAATAAATTAATGTATCATAAAATTATATTATAATTATATGATAACATAATATAAATTTATTTGACTATTTCAAGAAAATAGATTTCTTATTACAAAATTGTAATAATTAGAAAATTTTAATATATTTTTCTGTTTCAATAAAAATACACATTTATAATTTATAATTTATTTAAAAAAATTATTTACATCCCCAATGATATAAATATATTATATTCTCATTTATAAGTAACATAAATTTTATTTATAAATTCATAGGTGATTCCAATATTCAATAGGATGAATTACTACTCATAATAGTCACATTACTTTTCAAATGATCAAATTTAATAATATATTATTGTTTAATATTCATTTGTTTTTTATAGCATAAACTATTGGAGATGTTAAATTTTAAAAGTGTGATATAATAAATCGTTAAGAGTTACATTATCTCCATTATTAATAATTTATTTACAAGAAATATGAAAATTTACTTCAAAATTTATTGTTTTAAACACAAAAATTCAGTTGTGGAAATACCACTATTAAAAGCGCTTATAAAATATCCTCCTAAAAATAGTTAATGAGAAAATTGATGGTTACCACAATACTAAGATTCTGAAATATGACAAAATTCATGAAAGTAGGGGCATTTAAGGGAAATATGACAATCATGTTATAATGGAGAGTCATTGAAACAAGGCCATTAGAATGTATACCATCACAAAATATGAAATTTGAGATTAGTTAAAAGTCCATTGATTTCATAGAAAGAAAATTTAATGAATAATGTTTTTTATAAGACATATTTTCTTATAATTTAGGGGGTTTTAATATTTATATATGCACATTAGAAAACAAAAATATTTGGTTACTTTCGATTTCATAATAATAATATCATCTTTTGTTTATGCTTAGATCTATTTTAACATCATACCGTATATGTGGAAATTAATGTTCAAGACGATTTTTTTACTCCTAAACCACATTTAACTAATCATGTGGTCCTTAAATAATTTTTTTGACCTTTAAATTATTATCGAAACCCAGAAGGTCAAAACATCACATCACCAAACAAAAATTTCCAATGTTTAACAGGATCCATTTCAAAAGTAGTAAGTATTAAGATTCATCTAAAGCATCTATGTCCACATTCAAAAACAAAAAACATAAAAGGATTGTCATTAAAATTCCAAAAAAACATAATATAATATTCACAAAAATAATTAATATCTTAGTACTAAAGACCATATACATTAATACCTTTATATGCTTAAAACATTAATTAAACCATGCATTCTTCCAAATCTATAAATAATAGGTAGGGAGGTAAAATATTTATATATATCATGATTATTATAAAAATAATATCTAAACATAATTCATGAATCCAAAACCGCAAATACAATAATTATTCCACATAAAATATAGTAACAATATAATATTTACCTTGATAACTAGTATTTTTCTGAACTATATTTCACTAACTATTTGGACATTCATTTTCATAGTTCCAACTCACCTTAAAATTGAAACATTTCACATTGAAATCCTCCTTCATTACATTATATTACTGAGCCAGGTGACCTATATCTCTGTATTCTTAACAAACTATGATTCCATTTCTTGCATGTACTGAGGTGTTTCTTACCACAATTACAACAGCTTCAAAAACCATTCTTTCCCTTATACCTTTAACCATATATTTCTCAAATATTTTATTCATCTATTCTATTACCTAAATTTAAACAGACATAGAGTATTATTTTTTTATATTTATATCACATGATACTATATCCTCGTATTATGAGAATGTTTGGAAAAGTAGTTCTCTACGTTGAATTTCTTTAAGACTATCAAGGAAATGATTAATCCATCTCCATGTATTATATTTGTGTCATATTACATTCCTTGATATATTTATAATTTTGGATTCATTCATGGAATTATTTTCAACCCCTTCATATCTTAGACTCAAGAATTTCATTTGCATATCCACTCATTATACCATATAAAAATAATTTTTCTAGAATATTTCATTAAAATATTTCTATTACATATGTGAAATTTTTAACTCCTACTATGGGTTTTGAATTAATTTCCCCCATCGATGTGTATCTGTTATGAGATTAAAAACTATGATGATAACTTTCTCCCTTTTTTATTTATCATATATAGAAATAATTTATAGTTGGGACTCATCAATTTCTCTACTAAATATGTGTTTGTAGTCTGAATGAATGATTATGGTTTTTATTGTAAAAACGAGTTCAACATTTTCACAGCACATTTTTTATCATTATTCCCCATGGCAGTAACATTATCACTCATAAAATGTGTCATTTCATTTAGTATAGTTAAAATTTTCTTGGATCCAATTCCGTCTCATTCTCTAACATCATTATCATCAATACAAGTGAAATCCGTACTTGGAATATGTTCATTGATACAATTTTAATTCCTTCCACTATGATCCATTTATAAACAACTAAATAAATCACATTAGGTTATTATTGATAATTCATAATTTCAAATGAGAAAAACTCATAACATAAATATGAAATTTAATCATAATTAACTCATAGGAATGATCATGGTATCATTGCAGAAATGTTTACATTAAAATCCTTAATAATGGTTTTAAAATATAATGTTAATTTTCATAATCATTTCCCCTGGTAGTGTCATACCAGGTGTGTAGTAAGGCCCGTTATCATATACCATGTTACGCCGAGTTAGGCTTAACACACCATGTTAGAGTTGTTACAGCTAGGCACATTTGTTCCCTAACCACAACCACTTGTTGTATCTAGAAATGGATGTATATCTAGGAAGACAGAAATTATCTATACATTACCAAAATTATAAAATGTTCTTATATATGTATCCTCAATTTATATCATTATTTTATGTTTGATAATATAAATTTTATATATCTAGTTAAAAATGATTCTACTAAAATTCCTATAATACCAACTGTAAGGACCATGATCCTTGTGGAATAATAAAGGTTCCTTAAATTATTAAATTGTTATAATAAAAAATGATGTCACCTCCAAATGCGACAAATAGTTTAGTGGACATATAAAATTGAGATATGAAAATACTTTTGATATTACTACATCAATGGAAAACTGAATAGAATCTCCATTGAAAACATGTATAAAATTCTAGAGTATCCCTACAAGTCATCAATAATATACATCTTCTCATACTCAAAAAATCATAAGAAAAGGGTGGGATCAGATTCTTAGTAAGGAATATAAGTAAAGTGTTATTTATCATAAAAATATATGATAATAAAATCTAATTAGATAAAAATCAAGACATTAAAATTTCATCATGATCATAATATAATAAAGATAAAAGGTGATTAAATAAAAAAATATAAATAATAATATGATAATAAGGCTTATCCATGGAAAAATTGTATAGTAAAATAATCAAATGGGTTATCAATTACTAATATCATAATGAGATAATACATAATTTCAGGAATCATTAACCTAGCATCAAGGCTTCATCCATGACAACATACATAAATGGGTAACAACTCGGTCTAGGTTTTTGAATGAGACATACAAATGCATTGAGGGGATATAGCATGTCATAATTGTAACTTAATAATTACAATTAATTCCTCGTATAAGAGGGGTGAAAAATAATCAACTTATAGAATCATATTGAAACTATAATATTAAATATAAATAATACCCCAATCTGAAATCACATTTATTATTTATCCAGTGTACTATGGTGAATAGAATCATGTAATTAAATTTCTAGTCAAAATAATCATATACAATTCATAAAAATATGGTAAATGATGAAATTATAGATCAATATCAATAAGTAATAATTTTTAACATAGGGTCATGAAAAAGATAAAAATAAAATAATAAAATCCTCGATAAATTCTTGAGAAAAATAAACCAATTTTACTTTGGAAAGAATTGTTTTTTAGGAAAATAATTTTCATTTTTCGTAAATTTAGATTGGAAACATGTAAATCTACAAAAATATAAAAAGAAATGAAATTATATTTGAGAAAAATTAATAAAATATTGATAATAAAATTTTTCATATTAACTAAAAAGCTGTAAAATTTTTGTTTAATACACTTTATAAATGAGCCACTTTAGTGCGATTTAAGGGGAAATATAAATGACTCATTAAAGAAGAAAAGGGAATAATTTTTTTCATAAAATCATAAGAACACATATAATATTTTTCATTATAAAAATAGTGAGTTTAGATAAATATTTTATTCTTAAAATTTATTACGGAGTGTACTTGAACTTGAGTATTAAATTGGGAAGCTCACTTTAATTGAGCTTTATTATCTGAAGTAATTAAAAAGGGATTCCTATAAAATATGAATTCACCCATAATGTAAATTATAAATGATATGTATACATCATTTTAGAATATGGAAAAAATATATATATAAGAGGAAAATATAAATAAAAATGAATTCCATTGGGATAAATTTATAGAAGGTGTATCCCAAATGAAAAATGGAGGTTCATGTGGAATCCATTACCTCTTAACAAACAGTCAAACAGAATGCCATGTAAAATTACTAATCATTAAATAAAATATTTAATTACATTTAGATATATATATTAATGATATGAACATCAATGGAATGCATTCATCCCCCAAACACAATATATATCTTTGAATAACACATATCTCATAGAAATAAAAGTGAGATGTCAAAACCCTTAACATATGTTTGAAAGTGCTATTCACATGTTCTTGATGTCCATGATAATGAAATAAGATTAATTAATAATTTATGTAATAAAATATTAAAATTTTAATATATTTTCATAATTTAATTACATTTAATTTTTTGGAGTTATTAAAATGAATTTCTCCCATCGGGAGTGTTTGTTTCCAAGTTTTTCTTGATTGGTTCAATTGCATACATACACTACTGAAAATCTGACTTTTCCTAATGATTCTATTCCAACGGTTTGTAAAAACCGTTTGTATAGGTCCTTTTCCCAAAGGTTTTGGAAAACCGTTGGGAAATCCCACTTTATGGACACCTTTCCCAACAGTTTTGGAAAACCGTTGGGAAAGGGTATGGCTTTCCCAACGGTTTGGCCAAACCATTGGGAAAAGTCCACTTTGTGGCCACCTTCCCAAACGGTTTGGCCAAACCTTTGGTATAGGTATACCCTTTCCCAACAGTTTTGGAAAACCATTGGGAAAAGTCCACTTTGTGGACACCTTTCCCAACGGTTTGTCCATACCGTTGGGAAAGGGTATACCTATCCCAACGGTTTGCCAAAACCATTGGGAAAGGTCCCCTAGAAATCAACCTTTACCCCAGAATGAATTTCAGAATCAAGAACTATACCAACAGTTTTGAAAACTATTGGTATAGGTCCTGATAATATTTATCATATCTTTTTACCGAGAACATTATATAAATCAAAATTTAAAATATTTACGACAATACATATATATATTTATGTAATTATGTTCGCAAAAGTCATGTTAGGTTAGTGGTTAAGTCGTTCAATGATAAACTAGGGTTCTTGGGATCAACTCCCAGCGAATTTTTTTTTGAAATACATATACCAACGGTTCCATAACCGTTGGTATAGATATTCATATTACTTATATCATCAGTTTTTGAAAAACCGTTGGTATAGACCTATCCCAAAGGCATACTTGGCAACGGTTCTCCTAACTGTTGTTATAGGCTATACTAACAGTTTGGAGGCCTATACCAACGGTTTCAAACCGTTGGTATATGTTAGTTTTCCAGTAGTGATATACAAATGATCATGTAAATTGGATATACAAATAAAGAATTTAAATTAAAAGTTATTAAGAAATATATATTTATTTGTTGGTAATATATATTATTTTTTCATATATGATGACGGTTCATTAGAGAAAGCATTTACGATAACCAATTTTATAATTTTGGTGTTTTTTCGATCACCACGAACTAGTTTTTTCATATGAATTAATATTATGTAATTATACTGGTTTAAGAACATTAAATAAGAATAATTAAATATATTAAATTATTTTATGACTACAAAATGGGTTTAGTACCATCATTGATTATGTAATTAATGAACAAAAACACATATTACATGTTAGTGGAATATCATCACCTCACAGTTGATGATTTCATTTTTAGAATAACAATGTTGGGAGATTATAATTGATGGTCGATATAGAATTAAAGAAATCCAATTATGGTATATAATATATAATGGAGTTATCACATTAAATTATACATCGGTTTTGATGAAATGATAAGAACAGAAGAGAAATTGAAAGAGATAGAGGTAGAGTGAAATGTTTTTACCACTTTAGTATCGCCTCCATGAGATCCTACCTAAAGGACATTGAAATGGTATTTTTTAAGAAATGAAAGTCCATATCATGTTAGAGTAATTTTGGGGAGTAAATAAAAATAATATAAAAAAGAATCATGGATTATGAGGTCAGAGGATAAGGGTTTGGGAGGGGTGGTATTTATTTAGGAGGAGATGGGTGTTTTTGATTGTTTTATTGATTAGTTTATTTTTTTCTCATGAATAGAAAAAATTATAATGTTTTAAACTAAATATTTTAAATTAATGAATTATAATTTCATATTATGTAATTACATGATCCATATATCATCTATGACTCAATAATTCTTGTATTTGTAAAATATTGTAAAGTATCATATTTCACTATTCACAAAAAATCAAATTTTTTTACAAAATCCCAAAGAACAAACTAATTTTTTTTGATGTTTATTATTTAAAAATAAACATATTTGTATGAATATATATTTATAAATATAATAAATATAATTTTTAAATTAATTCACCATTTACTAAATAAATACTAACATTAATATTTTAACGGATTTAATGGAACTTTAAAAAAATAATTCGGTTATCAAAAAAATAATTATAATAACATGAAATGAAGATATTAATATATGAATCTATTTCATGAAAATATATTTTATATAAAAAAATTATATTATATAAAAAATTATAAATAATTGTTTATGTTAAAAAAAATACAATCAATTAATTTAAATTTTTTTAATATTTATTTACTTATCCATGATTTAAATATAATATTATTCTTGTATAAGAAATATGTTTTTTTCATAGGTGGGATTAATATTATATTTTTTGGATTAACGTTCTTAATAGAAATATTACTATTCTGAAAGTTATATTTAATAGTATATTATGGCTTTAATCACATTTCTTCTGAAGCATAAGTAATCGAAGATGATAAAATTTAAAAGAGTGGTACAATAAAATATTAGTCTGTTACATAAAATTTTAATTATGTTATAAATAATGACATGCCACTAGCTCTAATTGTTAATTTTTTACGTGCCTTAAACTGATCTCCAATTTAGTTTTCTCTCGTTTTAAATAAATTAATAAATTATTATTCATTCATGAACATATTTTTGAGTTGTTTATCTGAATATATTCTAGCTATAATTTTTGGTTGTGTGATGAAAATATTATTTTCTTGGATCTGAAATCACATTATAGAGTTTTTTTGAAATTATAAAAATAGATAGATATGATAGAAATAGAATACAAGATATTTACCAAGTATTTCAGTCAATTAAATGAAGATAATTTTGTTTCTAATAGTTAATCCTTCTATGTGAAAATTAAGAATGATCATTCCATTGAGAATGAGAAAAATAATTTTCTATGAGTGGAGTAAAACAATATTCCAATATGTTCTACATGTGAAAACTGATGGATTTCTTGGGCATTCAAAACATACTTCATCATGGATGATTTAAAAACCCTTTCCCATTTTCTTTTATAATATTCCCAAATAAATGATGATTTTGATTACCGTATATTGAAAAGTTTCAAAAATAGACCTAAGGCAAGCAGATTAGTGAAATTGGTATGAAAATCCACCTAATATTTCATATAATGTTCAAGATTTATTAAAAAATAATGTATTAATTTAGACATCACAGTATAAAATTTCATAATTTTATCTTCTGATTCACATTTGGTTTGTATAATTCTATTGATATTGTTCCTCAAAATACACATCCCAATTATATTATGAAAACTGGTTTATCAATTCTAAGGAGGTGGTAATTATTTAACATTCATAGTTTTAATAATAGTACTAATTTTTTATGATATTAATTTAATGAATAATATTTCTTTTCATATTCTAATCTTGAATAAATCTTTTTAGTGAAATAATTATATCTAATTTAAAATGATATATTTAATCTATTTTTTTAATATTTCATACTAAGGGAATAATTTACATAAACATATGTTAAATGTTTATGAATTTTTATATTACAAGGAAACAAATCTACTGAAATGTATTCCAATTCTAATTTTTACATTTTAAACTATTATGCAATTATGTGCCATTTGGAAGACATGTAATTCTAATGGTTTGAGATAGTTTTTGTGACATTGTTCAAGTTTACACTTATACATGTGTATTTATAGTTAGTGGTATTTATTTATCAATTATCAGGTTCACAAATCTCAAGCCATAAATAATTATTACAACATGAATAACATTGTCTACCGATTATACTACCTAATATTGTGCTAAAGTAAAAAAAATTATCTATGAAAATTTCTTATAGGCAACATGTTTTATTTTTTAAAATTTTCATTTTTAATGATATATAAGTGAATTATTTTTTGTTACATATATAATATAAATATAATTAGTCATAAAATATAGAATCCTATATGGTGTTTATGTATAGTGAAAATTCTGTAAATTAAAATCAACTATTGTTGGTATTGTTTATAATACCATACATGCGTGGAGAATAATTACAATTATGATGGGAATATTTTTTTATAATTTCCATTCATTTCTTTCATGCAATATAATGTTTTCATTTATTCTTTTCAATCTCCATTTCTAATTTCTATTCGAATAAGATATTGTGCTAATTGATTACTTGAGATTTAAGGATGTTTAACATAATTCTGAAATCCAACAAATATAGAGTATAACATATTCGTGACTGATCAAACTGACTCAATTTTATATATTTTCTTTAACATGTATATTATATTTTTATTATAAATAGAAGAATGTTTTTATATTATTTTATATGATATTGAAAATATAATTTTTTACATTATTTAAATAAAATAAACTTGAGATAAATAATCATTTAATGGTTTTTCCATTGATTTTATTACACATAATGAACAATTTAACTAATGTTCATTTTTTTTATTCAGACATTTTTATTTAACCATAAATGATTATAATGTAAATAATTTTCTGATTATAGTTTGTAAATTTTGTTTCATTTTACACATATTAACTTTGTTGTAAATTCTATGTTTATTTTCTACGGATTTTTTAAACGGTTTTATTTGTTGGGATATGTAATATATTTTATTTTTTAAATAGATAATTTAAACATTGAATGTTATTTTTCTTAAAAATATATATATAATGTAAACAAATAGAATTTTTATTTATTTTTTACATAAAATCAACTTCAAATGTCTCATATATGGACATTCAACATTGTTTTTATGAAATTAATCATAATGAATGTGTTGGATCGGATTATAAAAAATATACACAATTGGGGGGTGAGTTGTGTATTTTTTGAAATCTTTGCGAGATTGTGTTCTTACCGTTAACTTTAATCAGATGAATTGATGCAGTATAAATTTAAATAGCAGAGACACAATATGTATAGTAGTTCGGGGAACAGAAGGCCCCTAGTCCACTTCACTAATGCTCTAGTCCACGAGCTTGTTGATTTTAACTATCTGGTCCTCATTTCAACAGACCTTTCAACAACTTAGTACATGCAGTTGACACCTTTACAATCTAAGGCAAAAAATGATTTCTCGTTCACTCAAAGAACCTACACAGCTTAGTACGAAAATCCGGTCACTCATGAATAGAAAAGGAAGATTTGTATATTCTGAAAATGCTTTCTTAATGTTCTTCACAATTGCAACAATATTCAATTGACAGTAGATGTATCGTCGCCTTCAGAAATAATGATCTTCACAAAAGAGTCATCCTGAGTTGATCCTGTTGTAGTATATATAGATATATAACTCACAACATCAGTAGTATCAGATTCACAAATGATCTTCGAGGTAAAAATGAATGAATCTTCAATCGTGATTCTTCTTCTTCAGTAAACAGAACTTTGTCATTCTCTGGAATCTACAAAACTGTATGATTTGATAGTCTCTATTTTCTCTTCCTCTAATTAGCATGATCGAGAAAGAGCACATAAGATCTTGTGTCTTCTGTTTAAAAAACTCATATATAAACACAATGATAAGAACTTATTCTTTTAATTTCATATCCACAAAAGTTTCCTTTTTTACTTGAAATATTCAAATATTTGAATTTACAGAGTAGTCGTAACTTCCCTGAAGACTCAGCACAAAAACTTTTTTTAATTCAATTCTTAAACCATTAATAAATAAGATTTGAATTAGTCAAATATGCACTTTAAATTTTTCTTTAAATCCGTCTTGAAATCAGCCTAATAACCATCTTGCTAACCATTGCATAAAAAATATCGATTTTGAATTCTCCAAGGTCAAACATAAGGTTGATGACGTAGCCTTCAAACTTATGGTTGTAAATGAAGTGTTGGAAACATATGGTTGTTCATAAACATAAGTTTTATATCACATTATTCAAACGTAAGTTTGATCATAAATGCAGGGCTTGACATTTATACTTTTCTCGTTAACTTTCAAACGTATGATAAAAGATCCATTCTTTTACTTGATCAATACTTTTCCAAGAACGTATGGTTGTTTACAAAATTAAGGTTGAGGAACCTTACTTTTGAGAAAAAAAAACGTAACGTTCAATACTTACGTATGATTCTCCTTCCATAATATTCTAAAATCCCAAATGTAAGGTTCCTTCCTAATGTAGGGTTCTTTTTAATACATTGCTGATAAAAAACGGTTTCCCTTCCATACTTTTTCTCTTATAAAATATACACTGCCTTTCATCCATATGCTACATTTCTCAATGTAGGGGATGAACAGTGTTTCTAGAATGCGCTAAAGCGGATTCCAAATATTTAAAGCATGAATAGTGTTTCCAGAACATGTTAAATGTGAATACCATAGAAATTAATTTTCATTATTCAAGAACATAAAAATTTCATCCAGAAATAAAAATATAATGATTATTAAGTTTTTTCAAAATATTTAACAAATAAACTCATTATAAAATAATTAAGGGTATTTGTGAGGCATCAAAATTTTCATAAAGAGATAGAGTATTGTTCTCAACATAGTCCCCCTTTAAATAAAACATTATTTATTGCTGAAAACAAAACTTTCTCAACAATAGCCCCCTTTTTGATGATCACAAAACCCATAAAATAATTAATGAAATTAACGTAAAAAAAATAATTAATTACTTATAGTTTTGAATTTTAAAAAGATAAATAAAATATTAGATTTAAAATATTAGATTTAACTCAATTTCTCCCTTTAATTTATCCATTTTAATTTCTCCCCCAATAAAATGTTGTGTTTATCCAAATTTCTCCCCTTTTGTGATATCAAAAAGAATGAAAAAATATGGAATATAACACAGATTAATTTAGTAATGAACATAAGTAAATGCTATAATTCACTGTTTGTCAATAATTAAAACTTGATTACTGGAAAATCCAAACAAAGATAGTAAAACTAAATAAATATAATGTAATGTAACAGACTTTCATAATAGTAAAAATATGAAAAATATAGGAATCAAGGTTTTTTTAGGGTTAAGGTAGGGTTTATCTCCTCTGTTCTGCAGACCTTATTTCATTAAACTTTTCCCTGAGTCTTCACCTCATTCCCTCACCATGATTAATAATAAGATCCCTGGTCTCTTGAGTCATATAAATATCTTATATGAAATTGAATTTGAAAAACTCATGAAGTCTTTCTTCGTTCTCCATAAACAAAGACAGCTTCTCTGTGAATGGATTCAGCACAAGTCTAAGAGATGGTTGATTTGAAGTCAACTGATAAACCATGAATTTCTGATTGTCTGACAAGACAGATAAAGGATCATTGTTTCATTGAAGATCATTCAATATGTCACTCATATTAATCATCGCAGCTATGATAGCTTGAAATATTTTGAGTAAATCCGGTGAAGAAACAGATCCACTAGCAGCACTAGTTCTAAAAGATTCAAAATGTGTCTCCATAAATAAATTTAGTTCTGAGAAATCTGATTTCATAACCATTTCAGACGTTAATTTTTCAATAGCATTCATTATATCCTTCTTAAAAATTTCAACTTCTTGCCTGAAAACTGTACCATCCTTATTTTTTTGAAATTTCAACTACTCTTTTTCTAAGGCTCTCCTCAGAGTAATCTTTTCCGATTCCAATTTAGGCAACTTTCTGTACAACTCCTAAACATCATTATTCCCTAAAGTAGAGGAAACATTTGTTTGATTCTCATTCTCTATTCCAGTGTGATGCATCAGTACTATAGGTAGTGAATCTGCATTCGATTTTTCTTTTTTCCTTTTCCTACGCTGGTTGATCCAAATATTTTTATTCAGAGTATTTTACCAACTCTTCCACATAAAAATCCACATTAACTTCTTCTGTTTGAGATTCAAAAATATTCTCATCATAAAAATCAGTAACTTGTTCTTCCAATCGATTTTATAAGATAATATCTTTTGGAGTTTTTTGAGGTCTTAACACTTCATCACCAGGCTCTGCCTCATTTTCCTATTGAAGTGTAATTTAAACATCAGTTACAACCTGTTCCTGAGTCTCTCTTTTAGCTACTTCTTGAATATCAGATAGAATCTGATGTCCTTCCATAGGTTCTTACCTCTCAACAATAGCTTCCATTGGTTTTACAGTAGCATATTCTCTTACAAAACAATAAGAGAGTAAATCTCTTGTTGTTAGTACAGGGGAAGAAAGTTCCTCATTAAATATTATTTTTCTCTGAGTCTGAAGACCCTTCTGAATTCTTTCATCATTAGTGTCTCATATTTCAAATATTATTATATTTAACATAGTGAATACTCAGGATTCAGCCTGTCCTTCTTTGCACTGATCAGATTGAACTTGAGCACTCTCTATTTCTTCATCAGCTCCTACTGGCAAAAGTTTTTCTTTTATATTTCTCCAGAAATAGCCAATTTTTCTTAAATTTATAGCATTGAAATAATTACTGTGATGACATTTTACTCTGGCATCCACCAGTCTCACCATATTCTTCTTGAACAACAGTTTGGAAATGAATCTACCAAAAGGTAAGAAGTTCATTCAGCTTCACTATGACAATAGTAACGCAGGTACATCACCATGTACCTAGGGAAATTTAATTTTATATCACTGTGCAGAAGATACATTATGTGCATGTCAGGATACAATATCTATTCCATCTACGACATTCTTAGTGCAATCCCTGTTCGGAAAAATATCATAAAGATTTTATGATCTGGCTCCATATCCTTAATAAAAATCGTCTTTATAGAAGTATAACCAACAAGAAAAGACACAATGTCCTTATATTTATTCACATATTCTATTATGTTTTTTAAATCAAAATGAAAGATGCCCTCATGAGGGCAGTTCAAAATCTGACCAATTTCAACAGAAGAGATTGAAAAATCCATATCCTCTATCATAGCCACCTTTGGGCCATCAGTGTCTCCGAGACTAAACTATACAGACTTGAATAAATATCGAAGTTCTACCTCATAATTTTTTTTATTCTCAGTATTGAATGTTAGTTCTAGATTCTAAAATGACAGTGCTTGTTTAATAGGATATTCATATGAAATAGCCATTCGAGATCAATCACCTTTCCCTGTAAGATTTTCCTTCCATCAGAGTACTATTTATTGGAATTACTGGTCTCGGCCTCATCAAATCTCCTAGTCTTTTCCATTTCTGTGATAATTTAAGATGTTCTGAAGGTTAGGGATTTAGGGAATCAAAAATTAGGGTTTGACGAGCAGAGGTGCGGTTTCACGAGTTCGAAAGGATTCGGTAGAAATGAAACAATTTAGAAGTCAAAATGGTTTCTAACAGCCTTGATTCCTTTGTTTTGATAAATCTTTACATATATTTTAAATATAAGTAAAATTGATTACATGGGGAAAAGATACTTATTTTGTTTGAAAAACAAATAACCAAATTATTTTAAACTGTATTAAAATAAAGAAAAAATATAGTAAAATAAAACATTATTTAAAAATGAATAAACCTAGCTCCCCCTTAATAAAATGAAACCTTGTAGTGGGTAGTGGTTTAGTAAAAATATCTGATAATTGAATTTTAGTACTTACAAATTCCAAAGATATATCCTTTTTGAGAACATGGTCTCTTAGAACATGATGTCTGATATCAATATTCTTAGTCCTAAAACGATTAATTGGATTTTTGTAAATATTTATTGCACTAGTATTATCCCATAAAATAGGCATATTATTAAAACTTAGTCCAAAGTCAATAAGTGTGTTTTTTATCCACAACACTTGTGCATAGAAACTGCAAGCAAAAACATATTCTTCCTCTGCTGTTGACTAGTAAATTGAATGTTATTTCATACATGACCATGAAACTAAGGATTTCCCTAAAAAGTGACACGTTCCTGAAGTGATTCTCCTATCAAATTTACAAATCCCAAAGTCTACATCAGAATATGAAATTAAATTAAAATCATAAGTTTTGGGACAATGAAGAGATAGAAAAACAATTCCATTTAAATATCTTAAAATTCTTATAACAACAATCAAATGGGATTCTTTAGGATTTGATTAAAATATTGCACAAAGTCATACTGAATACATTATATGAGGCATGCTATCAGTAATATATAATAAACTACAAATCATAACTATATATAACTTGTTGTCAACTAATTTTCTAGTTTCATACAAATCATGTTTTATATTACTACACATGGGAGTTGTATATGTATGGATATTTCCAAGTCCAAATTTCTTTAATAAATCATTAATGATTTTTTTTATTCATGACATTTCCAAAATATTTTTGATAAATTTGAAACCCTAAAAAAAATTAATTCTCCAGTCATGGACATTTCAATTTTTTTAATTAATTTTCTATACACAAGACAAAGGGATTTATTAGTTGATCCAAAAATTACATCATCAACATAAATTTGAACCAATAAAATATTTTAATTTACAGTTTTCTTAAAAAGTGTTGGATCTTCCATTCAAAAAATAAAAACATTTTTTAATATAAAAGAGCTTAATCTTTCATACCAAGCTCTAGGTGCCTATTTAAGGCCATAAAATGCTTTAGTATGTTTAAAAACAGAATCTATTTTTTGAGAATTTTCAAAACCAGAGGTTTCTCAACATAAACTTCCTATATTAAATAACCATTAAAAAGGCACACTTAACATCCATCTGAAACAATTTAATGTTCATATGAGATGTATAGGCTAAAAGGATTCTAATGGATTCTAATCTAGTGATAGGTGCAAAGGTCTCATCATAATCTATACCATCTTCCTAATTATATCCTTTAGCTACAATTCTAGATTTTTTCTAATTATTATTACTTGATCAACTTTCTTGATTCAAAAGACCCATTTGGTTCCTATCACTCTATAGTTATGTGATCTTTCAATTAATTACCAAACATTAATTATTTTGAACTGGTTTAATTCTTCTTGCATTGTTATCATAAAGCTTTCATAATCTAATAAATCTTCTATAGACATGGGTTCTAATTAGGATAGAAAGGCAGAGATTTCTAAAATATTCCCTATATTTCTTCTATTTTTTATTTCTGTGTCTAAGTCACCAATTATAGTCTCTAAAGGGTGATTCATTTGGGTTCTAGTTTGTCTAGGAAACACACTCTAAGGTTCTTCAGTATCATGTTATTTTGAACTGAACTGAATTTCATTTATATCTTTTTCAAAATCATTTTTCATGTTTCTCAAGTCTCATGTTATCATTAGAGTCAGATTCTTCCATTTGATCTATCCTTTTCTCAAAGGGATCAGATTCATCATATTTCACATGAACTGATTCTTCCACAATCCTTGATTTCTTATTATAGACTCTATAATATTTGGATGTAGCTGGATATCCTATGAAAATGCCTCCATCTCATTTCGGATGAAACTTACAAAGATTTTCTTTGGTGTTCAAGATGTAAAATTTTCATCCCAAAACTTTAAAGTAATTTAATTTTGGTTTTCTATTACTCCAAAGTTCATGGGGTTTCATTTTCAAAATTGTTCTAACTAAACTATATTCATTATATAGAAGGTTGTGATTACATCTTCTTCCCAAAAATATGTGGGAAGACTGTATTCATTTAGCATAGTCCTAGCCATTTGCTGAATAGTCCTATTTCATCTCTCAACAATTACATTTTGTTAAGTTGTTCTTGGTGCAGAGAAGGTGTGTATAATACCCATATTTGAGAAGAAGGAATTAAATTCATGATTCTAAAATTCTCCACCATGATCACTTCTCAATGAAATAATTTTAAGACCATTTTTAATTTGAACAGATTTGTAAAAACATTCTTAAAAAGTAAAAGATTCATTTTTAAATTTTAAAAAGAAAATACATGTAAATCTTGAATAATCATCAACTAAAACATATAAATATAATTTAACATCCAATATTTCTACTCTTGAAGGTCCAAAAAATCCATATGGATATGTTCTAGAGGTTTAGGTGTAGCAATTTTGTTAACATATTTGAAGGATGATTTGTGTTGCTTACCAAGTAGACATGCATCACAGAATCTGTCACATTAAAATCTGAGATGAGGCAAATCAGAAACTAATTGTTTCTTAGATAATTTTTGTAAAACATATACATTACTATTTACAAGTCTCCTATGACATATCCAAAATTCATTTACATTAGCATTTAAGCAGTTTACTTGTTCTTTACACAAGGAATTTAAATCCATGGTATACACATTGTCCGTTCTAGGTGCTCTAAATTTTAGAAATTTATTTTTGAAAATAGAAAAACAATTTTTAGAAAAATCAAAAGCATAACCATCATCACATGGATGAGAGATACTTATCAGTTTGTGTTTCAATACTTGTATGTCAAGTACTTTGTTGATTGAGACAGTTTCTTTATCTCCAACTATTCCAATACCAATGATTTTCCATTTGTAATTTCACCAAAAGTGACAAGTCCACCTTCTTTTTGAGCGAGTGTATAGAAATTCGTTGATTTTCCACTCATATTCCATGAACAGCCATGGTAAATATACCATATGTCCCTTTTTCTTTTGTGACCTGCTCCCTACAAAGGTATTTACACAATTTTCATTGGTACCCATATTCTTTTGGGTCTAGTGGTGTTAGCTAGAAAGTATAGGGGAATCCAGACTTTCTTAGTTTTTCTAATTTCACAAGAGTCAAATAAATAATTTGATACAAAGGCCTTCTTAATACCAATTATTTGGGGTTTTCTTAGGAAACAGTTTTTTGAAATATGTTCCATTATTCCATAGTAATTACAAACTAATTGTTTTTCAATTGGAATAAAATAATTCTTCTACAGCTTGGGGTTTCACCTTTACTACAAATTCCAAATCCTTCCTTTTTAATTACATTTTTACCAAGAATTTCATTTAAAGTATTTTCTCCTTTAGTAAAAATAAGGGCTTCAATTGGATATGATTCCACTTTAGTTTTTAGGGATTTTATCTTTGATTCATAATAATTATTGTTAGAGTTAAATAAGTCAAATATTTCAGTTAACTCCTTATATTGTTTCATCATTGTATCTCTTTCATCCGAAACAGCCTTATGAATGTTTTTAAATACTTATGATTCTTCAATATAGGATCATATTTTTCTTCATGCATATTAAAATAGGCTACAAGTTTTTAATTAGAGTAACTAGATTCAAAATTACAGTCAGAAGAGTGTTAAGATTGTACCTCATCTGTTTCTACAATAAAACACAATTTGGCTTTCCGATTTACTTCTTCCTTCTCCGAGACTGATTCAGAAGTTCTACTGGAGTCTTCAGATACACTCTATGAAGCTTTCAGGTCTTTCTTGTCCTTATGCTCATAATAATTTCTTTTGAAGAATTTATTTTTCTTTTCTTCCTTTAGGTGAGGACAGTCAGGTTTGATATGCCCAATTTTCTTGCATTCATAACTCTTGACTTCATTATAATCCTTTTTGAAGGATTTACTGAAGCCCTTCTTATTTGTATATAATTTAGTAAATCATCTGGCTAGCTGAGCGAGTTCCACATCAAAATTAGATAAATCAGAACTTTCTGATTTATCTTTTTCACTTTTCTTCATCTTTCTGTTTTTTCAATATGATGATACATTCAAAGAAGTTTCATCTATTTTGATAATAAATTTATGTTCATTTACTTCATATTCCATCTTAGCTTCATACGTCATTATTGTTACAATCAGTTCTATCATGGTTAAGTCTTTGACAGGTGTCGACTGTCTGATTGCAACTGAAACTCCATTCCATTTTTTAGGTAGTACCCTCAGTACTTTTAAATCATGATCTTCTTGTTTAATTTGATCTCCCAAAGCGGGTATGTTATTGATGGTATCTGCCAATATTCTATTCATTTTAGTAATACATTCTCCTTCAACCATTCTGAAAGTATCAAATTTAATCATAGAATTTTAATATCTTCTTTCCCTGATATTATTAGTTCCTTCATAAGAAACAACAATAGTTTTCCACATTTCATATGATGATGCGAATTGAGATACAATATTAAATTCATTAGGTCCTAAACCACATATAATTCCTTTCACTACCTTTGATTTCATATCATAATATTTTTCATTAGCTACACTCCATGATTCATGTTTTTCTGGTATTTCATATGGAGTCAGAATCTTAGAATATACACTATATCCATGATTTTTTGATAGATAATCATTTTTGACTTCTAGCATCAATAGTTTTTTCCGTTGAAGTAAGGTTCTATGACCATAAACATTCCCTCTCTTATATCATTTATCTTGCTCTGTGTATAATAACATTCATCTTGTTAAGGATTTATTATAAAGATCAACCTCTTCTACCAATTGTTAGATCGGATTATATCAAATATACACAAGAGGGAGGGCGAAATGTGTATTTTGAAAAATCATTGCGAGATTGTGTTCTGCCCTTAAACATTAATCAGATGAATTGATGCAGTGGAAATTTAAATAGACAATACACAAGATGTATAGTGGTTTGGGGAACATAAGACCCCTAGTCCACTCCACCAACGCTCTAGTCCTTGAGCTTAGTGGTTTTCACAATCTGGTCCTCGTTTCAACAGACCTTTCAAAAACTGAGAACAGGCAGTTGACACCTTTACAATCTAAGTAAAAACAAAGCCTTCTAGTTCACTCACAGAATCAACAAAGCTTAGTACGAGAAGCCGGTAACTCACAAATAGAAAAGATTGATTTCTATATTCTTAAAATGCTTTCCATATGTTCATCAAAATTGCAACAACATGCAATTCATAGTATATGGATCATCGCCTTCAGAAATAATGATCTTCAGAAAAGAGTCGTTCTGATTCGATCTTGTTGCAGTAGATATAGAAATTGAACTCACAACTTCCGTAGTAGCAGTTTCACAAATGATCTTCGGGGTAAAAATGAATGAATCTTCTATCATTATTCTTCATCTTCAGCAAACAAAACTTTTTAATTATTTTGAATCATCAGAACTGTATGATTTGATAGTCCCTATTTTTATTACACTATTTATAATGATTGAGAGAGGGCACATAAGATCTAGTGTCTTCTGTTTTAAAAATAACATATATAAAACAATGATAAGAACTTCTTCTACAAATTTAATATCCAAAGAAGTCGCCTTTTTTACTTGTGATATTCAAATATTTGAATTTACAGAGTAGTCATAACTTCCTTGAAGACATGGAACAAAAATATCCTTTTAATTCGATCCTTAAACCATAAATAAAATAGCTTTGAATCAGTCAAAGATTCACTTTAAAACCAGAATTAAATCCGGCTTGAAATCAACCTAATAATCATCTTGCTGACCGTTGGATAAAAAATATCTATTTTAAATTCTCCGATGACAAAAGTATTTTTGATGATGTAGCCTTAAAATGTATGGTTGTCAACGTTGGTTTGGCAATGTATGGTTGATCACAAATGAAAGGATCATGTAACTTTCTTCAAACGTATTGTTGATCGTAAACGTAGGGTTGGTCATCCATACTTTACTATTTAACTTTCAAACATATGATAAAATATCCATACTTTACTTGATCCATACTTTTCCAAGAACAAATGGTTGTTTACAAAAGTAATGTTGATGAACCATACTTTGGAGAAACAAATGTAAAGTTTAACACATAAGTTCGATTCTCCTTCCATATTGTTCTAAAATCCCAAACGTAGGGTCCCTTCCTAACTTAGGGTTCTTTTACAAACTTTTCCAATAACGTATGGTTCCTCTTCCATACCTTTTCTCTTATAAAATATACACCGCATTTCATCCTTATTCTACGTTTCTCCAGATAGGGTATGAACAATGTTTCCATAACGTGCTACAATATATTCCAAATATGTAAAGCATGAAAAGTGTTTCCAAAACACATTAAATGCGAATACCTTAGAAATTAATTATTGTTATTCAAGAACATAAACTTTTCGTCCAGAAATAAAAATATAATGAATAATAAATTCCTGCATAATACTAAACAAATAAAATCTTTTGAAAATAATTAAGGTTATTTGTGAGGCATCAAAATTGTCATAAAGAGATAAATTATTATTCTCAACATACTTACCCTTTAAATACAAAATTATGTTTTGTTGAAAACAACACTTTCTCAACAGAATGTCTTAGTGATTACCTTCAATGTTAGTTTTTATGAAAACTGATGTTGAATGTCATAAATTCTTTTTTCATGATTGAATTTAATTATCAGACTTCTTAAAAAAATAATGTTGAATATAATTTCAAATATTTTCATTATTGGTTATTACATAATGCTAATGTTGAATGTCAATCACTGAGACATTGAATTTATATTTTTATAATAACTAAATTTTAATATCAAAGAAGTTACATTCAATGTTAATTTATAAGAAAATAATATTTGAAAGACATTTGAAAAGTTTCTAGTTATATTATCAATATAAGATTCACTAAAAATAAGTGTGAAAATATCCATGACATCCTTTCCACAATGTATTTTCATAAAAAAAAGTCATGGAAATGTATTTTAAACAATGATTTCTTATAAAACATCATCAATGAAAACATTAAATTCACTATTCCCTTAATGTATAGACAATGTTTATATTAGAACTAGCATTGAAATGCTATTTATAACATCTCCTTCATAAACATTGATAGAAAACATTTTCTAAAAATAAAAACAATCAATGTGTAAATATATATATTTTTACTAGAGTTTATATTTTCATCGACTAGGATTTTTGACCTCACCTGTTTTCATAATCCCAATAATGATTTTACATGTTTTGATAATCCCAACTATGCTTTTACATATTTTGATAATCCCAGTAATGATTTTACATACTTTGATAATCCAAATTAATGTTTATATATATTCTAATTCACTCAATCTATGACATTCTATCTGATAATAATATTAAAATAATAATTGAGATATGTTAATAAATGATTATCCATGTTTGTATGAGTTTTGAAGTAATTCTAATCCAATCGGATATGTTTTTCATAAAACAGATAAGTGTTAGTCACTGATTCACATATATCTGCTGATACAGATCTACCGGTACTTAGTCTACCGATAGACCTTAGTCTACTGATAGACAGAGTCGCCGATACGCAGAGCTACTGATATGTACACAGCTACCGATATGTACAAATCTACCGGTAAGCATTGAACAAGTTCACCAATGCAGATAGCTATCAATAGAACAAGTTTTCTGATAGTACAGAATGGAGCTACCGATGTGCATAAGTGTAACGATACACATAATCACTGGAACTAAGTAAGAGATACCGACAGACCAGAGCTACCGATAGACCAGAGTGACCGATTCAGATAGTTACCGACATAATTGAGCGACCGGTAGAACAAGTGTACAAAGATATAGATAGAGTAAGTCTACCGATTGAAGGAGTTACCGATACCAATGGCTACCGATGTAATGAGCTACTGATACAAGATCAATGAGCTACCGATAGAAGGTCACTATTACAAAATCCACCGAACATGTCTACCAACAAGAGGCTACTAATGATTTACCAACAAGTCAAACTCTATATTCTCAATACTATTTATTTATTAAGCTAATAGTTACAATTGATGATTTTAATGAAGTTAGTGTTATTTAATGACGTATGTTTCCATGTTAGGGAACCGTACCTAGTACCCATGCAAAAAGCAATCATTCCTTTTTGCCAGAGCTAAAATATATAAAGAGAAGGAAAAAGACAGTGTAGAAATAATTGAATACATCGAATGAAAGAGAGAGAATCAAGGAACTAAGAAGGCACACAAAGGGTGAAAAAGAAAAAGGCTCACCATCATTCAAATGTGGTGCATTCACATAAGGCCACATCCTTACTCCAAGAGCACTGGACACACACAAATCAGTTATTCTCTAGAGGAGAACACAAGTTGCATCTTGAGTGAAGAACTACAACAATCACTTCATGCACTCAGGCTGATAAGCTGAAACTGAAACCAAGGAAGAAAATGATACTTTTTTTCAGAACAAGAACTATAAAAGGACTCAAAAGCTTTTCTGACCAATCAAACGAGTCCAGAGGTGCACTGCCAATCACAATTGATTTTCTAAACTCATTCACACATTCTTTAGTGACTCATTCTTTTACATTTCAAGCAGTGTGTATACCCTGTTTATTTTACACACACACACTGTCTCCTGAGCTAAGATAGAGGATTCTAAAATCCTCATCCAAACTCTATTAACTCCCTTGTATCCCACTGTGGATAGTGGAAGAGATCGAGTACGACATGGACAGTTGTGAGTTGTTGTCTATGTTTTCCCACATAGAATTTTGGTAGAGATCTTTGGACTTGGACAGTATTGTACTGTTGTTTACCCTGATCCAAGGTGTGGATGAATTTATATAAATTGTTGAGAGGACTAAGTCTCGGCTTGAGACATAACCTCTTTGTTACATCTACTGTGCATTTTCATTTAATCCATAAGTATACTGTATATTTCATATTCTACTACTAACTACTTTGAAATATAATTGGTTATAAAGTTACATTGATAGTTAAATTAGCAAGTGTTTATACTTATTGTAAACAAGTAAGTTATTTTCAAAAATAAATTTAATATTCAGATTAAATTAACATAGACCTAATCAGTCTTTGCGAAACTAATTGAACATTTACACTCTATATAAATTCAATATAGTTTGACATTTTTTTTAAATGGGGGGATTTTAAGATAAATATTTTTAACAGAAATTTTAATTGGAACTCAATTCAACCCCATCATGAGGGTCCACTCCGACCAACATTTGGTATCAGATGCTTGTTTTTCTTCAATTTTTTTAAAAAATTCTATTTTTCAACTGTGATTTTAGTTTCATCGTTAATGATCTTAAATTTTTTTAGTTATAAATTTTAACTCTTTAATAGATTCTCTAAAATCTAGTTATGGATAATAGAACTGAAGGTGATGCTACTAACTGACCTCCTTTCTTCAATGGTACCAACTATGCCCAGTGGAAACTTATGATGAAAATTCATTTAGAAAGTATGGGTTTTTCTATCTGGACTCCTATCGAGTAACAATATAAAATTAAAAAACCCAATAAAACTACTTGGGATGAACATACAATGACTGCATACAATAATAATTGTAAAGATATAAATGCCCTGTATTGTTCTTTAGGAGATGAAGAGTTTAATAGAATATCTGCTAGCAAAACTATTAGGAAATATGTGATACTTTGAGTGTTTTTCCTTAAGGAACAACCAATGTTAAAGAAATGAGATTAAATACATATACTATAAATATGATAATTTTAAAATGATGACTGATGAACCTATTTCTGACATATTTCTTAGGTTTAATGAGATTTTCAATACTATGAGATGTCTTGGAAAGGTTGTTCTTGCAAAGGAACAAATCATGATAATCATCAGATGTCTACCAGACCAATGGAGGGGCACATCTGTTTCAATCAGAGAATCATGTGAAATTGGTGCTCTCCCTGTTAAAGAGATTATTGGTAAATTAGTGATGTATGAGGAAGAACTCAAGGTGAATAAGGAAGAAGATGATAAACCTAGGACAAAATCCTTAGCATTCAATTCTACTGATTCAAAGAGGAAGGAGAAAGACAATGTTCAAATTCAAACTGAATGTTCAACCAGTGAAGATTCTGACTCCGATAGTGATGCTGAAATGGCTCAAATAGCCAAGAGATTTATGAAGTTCTACAGGAAAAAGAAATTCTTTAGAAAATAAAAATAAAAAGTTATGTATGACAATAGAGGTAAGTGGAAGAATGAATGGAAGAAATCTGATAAGGAAGATGATATAATCTGCTATGAATGGAAGAGGAAAGGACCCATAAAGGCTGACTGTCCAAAATTAAAATTAAAAAAGAAACATGATTAAAAGAACAATAATTACAAGAAATCTATGAAATCTACTTGGAGTGATTTTGAATACAACACAAGTGAATCTGAAGTTTCTGATTCTGAAAAAAATCGTGCCAACATGTGTTTTATGACCAACACATCTAAGGTAACCTTAGATACTCTTGTTTTAAATTCCTATTATTCTAGAGATGATGTAGAATCTAATTATGATTCTAAATATATATCTAAGGATGAATTGTTTGAATATTGTAACATGCTAGAAGAAACATGTAATGAACATAAGGACAGATATAAGTCATTAAAAAATAGCATGCTCTCACTTCCAATGTTTAATCTGCCTTTGATATAGAAAAAGAAAAGAATGCTCAACTGTTAATGGAAAATACAGAACAGAAAATTTCTAATGAGAAACTTTTAATGGACTTAGAAAAATTCACAAATAGAAAGGATTCTCTAACTCATATTTTAGGAAATCATGTTTCACCAAAATACACTACTGGTTTGGGATACCAACCTGGAAAAATATAGTTTACTAAAACTCAATTTATTCCCAAATCTGGACAAAATTATGCTTGTTCCAATTCTTGAAATTCTTATGATTCAACTAGTTATTCATATGGTTATAGATCAAATAAAGTTTATCTTTCAAAATATATTGATTCTGTAAATTATATGAGACCCATAAGACAAATTTGGGTACCTAAAGCTTGGATTTCTAACCTTTTTGGACCCAAGAAGATATGGGCACCAAAGTCATTTTCCATATAAACCTGCTTTGCAGGAAACCTGTTTGAAGAATTCTCACAAGAAGGTATGGTACATGGAAAATGGATGTTCAAGGCACATGTATAGAGATTATTCTTGATTCAAGAGTCTAATAATAGTTGATGGAGGCCATGTCACCTTTGGTGATAATTCTAAAGGAAAAATCATTGGCCTAGGCCAGATTGGTAACACTGATTCAGTTTTAATTTCTAAAGTTTTATTTGTTGATGGAAATAAGTATAACCTACTAAGTATCTCTAAATTATGTGATGACGGATTTAATGTGACGTTTGAAAATGATTCCTGTAATGTTTTTAACTCCAATTTTTGTTAGTATTTTATGCTTTGAGAAATGAAAATTTTTATGATGTTGATCTGAATTCTTTAGCTAAGAAAAATGTTACTTGTTTACTTGCTTTTCATAAAGAGTCTTGGCTATGGCACAGAATATTAGGACACTGCAACATCTATTCACATAGAAAATTGACTAGGAATACCTTAGTTAGAGACCTACCCAAACATTAATTCCTAGATGACAAAGTTTGTAATCCCTGTCAAAAGGGAAAGCAACATAATATTTGTTATAAATCAAAGAAAGAAGTTTCAACTTCTCAACCTCTTGACTTGGTTCACATGGACTTGTTTGGATCATCTAGAGTTTCTAGTTTAAATGGGAAGCATAATGTCTATGTCCTAGTAGATGACCTTTTTAGATATACATGGGTATACTTCATAGCTCACAAACATGAATCTTGTTCTTACATTATTAAATACTCCAAGTATGTAGAAAACCATAGTGGACTTAAGATTAAAACCCTAATAAGTGATCATGGCCATGAGTTTGAAAATCAAGAGTTTGTATATTATTGCTCATGAAATGGCTATAGTCTTAACTTTTCTACTCCTAAGACACCTCAGTAGAATGGTGTAGTAGAAAGAAGAAACTGAACCCTTCAAAAAATTGCAAGAACCATGCTCAATGAGTATGACCTGCCGATTTATTTTTGGGCTGAAGCTATGAATACAACTTGTTATATTATTAATAGAGTCTTGATTAGACATTTTTTCAAGAAAACCCCATATAAACTATTTAATAATAGAAAACCCTATGTTAGTTAATTTAGAGTCTTTGGCTGTAATGTTTTTATTCTCAATACAAAGGATAATCTGGACAAGTTTGCTTCTAAGAGTGATGAAGGATGTTTTCTTGGTTGTTATTTAACTAGAAAAGGCTATAGAGTATTTAATATATGAACCAAATGTGTGTAAGAATATTTTCACATTAAGTTTGATGAAACTAATCCACATGAGCCTAAAACCTCTCTTGAAAATATTGAAGAAGATTTGACTTTTCTGGACCTTAATGATAAAACTAATGAACCTTCTGTAAAAATATCCATTTCTGGACATATTCCATAATCTGCTTCTGTATAACCTGAACGTAGATATGAAACTGAAATTTATAGTCCTACATTTACTAGATCAACTAGGATTCTATTGAATCATCCTTTAGATGCTGTTGTTGGTCATCTTGAAAGAGGGACACAGACTAGAGCTTCTCTAAGAAACCAGGTTGAACATCAAGCTTTTCTTTCATAGCTAGAACCTAAAAACGTCAATGATGCAATCAATGATGAATTTTGGGTATTTTCTATGCAAGAAGAGTCAAATCAATTTGAATGAAACAATGTCTGGGAATTAGTTGAAAGACCCAAGGAAACATTGACAATAGGCACTAAATGGGTTTCTAGAAACAAAGTTGATGAATGTGGAAATATAATTAGAAACAAAGCTAGGATAGTTTCACAAGGATATAGACAAGAGGAAGGTATAGACTATGGGGAAACCATTTCACCTGTAGCCAGATTAGAAGCCATTAGGATCTTACTTGCCTATGCTACTCATCTGAATTTCAAGTTATATCAAATGGATGTCAAAAGGTCTTTTCTAAATGGTTTTATAATTGAAGATGCTTTTGTTGAACAACCACCTGGATTTAATAATCCACATTTTCCATATCAAGTTTTTAAACATTATAGAGCTTTATATCGTTTAAAACAAGCTCCAAGAGCATGGTATGATAGTCTTAGTAATTTTCTTATTTCAAAAATATTTACTAAAGGGATTGCTGATCCAACTCTTTTTATTAAAAGAATTTCTAAAGATGTTTTAACAGTACAAATATGTGTTGATGATATTATTTTTGGATCTTCTAAACGTTCCTTATGTATTTATTTTTCAAAGAGTATGAAAAATTAATTTGAAATGAGATTAATGGGAGAACATAAATAATTTCTTGGATTTCAAGTTTTTCAAAATGAAAATGGTATTATTTTGAATCAAAGTAAATATAAAAAGGATCTTTTAAAACGTTTTGGTTTTGATAGTATTAAGGAAAGTGATACTCATATGAGTAAAATATATTAATTGGATGCAGATGAAATTGAGAAACCTGTGGATCAAACCAATTATAGGGGTATGATTGGAATCTTACATTACCTTACTTATAGTCGACCAGATATTATGTTTCGTGTGTGTATGTGTGTATGATTTCAAGCTAATCCAAAATAATCTCATTTACTTGCTGTTGAATGAATTATTAAGTATCTTAAACACACTGTAAAATTATGTTTGTTTACCCAAAAGGAAAAACATTTGAGTTAATGAGTTATTCATATGCTGACTTTGCTGGTTGAAAGTTGGATAGAAAAAGAACATCTGGAACATGTCATTTGTTGGGAAAATCCTTAGTATCTTGGTGTAGTAAAAAAGCAGAATTCTGTAGCTTTTTCCACTGTCAAAGCAGAGTATATAGCTACTAGTAGTTGCTGTGCACAAATTTTGTGGATGAAACACACTATTTTGGACTATGGATATGATTTTAATCATGTTTCTATCAACTGTGACAAAAAAAGTTCAATAAACATTTCAAAGAATTATGTCTCTCACTCTAGTACCAAACACATTGATGTAAGGCACCATTTTTTGAGAGATCATTGCCAAAAGGGTGATGTTACTCTTGAATTTATAGGTACTGAATATCAATTAGCTGATATTTTCACTAAACCTTTGATTTCGGATAGGTTAAGTTACATTACAAATGAGTTGGGAATGATTAACCTAGATCGGTAGGTACCTCATCGATGTAGGTACCTCACCGATTTAGATACCTCGCCGATGTAGATACCTCACCAATGTAATACCTCACCAATGTAACCTCACCGATGTAATAACTCACTGATGTAACCTCACCGATGTAATACCTCAATGATGTAATACCTCACCGATGAACCTCACCGATGTAACCTCACTGATAAGAATTCTCACTGATAGACCCTACCGATGAGTGAACTGTTTCAAAGTTCTGTCTACCGCCAGAATCTAAATCATTTTTACTTTATTTTGTTTTATTTATTTATTTTATGATTCTTAAATGATAAAAAGTATGTCCCAGTTACTTCTCAATCCACCGAGCCTCAAACCCTTACCCTCAAACCTTAGCTCCGGAATCTCTCAAGAACCCTAAATCCCTCAAACCACTGATGGCAAAAACCAAACTTCCTACCATCAGAGATGACACTAATGAGATGAATACAAAGAAGTAGAAGTCCGAGCCAGAATCAAGTGGTAGTGTTCGTAGAACTAGGTCAGATTGGTGAACAGTGAATCCTCATTTTAAGAATAGAGTTACTGTGATTGAAAAAGAGCTGTGTGGTGAATGGTTACTGCCTAGAAATTTGTTTTTGCTCGAAGTGCTGGAAGATCAAAAGTTGGTAGGTTGCTTTTCTAACAACAATGGCCCCTACTATATAAAGCTAGTGAAACAATTTTATGAGTTTGTATACATTGAGAAATCTGAAAATGAGAACTGTGTGACTACTTTTGTGAATAGAAATAATATGTCTTTTTCATCTGTTTAGTGGGCAGAATGCTTGAAGGTTCCACACGAAGGTGTATCTAGATAAGCCTCGAAAGCTATACCACCTTCAAGTGATATATTCGATTATGAGACTATCTTGGAGGAGCTCATCGGTGATGGAAATCAAAGACAAGTAGTGGCTACTGAAATGGATGGAGAGAACATATTGATGTTCAAATTCGTTCAGCATGTCTTCATAACAAGGAGAGGAGTCTTTTCAAATTTAAGATATCAGGATATTTATCTATTGCATCTCGTGAGACATTGTGTAAAAGTAAAACTATGTAGATTGTTGATGATTCAAATGGAAGCCATGAAAAGGCCAAAATCAAAGACTAATTCCCTATTATTTTCTAAGTTGATCTTTGTGATGATCAAAGTGAAAGGGATAGCTGAGTCTCAAGATGAGACAGTAATATTAAGGAATAATTTTTGTATCACAACCACTGTTTTCAAATACATGAAGATAAATTGGAACCCATGGAGAGGAGAGTGAGTTAACGATGAATAGAAGGTATATGATAAATTCAATCTTGTGGATCATCCATCAAAACCTAAGGATGTGAGGGATCCGGGTCTAGGACCTGATGAAGAAGAACTTGAGTACAGTGATGAGACTGAAGAAGAAGAAGAGACTTCTATGGATGATGGAAGAGATCCAGACATACCTCCAAGTCCTGGTGCTGAAATTGTATCTTCTAAAAATAAAATCTTAGTAGATGAAGAGACGCCTGCTGATAAGGAAGACCAGCCAGCCCCTGCGCATAAAGAGGAAAAGGATAATGATTTTTAAGCCTCTAATTTTATTTATTGAAGTTTGAGTCCATCAATTGAAAGCTCAGTTGTGCCTACTGAGGATGTAGTAGGAGAAATGGAAGAAGTTGTACTTAATCCATAGGACCCTCCAGCTGTTGAAGAGAAAGAATTGATTTTAGAAGATTATTATGAGGATGAAAGACCCACAGAGAATGTCCTCTCTATACAAGTGAATGCACCCATTGAGGGGGTGCATCAAACCAAGTTTGGATGTGTGTTAGTGGCTGTTGATATTGAGGACTCGGCAGAAGACCCAGGTTTTGTGGTTTGCGGATTAAACTATCCGGATTATAATAATGAGGCATATCTAAATAGTCCAAATATTATTTATGATGTTGAGACTGAGTTGTTTCCTGAAGATGGGGTCAGAATGCATGACCTGGATATTTTGAAGAAAAAGATTAAGGAATGTTTTGTGGAAGAGACAAGGAAGATGGAAGCTTCACTAGTGTCATCAATCCAATCGATTATGACTGACTCAATAACCAGTATAGCCTCTGAAAGAGAACCTATTGTGATTCTCTTGCTGATATGATCACCAGGGATGATCTTTAATCCTTAAAGGATGAGATTAAAGAGTCCTTTAGTGTTCCTGTTGTTGAGTTGAAGCACTGCTTGGTTGAAGAGATGATTATTTTGGAAAAATATTTTGAACTTTCTCTCAGTTGTAATTTGTCAACCTTTGTGGAAAAAATAGTGGAAGAAGTTACAGACTGCCAGAATCAGGTTTCTATACTGGAAGCTGATGTTGAAGCTCTAAATAAATCGGTTATCTCTTTAGACAGTTATATGAGTTCAAAATCTCAAGCAGACAAGGATTTAGTCTATGTCAAAAGTGTTGTAAGCTAGATGGTTTTAGTGAATGAAGGTTTTAAAACCTCCATGAAAGATCATGTTAAAACCCAAGATTCCCAAGTACAAAATATTATTAATGGGTTGAACAAAAACATCAAGGAAACTGTATATTTCTCTATTAGTTATTTTGCTTGTAAACCCCCAGTGGATTTGAATCAGATTCGAGCTGCGATGAAGGAGGAGCTTGGTTCTGCTTCAACCAGTGGCTCTGTGAACTCATCCGACCTATGCAAAGTTGTGATCTTTACTGGAGATTCAACTATATAAATAATGAAGATACTCCAAGACTATATGAGACAAACTTCTTCCTCTCAGAAAGAAGTAAAAGAAAAGGTGGACTTCTATTTCCAAAAGGTTTACACCAAGCATCAACTAACCAATCACTTAAAACATCTCTTGGAGAACCTGATGTTACCTCCTGTCAATCAAGACTTCAGAGAGCAAGTCAGCGAACTAAGGAACTTTACTCCAGCCTTTGATAAATTCATGGATAAAAAGGATGATTTCATATCTGCTATGGATAGAGGAGGATGAATAATTATGAATTTCAGAAATATTTCGATGCCTTTCCTGCATGTCGATGCTAGGCTAGTGATTGTACCTCCTGCTTTACCTGCCTCTGCCTATACTACTTCTCCTATTCAGATGACTCCAGCACAAGACATTCTAAGCCTTACAACTATGTTCACTCAAGTAACCCCTCAGTACAGGCCAGGCATAGTGTCTATGGCTCAGCCTCCTGTGATCATCTCTGGAATTCCTAAGCCTTCACCTGCATCTACACAGTCTGAACCCACTTCTGATCCAAAGAGAAAATCTCACATTGAGGATGTTGATTGAACAAGTGGCTATGTTTTTTGATAGTAATACCTTGTATTTTGTTTTCTTTATATATACACTTTTGCAACATATAATTCAATTGGCTTTCAGTTATTTCTCATTGTGTTTCTTTTTCTATTTCTTGTTCCCGCGTTTTGATTATCACAAAGGGGGAGAAATATTATCTATCTAAGTATCAAATAGGGAGAAATATTCACAAAGGGGGTGCAATATTATCTAAGGAAGAGATACCATGATTTTCCCCTCTGATATCATTGCATTTAATTCTTCCTCTGATACATTATGTTCTATAACATACCATTTTCTCTGAGATAATTGCCTTTAATGATATATCTTCTCATTCAACTACTCATTGTTTTAAAACTATAATATCATAAGTTGTGATTATAAAAAAGGGGGAGATTTTTGACCTCACCTATTTCGATAATCCAAACTATGCTTTTACATGTTTTGATAATCCCAAAAATGCTTTTACATATTTTGAAAATCCCAATTATCCTTTTACATACTTTGATAATCACAATTAATGTTTATCTATATTCTAATTCGCTCAATCTATGAAATTATATCTGATAATAATATTAAAATAATCCTTGAGATATATTAATCAATGTTTATCCATGTTTGTATGAGTTTTGAAGCAATTCTAATCCCATAAGATATGTTTTTCATAAAACAGATAAGTGTTAGTCACTAATCTTAATATAGCTACTGATACAGAGCTACCGGTACTTAGTCTAGCTATATAACATAGTCTACCGATAGACAGAGTCACCGATACGCAGAGCTACTGATATGTACAGAGCTACCGATATGTACAAATCTACCGGTAAGCATAGAACAAGGTCACCGATGCAGATATCTATCAATAGAATGAGATTTCCGATATTACAGAATAGAGGAACCGATTTACAATAGTCTACCGATACACATAATCACTGGAACTAAGCAAGAGATACCGACAGACCGGAGCTATCGATTGACCAGAGCGACCGATACAGACAGTTACCGATAGAATTGAGCTACCGATAGAACAAGTCTACCGAGCTACAGATACAGTACGTCTACCGATGGAAGGAGTTACCGATACCAAGAGCTACCGACACAAAGAGCTACAGATACAATTTCATAGAGATACTGATGGAAGGTTGTTGTTACAAAATACAACGAACACATCTACCAACAAGAGGCTGCTAATGATTGATCAACCAATCAAAATCTTTATTCTCAATACTATTTATTTATTAAGCTAATGGTTACAATTGATATTTTTAAGGCAGTTAATGTTATTTAATGATGTCTGTTGCCATGTCAGGGAACCTTACCTAGAACCCATGCAAATAAGTAATCATTCTTTTTTGTCCGAGATGAAATTTATAAGAGGAAGGAAAAATAATGTGCATAAATAATCGAATTGATCGAATGAAAGAGAGAGAATCAAGGAACTTAGAAGGCTCACGAAGGGCGAAAAAGAAAAAGGCTCACCAGCATTCAAACGTGTTTCATTCCAACAAGGCTACATCCATACTCCAAGAGCACTGAACATACACAAAGGAATTATTCTCTAGAGGAGAACACAAAATGCATCTTGAGTGAAGAACTACAACACACACTTCATGTACTCAGGCTGATAAGCTGAACCTGGAACCAAGGAAGAAAAAGATACTATGTTTTTTAGAACAAGAACCAGAGAAGGACTCAGAAGATTTTCTGACCAATCAAATGAGTCCACAGCTGCACTTCCAATCACTAATGCTTTTCTAAACTCATTCACACTTTCTTTAGTGATTATTTCATTTACATTTTGAGCAATGTGTTTATCGTGTTTATTTTACACACGCACTGTCTCCAGATTTAAGCTGGAGGACTCTAAAATCCTTATCCAAACTCTATTAACTCCCTTGTATCCCACTGTGGATAGTGGTAGAGGTCGAGTACGACCTGGACAGCTGTGAGCTGTTGTCTGTGTTTTCCCACATTGAACTGTGGTAGAGGCTTTTAGACCTGGACAATATTGTACTGTTGTTTACCCCGATCGAGGGTGTGGATAAATTTATATAAATTGTTGAGAGGACTAAGTCTCATCTTGAGACTGAACCTCTTGGTTACATCTGCTGTGATTTTTGGTTTAAGTCATAAGTATACTATATATTTCATATTCCACTGCTAACTACTTTGAAATATAATTTGTTTTAAAGTTACATTGATAGTTAAAATAGAAGGTGTTTATATTTATTATAAACCAGTAAATTAGTTTCAAAATTCAATTTAATATTCATATTAAATTAACTGAGATCTAATCAATATTTTAGAAACTAATTGAACATTTACACTATGTATAAATTCACTACAGTTTAACTTTGTTTTTAAATAGGTGGATTTTAGGAGAAATATTTTTAATATAAATTTTAATTGGAACGCAATTCACCCCCCTCTTGAGTGTCCCCTCCGACCAACATGGATATTCACATAATATCTGTTGTTCCCTTTCTAGTAGTCTCCATAAATGGTCAGGTGATCAACTTTTGGTCACACGATTATTATATATTTTGACTTTTGGGTGTTAATTGATAGGTTCGGTAGAAAAAAATTAGTTTCAATGGTTGTGTTTAATTTTGGGTTTTTTTTTGAGTATTTTTATTTGATTTTTCATTCTTTTGGATATGAGAGTTTATGTATTGTTTGTTATCATGGTATTGGTGACCTTATGGGAGATGAAGTTTATTATTTTGGTGATAATTATGGCTCCCTAACCCAAATATTATTTATTATATTGTCTATTTTATTTTAATGAATCATGTCATTGCGTTTTAGGATGATTTATTTATAAAATGTTTTTATTTTTTTTAGGTTTATGGATGATTATTTGAACTTCTAGATAATTTGTTTTCAATGTTTAGGGAATAATGTGTTCAAGTAATACATTTTTTCTATGATAAGGGATAACCATTTGAAACAAATGTATTTATAATTCTATAACATGAATCCAAATTGTTCTTGTGACTTCTTCATAAACATTAGGGATAACATGCTTAGCTCATGGTATAATAAACTATGTAGAAGAAAATTACAGATTGAAAGAATTCCTAAATGCATTAAATTACAGTTTTATTCGAACATGAATTTAAACACAAATCAACTCAACCGTTCCTCCATTAATTCTTGCTGACACATGATATACTTCTAAAAACTCCTCCCCACCACATCCTATTATTTTGTGGCTCTCATATTTTATTTTTAGTGGATACCTTGCGTATGTCTTATTGTCTATAATTACTCTTTCTCATCATTTTTTTGTTGTTATTGAACACATCTCTATGTTGAAAAATTCCTCTATTGGGAGATGTTTTGTTGGCTGTGTTTTATTTGGATCTATAGTGTTTGGTAATTCTCTTGAATTATGAATTTCTCGTTTATAGTGTTTCATCACGTTATCACACCGTTTATGTAATATTTATCTTTAATTTTCTTTCAATTTAATAAATATTAATTATTTATAATTCTAAAAATTATTTTTTTGTAGAATCATACATTTATGTGGATTTCTAAAATGAATTTTTGTGGAATTTATATGGTGTTGGTTTGACAAAATTCAGTTTATCTCAGGATATCTATTGTGATTAAATTATGTTTATAATTAATATGTATACAAGGTATTTGAAAAAATTAGATAGTTTATATTGAAATATATTTCAGTGAATTAGAATGTAGTTTGGAATTTACAGTATTTTAACAATTATAGATAGAAAGTGGTATAGTTATTTATGGGGTCCTAGATACACTATGGATTTAGTGATTATGTGAAACCTATTTATTTACTATTTTATTCTACCTTTTGGATTCTTTATTGAAACATCATATTTTATTTGTATATTCATATATATGTCTGTGAAATATGGGTATTCACATATGTGAATGATGTGTACATATAGACTTGTGAAAGCATATAAGTTGTATATTCCATCAAAAGTCAATTTTCATATAATATTGTTCTTCCTAAACTAATTTCTAAATTGCATAAGGTTTTAAAAATTCTTTCTCGGATTCATAATGTTTCCATAATTTAGGTTTAGTTATTAATTTATAAATATTTTTTCATTGATCAATATGGAATATTCAATGGACCATTTGGAACCATAGAAGTTATGTGTGTATACCACTATGGTTTCGTAAATTGTTTTGGATGAAAGGAATTTTATATTGAAAATGATTACGATTTAAATCATAGAGTTTTTGGTACATTATTATATATCAATGTAATACAATTAATTATTATAATTTACTTATGATATAATAACACATTGATTTTTTTCATAACTATTTGATATACTTCATATTTTCAGGGTAAGATAGATGTTGATAAATTATTTTTGTGTAATTGGAACCCCCTAGGGATCCACCATTTAGTGATATTATTTACATGGACAATGTCAATAATTGGGGAAGTATTGCACGATGAAACCTATAATTATAAACTCCATTCATGTTATGAACTCCCTACTTTAGTCACAAATTTTCATCATGGTAAATAATAATTTTTTAGAGTGTTAGGATATGATTAATATCTATCTATGATTTAAAAGGAAAAATATTCTCTTTTATGATATTTTCTATAATGGGAGTGACACCGGTGCTAGAAAAGTGGAGTATAAAGGTTGGAAATTGAAGATGGATCACACCATACCAATACTGATTGTTCAAACCAATATATATAGTGTCTCTTTAAGGATTATTATGTCATTCAAATAAATACTATTTTTTATATTACTTTATTAAATTATGCTACATGATTAACTATTCTATTTATATATTCATAATATTAGAATTGTTTTTATCATTTCTTTTTTCATTGGTAGGATGATAAGATATACTAATTAGGTTTAAAATAGATTACCGAAAAAATTATTTTACAAAATTATTGGTTCTTTTTTATAGATTTGGTTATCAAAATATGGTGTTTAAATGGAATTTTGTTATAATGGTAATCCTTCATTGTATTTTAAAATTTTATTTTGTTAATCTGTAACTCCCCATGACATTATAATATTTTCATTTTCAAATATATTTAATTTTCTTCCTGTATTTATTTATGATAAATGAAAAGATAATATTTCAATGTATGTAACATAATGATTATCATTCTCTGCACAAAACACAAAGGTTGACATGCATTTCTCCCAATAATAACTTTCATCAATGTCTTGCGTAACACACAAGACCATGTTTGGAAAAAAATATTATTAATATATTTTTATTTAAGATAATAATATTAAATATAGAAACTAAATTGGTGTTTATCAATAGGATATTTTTTTAAGAATATATGGTCTAATTCATTTCTTATAATGTATTTATTATTTTATTTATAAACCAATTGACTATAAAGGTAACACTTTTATAAAATACTATTTTTATGGAACATATAAATTTTTGTCTTAATAAATAAATCTAATTTATATTATTGAATGATATTAATGAAATATATATATATATTATATATTCAATAAATTATTTTTAACATTCATCTAATAAATTTAAAAGAAATGAATAAGAACAACCCCCATTTTACCCATAATACACTATATTTAGAAAAAAACTACTACCTTTTATAGTGAACCTAATTTTAATCTAAATCTACAAAATTTATAATAATAATTTGATAAAATAGGCTTCATTTTTTAAATATAAACATCAATATTATTTTACATTTAATTTCTTGTATTTTTCTACAATGTATCACTTTTTGAGGAATAGTGAAAATACAAAATAATAAACCAAAATGGGTTTTCATATAATTAAAAAATATGTATTGGTTATATATGAAACTTATTTGAAAGTGAAGATATAGGAATTATAGAGAATTTAATATAATATAGGTCATTTTAATAAATTTTACATTTAATGTTTATATAAAAATGTTTCAAATTTATGAACATTTTTACTTTAAAAATTTCTTCTTCATCACCCCGTTTATGGGATAATATATAAATTAATTTCCCACCACTTCTTATAGAAATTTTTTAAAATAGATTCCATATTTTTTAATTATAATTTTTTATATTTTAATATATTTCATTAGTTTTTTTAAAATTAAATATTCGTGAAATTTGTAAAAACTAATTACATTGATAAAGGTGAAATTAGGCTTAACAACATACTAATCTTGAAACGAAAGTGCCAAATTGAACTATAAATAATTCCCAAACCTTTTTTGGTGAAATATTACAACCGTATATTCACTTTTATTGAATTTTATTCATTATTATATGTACCTAATATAATTAATTTCACTCAATAATTTTTATGTTGTTATATTTATAAAATTGTCACTCCTCCTCCTCTATAGAAAGTTATTTTACCCTCCAAATAATTCAAACATCTCAATCCCTTTTTATCATCCAAACTAGTCCCCAATAATCTATTAAATTATTTCACCTCGTTCAAGTACACTAAAATTTGAATGTAGGAAAACCAAAAATGCATTTTGGAATAATCAAAAATGAGTTACCCGAATAAGACTCAATTTTCTTCAACGATCACTTTTTTTTTCATTTACATTCAACCTTTAAATGATTTTTATTTAATTATTTATATAAAAACATTTTTAAATTCAATACAATTATTATTTTTATGATAATACTTTTATCTACCCTTTCAAACACGTCCATCAAATGGGATACATAGTCATCATTCATTTATATAGAAGACTATCGGCTCACGAATCGATGTTGTTCGTTATACCATTACCACCTTTCATGTATAGAATAATGATGGGTTTAACGTTTCTATATTATATATATATATATATATATATATATGATATTTATTTTGTATATATGCCTCTTTAATTACCATATAACATATACCTTCATTGAATCATCTTTTTGTAAACACAATAACATCATTTTTGGAAGTGTGGACATTCACATCTTCATTATAATGTGGTTGATTCATCCTATGCATGGAATTTATAATGAATTATTTTAATTAAAATATTTCAAATATATCATTTAAATACTATAATATAATTATAATATACAAATATATATATCATTTACATTTTATTATTTTAATATTATAAACAAATGGAAGTCGCATTAATGTGTACGTGAGGCCTACCATCTCCATGAACGGTGCATTTAATTTTCTATCTCCATATTTTATGGATAATTATAAACGAATATATAATGAATATATATGATATTTAAATCCTGATTAAAAATTTTTGTATGCTAAAATAATATCTATATTAATAATATAAACATGTAACCAGTCAAAATATACTAAAAAACTATGTAGTTAACACCAAAAATAGTGGAAAAATGAATCAATATCAACAACCCAGTAATAAAATCTTAAAATAAGTTAATATATTATATAATAAATATAATTAAGGTTATATTATTAGTAAATAACATTTCTAAAAACATAATACAAAAGGATAATGGGTGATCACCCAAATGGAAATGCAATTTAATGGGTTCTTTTCCCTCTTTTTCACTTCTGTGGAATACAACATTTTCCACACCTATTTACTTTGTGTTGTGTTCAAAAATACCATATTTTATTTTATATTATGAATAAGATTATCTTCATGATTTTTATAGTTTAAATTTATGTTATTTTATTTATGGGGATTGTAATTAAAAAGTAACCCAATTGTAAGGTATTCTCATCTCACATTTCATTCTGTGAGGCATACAAAATTTTTACAACTTATTTATTTTTTGTATTATATATACAACCCCTATTTTATATCATATTATGAATACATTTAACTTCATGGTATTTAATTTATATTTTTAGGTTATTTCTTCCATGGGTCATTTTTATTCAAAAGTTTCCATGTAATAGGGGATTTTTTCTCAATTAACATTCCATTAAGACATATTTATTAGTTATGTACGAATTAAATTAATAATAGTTTCAATATTATCTAATTTTAATTTAATATCACGATTCAATCAATCTAGATATTATTAAAAGTTTCACTTAGAATTACCTCATCCAAGGTGTTTGATTTGAAAATTTCCAATATGGTAAAAAATTATCATTGAATTATCACTTGTTTTTCTGATTGTTACCTTTCAATTAAAACTAACATTTTATTGTAATTTTTTTTAATAATGCAAATTTATATTAAATTTCTATATCAACTATTGTCATGAATTAGCCGAAGTCGTCCCTGAATTGGTCACATAGGCCAGGCTGCAACAAGTACCGAGAGGCGTTCCTTATCCTCCAGGGATTGTAACAAGCACCAAGGGAATTAATAGACTACAAAAGGGAAAAATTTATCCAAAATATAAACAATAAAACAAATATAAAAATAGAATGGATAGCCTAAAATACATATACACAAAAATTTAACTGAACATTAATTTTACCAGAAACTAAAATTTTTACAAAACCAACAACTCAACTGACCAAACCTGATGACCAACTAACTCCATGTGACCCATCTAGTCAATATCAAATACAATGATCACATATCTCCCAAGATAATTGAACTCCTGCAGAAACCTACACAAGGGATAAAAACAAAATAAGACTATATGCATGAGTATTTAAACTCAGTAGGTTAGCTCAATATTCTACTACCAAGGAACATCATTTAAAATAAAAGAAACATCACGATAATGATTTAAATAAATATATAAAGGTATTTTATCAAAATTAATTCCCATTCTCTAAAACAATTACCAGACGGAAACATTCTTGTTTTATAAACAAAAATTCTAGTATCAATTCTCAAAGATGTGAAACTTCAAAATGAATTCAGTTTTTAAGAGGAAATCTTTAATGAATTTACACTTTTTAAATAAATCACAAACACTGCTGAATTTACCAACCAAACATGCCATATGACGATGGTGAAAACAATATATCCAATGAGAAAATGTCATAGGAACACCCCAAGGCACTAGTTAGTTGTGAGCCCCCAATTACCTCGTATCTCGGACCAAGTAACCATAATAAATATCGGTTCTCATGCACACAAGAAAATAGTTGGGAGAATAACCATAAAATATTGGTCCCCCAACAACAACATAATCATTTTTTAGTTAGTCATTTCATCGTCAAACTTTTTATGTGAAATAGGGGCCAAATCCCATCAGATCACTAGCATACTAGTATACGTCCGCCCACCTAGATACTCAAGATTACCTTTAGTGCTCAATCAAGTTACACATATTATCAAATAGAAATTTCACATCAAAATTAAATTCCAAATCCATAATCACACCATCATCCCTCAATCTTTTTTACATTTTATTCACGAATTAGTAAACCACTAAAAAATTTCGTTGAACAATTTCTAGGAATATATTTAGGCTTCACACATAAAAATCATTCAAAATCACTCTTTTAATACACACACAAAAAAAACCCAAACATACCTGGGATCCCTAAAAAGATTTAATAAAACCATTTCATGGGGCATAAAACAATCCCAATTGAAACAACATGGTCTGTACATGTAAAACACGCACTCTTCATTTTTAGGAAATGCCAAACGGGCCTTTACTCATTTTCACAAAACTAACATTTGTAAAAGTTATACCTTTAAATTTTATTTAGGAGGTGTATAAACACCATTTAAATCATCAAAACACATTTATAATTCCTTTTGAACAATCAGGTTATGTATTCAAAACACAACTATTTTCATAAGGATGTGAAACGGGCTATATTCTGGAAACTAAGGCCAAAACAAGTAATAAACCAAAACCCATTTGTTTGTAAAACCAAATCTAGATTTTAAACCCATAAAAGGATCAAAAAATAATTTTTTCATGCTTCCAATGTATTTATATATCCATTCAAATTATTTTTAATATCACTAGACACATAAAATCCAACCGGACAATTTATAGAACAAATTTGATGCACTCATTAAACAAATTACTTATTTTAAGCACTTAAAATGTGATAAAATAACATGTGCATGCCATAAATTTATTCAAGATAATGAAAAATATTAGAAATACCATAAACCCGGTTCTCAAACTCATAAACTAGGTGAAAAAGATAAAGGAACAATTAAACAAACCCTTGGTGTGCACTTTCACAACAAAACAACAACACCTTTCTCAAAACAAGGCTGCAAAATTTTTTTTTGCACTCCCAGAAAATTATCCATTGTCTTAAAATAAATACTAAACATATATATCAGTTGAGTAAAATATTAAAATGATGATAATTTTATGATAAAGGCGTGTTCAATGGATATCCTACCTCAAATCCAAGGTTTAATGGAAATACAACACCCATATCACCCACCAGAGGTTTATAAACCCTAAAACAAGGAATAACATACCTAAATGATTATAAAATCCATTAAAAACCATGGTATAATTGAACCCTAGGTCTATAATGACTAGGAAAGAATATAAAACCATGAAATAATGATAGGTGGAAGGAGAGGGAGGAGAAAAGAGAAGGAATCTCACCTTACCAACAAGAAAACTCTTTGTATCCCATTAGATATTAACCTATAGAGGAAATGGAACGTCTTGAAACTCATTGGAGGGGATTATAAGGTCTAGAATAACCATTTGAATTATATTTCTATCAAAATTATAAGGAATTTAATGATTTTTTCTGAATCAATTTACCTTTGCAATTCTGTGTGATTTGAGAGACATTAAAAAGTTTTCCCTAATACGTGACCCCATTGAGCTCTAAAATGGTAAAATAGATAATGGGGGTGAGTAAAAGGTTATTGGATTCGAGTTAGAAGTGGAATCAAAAAAATTATAATAAATGAATTAGGTATAAAAGAAATAATTATTTTTTAAAACTGTAAATGGGCCATGGGCTAGCCCAATACCAAAATTAGTAACCCCAATTCACCATGCTTATGAATTTCTAAGTGGTAAAAAAGGCTATTGTAGTTTTAATATCTCAGTGGAGGAAAATTGGAAGGTGGAATGAATGAAAAATTTTAAATTTTGACGATCTTATAAAATAGACAAATTTGGTTTTTAAATATGGAAATGTGCTCACAAATGGCTTAAATAATGAAATAACCACCCATTCTCCAAAAACTCACAACCATGAATTGGGGAACCCAAATTTGGGTAATTAGGCATAGATGAAATGTCAAAAATCAACATTAAAATCACCCAGGACTGATTAAAATGATCAGTATTTCAAATTAACTAGATCAAAACAAAGACATGAAAAACCAGGTGTGAAAATTCTTCATACCATTAAACCTTTCGGCCCCTGGAAAGTCATATAACATTTTAGCTGATTGGTCAAAACCTTAAGATTATTTTTCTATATGTTCCAGATAACTAATCCAATGAATCACCATTAACCATTACTAGAACATAATCCTCTTTCCTTAACCTAACACACCAACTCTCGACCAATTCTTGATAATCCACTGAATGATCGAGTCACTACCTCCACAGCCAAACCAAGAACCCAGTTGGTGGGCCTTCAACCAATGAACCCAAAAATCACCCAAACCCAAGATAACTCAAAAAAATAACAATGATTCTATTGGTTTATGTAATGGACTCCTCGCCATTAAGAAACTACTAGTAGTTGATATGTTCATGGGTGGAAATCAACGAGACCTATGGGGGGTCTCCCCAACATAAGATCCCAACATGAAATGAACAAAAAATAATTCAACATTAACTCGAATTTGGAATCACTTGCACATGTCCACCAAAAATATCCAACAACAACCTACCCACCCATGTTAATAGCATTATAACATGAAGATATATACCTCCCACTCCTAGATGGATGGTACATGAATTGGGCCAACACTTTTGGCACAGATCAAAACCCCCCACCTTGGGATAGGGAGGGATGGGGACCCAATTATTAGGCCACTAAAACCACAAAATAAATAGATGAACCACCCAAAACACTCCATATATGAACAGTTAATACAAAGACCGCACCCGATTTACACAGGCGGTCCATAAAGGGATATTGATCAAAATCCCACATCCATGAAGGCATATCCAATGACATTGTGTGAGGAGTAAGTCGTCCATTCTCATTGCGATTAGAGGAAATTAAAAGTTATGAGGAACCACAATAGAGTAGATAGTAACTTACAAAAATGATGGAGGTAGTATCCTAGTTGATCACTTTACACCGTTGGCTATTTCTTGACTGTGTTGAAAGCTTCACTATGAGGCCTATGGTTGGAGCCTGATTCTTGAAGCATCTGCTGCACCGATGTCAGGTGATAAAGAACACACCACTAAAAAAACTCATTTGCTCAACAAAACACAATTATCTAAATTGTAACTCAAAGATACATATCAACATCCACTTTCAATTTAATGAGGAGAATAATTGATAAGGAATACAACGAAACACATCAACATCACAAACACAATAGCTATGTCAAAAAGAATTATCATTACTTGGAGGCACTTTAAATCAATACAAAATAACTATCTATTACAGAAATTAGGCTGTGGAATCATATGTAGAGTTGTATTTAACATTTTAAATAAACTTTTATGTTGATCAATAGAAATTATTTCTAATGGAGAACATCCATGGTCACATCACAACATCAAAAATATCTTTAGAAACCCAATGAACATTACTCCGAAATTGAGCCATGAACAAGATATCATACAAAGATACAAAAATAGTTTGAATTATTGATCTTAAGTAATCATAATGATCAAATAACTCTTCTAAGATAGAGAAATAACTGTCCACAAAACCAATTTTTTTTAAACCAATGCCCAAATTTTTCAGCTCAAGAATCTTTTAAAAAACAAACTAACATGGTGGGTTTCTACATTCACAAATGGTGTATCATCTAGTCTCACCCATATGAACATTTCCATTCCACCCGAGGAACCCAACCACCATGAAATATTGTCCATCAATACAGATATCAATAAAACCAAGAATGTGAGCACCCATGAAAACACTAAAGGCTAAAACAAAACAAAAACATTTCAAAAATAATGTAACATCAAAAGGAACACTAACCACCAAGTCAAACCCCTTTTCAGATTTCAAAAAACAAACCACACATCATCAAGAACCATTTTCTTAATAACATACCCCTTTTCATTTTTTAACAACTTTCAAAACGACTAAACTACAGTAAAAAACCCCTTCTAATTTTCTAAAATTTAGAAATGTATATTTTTTATAATCTGATGTCCCTTGAGACAAATACACATTCTACGTAAACACCAACCACTCAAAACAAATTTCCAAAACAAATTCATCAGATTGAAAGACTTTTCAACGTCCCAAAACACCCTATTTAAAACAAAGACTCAAAATCACATTAAAATAATGAACACTTTCAAAACATTATATTTTAACAAATAAAATGTTTAGATTAGGAAAAATCCAATCCTGTTAAATCATTTTCACTTCCTCCCCAAAACATGAAGAAAAAAACAACCTTCCCAAATCCATTTTTATATTACATTTTTGAAAACCCCCAATATCCAATCCTATCTTTAATACCCATTTCCATAATTATCACATAAGTAGTCTCAAAAAATATTCTAAAATCATGAAAGTTCTACGAAAACCAAAAAAGGGAACTTGTGTCAGTGGGTGACTTGACCATATGGTTATCGGCCATATATAAAACACAATGCCAACACATAGAGACATATTTCGACCCTACCTTGACTCCACATGGCTTTCCAAGCCCTGTGAGCTCATGTAGGCAATTAGTCAAAATCCCCCTGCCATATTCTAACAATAAAAAATCAATAAGAATAAAGAACAATAATAAAACTGGACTTCCTGTGGAAAACTGAGGATCAAAAAGATAAATAATTCATGACACTCTTCCCACACTCTAAGAACCTATATATTTAACCTATATGACTTTACATATTTCAAGATTTTATTCCAATGTAGGACGTTCCGACGATGTGCGATTCCGAGCCCCAGTGTGGCCAGAATTAAATTGGACGTGCATTCACATTGGATGTACTAAATAAACATAATAACGCCAAACTCTTTCTCGGATGGGAAAACCAAGGGTACTGTTGAGTCCAAAACATGCCATTTACCCTAGGAGGGGTATAACATTCGTAGGTGTGTCCCTTCTGTGAAAAACGCCACTAGGGGCATTTTCATAATTTAGTGGCATCAGGCGTGGACTCTATAACTTTTGAATGGGGGCTCAGATTAAAATTATGAGACCTCCTTTGTGTTCAGGGAGTGGTTTTTACCCTATGGGTGGCTTATCCCCGACCCCACCAAAAGATCGGGTACGGGGTATACAGGTGAGGGGTTTTAGTGTTTTTCTATTTAAACACACCACCCCACCCTCTTCTCCCTCTTAGATCATCTCCTTTGCGGTTCCCACTCGACGAGCTCCTCCTCTCTCCTCCACCTCTCCGGCGAGGCGCGACAACATCGGAGGACAATTGGTGAAGCGCCGGGCTGTGCCCATTGAGTTAGGCTTGCGTTTTTGTCATTTTAATTCCCCAAACCCCTCATTGAATACAAATCGTCGCATTGAAATTTTGTCTGATCATCGATTGAAGCCCATATTTTTGTAGATCCCGATTTCAGCTTTTCAATTTTCGTTTGGGATTGAATGTTCGGGTCCTGGGGCGTCTGGGGCGGCCCCGGGATGTTTCCTGGCCATTTTCCCCAATTTTTCTGTTATTCTAGGGAGCTCCGGCTATGGCGCGGGGCATTTGAGGGAGATCTAGTAGTGGCGTGGGTCCATTTTCCCCCATTTTTCGACTGTTCTAGGGAGCTCTTACAGTGGACCTCGTACAACATGTCATGGTCATGCAATAGATTTTAGGTGGTGATCTATCTAGTTGTTTCCTTTTGTTTCATGTTGTCGGGTTGTGGCACCTTTGAGGTTTGGTAAGTGTTTGGCCATTTTGTACTATTCAGTTTACGTGTCAGTACCTTCAGCACATTACTGGCTCTATTTAGTGGTTGATTCATGAATGTGGTTAGGTTATAGATGTCTGTCCTGTGGTTATCTTTTTTTACTTTTCACTTTTGCATCGAGTGGGTTATGTGTGGGTGTGTACAGGTAAATAAGCGAAGGCCTCGTCAATATTTTTATTCCTTCGGCGCTGGTCGCTAGCCTCTGGACTATGGAGGCGGGATTGAGGAAGTTGTGGCTCAGGACCGGTAGGCTCAGGTCGTGACAAAGTGGTATCATAGGTGATTCGTTACTTCGGACGATGTTTTGACGTCCCTAAAAAAAATTGTTTGGGATTTATGGAAATGATGTCGACATATCTCGAGAGCGGCTCTCAAGACAGGGAATTCAGTGATGGAATGGGTGGTCAATGTATCCATTCATCAGGACCATGATAACCTGCTTTTCAACTCGATAGGCTGAGAATATTGTTGCAGTGGACTTTGGAACATGTATCGTGTTGGACTAAGTCATTGACTGTCTTTTTACGAGTTAGAGCCCCTTTTTTGTTACTATTATATATATAAAAATTCTCATCTGATCATGGAAATCCTGGAAAAATTTCATGATTCCCCCACGACAGCAGCCAGCCAGGTTACTCTCTCCATTTCGTGATGATGACCTGGCGAGCAAGGAAGCGTCAGTTCAGGGACCCTCACATGATCCCCTTCCACTCTGTGCTTCAACAATAGCCCATCCACCTAAGGATTGGTAGTTATTACTGACATCTCAGGCCGAGGTTGCGCGTATAATGAGTGATCTAAGAGACTTCCAGCAATAGAGGTCGTCGAGGTTCCACGGGGACCCGGATTCCCAGGTGGCAGAGGACTGGATTGAGTCTATTTTCTGACTCTTTCGACTGGTATTGACCTGACCATACTAGATGGTGGCCCTATCCGCCTGTCTTTTCCTCAGGACAGTTGGGCGATGGTGGGGTTTGGTGACACAAACCCATGACGAGTAGTCCCTCACATGGGATATCATCCAGTAGATTTTCGGGAGGAGTACTCCCACTTGGGTTTACACTCTATTCACATCTAGGAGATTTTTGAGATAAATTATGAGGGATGTATGTGTCCCATTACTCATCTTGGTTCACTGATCTTACAAGCTACTTGCATGACATGATCCACGATAGCTACTTTCGAGTGTGAAAGTTCACGCAGGGTCTTCAAAGGGAGATTCGTGCTAGCGTGGTACCCTTGTTCATCCACACTTACGCTGGGCTTTACCTGAGGAGGCCCTTATGTGAGCAGTCCCAGGGCTAGGGTCATACACCTCAATGGCGCCATAGGGATCTAGGGTAGACGAGAGAGATCTGGTGTTACTCTGGAGATGGTTGGGTCTATCTAGCATGGGATATCCTGACCAGGCATGCAGATCAGTCGTGGAAGGCTGCGGGCGCACCATATAGGCAGAGGCAGTGTCATGACCATGGGTTACCTAGGTGGGGATCGAGCGGTCCTCAGGGAGGTGGTGCAGGCAGAGCTGGATTACTAGAAGGTGGAGAACAACATTTTAATTTCCCTTCATCGCCACCACCAGGCGGCCCACGCCAGGCTCAGGGAGTCGGCGGTAGTGTCCATGGGCAGCCTCAGGCCATGGGTGTTCCAGACCCTCCAACACACGAGATGGTCCAAGGAACACCTTTTGTTTACTCCAAACTTGTTCAGTACTAGTAGAATTAGGTGCCAACCATTATTTTATATCACTGCTATTGGTATGGGAGTTTGCGGTTCTAGTAGAGGTGCTGACACCATCCCTTAGCCTCAAGGATCCTACAGGAAGCGCATCATTAGTGAGCTTTATCTATAGATAGTGAGAACTTTTATTCAGATGAGGGAGTTTTATGTGGGACCTACTCATCATCACGATGTAACCTTATGATGTTATCCTGGGAATGGATTGGCTTTCTAGGGTCCACGCCCAGATTGACTGTCGTCATATTTGAGTCAGAGGCATGTTTACTGACGGGACGACGTTCACCGTCTTTGGTGAACGAGACCTCGTGGTAAAGCAGATGGGTACTATGAGCAGAAGACCCCAACCATTTTCTCATCAGTTACCGAGAATGACTCTCGGTGTAGCAGATTCTATAGGTACTTTTAACCCTACCATTGTAGAAGACTACATGGAAATTTTTCCAGAGGATGTTCTGGGACTACCTCTGAGGCGAGATATATCATTCTCTATCGACTTGCAGCTGGGGACTGCTATGATATCTTGTGAAGCATATCAGATGGCACCCACATAGCTTCAGGAGCCACACATTCAGTTGGATGACCTTCGTGAGAAGGGATTCATCCAGCCTGGTGTATCCCCCTGGTCAGCTCCGATTTTGATTTTGAAGAAGGCAGATGGGAGCCTATGACTTTGCGTAGACTATCTCCACCTGAATCATGCCACGATAATGAAAAAGTACCATTTTCAGAGCATTGATGACCTCTTTGACCAGTTGTGAGGTGCGACGTGGTTGTCGAAGATTGATCTTCGACCTAGCTACCACCAGTTGTGGGTTCGTGAAGCTGATATCCAGAAGCAGGCCTTCCGTTGTAGATATGGTCACTATGAGTTTCTGGTGATGCCCTTTGGTGTGAAGAGTACCCCTTCCATCTTCATGGCTTTGATGAACCATATTTTCCAGGTGTACATGGACCGGTTTGTGGTTGTCTTTATTGATGACATACTCATTTACTCGGCAACAAAGGAGGAGCATGCAGAGCATTTGAGGATGGTATTAGAGTTAATTTGAGAGCACTAGCTATACGGGCTGCTCTCAAAGATCTTGTTCTGGATTCACGAGGTTCACTTTTGGGGGAACGTCATTACAGAACATGAATTGGTTGTTGATCTCGCAATGATAGAGGTAGTGCTTGCTTGGGAGCCACCCAAGAATGTGTCTGTGGTGTGGAGTTTCCTTGGTTTGGAAAGGTACAACAGGAGGTTCATGGAGGTCTTCTCCAAGATTGATGCCCCTTTGACTACATTGATGTGGAAGGGATGATTGTTTACCTGGATTGATCAGTGCCAGAAGGCCTTCGATGAGTTGAGGCAGAGGCTTACTAGTGCTCCAGTGTTGAGGCTGCCATAATAGGGCGTTGAGTTTGTTGTATATTGAGATGCTTCAGGATATGGGCTCGGGTGCGTACTGATGTAGCAATGCACAATGATTGTGTATAGGTTGAGGTAGTTGAGGCCCCATGAGTAGAATTATGGGACTCAAGATTTGGAGTTGGCAGCAGTGGTCTTCTCCTTTAGGTTATGGAGACACTACCTCCTAGGTGAGTGTTTTGTGGTCTACTCATACCACCAGAGCCTCAAGTATATCATTACTCAGAGGGATTTGAATCCAAGGTAGAGGCACTGGTTGGAGTTTCTACAAGAATATGATTTATAGGTAGTCTAAACTCCAGGGAAGGGAAACGTAGTAGAAGATTCTCTTTGCAATAAGTCCCAGGATCAGTTAATGTGGTAGGATTCTAAGAAATTGGCTACCCTACGGATGAACTTGGTGGGGCCAGAGGGTACAACATTTCTGTAGTCGATGGTGTTGACCCCTTCACTCCTTGAGCATGCGAGCGAGTCGCAGCTATGGGATGTCAAAATCAAGGTATTGTGTGATCATATATCCATGGACGACTCACCTGATGGGTATTCTGAAGGATTTAATCACAAGATCCTATTCCAGGGGTGAGCTTTAGTACACATGGAGATGCGGGAGGAGGTGATGCAGCAGTTCCACACTTCTCCCTTAGCTATACATCCTGGTGTGGGGAAGATGTAAAGAGACCATCAGCGGCATTTTTGGTGGTCTGGCATGAATCGGAGCATAGATGAGCTTTTTTCTCGGTGTCTTACATGTCAGTAGGTGAAGGTAGAGCCCCAGGTCTCAGCAGGGTTGTTGCAGCCACTTGATATCCCGGAGTGGAAGTGGGATGGAATATATATGGACCTCATCACTGGGATTACATGGATAACGAAGGGCCACAACTACATTTGGGTGATAGTGGACTGACTCTCAAATTTGGTGCACTTCCTTACTATCAGGGAGCAGAGCTTGGTGGAGAGTCTGGGGAAGGTATATGTTCGGGAGATCATCCGAATTCATGGAGTACCGTCAAAGATCATCTCCGACCGTGACACATGGTTTATGTTGCGATTATAGCGAGGCCCTCATGAGGAATTCAGAACTCAGTTGCGGATAAGTACAACTTTTTACCCCTGGACTGACGGGCAGACCGAGAACACTATCCATGTGTTGGAGGATTTTCTCAGGGCGTGTGTGTTAGACTTTGTCTGGGGCTGGGAGGATCACCTACCATTGGTGTATTTTTCATATAACAATAATTACCACTCTACTATTGGCATGGAACCTTTTGAGGACCTCTACGGGAGACCCTATAGGTCACCGTTGTGCTTGACGGATGTTGTGGAGAACTCCCTCATGGGCATAGTGTTGGTGCAGGCGACGACGGAGAAGGTACAAGTCATTTTTGAGTGGATGAGGATGGCTCAGAGTAGACAGGAGTCCTATACAGATCAACGTTGTAGGCCTTTAAAGTTTGAGCAGGGAGACCATGACTTTTTTAGAGTCTCCCCGTGGCGTGCAACGCGAAGGATCAGCCGGGGAGGCAAGTTGTCCCTGTCGTTCATTGGGCCCTTTGAGATCATGCGCGGGGTTGGTGAGGTCGCCTACCGTCATGCTCTACCCCCACAGCTGGAGAGAGTACATGAAGTCTTCCACGTGACGCAGCTGAGGAAATACAAGCATGACCCCAAGCACCTTATTGACTAGGGAGAGCTGGACAGTGAGGATAGAGCCACCTTTGCAGAACACCCGGTGGTGATTGAGGATCGACAGGAGCCGACTCTGCACGGACGGTTCATTCCTATGGTTTTTGTGTTGTGGCAGCATGGAAGGGTGCAAGAGAGCACCTGGGAGTGGGATATCTAGATGTAGGCTCAGTATCCTGAGTAATTATTTTATTTTTGTTTTTCATGGATGAAAAACGGTGAGGAGGAAATAATTTAAGAACCATGATTTTCAATATATAAAACTTTGTGTATTTCATGATGTTATTCCAATGCAGAACATTCAGACGGAGTGGGATTCCGAGCCCCAGTGTGGCTGGAATTAAATTGGACGTTCATTCACACAATATGTGCTAAATAAATAGAATAACTCCAAATTTGTTGCTCGTATGGGAAACCAAAGGGCACCATTCAGTCCATAATGAGACGTTTACCCTAGGAGGGGTATAACATTCGCATGCTTGACCCTTCTGTGAAAAAAGCCACTCGAGGAGTTTTTATTTTTAGAGGCCTCGGGTGTGGAATTTATAACTTTTGAACGGGGGCTCGGATTAAAATTCTGAGACTACCATTGCGCTCAGGGCATAGTTTATACCCTAGGGGCGGCATTACCCTGACCCCATTGAAGGTTGTAGTACGGGGTCTAACGGCAGGGGGTTTTATTGTTTTTCTATTTAAACACACCACCCCACCCTCTTCTCCTCCTTAGATACTCTCCATGGAGGTTCCCTCTTGATGAGATCGTCGCCTCTCCTCTACCTCTCCTGTGAGGCGTGTCAACTCCGGAGGACCATTGGTGAAGTATCGGGTTGTGCCCATCGAGGTAGGCTTGCATTTTTGTCATTTTAATTCCCACAACACCATTTGAATACAATACTTTGCAACGAAATTCTGTACTATCGTCAAGAAAAACCCATATTTGTGTTGATCCTAGTTTTAGCATCCCAACGGTCCTTTCGAATCGAAATTTCGCTTCCCGGGGTGTCCAGGGCAGCACCGTGATGTTTCTCAGTCCTTCTCCCCCTTTTTTCGGTGGTTCAAGGGAGCTTCGGCAGTGGCGCGGGGCGTTCCAGGCGGCGGCGGTGTGGTTCCGGGATGGAGGCATGGTGGAGACATAGGCGGTGCAGCAGGGACACAAGGCGGAGGCTCCAGACGGTGGCTCCAGGTCGCGGGCAATCTCGACGGAGTGCAATGAGGGCAAGGTCGCGGCGCGCGACCCCATCTGGGGAAAGAGACCAGCATTCAGTGGGTCTCCGTGTGAGTCCACGACTAGACATCATGGACAGTTGGTGTTAGGTGGACCCGGGGCCCACGGCCGGGCCGCACGGCTGAGCCGTGGGCGTTACGAGCCGGGCTGACCCAGGATGGGCGGACCGGCCGGCCGAGGCCGATCCAGCTAGGGGGGTCGTCCCCTCGACTTCGAAAACCCGTAAGATTTACTATGGGGGTCTATTTTGGGAGCTTTAAATGGTGGTGAAATATTCGGATTTATAAGATGCTTTTGAGATTGTTTTGGTGGTTTTAGTTCCCGAGATGGGGGCCTTGGTGGTGCGACACCTCCATTAAGTAGATTGGAGTTTTTCCGGGGGTTCTTATTTTTGATGGATCAGACACAAACAATGTCTGATTTGAGCGCTATCAGCATCATTGAGACCCTAGTGTCGAGGTGGAGATTTTATAGTACGGTTTTGGGTGTTGAAGCCGGAGTTTAGATGTGGTCCCTACGGGCCGTCTTTTAAGCGATGTGCAGCGTTTTGCGACGTTTTCATCAGGAATCCGTCCATGGTGGATGAATAGTCGAATGGATGTGTTTTCTAGAGGCCATCACAATGGAATAGTCTGCCGAATCTCTTTTGAGACCAAGACTAGGCCCCATGAAAGACCGTGCAGGCATATAGTAGTGGCAAACAACTTTTCTGTCGGGGGTCCGTTCTAGGCGAATGAGTAGTCTATATCTCATGTTTTTTCTCAAGGATTACAATGATGTAACCTATTCGGGGGAGAATAGATTCTTAAATGATATTATTGAATGAGGAAATATGAATGGGCATTGTTTGGATTTCACTTTGACGCACTACGACCCAACTCACGGTCGCGATTTTAGAGACACCCAGTGATGGCGCAGGCAGCACAGAGTTATCATAACAGTTCATGGTTTACCCTCTAGTAGGGTTAGGCAATGGGTCACTCGGCGACCATTTTAGGGTTCACCCTCCAGCAAGGCTAGGTAGTGGGTCACCCGACGACCTTTTTAATGTTTTTCACTCCAACAGGGCTGGGCATTGGGTCACCCGATGACCATTTCTAGGATTTACCCGCCAGCGGAGCTGGGTAGTGGGTTAGCCGTTAACCTCATGGGGTATACCCTCCAGCAGGGCTGGGCAGTGGGTCACCCGACGACTTTTTCTGTGGTTTACCCTCAAGTAGAGTTGGGGAGTGCATTACCCATTGACCTCTAGGGGGTTACCCTCCAGTTGGGATGGGCAGTGGGGTACCCGTCGTCTTCTTCCAAACTCTTCCCCATTTGATGAGGCTAGTCACTGAGTTTTTTTCCTTGACTACCACAGCGAGATCCTTGGTTGTACGGATCAGTGATGTGACAAATTTTATGTGACCATAGGAAATACGAGGGCAAGGGGAATTTTTTTCCCATCGAATTGCGTCCTTGTGTGAGGAGATATAAAACCCGTGCGGGTGAGTCAGTGCTGCCCAAAGCGGATAGTATCGAGGTGTGGTGATTGAGCCCCTTTGACTTGTATGTCCTAGGTTGATGTGAGAGATGTTTCGGTTCAGTGTCTGATATACCTATAACTGTTGGAGACTCTTCCTAGGATGATCTTGGAGTTGGAGGTCCCCTTACCCACTTGTTCGGGTTCCATGTTGAGCATATATAAATATACACCTAACTTCAGTTCCCACTCCTTGGGTTCAGTTACTCTCCTTCTAGGAGGGGCGATGACACGCTGGGTATACCACATGCTTTCCGTGTTTAGCTCCTCCTAGTTGGAAGATTCCACTCTCCTTCTATAGGTAGTGAAGATTCGGCAAGAAGTTTGTCTTCTCACCATTCCAAGCTCATTATTTTTGGATGAGATTACATCCTTCCTCTTGTTGGGATGAGCTGCACTCTATTTACCATGCTCTTTTACTATTCTGGTTCTATCTATTGCTCACCTCGTTAGTTCCTTCTTGTTTCTCCCCTAAGCTTTCGGGGCATCTGACCGGGTATCTTTATACTCACCCATCTTGGGCTTTGCCCGCACCTGGTGTGCCCTTGCAGAAGATGGACAGGTTGACCGTGACTATGGAGGAGCGTAGAGGCCACATGAGATCGGACAATGTGCCGTGGTTGTGCTAGAGTTTTAGGGTGGGGATCTATCTAGTTGTTTCCTTTTATTACCTATTGTCGGGTTGTGTCACCTCTATGGATGGACGCGCGTTTTTCCCTTTTGCTGTTTTGTTTACTTGTCAGTACATTCAGCACATTACATGCTTCATTTATTGGTTGATACATGAATGTGGTTGGGTTATAGTCTTTTTTATTGTGGTTTTATTTTTTTAATTTACACTTATGTATCGAGTGGGTTGTGTGTTCATGTGTACAGGTACATATGAGAAGGCCTCCCTGAGATTGTTATGCCTTAGGCGCTGGTCGCCAGCCTCTGGCCTATGGAGGCGGGCTTGAGGTAGTTGTAGCTCGGGACCAGTAGGGTGGGGTCATGACACACACTTACCCCTCATGTCCCAACAATAATATACCATCTACCTTGACACCCACCAAATAACAAGGATTCTCTAAAAAGATCTTCTATGATCCGACCTCCTCTGATACCATTTTGCCACGAACCAGCCTGAGTCGACCCTGAACCAGTCACCAAGGCCAGCCCGCGACAAGTCCTGAGAGGTGTTTCAGATCTTCCCAGGATTTAGACAAGCACCAAGGCCATCAATAGAGTCAATAAAAGAATGATTGTTTCCAAAGAGAAAAAATAATACAAATTTCCAAAAGAAATGGACATCCCAAATTTCATTAACATAAAAATTGAATTGATCATTATTTCTACAAGAAACTGAAAGTATAACTAAACCAAAAAATCAAATAACCAAACCTGATAACCAACTCACTCCCTGTGGCCCCTCTATTCACCCTCCAATATAATTATATCACTTCACCCAAGGCGATCAAACTCAAGCTAAAACCTGCACAAGGGCTAAAAATTGAAGAAGACTATAGGCGTGAGTATTAAAACTCGGTACGTTTGACCAATATTCTTTTCCCAATCCACATACTTTAAAATAAAAGTAACATAAATTTAAATTTTTAAATACCAATATATTGGTATGTTTACCAAATGACATCCCATGCTATAAAAATTTACCAGACAAAAATATGCTTGTTTTATAAATAGGAATGCTAATAACAATTTTCAAAGAGGTGCAACTTCAAAATGAAAATATTTTCAAGTGGGATTCCTTAAAAAATTTACAATTTTTAAATAAATCACACACACTACTAAATTTAACAAAAAAACACACCATATGATGATAGTGAGTACATAATAGCCAATGAGAAGAAGGCACGGGTACACCCCTAGGCACAAGTTCATTGTGAGCCCCAGGTACCTCGTATCTCGGTGAAATTAACTGTAATAAAAAACTATTTGCATGCACACGAGACACTAGTAGAGAGAATACCCATAACCTAGTAGTCCACAAACTTCATCATCATCATATTTTAGTTAGTTTTATCATATTTAACTTTCTACATGAATCATAGGCCAAACACCATGGGATCACTTGCATACTAGTACACATCCTCCCACCTAGATAACCGGGATTCCATTTAGTGCTCAATCAAGTTACACGTATTATCAAATACACACCTCATGACAAAATTACATTCCATAACCATAAACACAGCAAACTCACATAAAAGTTCTTCAAATTTCTTTCACAAATCAATAAACCACTAATTTTTTTTGTAAACAATGTAATGGACTATATTCAGGCTTTTTAGATAAAACTTATTCAAAAAATCTCTTTTAAGTAAAAACAACCAACAAATCCATTCCCAACCATACTTGAAAGCGCTAAGAATATTTAATAAAATCATTTCATGTTCTATAAAAAACCTCAATTGAAATAACATGTTATATACAAGTAAAAAACTCATTCTTCATTTCAAGGAAAGGCTAAATGGGCCCTTAATCATTTTTCAAAATTAACATTTGAACAATTTATGCATTTCAATCATATTAAGGAGGTGTATAAACACCATTTAAAGTATCAACCCACATTCATAAATTACTTAAAGCACTATTGTTATATATTCAAAACACAAACATTTTCATAAGGATGTGAAACGGGCCATTTTCCAGCAACTCAGGCCAAAACATTTTATAAACCAAAAAACTTTTGTTTTAAAAAAATACAAATTCTAAAGCCATAAAATGATCAAAAAATAATTTTATTCATGCATCCAATGTATTTATAAATCCAATCAAATCATTTTAATTTCCAATAGACACATAAAATCCAACCTAGATATTTACCGAACAAATTTCATGCACTCTTTGATAAAACAACTTATTCTAAGCACTTAAAAAATATAAAATACCCTTTTCATGACATAAATTTATTCGAGCTATAGAAATATATTCATAATACCATAATCTAGGTTCTAAATCTCAAAAACGTGGTGAAAAATATAACGGAACAATTAAATAAACCATTGGTGTGGACTTTCATGAAAAAACAACACTCTCTTTCATAAAACATGTCATACACAACCATTTTGCACATCAATTTTTTTAAAAAGGCTTAAAACAATAATAAAAATTTATATTAGTTGATAAAAATATTGAAATGTTTAAAATTGAGTGATAAAGTCATTTTAATGGGATATCCTACCTCAAATCCTTGGCGTAATGGAAACACACACAAAATCACCCGTCATGGGTATATAAACTCTAAAACTATTTATAACAGACCTAAATGAATATAACCTCCATAAAAAACATGGGATAATAGAAACCTAGATATTTAAAGACTACGTGAAAATAGAAAATCAAGAAATAATTAATGGTGGAGGAATAGAGAGGAGAAAAGAGAAGGAATCTCACCTTGCCTACTAGAAAATTATTCATATTCCATTAGATCTGCACCCATAGAGTAATGGGAATGGAATTAAACTCCTTGGATGGTATTTAATGGTCTATACGAAGAAGGGGAAGAATATTTGTGTCCAAATTATAACTAATTGAGATATTTATGTTTGAAACAACTTACCATTGAAATTATGTATGATTTGAGAGACATGGAGAACTTTTCCCTAATACACGACTCCAAAGAGATCAAAATAAGAACAATTGATAGTGGAGGTGAGTATAGGGGTATTTGATTTGAGTGGGAGGTGGAATCACTGAAAATTATTAAACATTCAATTAGATATAAAATATTTTTTTTTGAAAACTAGAAATGTGCACAAGGGATGGCCCAATACCTAAATAAGTAACCCAATTAACTATGATTTTGAATTTCAACGTGGTAAAAAAAGTTATTTTAATTATAATATGTCAGTAGATCCCATGGGGAATTTGGAATAAATGAATAATGCTAAAAATTACGAAGATATAAAAGAAATTTGGTTTTTAAATCTTGAAATGGGCTCACGGTTGGCCCAAATCATTAAATATTAACCCTTTCACTATAAACTCCTAAAAAATCAATAGGGAACCCATATTGGGGTTATTTTACATAGATGAAACTTCAAGAATCACCATTAATCTCACCCATTAAGCATTAAAAGGATCGTGATTTCCAATGAACCATATAATAACAAAGACATGAAAATCCGGGTGTGACATTTATCATGGGTGTGATTATTGAAAAAATAATATACCATTTTCACATAATATTTTCATGTTGATAGTTGTTTGAGTAACTAGTGAAGTAATTATAAATTATCAACTTCAATTAAATATGGATATTAGATGATATGGAGTATAGAATAATTAAATCAATTGTTCAACATATGAGGAATATATTTGTTTTCATTTGTGTTGGGTGAGGCCTTCTATAGTCCCTAGATGCATTAGTAGATTTCATTATAAAAAATATATATGGTATTGGCTAAGTCTACACACATAAATTATACTTTCGTCATCAAGACTTAATATTATTATATGGTTGTAATCACGCATTAGTCGTAGTAGATTCTTAGAATGAATCCTTGAGAGTATTAGAATATATTCATAAATCCTTCAATGTATTATATTCTTATCCTGAAGCCTTGATGGTATGCTTATTATATCCATCACTATGTATTCCATCATTATGAATTTGGTTTTTTATTTTTCATGTGATTATAAGATTAGTTATAATATTCATGGTTATGTTTCATGCTCAATTTATTGATTATATGGCATGTTAATCTGTTATTTACCATTCCATATTTATTATAATAATTTATTCATTTTTATTTTATTCATATAACTATTAATAATAATTTTAACTCACTTTTATTTTATTTACTTCCCCAATGATATGAATATGAATTGTTGCAATGATATTCAAGGGTGTAGTTTATTTTTATTTTAAATGTATTTTATTTTGTTTTCATTCACCATTGTAAATTATTTATCATGTATCTAATATTGTTTTACAAAAATAATAAACTAATTAGTCCATTGGGATTTGATTCAATTAATCAATCCACTGTAATAAAGTAATTCATCAGCTCTATGATTTTGGGTTCAGGGCATTATTGTTGGTAGTAAGTGATTTTAGGTAGAACCCTTGGAAAATTGATTTATGAAGACATATACTATAAAACATATCCCTATGATATACATTGAGGATAATTATAGAATGACTTCCTATAATTATGGTAAGGTATATATTATGTGTGTATTATTATAAATACATGTATATTTGGATATGATATATGGATGTTGTTCTAACACAGATGTACATAGTGGTAATGACTCTAAAATTTCGTGTCTTCCCTGAATCGATCGTGATATGGTACCTGAAAATGGGCCTTACTGGAAACCTGGTTTGACACTCCTCGGGGATATGTTTATAATTATTCAAATTTTATTTACAATCTACTCGAAATGAGTTAATGGTTAATATATTCCTAAAGTAACCATGTTTATAATTTTATATCATTTATGGAAAACTTCTTCAAATTATGATAACTCTTTCACATGATTTAATATTATTCATTATGAAACTTATTATTATTATCAAATTTTGTATATTTCATTTTTTATAAATATATAATAGAATACTAAATGGTATTAATGAATGTGGACAGTATATATGTTTCTCTATTGAGAAATATGATATATCTGGTATTGGAACAGATAAAGTTGTGGATATATTAATCATGTTCAATCTGGTTATTAAAAATAACCTTGAAATAATAGAGTAAAATCCTCCACAAAGAGATTCTATAATGGTGTATCTCTTTATGTGGTAGAGGCCCCAATTATTTCATTGGACTACTAGCCCAATTGTGGATAATAAAGGGATTATGCCTTAGGAGAAAATATTCATGGAATTGGGATGTAGAGAAAAGGACATTTTTACACATGATATGTATTGTCTCAATAGTTATGGTGATGAATGGCGGTCATTGATCTAGAATTATATAAAGGATGAGTAAATGGAACTCATTGAATGGAATGTTTTTTTGGATACATTTTGTGATAAATACTTCCCTCGGGAAAAATGAAATGAGATAAAGATAATGTTTGCTAGTTTAAATCAAAAGGATAATGACATTTTCATTGTGTGTGAGGGAACCTTTACTATGTTAGAAATCTATACAACAGATTTCATATACATAAAAGAATAAAATAGTGATAATTTCTTTGAAGGGTTGAAGCATAGTCTACAAAGAGCACTATTATCACAATCCTTTTCGTAATGTGATGAAATGTATTTAGGTGATATCATGAAAAATAAATAATTATACAAGTATTATTAATTCAAAGGGAATCATGATTAGAACATGATGGAGGAGAAAATAACAAATGGGATAATGGAAAAAGGATTTTTTTTTCTCATTAGATAACAATGCAATGAATCACAATGGTAAATTCTAGAAAGGATTTAGTTATTCCATTAAGTTATGATAAAAGTGTTAATAGGTAAATAAATGATAATAGATTAATAAATATTCTGTAATTTAGTGTTAAGACTGATTGGATATGGGTCACTATAAAAACTAATTCTCCACGCATCAACAGAGTATACCAGAGAAGAAGATAAGTGGTCATGCTCAAGCATAAGTTATTGACACAACAAATGTTGAATGATTAAGGTGAATATGAATTTGGATCAATGATATATGTGGTAAATGGCATTTATTTATGAGGTTTTAATCATATGATATATTTAATATTTGAGGATATTATCCAATACATTTTCATTAAATAATTGCGATGATATGTTGAATGGTACTGTGAATAGTTATTCAGTAGCAAGTTATTTTTTTTGGAAAATGCATGTATGATGGTAATCTAAGATTTAATATGTTCGAGATGTTGATATAATGATGTTTTATATAGATTTTTTTTTGTTATGTATATATTAAACATGATTCTACATGTTACCATATAAATTACTCTAATGTGATGTATCATAATATTTTGGAAAGCCTATCCATTTATTTAATGGATTATGTTTATCTATGTATATGGATTTTGAGGATGATATATTACTTAAACCTATGATGCAATTTGTGCTATGAAATGTTTTATAAATAGTTTCATGAACAACCAAATGATATTTTTTGTTTTTATTAAATATAAACATACAATTAATACTATTCATCGAGAGTGAAATAATTACTCATCACATAGAAAAATGGTTTTGCTATTTTTTCCCAATTACCATAATTTTTTGTGATATCAATGTCATTTTCCGAAAATATGTATTAATTTTGTGTATTCAAAAAATTTAAACTGTTCATTTTCTCTATTAAAATCCTTCAAAACATGATAGTTATATTTACCTTCCATGTCTATGTTTTCACTAACAGTGTCCTATTTGAATGACTAGTTTTATGGTGCCATTCACATTTTTATTCCCTTATATATCAAATATTTGTTATTAACCATATTTATGATAGGGGGTTTCAATTATTGTTAATTTACAAATATAAATCACCCACTTTCTCCGATAAATTTGGAATTTTGAGGATACACATTATTTAATGTTTGGATAATGCATCACCTAAAGGCATTACAATATTTTACATTTCAAATAAAATTAATTATATTCCTATATTACATTTTAAAAAATGAATAATTGATATTTTTCAATGAAATTAATGAAATATATATATATATATATATATTATATAATTCATCCATTATTTTTGACATTCATCCAACATATTTAATACTAATGATATAAGAACAATCCAAATTTAACCCTTTAAAAACCTATAATAAAATAAGAAATGTTACCACATTATAATGGAAAAGAAATTTTAAATCAGAATTTGGAAATGATTATAAATTAAATATTAAAAATAAATTTATTTTTTGAAAAAGAAACATCAATATTATGTTATTGTGGTTTTTTTATATTTCGGAGATGTTTCCTTTTTTGAAGACTACTGAAAAATATTGAATCTTTATTGTAAACTATTTTTCAAAAAAATTATTTATATTGATAAATTATATTTTAATATACTTCATATTCAAACATTATTAGTTATAGTCTAATTACTATAATTTATTTCATTTTAATCTCTTTTACATTGAATTTTTTTTAATGTTTTTTACTTTTGATCATTTTTACATTAAAAACATGTTTGTCGTCTAGTATTTTGGATTAAATTTAAATTAATTTCTTCCATTTAGATGATTATAATTTGGAAAAATAATTCAACATATTTAATCAAAATAATTTATAATTTCCAGTAATGTCATCATAGTTTGTGACCAAAAATATTGGTGACTTTAGTTAAAATTAATTAAAGCGCTTAAGGTAAATATAAACTTTTCAATGGAATATACATTTAAAATATGTAAAAAAATAGAATAGAAACTTTTCCAAAACCTACATAAAATACATATTTAGAACATATCATCCCTTGGTTCTAATTCAGTTCATTATTTACGGAAAAGTATGTATCAAAACATGTTTTTTTGAAGTGTTTTATTGAGTAGAAATTTAAAATTTTTTCATTCAAAATCCTCTATCTGATAAAATGGTATTTTCCATAGAAGATAACCTAAAAAATATGACTACTCCATTCTTCCATTTAAATTTTTTTTACCCTATGATATGAAATTTTGGGATTTATTGGATGTTCAGATTGTAGCGGGATAATTAACATTTAATATTAAATAAATTAAATATAAATTAATTCTCAGAGGTTCGTTCAACCATTTCATTTGAATAGAGAATTGTATTGGGATATTTTGACCAATATTGATCCAAGAACATGTTTTTTTTATCATATTAAAGGAATAAACTCATGTCGGGTGCCCCGGCCAGTCAGACCCCCCTTTTTCATTTTATTTTCATTTTATTAACTATCATTTCGCTCAATTGTTTCTTCTCATCCATTCTACTTTGGTTTTTCATGAACTCCCCATATATCACTCCTTCATCACATGAATAAGAGAGTAAAATGACAATGATAGATAAAAATATAGGGGTATGGATAAGGGTACCACCACTGGGCTCGTGATGCTTCAGATCGGTGTGCGAGATCATTGGATTGTAGAAACAAGAGAAACTTCCGCAGATTACTCCCAAAGGATATATATATTTTTACAATAATCCTCATAGTATTTTAATTTTATAGTTTTAAATTTTTAATGTGTTTTCATAGTATTCCATTCTGTTATATCTACTTATTTTTGGTAGAAATGGGGGTTCCCTATCTATTTGGGGGTTGTCATTTGAGAAAACTCACCTACACTACCTGTGGTTTAGGAAACACACACCGCTTGTTCTTCGTATTTGGGAAAGATGAATTTTATGACATACATGTATTATATAGGTTATAGACCCCATGTACAGGTACTCAAGATTTTAGATGATTATCCATCAAGGATTCCCATGTAGGGGCACAAAGCCGTGTCGAGTACATGGGTAGAACCCATGTAGGTCACATTCCATGATTATATAAATGGAAACAAAAAACATATCAATTTTATTTTAGGGATTGATTCATTTAAGCTGTGTTGGGTTTGCTCTGTGTACCCTCCATACATTCCATGTACTTTGGAATTTACATGACATTTTGTCTAGAGTATACGTCGATTTTGAGTTTGGGATTAACCATCCTGTGTTCGTGGAGACAATATGTGTATTTCCTATTCTTCAACCCTGTTGAGTCAATAAGGATTTCCTTATGACTTTTCCATTCCTTCTTGTTTTGAAAATCACAAACACCTTATCTTTAAGGAAAATCGCTTTTGTATGGAAAATCGCTTTTGTAAGGAAAATCGCTTTTGTAAGGAAAATCGCTTTTGTAAGGAAAATCGCTTTTGTAAGGAAAATCGCTTTTGTAAGGAAAATCGCTTTTGTAAGGAAAATCGCTTTTGTAAGGAAAAATGCTTTCTTAAGAAAAATCGCTTTTGTAAGGAAAAATGCTTTCTTAAGGAAAATCGCTTTTATAAGAAAAATTATCCTTACCATATTTTCATTCATATTATTTTTCTTAAGTATGAGATTCAGATTCATTTTCTCGGAGTCATTAAAACTTAGATATAAAGCATTCTGTTTAGTATTCAGATTCTGGACAAGAACTATAAGGAAGTTTCATTCCGAATTCCGGATATGAATTCTGACTAAGTTCTATTCCAGATTCAGGATACGAATTCTGAAGAAGAATTCTCATTACGAATTCTAATGAAGAAATCCCATTCCGAATTCTCATTACGAATTCTAAAGAAGAATTCTCATTACGAATTCTAATGAAGGAATCCCACTCCGAATTCTCATTACGAATTCTGATGAAGAATTCCCATTACGAATTCTAATGAAGAAATCTCATTCCGAATTCCTATTACGAATTCTGATAAAGAATTCTCATTACGAATTCTGATGATGAATTCTCATTACGAATTCTGATGATGAATTCTAATTACGAATTCTGATGATGAATTCTCATTATGAATTCTGATGTTGAATTCTCATTACGAATTCTGATGATGAATTCTCATTATGAATTCTGATGACGAATTCTCATTACGATTTCTGATGACGAATTCCTATTCCGAATTCTTATTCCGAATTCTCATTCCGAATTCACCTGTTAAATAGAATCTGGTTATCATTGTTTTATACACTCTGAATTTATTCACTCCGAACTTTCACTCCGAAATTTCTATTCCGAACTTTTATGTTAGAGTTTAAAACGATGTCGTGCATTCTGTTACACTTACTTTGTTATAAAACGATGTCGTCCATTTTGTTATAAACTAACCGTTGTCTAAGTGACATGTGTACAGGTCCCTCCGAACTTTAAGGAAAATATGACCGTTGGAGGAGGAGCCGACCTTACCTATAAATAGGAGCTCATTTGAAAGAGCTCGGTGCTGATTGCTGAAAAAGTGCGTACATGCTGTTGAAGTGATTTCTAGAGAGAGAGTCTCTTATTAACTCTCAAAGCTTCGTGCGACTCCGAATGTTGGTGAATACATTCGAGGGCTTCCGGGGATAGGAAGACAGAGGTGCCGACTACCTTAAAGATCGAGGGCTTTCTTGCTGAGAAAGACAGAGGTGCCGACTACCTTAAAGATCGAGGGCTTTCTTGCTGAGAAAGACAGAGGTTGCCAACTACCTTGAAGTTGAGGGCTTGCGGGGATAGCAAGACAGAGACTCCGATCTTCGTATCGAGGGCTTACCCTTATGTGGGTAAGACAGACTTGCTTGAAAGTATAAATCAAGGGACCTTTATCCAAGGTTGTTGGATACCCTTCTCTTTGGGATAAAAGACTATTATCTTGTTACTAGTAGGTTTACTACTTGTTTCTATTCCGCTGTAATTTGTATCTTAAGGAAAGTATAACTTTCTTATACTTCCTTACTTACTCTGATTCATTTAGATTCTATACGCTTTAAGGTAGAATCTCATATTGTAACTTTTGTTAAGTTTCAATTTCCGGAATCATATTTCCGGAACCTACTTTTGGAATCCCTTTCCAAGTTCAGTTCGGTGTTAGAGGTGTTGTGAACTTACTTAGTTTAGCTTTGTTAAACTTAGTCCTTTCCTTTTCTTAAGGAAACTTTAGTTATTCATAACTAACTTTAAAGGTTCCAAAGGAATTTTTAAAGTATACAATTCACCCCCCCTCTTGTATATTGAGCATCTCATATTTTATTTTGATCCTACAATTGGTATCAGAGGTTGGAAACCTCTTACTCTATACCATTCTTACATTTGGTATCAGAGCCTAGGTTACTGAAATACTTGTACTCACATACAAGTTTTTCTTGCTCACTTTTCTATTCCGAACTTTGTCATTCCGGTTTATCTATTCCGAACTTTTTCCATTCCGAACTTTGTGATTACGAATCTTTTGCTACTAACAAGTTTGTATCCAAGTTATTTTCAGTATGGCAGGAATGAATGTTGGTTCGATTGACAATCTGAATCCTACAAGACCACCTATCTTTGATGGAAATGACTATGAATACTGGAGAAATCGTATGAAGACTTTTGTTATCAATACTGGTGTAGATAACTTTGTCATGCTTACTGGTGACTATAAAATTCATGACAAGGAAGTCAGAACCTTTACTAACCAGGAAAAGCAAGAATATCAACTCAACTATAAGGTACGCAATACTTTATTATGTTCGATGACCAGAAATATATATAGCCAAATTTCTTCTTGTGAAGCAGCTAACTGTATATGGAAGAAGTTAGAGGTTACACACTTTGGGACTTCTAAAGTAATTGAGACTATAAGAGCTATGCTTAGAGCTGAGTATCATGGCTTCAATTTTCCTTATGGAGAACCTATCTGTAAAGTTCAACAAAGGTTTATGACTATCGTCAACAGTCTACAATCTATGGGAGAGAAAGGTTTAGATGATGAAGCTCTTGTGGACAAGATAATTGACATTATGCCCAATGAGTGGGAATCTAAGAGAACAGCAATAGATGAGAACAGGAAGGTCACTCAAATTACTCTTGATGAATTATTTGGAACTCTTCTACAACATGAGACTAGAATGAAGAGAGATGCTGACAACATCAAGAAGAAAAATGGAAATGGTACTGTTGCTTTTACTACTACTTCAAATCAGATGAAAGCTAAGACTCCTGAGAGAGTTACCAGATCCAAGTCTAAGAAAGTCATTTTCCAATCCGAATCTAGTGAGAGTGAAGTTTCAGAAAATGAGTTAGCCAATCTTGCTCGAAGGATGAACAAGATAGCTGGTCAGAGAAACTTTCAATCTAAGTATAAGAAGAAGGACAGGAAAGACAAGAAAGATGGAGAAGTTACTTGTTATGAATGTAAAAGAGCTGGACATATTAGACCTGATTGCCCTATGCTCAGAAATAAAGAAAGGAAGGAAAGACATTCAGACAGGAACAGGAAGAAGTATTACAAAGCCAAAGCTAAGAAAGTTCTGAAAGCTAATGACACCTGGAGTGCCAGTGGTGGTGACTCTTCAGATGAATCTTCTGACTATGAATCTTCGGGACAGAAGAATCTTGGTCTTATAGCCAGATTACCTATTGATAATCATTGTCTTATGGCTAAGGTACGAAATGCTGAATCATTGACCAATGTTTCTTTAAATCCTAATGATAGTAAATATTATAACTTTTCTGATGAAGAATCATCTTCTGATGAGGATAATACTTTACCTACTTTTGAAGAAATCTCTAGATTTGCTGAACTTCTTGAGATTGAGAATTGCAAACTCAACAAGAAACTTGATAAGGCAAATTCTAGGAATTCTATTCTTACTAAAGAGATATCAGATCTTTCTAAAGATCTTGATAAGAAAAATGCTGATTTTGAAATTATTTCAAAAAATCTTGAGGAAGTAAGTTCTGAGAAGAATAAACTTTCTAAAGAGTTAGAAAAAGTAATTTCTAAGAAAAATGTTTTCGAGCCTAACTCTAGTTCTAAAACTAATGATTTTGAGGATAAAAACTTGGTTGTAAAACTCAAGTCCGAAATTTTTTCCTTAAAGAAGTGTTTATCAAACTTTACCCATGGTAAAGAAAACTTTGATAAAATGTATTCTCAAATACGACCTTTAAGAAATAAATCCGGATTTGGTTATACCCATGCAAAACCTGTTTTCAGCAACAATTATTTTGTTCCGCAAAGTGCCCCATTTTGCACTAAGTGTCAATGTGGTGGTCACTGGGCAAGAAGTTGTTCCTTAAACAAAACCCAATCTCTAGGTTTTCATAAAGCTTATTTTTCTAAGAAAATGTGGGTTCCAAAAATTTTATTGTCTGGAAATCTCGGATCCAAACAAGTTTGGATTCCAAAAATCTAACTTTGTTCTTAATTTCAGGAAAATAAAGAAAGTTCCAGCAACAATATTTGGTACATGGATAGTGGTTGTTCCCGGCACATGACTGGTAACAAAAGCTTTTTTGAAAAGATTATCAAAACGAAAGGAGGAAAGGTAACTTTCGGAGACAATGCTAAGGGAGAGATTGTTGGTATTGGTAATATAGTTCTTTTAGGGAAAACTTTGATTTCCAATGTTCTTTTTGTTTAAGGTCTTAAGCACAACCTCATTAGCATAAGTCAGTTATGTGATGAAGGTTACCTTGTGAATTTTAGGAATGATAAATGCTTAGTTCACAATTCCAAGGAATAATTTATTCTCTCAGCCAACAGGCAAGAGAATGTTTACACCTTAAACTTAGAAGACCTAAGAAGCCAAGATTTACCTTGCCTAAGTGCAATGGAAGATCATTCTTGGTTATGGCATAGAAGGTTAGGACACTGTAATCTTAGAAACCTATGTAAACTCTCTAAGAAGAAACTTGTTAAGGATCTACCGGAGCTTAGATTTGATTCTTCTAAAGTTTGTAATCCTTGTCAATATGGCAAGCAACATAAATCTAGTTTTAAGTCAATCGGTGAAGTCTCAACAACCGATGCATTACAGTTAGTGCACATGGATCTTTTTGGTCCAACACAGACTGGAAGCATTGGAGGCAAATACTATGTATTTGTTCTAGTTGATGATTACACTAGATTTACTTGGGTCTATTTTCTAGCAAGGAAATCTGAAGCTTTTTCTTATTTCAAAAGTTTTAAAGCTCAAGTTAAAAATGAGAAAAACCATCCATTGAAAACTATTCATAGTGATCATGGAGGAGAATTTCAAAATTCAGATTTTGAAACTTTTTGTAGTAAGAAAGGTATTACTCACAACTTTTCAGCACCTAGAACTCCTCAACAGAATGGTGTAGTTGAAAGAAGAAATATAATTCTTCAAGAGATAACTAGAACCATGTTGAGTGAATATTCTATTGCTAGACATTTCTGGGATGAAGCTGTAAGTACTGCTTGTTATACTATAAATCGAGTTTTGATTAGACCTTTTCTTAATAAAACTCCTTATGAGTTATGGAATAGTAGAAAACCTAGACTTTCCTACTTCAAGGTTTTTGGTTGCAAAGTATTCATTTTGAATACTAAAGATAACTTACATAAATTCGCACCAAAATCAGATGAAGGAATTTTCTTAGGTTATTCCACAACCTCTAAGGCTTATAGAGTTTTTAATAAAAATTCTTGTACTGTTGAGGAAACAGTACATGTAAAATTTGATGAATCAGACCCTTTTGTTTTTAAAACCTCCCAACCTACATCTTCGGATGTGTTTTCAAAAATTGATTATCAACCTTTGATAGAAGAACCTTCTGGTAAGGAAATTGTTCTAGAAGATACTTCTGAAACATTTACCCCAGAAGACTTTCTACCTTATGTTGATGAACAGGTTTTACAAAACCCAAATCAGGCGTTTCTTAAGAATCATCCCAGTGATAGTATCATTGGTGATGTAAATCAACCTGTAAGGACTAGAAGTTCCTTAAGAAATGAAGTAGAACATCTAGCATTTCTTCCCCAATTAGAGCCTAAAAGCACTGATGAAGCTTTAGGTGATGATGATTGGATCAAAGCAATGCAAGATGAACTAAATGAATTCGAAAGGAATAAATTCTGGACCTTGGTTGAGAGACCTAAGTAAACCTCTGTTATTGGACTAAAATGGGTCTTCAGAAATAAATGTGATGAAAATGGAGTCATTGTTAGAAATAAAACTAGACTTGTTGCTAAAGGCTATAATCAGCAAGAAGGAATAGACTATGAAGAAACCTATGCTCCAGTAGCTAGACTTGAATCTATCCGTATTCTACTTGCCTTTGCAGCATTCTTTAATTTCAAACTTTTCCAAATGGATGTGAAATGTGCTTTTCTTAACGGTTATGTTCAAGAGGAAGTTTTTGTTGAACAACCTCCTGGCTTTGAAGATACAAAACATCCAGATCATGTTTTTAGACTTACCAAAGCCTTGTATGGCCTTAAACAAGCTCCACGAGCATGGTATGATAGACTTACTGGATTTTTGCTTCAAAATAATTATGTTAAGGGAAATGCAGATCCAACCCTTTTTATAAAGAAAGATAAGAAAAATGTTTTGATTGTTCAAATTTATGTTGATGACATTATATTTGGTTCAACTCAGCAATCTTTGACTGACTCTTTTGCTAGTCTAATGAAATCTGAGTTTGAAATGAGTATGATGGGTGAGTTAACATTTTTCCTTGGTTTTCAAATTTCTCAAAAACCAGAAGGAACGTATATATCTCAACATAAGTATATTAAAGATCTTCTTAAAAAGTATGGTTATGACAACACTAAGAGTATAAGTACTCCCATAGGTACCTCAAATTCTTTAGATCTTGATGAAGCTGGGAAACCAGTAGATCAAACATCTTTTAGAGGTATGATTGGAAGTCTACTTTACTTAACAGCTAGTCGACCAGATTTAATGTTTTCAGTATGCTTATGTGCAAGATATCAATCCAATCCTAAGGAATCTCACTTAAAGGCAGTAAAAATAATTTTTCGCTACCTTAAGGGAACCATGGATCTAGGATTATTTTATAATTCTGGAAATGATTTTGTTCTAAAAAGCTTTTCTGATGCTGACTTTGGTGGATGTAGAATGGATAGAAAGAGTACATCCGGAACTTGTCATTTCTTAGAAGATTCATTAGTTTCTTGGTCATGCAAGAAGCAACATTCTGTTGCACTCTCCACTGCTGAAGCTGAATATGTAGCAGCTGGAAGTTGTTGTGCACAAGTGTTGTGGATGCAACACACACTCACAGACTATGGCTTGAGTTTTACTAAAACTCAAATTTTGTGTGATAACAAAAGTGCCATTGCCCTAAGTAAGAACCCTGCACATCACTCCCGTGCAAAACACATAGATATTAGGCATCACTTTCTTAGGGATCACACACTTATAGGAGATATTATTCTTCAGTTTATCGGAACGCAAGATCAACTTGCTGATATATTCACAAAATCTTTGCCTTCTGATAGATTTGAATATATTAAACAGAAGTTAGGAATGATAACCGTAAGGTAATCTTTCTTAATTAACTTTCTGTTGAAAAAATCTCCTTACAGTAATAAACTCCTTTTCATAGGGGGAGTACATTTGGTTGTTTGTTTAACAAAATTTTTCAAATTTTGTTTTCAAAAATATCGGAACTAAAATTTCCGGAATGAAAACTTCCGGAATGAAACTTTTCCAGAATGGATAATTTCGTACAGAATACTTCTGGAATGAAAGTATTCATATTTAAAATTTCCGGAATGGAAAACTTTCGTACTGGGATTTTCATAACCAAATTTTCGTACCTAGTTTTCTTTTTCGTAAAAATTTTTTCGTAATGACTTTTTCGTAATGACCTTTTTCGTATTGAGTTTTTCGTATTGAATTTTTCGTATTGAGTTTTTCGTATTGACTTTTTCGTATTGAGTTTTTCGTATTAAGTTTTTCGTATTAAGTTTTTCGTATTTAGTTTATCGTATTGAGGTTTTCGTAGTTGTCTTTATATTATCCATTACGAATAACTTTCCTAAGCTAATCCGAGAGGTATGATTTTCTTACTGACATTTTCGTAATCATATTTTACTTGCTGGCATTTTCTTATAGTTTGTTTTCGGTTTTTGGATTTCTTAATTCTTTACTTTAATAAAAACCTCAAAAAGATCGGATTCAAGCTCTCAACCGTCAGATTTGATCTCAGATCATTCTAAACCGTTAGATCAACCGAGGAAGTTGAACCGTCATCCCTTTGCCTATATAAAGGGAACCCTATTTTCAAATCCCACATCGATTTCAAGCTTTTGCGTGCTGAAGCTCTGACTCTCTGATTTAAGGCCATTCCGAACTTCAGTCTTTTCTGTTCCGAACTTCTCAGAGACCTCAGATCCGAATGTCTGCAGAGATAGCTTCTCAGGAAATGTCTTCAACTAAGCCCATCTCTCAGTGGTTAGTCTACAGGGAAAGGCTAGTTCATCCGACATTCTTCAGCAACTACGATTCTATTATTTCAAAGAATATCAAGCTGAATGGCTGGGAGGATGTTGCGGTATCAAAAACAGGCAACCAAGATGAAGTGTACTCTGACTTGCTTGTCGAGTTTTATGAGTCGGTTGCTTTCTTCAAGGAAGATGATAGAGAGAAATTTTCCTTCAAATCGTATGGCAAGACGTACAAGCTTTCTTATACCAAGGCTGCAAGCTTGGTAGGTTTGAGTTATGAAGGGGAAGCTGAGTTTATTTCCCATGTGTTGCCAGACTCCTTGGGCAGTTTCAACAAGGAAAAAGCTCTAGAAATTCTCGGATTGGATGATGATAAGGCTCCGAAAATAGCAAGTCTTTCTACAAACTTTCGGATTCTGGAGTTATGGGTACAGGGGCTTATCGTACCCAGAAAAGGTGATAAGGATAGTCTTAAGAAGAGTGAGATTTACATCTTAGATTTCTTAATAAATCTAAGAAAGTTCAACTTGATGAAGCATATACTTCTTAATATTGAGAATTTGAAGAAGGGAAATCTGAGAGCTCAGATTGTGATGTACCCAGCAATATTATCGAAGCTCATAGTTCGGTGCCTGGAATCTTTCAAGGTAGCCTGCAGTTCTAAGCCGAAAGTTTGCAAGATCATGTTGCTGAGTGATGCCACTCTTAAAAGGATGAATATAGCATTTGAAAAGAAGTCTGGGAAGTTCATTGATCTTCCTCCTCAGGAAGAAGTGGCTCCGAAAGTGGCTGATCCGGAATCATCCAAGCTGGTAAGGAAGAGGAAGCTGAAAGAAGTGGTTGTCGAAGCTGAGGAAACCAAGTCCAAGGAAGTCCACTCCGCACCTCCGAAGCCTAAGAAGAAGAAGACTTATACTGATGAGGTTGCAGCGAAGTGGAGAGCTGACAAGGAGAAGAGGAAGGAAGGAGATCCGCAGTTCGGATTGGATCCAGCAGAGGCTAAAGCCCTGAAAGAAAAGGCTGCTGATGAGCTTGAGAAGCAAGCAAAGGAGAAGAAGCTAAAGAAGAAGTTGTCAGAAGCTGAGGCTGTGCAAGCGTTGTTGAAATTTAATGAAATGGTTTCAGCAACCATTCCCGTTCCGAGAACTTTTTCTCTGGAATCTCTACCTGAGACTCCAGGAAGAAATCTAGATGCTCCAGAGGAGGCTGTTGCTACTAAGCAAGTAGAGCAAGTAGAAGAAGTAGAAGAAGTTGCTGAAGGAAGCGGTGAGACTGGAGATGTGCTTAAACAAGTTGATGAATATAAGGGAACTCCTTCGGAACATCTGTCGCTCCGAACGTCTGAAGCTGAATCTTCAAAGTTAGTTACCCCATTATTGGAAGAAGAGAAAGGAGAGGAAGAAGTTTCTTATCATGGTGAAGAAGAACAACTTTTACTTGATGTTGCTCAGAAGGAAAGACTAGAAGTTGCTGCTGGGGAAGATGATCTTGTTCAAATTTCTGATAGCAAGAAGAAATCTCCGGAACAGGTTTCTATTCCGGAAAAAGATAAGGGGAAACAAATTCTTGCTAACACCCCGAGTTCAGAAAGGAAGTTAAGAAAGGAAGCTGGTAGTACTTCTAAGAGAAAGTTGGAGCTTATTGAGGAAGAAAACTCTCCTAGCAGAATGTCAGATTCGGAATCATCATCGTTGGGGCACGATTTTGTTGTTCAGTCCTTGAAGAAGTTGGTGGGAACTATTCCAACCTTCTCCAGTATTGACTCTCGGTGCCAGATGCTCCAACATGCCCTGAATCAGAAAACTGATTCCGTATCCATGGTTATGGATAAATGTGTTGAGATAGAAGCTCAGTTCAAAACTTTCTTCGTTGGTTATGAAGCACATAAAAGATCTTGCAAAAGGATGACTAGCTGGTCGAAGAAGAATGTGGAAGAGATGAGGTTGCTGGATGAGTTTCAGGAGAATGTTAAGGATGCTTTTGAAACCGAAGACAAGAAATTCCATGAGCTGACTGCAACATTCGATGAGAAATTAACAAAGGAAAAGAACATTCGGAGTCAGGAAGTAAGAGATCTGAATGGAAAGCTCAACTCTGTTAATCAAAGCTGGAAATATGAAAGGGATTATCGGATCGAGTTTGAAGAAAGAATGAAGGCGCAAGAATAGAAGATGAAATCTCAGGAAGAGAAGTTGAAGGCTCAGGAAGATATCATTGAAGCTCAGTCAGCAAGGACAGTTGCCTTAGAAAAGCAAGCTGAAGAAGATCATAAGGACCTCAAGAAGATCAAGACGATTCTTAAGGGGCTCATGTCAAAAGAGAAAGATCTGAAATAATCAATCCGATCTTTTTGTTGTAATCTGTTTTTGTTGCTGACATTTGAAATCTAATGGAAATTGTGCTTGTTGTTTTGTTTGTTGTCATTTCAAATCTTTCAGGTACTTTGTTATTTTTTTTTCCATTCCCTCTAAATTCTTTTTGAAAATCACAAAGGGGGAGAAGGAAAAGATCCTTAAGAAAAAGAGGAAATCTAATAAGTGCCTATCAAAGGGGGAGAAAGGAAAATACCCAAGGAAAAGGAACTCTAATAAGAGTTTGTTAAGGGGGAGTTTTTTTCTTAAAGAAACATCACTCCGGAAATATGAATACGATCCTTAGAGTTTCAAATCCTAAGGGGGAGTTAGTCGTATTCATCTATATTCTTAAACCAAGGGAGATAAGCTTTAATGTGTTTCTTTCTTCTTAGAATAGCTTTTTCGTAAGGATGTTTGTGCTTTCCAAAAAGGGGGAGATTGTTGAGTCAATAAGGTTTTCCTTATGACTTTTCCATTCCTTCTTGTTTTGAAAATCACAAACACCTTATCTTTAAGGAAAATCGCTTTTGTAAGGAAAATCGCTTTTGTAAGGAAAATCGCTTTTGTAAGGAAAAATGCTTTCTTAAGAAAAATCGCTTTTGTAAGGAAAAATGCTTTCTTAAGGAAAATCGCTTTTATAAGAAAAATTATCCTTACCATATTTTCATTCATATTATTTTTCTTAAGTATGAGATTCGGATTCATTTTCTCGGAGTCATTAAAACTTAGATATAAAGCATTCTGTTTAGTATTCAGATTCTGGACAAGAACTATAAGGAAGTTTCATTCCGAATTCCGGATATGAATTCTGACTAAGTTCTATTCCAGATTCAGGATACGAATTCTGAAGAAGAATTCTCATTACGAATTCTAATGAAGAAATCCCATTCCGAATTCTCATTACGAATTCTAAAGAAGAATTCTCATTACGAATTCTAATGAAGGAATCCCACTCCGAATTCTCATTACGAATTCTGATGAAGAATTCCCATTACGAATTCTAATGAAGAAATCTCATTCCGAATTCCTATTACGAATTCTGATAAAGAATTCTCATTACGAATTCTGATGATGAATTCTCATTACGAATTCTGATGATGAATTCTCATTACGAATTCTGATGATGAATTCTCATTATGAATTCTGATGATGAATTCTCATTACGAATTCTGATGATGAATTCTCATTATGAATTCTGATGACGAATTCTCATTACGATTTCTGATGACGAATTCCTATTCCGAATTCTTATTCCGAATTCTCATTCCGAATTCACCTGTTAAACAGAATCTGGTTATCATTGTTTTATACACTCTGAATTTATTCACTCCGAACTTTCACTCCGAAATTTCTATTCCGAACTTTTATGTTAGAGTTTAAAACGATGTCGTGCATTCTGTTACACTTACTTTGTTATAAAACGATGTAGTCCATTTTGTTATAAACTAACCGTTGTCTAAGTGACACATGTACAGGTCCCTCCGAACTTTAAGGAAAAAATGACCGTTGGAGGAGGAGCCGACCTTACCTATAAATAGGAGCTCATTTGAAAGAGCTCGGTGCTGATTGCTGAAAAAGTGCGTACATGCTGTTGAAGTGATTTCTAGAGAGAGAGTCTCTTATTAACTCTCAAAGCTTCGTGCGACTCCGAATGTTGGTGAATACATTCGAGGGCTTCCGGGGATAGGAAGACAGAGGTGCCGACTACCTTAAAGATCGAGGGCTTTCTTGCTGAGAAAGACAGAGGTGCCGACTACCTTAAAGATCGAGGGCTTTCTTGCTGAGAAAGACAGAGGTTGCCAACTACCTTGAAGTTGAGGGCTTGCGGGGATAGCAAGACAGAGACTCCGATCTTCGTATCGAGGGATTACCCTTGTGTGGGTAAGACAGACTTGCTTGAAAGTATAAATCAAGGGACCTTTATCTAAGGTTGTTGGATACCCTTCTCTTTGGGATAAAAGACTATTATCTTGTTACTAGTAGTTTTACTACTTGTTTCTATTCCGCTGTAATTTGTATCTTAAGGAAAGTATAACTTTCTTATACTTCCTTACTTACTCTGATTCATTTAGATTCTATACGCTTTAAGGTAGAATCTCATATTGTAACTTTTGTTAAGTTTCAATTTCCGGAATCATATTTCCGGAACCTACTTTTGGAATCCCTTTCCAAGTTCAGTTCGGTGTTAGAGGTGTTGTGAACTTACTTAGTTTAACTTTGTTAAACTTAGTCCTTTCCTTTTCTTAAGGAAACTTTAGTTATTCATAACTAACTTTAAAGGTTCCAAAGGAATTTTTAAAGTATACAATTCACCCCCCCTCCTGTATATTGAGCATCTCATATTTTATTTCGATCCTACAAACCCTCCTTCATATTTTCATCTCTTTTCACCCAAGAGGTGGAACTAGGCCCATTAGTAGTTCATTGAGATTATATTTCCACATATATCATAATGTTTAAACACATGTGATGTTCTATGTGTGACCTGGTGTGGTTTTTAGATTTTACCTAAATGGAGAGGTTCTTCCTCCAATAATTAAATTAATTCATCTCCTAAGATGTACATAAAGAGAGAACTATTGGTTTTTTTGTTTAGACCATCGTAGTTTTACATCCCAATCTGAGATGATTAATGAGATATCTCTCTTCAATGATGCCTTTTAGTGTTCCTTTCAGGGTGTCTCCCTTGTCATATTTTTTGTTCTCGCCTATGATTTCATGCACTATATGGTTTTGAGGATCCCTTATAGGATTAATCTACTTATGTGTCATCCTAGAGGATCCTATGTAGGATTCCTATATCTTCCTCAGGAAACCTATGGTCCCCTATAGGATTTCATTCTTGTGTTTTAACCGAGGTAATACTTCATATAATCCCATAACTTGTGCATCATTTTGAGGATTCCATTTAGGATTCATCTATTTCTTACAATGTCATGAGGGTCCCGTGTTCGACGTATTTTTATAAGTACCATACCGAGGATACCCTATAGTATTCTTATATTTTCATTCAATTATAAGACCTTATGTATGATTTCTCCCTCACATCTAAGGATCCTAATAATGATGACTTCTATTGTGTGTATACCTCGAGGATCCCATGTAGGATGCCTCTTTAGTGTTTTGACATGTGGGCCCAGTTGGTGTTCATTGTTTTATTGACCCTGAGTAAGCATGGCAGGTTTGGGTAGAGATGGTAGTATGTGTCAAACTAGAACCCATGTCGAACATGTAATCACAATTAGAAGTGACATTGGTGTTAGGTTTAGTCATTTGACTAGCCTCAATCATTTTTTTATGATTTCACATGTTTATTTTTGATGTAGTAAATATTTCCATAGGTTAATCCAAGTTGGTGTCTTTTTAGTATGATGAACAACATCATTCTTTCCCTTTGGGAGGTCTGAAAATTCTTCCTGGGATATTTCGGGTTATATTATTAGGATTTCTAGACATTCTATCTTCGGATCTAGCTTCTAACCCCCAATATTTCTTATATATTTTTTGTATACTCATAAGTACTACATGGTATTTTTATGTAGAGGAATTATATATATTTGACTATAATATTACTGGGATTTCCATATGTGTTTCGTAGAATCCATTTGACAATCCATCAATTATTATGAGGATGATTATTCTCTCCTTGACATCTTGTCTATAGTTTATAATTATACTCTACTCGACTTCTGTCTTACGGAAGATGACTACACTCTCCTCAATTTTTCATGGGATGAGGATCTCCAGACATTCTATCTATGACCACGATTAAATTAAAATTTCTTATCAGGTAGGTAGAGCATGGAATCTCAAACCTATGATTGATGTTCAAATTTGGATCTTGATAGGTTGACACAAAATCTCACTAGGGTGCTCTTCTATAGATTTCTAAAGGGTTATTCCCATAGGGTTCATTTTAAACTCATTTTCAAAACTTCCTATAGACCAAGACATGGGGCACAAACATTAGACTAAAATTAAAAGGATTTGTAAGAATGACATAAATCTTAGTTTCCAATTTCATGATGTCATGACATACATCCCTGGAATCCAGTATTGCGGCTATTGGAGGTGAGTATGGGTGAACCAAGTTTTAGGATGAGTGTTCCCCTATGTTGAGATAGAATTCTAAACAATAATTTTTTATGATATCAAATGTAGTAATATGTGTATTGGGATTATATACCTAGATATTGACTAAATTATACAACAATTGTGTCGAATGACCTCCATCTCAATTACCTTTTCATAGGATGTCCAAGTGATCCAAATTATGTAAAGAAGTATCAACTGCAGATTGGTTTAATTTTATTTCATTCACATTACTCATAAATACTAATATATATATATATATATGGGACTATACATGTATTTGAATATTTATATGCACTTCCATGGTGTAACTATTCAAATTGACTGGGATTACGGTCCCAAGGTTCCACTGTAGAATATAATTAGATGGATTTACATAAATTTTTAGATGAGTCTTTGCTCGGTTGACATTATTTATTTTTCATGAACAAAAAGTAATATATTTTATAGTTCCCTCATTGGGGTGACCTATTGAGATTATTTCTCAACCTTGTATGTGGACCTTGGTTTACCTGTAGTGATTATGTTTTCTTTTCCAATTGAGAATATTTGCATGGTTAATAGGGTTGATCTCATGAGTTCATGATATAGTGAAACTACATAGTGGGTTCTTTAGATGAGGTTGATAAACTTACACAATGTTTTGAGACTGGGTATGAGGTATGGATTAGATTTAGTAGTAGCATTGTGCATGTTATTTCAATTTCATTTTTACTCATGTATTTTCATGGTCATCCATGTGGGTAACCATTTTATTATGTATGAAATAGCTATTTGAGATTTTATAGAATTTCAATTATTATTACAGGATGTTCAATTTTAGAAGTATATTATTTATTTTATGATAATAATTTATTTCTTCTATTTTATCACTATGATATAAGGTAATGGTCTCTCACTTATCACACCATAGGACCTTGTTTCTAGTCGGCATCATCTAGCTTATGTGGAGACTCACTTGAGGCCTCATAACCAACTAGCTCAGAGCACCATTTTAGTGAAATTTGAGTCAGGATTTTAATAATTAGTATCAGAGGTGTTCCTTTCCATTAATATAATATTTGGTATATGGTATATATGTGTATTGGGAATTTTATTGATCATGTAATGGATATAATAATTTTATTTCAAGAATACATGTTCTAGTAGGATTTCATATTTTCTAGGGGTATGTGATTTCGTTTCAGATCTATGATGTTACATTTTTATAGGATTACATACTTAAAAAATAAACATGAGGTGTGGGTGTTAAGATTTATTGTGTATCTAGTGCTCTTTCCCATTGGCTAGGATCTAATGGTATATTTTTTCCATTCATTGGAAAATGTGTGGGGTGATTCATGCATCATATTTTTCATGTAGAAAACAAATCATACAAGAATACTAGTGATTTAATTTAATAATGATTGGGTCCTATCTAATCATTCGAATATACATTGGGGTATTACATTTTTATTAAGGGTTATGTGGATCTATGTCATAGTCTATTTTTTGGGATACTGATTACTAAATATGTGTGCACAGGAGGTGAAGCGACATTGGTATGTAGATATGGAAGATGATTCCCTTAACATGTACCACTTGTAAGATGATACTTACTAGGAATATGTTATCTAGTTGGGTTATTGAGTATGATTCTAAAAGGTACCAAGATTTTTCTAGTGAGCTAGACCTCTATATTTATTACCGTGTACTGATGACTAATGAGTTTCAATTGAGTCTATTCATCTATGTTAGTATTATGACCTAAAGGGTGTTTTTTATAAGGATAATCAGAGAGAATCAATCCCTCATAGGCCATTTATTTTCAATCATTTCCCTTGTATGTCATTTTTATGTATACTATCTTTATATACATTTGGTATTTTATACTATATGGTTAGAAAATATTACTCAGTTTAGAGACATGATCACTAGGTTTAGGTGGGATACCTAGAGTCCCTTATATTTTACTCAGACCTTTGTTGTTCAATATCCATTTTATGTGAAACAAACATGATTGTGTTTTCCTCGGTTTATATATTCTTTTTTTAAATGTGATCTTGGTTTCACAGTCATTTTGTGATCAAGGAACTATAAGTGCTAATTTTTTGTGTAAATGTCATGTTGAATCCTTCAACATCTGGTAAGAACCTTAGGTGATTTTGTATGATAAATGGTTTTTATGTATAATAGTTTTTGTTTAACTAGACCGGTCAGTTCGTGTTCCCACTTATTCTAATTTTTTTCGAGTAATGATACATGCTCAGGACTAGAAAAATGACGCTTAACGATCATACATGGAATAGATCATTGCACATGTGAGATTCTCTATTTTGAGGACAAGATAACAAGGATCATATATTGTAATAAGAATGATGTTCCATGTAGAACTATCATTTTATCCTTGTAAAGGATGATTTAATAGAGTGTGAGGTGGGTGATAAGCGATAAACCATTTTCATGTTGTATCATTTAGTTGAAAATCAATTAGTGGATGGGTGTCTCCCAAGGACTGATATTTTCAAGACTTTATGTGGCGATGGATTCCAATGAGTTGTGGTTAATTAGATGATTTTTCCTCAATGGTAGAGGATACATCAAAATGAATTGGGTAGAGTGAAACAATTGACTCAAGGAAAGACCATGACATTAATTTTTATGGAGACATGATTTATGGTTTTGATTAAAGACAATTTATCATATTTGTTATGAACATGGCTTAGATGGATCTGTACACACCATTTTATAGGATCATAGCCTAATCTTGTAATAAAATATCATTCACAATATTCACATCATCTTGAGTTTGATGAGAGAGAATCAACCATATATTGATCATCATATATTATAAATGTTCTTATCTTGAAAATTAGGGAAACCTGTTGAGGTTTCACTCGAGGAGTGGAATAAGGTAAGAATTATTTTAGGGATTGCAATGTTGGTCATTTTAGTTTGGTGATACCCATATTAATTTGATATTGATTTTTTTCTATAGGATTTGGCCATAGATGATGGATTAAGATGATGTTAAGTGTATTATTAGTTGGTATTACTCGATCGGTCATAATTAAATGTCTTCCATATAAGATAAAGTTATTTCTACTATGTTATTAGTTATTGGACAATCCATATTTATTATTATTTAGATTCTTATGATCAGATAATTCCTTGTAGTATTACTAATAAGATTATTGGGTATGAGATGTTTTATGATTGGTATGTTGTAATGACCTCTGTTTTGTGGACTATAGTCTTGATTTAAAATTTATATTTTTTCTTTTAGATTCTTGTAATGGGTTAAATAATATTTTCCCATGGTTGACGAACTATAATAATTTTCATTACCACCCCATTAGTCCTATAATAGTGTTTTTACTATCTTATAGATGTTTGGTGGATTTCTATGCCATTCATATTTTAGTGCAACAATTATTATTTAATATTTCATAAATTAAATATTTATTTATTCACACAGATTCAATCTGACATATCTTTTCAATAGAGCATCATATTGGGATTATTTCTCTAAAATTGATTCTATAATGGGGATATTTTCAAAGGAGGGGCATAAAATCATTTTAGGCATTGGGGCCTACTCAGCCCTCAATTTTTATTTTTTTATTTGTCTCCCATTTCTTATTTTTTTCATTTTATTTTCTTCCGGTCTACACTCACTTCTAGAGAACGACCCATGTGGTTCTGCATCATCCCGTGACCTGGATATTAAAATGGATTGGGATATACAGATATATAGGGAGGGGATTGTGGTATCACCGTGGAGCTTAGGATGTGCCAAATAATAGTGTGTTAACTGTAGATCCTTGAAATGGGAGATGCTTCACAGGTTTCCACCCAACAGATGGACTACTTTATGATTTTCTATAAATCCAGATAGTTTCTTTTTTTTTCTATTTTTAAAAAGAGATTGTGTTTTTTCAAGGACCCCTTAAGGGTGTATCTAATACTTTCAGGGAGAAAAGGGGTATTTTGAGATAATTTGGGGGCTTTTCAATTGAGAAAACTAGTATACATTAAATGGGGTTCATGGATCGCAAGCCATGTGTTCTAAATTTTTTAGGAAGATGAATTTTCGAATTCTCAAACTATACATGCAGTATACAATATGTGTACTTGTACAGGGTCATGTAGTGGAGTACCGGGCAAGGCTGCATGTGTAGGGGAACCTATCCATGTAGAGTAAACGACCAAACCACTTATGGGTCACATGCCTTTTATAAGTAAACAACCTGAAAAAATAATGTCCATGCCATGTGGGGGACATTATCATGTAACTCGTGTAGGGTACATGTTGTTTACCCATGGTACACGCAATGTACTAGGGAATTTGCATGCAAAATCTAGATATTTTACAAGACCTGGTGTGTCTTTTGTAATGCACATCATGTTATCATGTATACATGTTGTGTAAGTCCCCTTCTTCAAACCTCATTTATTTTTTCATGCTGTTTCAACCAAGCATCATAATTGGATTCATGAACTAACCATTTTGAGTGGTTTTCTATAAAGATCACAATTGTGAAACGTTTTGGGGGTTTAAAGGAGTCCCTAGAATCTTTTGAGGGTTTTATGTAAATGGAGATGTTCTTTTTACAGAAATTGAATTCTATATTCTCATAAGAGAGACTAGAAGAGCAAATGAACTGTTGGGTGTTTGGACCAACCTAGTTTTAGATCCTGATCATTTATGATCCTTGTTATATATATAATGTTAGATATATTAAACCCTTCCATTCAGGTCATCTCCATTATGATATATTAACATCCTGCATAATAAGTCATGAGTTAATTGCTTTCGACGATCCCCTATAGGATTCTTCTATATACATTTCTATGTAGGGGATCCCATGTAAGATGCCTCTATCATCATACTATTACCCAGGGCACCCTATGGGATGCCTATCTTAAATGTTAACCTAGGGATACCCTTATATTATCCCATTACATATGTACAGTTTTTAATATTTCATTTAGGATTCCTCTTCATCTTACGCAATATTGGGTGTATGGTGTTGGATGTCTTGTTATGTGTACCATTCTGAGGATCCATGGTTATGATGCACCTATTTACATACCATTAGAGGGAATCATTAAGATTTATCCCTTATATCTAAGTATTCCATGTATGATGAGTTCACTTATCTGTATACCATGAGGATCTCAGGTTGGATGCCTCTTCATTATTTTCACATGAGGGACCTAATCGGTGCCCTTTTGTATTACCAACCTAGAGATAGAATATCAAGTTTGGGTATAGATGGTTGTTGGTGTAACCCTAGAACCTATTCCAAACATGTAATCCTATGTGGTTGTTAAATTTTTATTGGGTTATTCCTTCGATCACTTTTACTCTTTTTTTATTCTTTCCCATGTTTGTGTTGGATGCAATGATGATTACCCGAGGTTCTTCTTGGTCGGTTGATGTTGGTCATGAAAAATAGAATATTTCATTCCCTTTGGGATGCCTAGATGTTCATCCTTGGATCTAACTTATTATGTTATTGGGATTCAGAGATGTTCTTTTTTTGTATTATATTTTTATGCAAAATTATGGTTTATGATTATTTGTATACACTTAGGTACTTCTTGGAAATTGGTTGTTTATCCTTTATATACATTTGTCAATTTTTATTATTGGGATTTCCATAGATGCATCCTAGAATACATATGTGGAACCTGCTATTGTAATGTGTAATATTATTCTCTCCTCATCTCATTGGTTAAATTAATATGATTACGCCCTCCTCAATCTGAGGTTTACAATGTATGATTATGCCCTCCTAGACTTGTTGGATTTAGAATATAATTACAGTCTCCTTGATTTTTTTCCTCTATAAGATAACTAGAATATGGTAGAATTTTATTCCAAATTATGGTTTATGATTATTTGTATACACATATGTACTACTTGGAAATTTTTTGTTGATCCTTTATATACATTTTTAACATTTTATTATTGGGATTTCTAGAGATGCATCCTAGAATACATATGTGGAACCTACTTTTCATATGTGGAATATTATTCTCTACTAATCTCATTGGTTAAAATAATACGATTACGCCCTCCTCAATAGAAGGATTACAATGGATGATTATTCCCTCCTAGGAATGATGGTTATAGAATATAATTACGGGCTCCTCAATTTTTCGTCTTTAGAGAATGACTACAATCTATTAGATTTTTTAATATGACAAGGATATCAAGATGTTCCCTTTTGGATTTGGCATATGAGGCCATTTCATATCAGGGTGGTTGATTATTGAATCTCACACCTATAAATTTCATTCACATTTGGATCTGGAGGGGTGGTAATGACGTCTCACTAGTGGTCTCTCCTATGTATGACCCTATTTCTATACACATTGGGTTTATCTCGGTTTCAATGAACTAAACAGCTATAGACCTGGACATAGGGCTCATACATTGGACCAAATTTTAATGGATAGAGGAGAATGGAAGCTTACTTGGTGACCATTTACAATATGTCCTGATGTACTTTCTTATAATTCGTTATAATAATGTTTAGAGGGGGTTTGGGTGATCCTAGGGTTTGGATGAGTATCCCCCTATAGCGCTGTATCATTCTTATAGACATTTTATGGTGCTATCTGAAGCTGGTATATGTAAATTCAGATTACATAAAAATAGAATGAATTAATTATACCCAGATTGAGTGGAACAATTTCTAAATCCATGCCGTTATTAAAATATGTCAAGAAGATCAAGATTGTGATACTAATGACTGAATGTTGATTGGTTTTATGTCATTCCATTCAAATTACTTATGAATTTACATAATTGTGTATACATTTATCAGTATGAAACATTAAATGTATACACATATATATATGGAAATCAATTGTGGCACTGTCCCAATTGATAGGAATTGTAGACTCGATATTGACTTTTGTTTCATATTTATTGAATTTTTTATCCGTTCAATCGAGTACTTGTTAGGCTAAGACTCTTAATTTTTCATGCACTTATATCACATTATTTTATAGATTTCTTTTATGTGTGGCATATTATTATTATATTTTACCCCTACAGGTGAATTTCAGTGTAAAAGTAGAAGTTATGTCTCCTTTTCTAGTTTTTCATAGTTACATAGTCGGTAGGTTTGGGGACATGTGATGAATGATCAAGCAAAGATTCTCATGTGGTTCTTTATATCAGGGTGGTGTAATTCAAATTTATCTAGAGACTGGGAATGTGGGTGGAATTAGGCCTAGTAATAAAGTCCAATATTTTTATATCATTTCGTGTTGTACATCATTATATGTATGGTCGGTCTAGTGGGTGAATAATGTTGTATTTATGAAATAGATTTTTGGTATTTTATAGAAATTTCATTTATTATAGTATATTTTTCTATTGAATTTTATTTACTAATTCATCATTTTATTTTTTAGTTTTTATTTTGATGCATAGTTATTTCAATTATTTTCTCACTCTTATTTGAGGGGATAGTCTCCCAAAATCGCACCCAAGGCCCTGGCTACTAGTCAGCATCTTCTAGTGTATAGAGAGGTGCTCTTTAGGCCAAATAACAAATAATCTTGGAGATCCTATTTTAGTGACATATAGGTTGGTACATCAAACATGATATAAGGGATAACCACCAATATTGTTTAACTTTTTATATTTACCAGAATCACAATCCTAATCCACGACAAAAATGAAATCACCAAACCCATTTATTTATTCCTCTCAACTCCTTCCAAAATAATCAGCCAACATCCATCCCATAAACGTAGAAACCTCACTTTGGAAAAAATGATATCAAAGGATATATTTTGGTACAACGAAAAATGAGTTACGTTATTAAGAGGTAACAGTCATCAACGATCACTTTTGATTCATTTTCATTCCTCCCCATAATATATTTTTGTATCTTGATATTATAAAAAAAATACTTATATATAATATAATTAAATGTTATTAATCTGATAATTCAAAATACACATTCACCAAAATTCATAAAATGTGATACCAAATCACCTTTAGTCCTTATGGTAGGCTACCACTTCAATAACTGATGTTTTCATTCTTACATTACCACCATTCAAGGATAGAATAGTGATGGATTTGTAGTTTTTATATGATATATATATATGTGTGTGTGATATTTATGATTTAGTTATTGATTAGGATATATTTTATATCACATACCATCATTCTATTAATTCTGTTGGAAGACGATAACATCGTTCGTAAATGTGTGGACTACTACCTCCTCAGAGTGATGTGATTTGTTCTTTATATGAATGGAATGTATAGATAATAATTTTTATAAAAACATGTGAAATATATTAATTAATATACTATAATTATAATATACATATATATCAATTAATTTTAATAATTGTAATATGATAATGAAATGAATGTTGGATTCATGTGTATGTACGACTTACACTATCTAGGAAAGGGGAATTTTAATTCCAATCTAAAAATTTGATGTATTATTATAAATAAATATATAGAGAATATATATGGTATAAAAATCATGTTTAAATTAATTATATGATTATATCATCATCTAATTAATATGAATAATATGTAAAAATTCGAAACAAACTCGAAAAACGATGCGATTAATACACAAAATAGTGAAAATAATTAAATATTGTTAACAAACATGTAATAATATATTATAAAAACCAAAAAATATTATATTAAAAATATATGTAGGGTTTTTTAATAATATAAAAAATTGATTAGATTTTTTATACATGAGGGTAATGGATGGTAACCAAAAATTTAATGTATGTTATGGGATTTCTGTCTCACCTTTTATTTAGTGTGGCATACAACAATTTCACAACTTATTTATTTTCTATGCTCTATAAACTACCCCTATAGTATTTTTAATCATGAATATATTTATATTCATTGTATTTATTGTTTCATGTTATTTTATTTATTCCATGTTGATTATAATTGACCAGTTACTATGTAGTATGGTGTTCTTAACTCACATTATTTTACATGAGTCATACACCATAATAACCACTATTTCTTTTATGTCTTGTATATACCCCCATATTTTATTTAATATCATAAATAACATTATAATCATGGTATTATAATTTTAATTTGAGGTTTATTATTTTATGGGGATTATAATTTCAAATGTTACTATATGGTAATGGAATTCATCACAATTTACATTTTATAGAGGCTCGTGCATTTTTTATTCACAAATTCATTTATACGTGGTTTATATACTATTTATTTTACATTTAAGGGCACAATTAATTCATTATTATATGTAGTTTATGTTTTACTATGAATTATCTTATCAAATGTGTTTTTATTTGAGAATTACACATGTGGTCAAAATTATCGTTGAAATCTCATTTTCTTTTGTGATAGTTATCTTTCTCTTGAAACAATATATTTTTTGAAATAATTTTTTTGAAATTGAATTTCTATTAAATATATATATCATTGACCATGGTTTTGATTGTTTTCTACAGTATTTCCCATTTTTTTTATGTTGTTTAGTTTGGTATTTCTTTGAGTAGTCGGATAAATATAGACAAATCCATATCCTTTATTCCATGTGGATATTGGACGATAAGGGGTATTGATTAATTAAATATACTATTCAAAATATGAGGACTATATTAGATTTAGTTTATGATTGGAACAACCTTATATTCCCTTTGATTCATTAGTAGGTTTCATGAGAAAAATATATATATTTTTGGTCAAGGCCTTACCCATTTATAAATTTTTTGGCATGAAGCCTTAAAAATATTAGATTATTAGTATAAAGTCTTGAAAAAAGTAGATTCTTTGAATGAAGCCTTGATAGTATTATATTTTCTTCATGAATCTTTTATAGTATTATATTCATGTCATGAATCATAGATAATATGTTTTAAATATCCCTCCATATGTATTATATAATTATGAATTAATTTGTTGATATTCCATGTGTTTATTTGATTAGTTAGACTATCAATGGCTAGGTTTCTTGTAAAAGTTATTGATTTTATGAAATGTGTTTTAGATATTTAAATTGACATGTTTATTATTATCATTTAATATTTATTTTTTTCTCTATACGTAACCATTTATATGAATTTGAGGTCATTGTTATTTGGTTTTAATTCCACTAGAAAGGAAGATGAATTCTAGGAACGTGTTTCAAGGATTTTGTTCATTAATTTTATTATGTATTGTATTTTATTTTATAAAACTAAATAAAAAAATAGCATGTATGTAATCTAGTTTTCAAAAAATACTAAACAGATATGTTGGAGGGATTTCATTCCTTGTAATTATTCCACTGTAATAAAGTAATGCACATACTCTAGGATTCTGAGTTTGGGGATTTATACAAAGAATCATTTGGATTTTAAAATTTTAAAATCCTATTTAAAATCAATATTTTAAAATAATATTTTCATGGAATATTTTAATAAAGGATTCATTTTTATTCTTTTGTTCATACCTACTTAGTTGTATTATACTAACACCCCAATTCTTCTACATGGAGTTGTTAGATCCAAGTTGTTATGAAGGTTTAGGTTTTCTTAGGATTCCTCCTATGAGTTGGTTGGGTAGGAGCATAAGGTTTAAAAATATTTCATAAAATTATATTTACTTCTATATATTGGTTTTGTTTTTATTTTTTTACATGAATATATATCCTTATTGTGATTTATTTATGTTTAGTTGTTTATTTTACCTTCCTAGTTGTGTTAAACAATAAATTTTTTATAAATTATGGTTATTGAGAAAAATCATCAAAAATTATTTATCTATAACTAAATGATGCCTATCATCAACACATGGAGATTGGGGATTCCCTTAATACCATGGCAAAAACCATATAGGATGTAATGTTTGAGGATGACTTGGGCTAGTTTGGGAAATAATTTTCTTTATAACCTTTACTCATAAAATATATCGTTACAATAGTGATGGATCATAGGGAATTTGGTTGTTGTTATCATTGAGGTTATTTAATTATTGGTGAAGCTTATAATTGAACAATTTATAGTTATACCAGGATACAGCACAACATGTTGGTCTTCGTGTACAATGAGTATGTTCGATGGAGGAAGTATTCTGAAATGGAATTGTCGGTTTCATTCAATGAACTATGGTGTGTAGATTCAAAGGATGTCTGATTAAAATGGATGAGTTCATATTCCTTTATTATGATATATGGGTTTAGTAAATAACTTTATTATTTTTTTATGGTATTTATGATTATTTTCTTGAGTTTCAATATATTAAGTACCAAGTGTTTAATGTGGAAATTGTAGGTTTTTTTGGAATCAAAAATAAAAAGGTCCATTTGAGTAGATATTCATGACCTAATAAATGTGGTATATGTTTATTTATTTTTATTTTATTCTTAGTGAAGAGAAGCCCCATAGTGGGGAAAATATAAGATATTTTGTCTTCACCAAGATCAAAATTACCTTATGATTTTTTTCTTTTTTTTTTGTCGGAATGAAAAATCAAAAAATGAAAATAATATTGTAAATATGAATGTGGAGATACGTAAATGCATTTTATTTAGATGGCTTTTAATACCAAAGGGATGTATCATGTGTTTTTATTATATTTTAAAGAGATATGATATGATAGTTTTGTTTTATTGTAACACCTGAAAATTTCATGTTAAGTTATTTTTTTAATGTAACTCAATAGCTTGTGCTACACGCAACAACGAGTATTAGTGTGCCACGACTTAGAAAACTGGTCGTTCAAAAAGTGGTTATGAATAGTATTATCTAAATTTCGAGTTTTTTATAATGAATATAATTTTAGAATCCATATTATGTGTTTTTTAGACATAATATATGAAGAAATTGAATTTTCAAATAAAAGAAGTATTTTTAATAAAATGCAATTTTACCACCTTTTAATGGAGAAAATTTTTTAAAAATAATATTTGACACTTTTTTATTAAATTTGAAAATTTAAGTTTCTTCTTTATAATTGGTACATATACATTTAGTTTGGATAATATTATGGTGTGTTTTGAATAACTTTCTTATTTTGATGAATACCGAAAAATCTAAATTTAAATTGAAAACCAAATATTTAATTAAAATGATTTAGAGGGTTAAATTAAACTTTTGAATGATTTTGAAGTATAATTAGATTATATTTTTACCATTTAATTTCATTTTTTCCATTTTGTGTAATTTTACTTTGATATTGGATAGAAACAAGTGCCAATATTTTGATAGATATTATTTCTTAGAAACTCTCTTGGTTTTAAAAACGGGAATTAATTTTAAATTAATTTCTGCCAATTATATGTTTTGAATTTGGAAAAATGGACTCCATATTTGGAATCAATAGGTTCAAATGGTGAAAATAGGTAACAATTATTTTTAGATGATATGAATATTTATTTCAGTAAATATTTTATTTATCGTGGTTAAAGAGGTAAATCTGTTAAATAAGGGTAAACTAATATTATAATAATATTAAATTACTCCAATATGTGTCCCAATCCTATTGGTTGATACATATCCGACCATTGGCATCCTTGGGTCGATTTTGGAACCCCATGGAGTCACATGAGAGTGATAATGACACTTTATATTACTTATTTTAAATTAAATAAAAAAATGGCATAACCATATATCTTTTAGTTAAAAAAATTTTATATGGGGTTATATATGTTATCATATAGACTATAAATATTTATATGAAATATAAAAATATTTTCTACCTCATGTTATTTTTATTATAGCTTTTAGACATCAAATAAATAAAATTAGTTATGACATAATAATGATGAAGTGTTTACCTCATTAATAATTGATTTTAAATAAAATAGATTTTAATAATCAAAACAATATAAAAAACCAATAAAATATTTTTTGGATGATTTTATTTCTAACATAAGTCTTATTATCGTCAACTTTAATGATATTTAGACCTTTTAAAATATAAAATAATTATATAATATAATAATATTTTCAAACATTCTTAAAGGGCCCCTCCTTGCCGTTATAAAAAGCCCTCAATTATAACCCATCTCTCACACTGCTCTAATCCCTTGGGACATCCAAAATCTACCCAACTGATATCCTTAAATCACTCTCCTCCTCTTTTACCTTAGGTAGAATTCACTTCAAGGAAGCCTTTTGGTTCAAAACAAAGTGAGTTACCCGATTTTAAGGTAACATCTCCTCTTAAGATCAGTTCTTATATTTTTACTACCACAACCCCCTAAAATCAATTTATTCATTTATTTTATAAAAACACCATTATCCTCAATATACTAGATTTTTTTATGAAATTTATATGAACTACACTTACACACACCTCCATCTAATGGGTATAGAACATAATGTTTCTGTGGAAGACGAACTACATCCTCACAAAAAGTTGATTGTTCAATATTCTACTAACACATATTATGGTGGCCATTATGATTGAACTGTAGTTATATATGACGTATATGATATTTATTTTTTCTATAAGATTCTGTATTTTTTTTATAGAATAACCTTATTCTTTTCATGTTCTATATATACGATAATTTCATTTGAGGATGTTTGGACTACCGCCCCCTCAAAGTGATATGACACGTTCATACCATACATGTAATTTATAAAGGATGGTGTTAATGAACATACATAAAATATATAAAATATTATACTAGAATAATAATATACTTATGTATCATTTTGTTTTTTTTTCTTTTAAAATAAAAAAATGGATGTAGCTTTCGTGCATACGTACAGATTCCTGTCTCCATTAGCGCGATGAGATTAATTATCAGTCGTAACCATTCAAAAATAATTTCCATTTGATTATTAAAAATAATATATAAAAAATAATATTTTACTGGATATGAATCAAATAAATCCTATCCACGACAAATATGTCTTACATAAAAAATATAAATGAAAATGAATAAATTAACCCTCGAACCAATGATACTACTAAAATATTATGAACAGAACAATATAAAAATATCATATATGATATCATATTTAGGTATGTAGTTCTTTTATAATTTAATAACAATTATTTAACTATTGTATAGAAGGATAATTTACTCTTGACCAAGCAAAATTACAATGTAAGTGGTTTCTTATCTCACTATTCTTTCTGTGAGATTTCAATTGTTCACCACTTATTTATTGCATGTGTTGTATTATGTACTACCATTGTATATATATATTATCATTATTATCTTTATATTCATGGTATTCGGGTATTAATTTGGTGGTTTTTATCATTTGTTCATACAACTCGATTTATTACATCACGGTAAGTGGTTTCTTAACTAACTATTAATTCTAAGAGATTTCAATTGTTCGCTAATTTTTATTTCATGTGGTGTATTGTTTACCGCTATTTGATGTATATATTATCATGATTATCTATATATTCATGGTATTATGTGATTCATTTGGTGGTTATTTACTTTTTTTCATATGACTCGATTGATTACAACACGGTAAGGAGTTTTCTTCTCACTTCTTATTTCCATGAGATTCATGCTATATTGCCACTATTTCTTTTTGTGTAGTGTATATACTAACCATTATTATATTCTTCATGTAATATACACTTATTTATGGGTATTTAAATCTTCATTGTATGATCCTTCATTCATGTGGTGTACGTTTCATAAGTCACCAAATCAGTGAGGGGATTTCTTATTTTGATTTCCACTCATCAGGTCTTATGAAAACATCACTGAATATTTTACAACAAGATTATGTGTAAAGTCAGTATTTATTTATTTATGTAGTAATTTTGACTCCCCTTTGTGTGGTTAATCTTTTTATACACACAATCACTCCATTGATAAATTCTAAAGTCATCGATATGAACTTGATAAGAGTAATCTTATCTCAATTTTCAATCATTGAGTTAAACATCCAAGTCATTGGTTCAGATTTTAAAAGAATAAGTGTGAATGTCCTCTGACTACATTACACTGAATATCCAATCATGTTTAGTGTATTTATATTTTTCACACATAATTATGTCATTGATTTATCCTTAACGTAAAGATACATTCTTTATAAGGGATTTCATCTCAACATACATCCCATTCAGACTTTTTTGTTGTTATGCGCCAATTCACTTTTATTTTGTGTATATACTATAAATTGACATAATATATCATGAATCCATTTTTTCTCATGATATTATTATGTTTTTATTAACTCAGTATTTTTTATTCAAGGATCTCTCATTTTATTAGTAACTCTAACTAAATATCATTTTAAATGTTTAAAAAATTTATACATCTAAATAATTATCATTAATATCCTTGTTTTGAAAATTTTCTTAAGGATTTATTTATAAGGACATTAATTGTTTAATATTAATATTCCTTTTAAAATATTCAATTTGTTATGGGATACTTTGATTAAAAAAGTCTATTTGAAAAAACTTCCTGATAAATAATGATACTTTTATAAGTTATCAAGAAAATGGGTGGTATTTCTCTCAAATAGTTTTGATGATTATTTACATATATGTCAATATCCTACATTATTCATGATTGTGGTTAATTTATTATAATACAATCTTCGATATTGTCTTGAATGTGTTATGTTTCACTGTGGATGTGAAATTTTTATACCATTCATGGTTTTTGGTTAAAGTATTGACATTTTGTAAGCTTGTTTTAATAAGAATGTTTAGATTATGTTTCCCCCTTTAATATGAGGAATTAATTGTACTTAGTAAGTGAATGATGGAGCCCTCTATAGATCCTTGATGCATCGGTAGGTCTCATGGGACAAACTAGTGTCTTGGAACAAGGGCTTGACAAAATCTTATTTGTAGTCTTGGCACAAGGCCTTGACTTTGTCGTTATGAAGTTTTCCATTATGCATTAAATCATTATGAAATTGGATATTGGTATTACATGTTATTATTCTACTAGTAGAATATCCATGTGAATATGTAAATTACACTACTTGAAGTATCTTTTCTATATTATACTGAATTTTATGTTTAAAAGGTTTGTGTTCTGGTCATATACATTGCCTTAAATATTTGTTCTTATTGATGATAGTTTCCGCTATATTGTTATCCATATTGAGCATCTGAGCTCACCCCTTTCTTATGTTTTATTTTTCTTTGGATGCAATGAATTATATTATGATTAACTGGTAAGAATAGTCAATGGGATATAAGAGTTTTCAAAGGGGACACGTTGTTGTTTTTTTCTTTCATGAAGTAATTTAAAAATAATGTATTTAAATAGTACTTCAAAAGCTACTAAACTAATTAGTCTTTTGGGAATTGATTCCTGGTAATAATTCCAATGTATCAAAATATTGAATCGGCTCTGGGCATTTATTGTCGGGGCGTTAAAGTGGGTATCATAGAAAGATTAGTACAAACCATGAAAACTAGATTTAGATAAAACACAGATTAGGAAACACATTTCAATGATATACATTGAGGATTTGTATAGATGAACAACCAAAAATTTTGGTAATGTAAATATTTTGTGGGTTTTCTAAGAAATACATCCCTATCTGCATACGAGTACGTAGAGGTGCCTCTGGGACAGATGTACCTAGGAGTGAAAACTAAGACAAAGAGTTTCTTTCTTGACCCTGTGTATCCTGGTATATGATAACAGGCCTAACTACACTCTTGGTTGTGAAAATCCAGGGGGATATTCTTATGATAATTCACATTTTCTTTACAAACCAATTTGATGGATTTTAAAAATTAAATGAGAATAAATAACATTGGTTAATTATAAGGTATTTATATTGAAATTAAGTTGTTATGATATTACTTAATGATTTTATGACTCACACTATGATTTTGGGTGTTAGTCAATGGCTATATTCCAAATAATTAATAGTAACATTGAACATGATTTAAATGGTGGGCACGGTGGTGGAAATGAGTAACGAAAAGGAATGCTGATGGTTTTAAAAGTTATCAGGTTCATGAAAAATCAATTTTCCCAAAATATGATCAATAACATATATATTAACAAAATCCCGAACAAAAAAAAATAAGGGAAATGTGGTGAATGATAAGAGCTCCAATAGTGGAGACCATGGAGAAAATAACGCTCAATTTACTTCATATAGAAAATATGGTAGGAGACACCAAGGGAAGTGTCTCAAGGGAACAAATAAATCCTTTATGTGTGGGAATGAAGGACATAATGTAATAAATTGATGATAAAAAATTAATAGTACTATGGAAAAATACAAAAATGATACCAAGAATCCGTTTACAGTCATTTTATTTAAATGTAGTGTACCTGGTCATTAACCAAGTGAATACCCTATTCTATAGGATATCCTGTTGGCCAAGGAATAACCTATATGGAAATAAATGGATGGTGAAATTTTTAAAAGTATTAATTCTCATTATTGATGGGATTACGTTGGAAGGATTATCTCTTGTATGTGTAAACCTGTAGTTTGTTATGTGAAAATACTATTTTAGGAATAATTATCTTTTTTATTCTTGATATAGTAATAAATAACCATTTGTGTTTATATGATCCGTAAAATTTTAGGCAATTATATGTTTTTAAATTTTGTGATGAAAATGTGAGGTATGATATATCATTTGTGGTTAAATTTTTTTATTGTCATTTTGATGAATTTATCTCATTTTGGGAATGTTATAAAATATAGTTTTTGATAATGGAAAAAATGCAGACCATGTGATAACATGTCACATCAGATAAAGTTGATGGAATTGAACCCACAACCAGAGTGCGATTGGGATTTATCGCATACCATTGGACTACGTGAAGTCCCTGGTTACTGAGACTATATATTTTCAGTTAAATGATTTTATTGATAAATAATAAGTTGGTTTGGGTTATTATGTATTATCAAATGGATATCTTTAGTATAGGAAAATGATTTGGTGATTAAGTGATAAATGTTATTTTGGAAGATGTCTTCACTGGTGAGAACACTATATGCCTTAGGAAAATAGAATACTATGGGATTTCATTTTAGGAGTAATGGTTGACTTTTTCCTATGTTTTTATTATGTATTTATATAAATTTGTGTTATTTAGGGAAATGATAAACATATTGTAGAAAATATGAGATTAGGTTAAACAATAATAAGTATGCGACTATAATAGTAGCCACTATTATTTGGAGATTCAATTTAATGTGGAAGACTATGTAATAAAATTCATCTATGTTTTCGGTGTCAATATTAGTTTAGATTATATTGATGGATATTAATGACAATTGTTTATTGAATGGTATTTATTGAACTTTGGGTATTGTTGGTTTAATTTTAGAAATTATGATTAGTATTTCTTTCACTAAATGGTTATTATTTTTGGGGATCATATGTTCTTGTAAAATCCATTTTGTTTTTTGTTAATATAATAAGACAAGGTAAATATATATGTTATCATCTGTGGATCATTTTATTCTCTAGAAGTTGATTCTAGCACTTCAGGTGAGACCAATACATCTTGAAAACTCATCATTTGTAAAAAAGATGATTTCGTAGTAGAATATTAGTAATGGATTAAAATCTACATAAAAAGTAATTTTATATCTTTATGTTATGAGTGAATCTCATAAATAAATTCCTCAAATTTATGAAATGGAACATAAAACCAAAAAGGAATTGTTTTTTCAATTTTCCTACTGGGAAATAAAAAACCATTTTCCCATCACAAATTTGTGGTTTTCTTGTTAATAAATTTCTCCTGATCATGTTTTCTTTCACTCTACATTAGAACATGACACTTAGTTTAACTTCCATATCACTGTTTTCTTAAATGTAATACTATTATGGGTTATCTAAAGTGACCTTTTTACTTTTCATTATTTCTTTTAAAGTGAAAGTTTTATTGATGCAATTTCTCAGGTGGGAAATTCAATGAAGTTCCCAAGGACTATTTTTAAAATTTCAGGGTCTCAATTTCAAAATGGTTGAATAATGTAACAATAAAATAATTCATAGTAAGTTATTTTCTTTAATGTAATTCAATAGCTTGTGCTACACGCAAAATCGAGTTTAAGTGCACCACGACATACAAAACTAGACGTTAAGTATGAAATTATGAATAGTCTTAACATAATTTTGAATTTAATATACTCTATATAATTTTAGAAATCATATTATACGTCTTTAGACATTATATAAGAACAAAATCAATTATTTAGATAAAATAAGTATTTTAAAAAAAATCAATTTTACCACCTTCTAATAGCGAACCATTTTAAATTCAATATTTGACTATTTTTTATATTCAATTTGACCAAATAAACTTCTTCTTTAGAATTGAAACATACATACTTAGTTTGGATAAAATTTTGGCGTTACTCTGATAACATTCATATTTTGATGAGTAGTGAAAAATACTAAATTTAAATTGAAAACAACTTTTTTTAAATAAAATAATTTATACTATTATATTATAATTTTTAATGGTTTTTAGGTATAATTAGATTATATTTTTATAATTTAATATAATTTTGGTCATTGGAAGTAATTTCACATTGAAATTGGACACAATCAAGTGACACCATTTTGATAGTTATTATTTCTTAAAAACACCGTCTTTGTTTTGGAAAGAAGAATTAATTTTAAATTAATTTCTACCACCTATGTGTTTTGAATTTAAAGAAATGGACACCATATTTGAAATCATGAGGTCCAAATTTTTTAAAAAGGTAACTTTTATTTTTAGATATTATTAATATTACTTTAGAAAAAAAATTTTACCATGGTTAAAGGGGTAAATTTGATAAATAATGGTAAAAAAATAATATTATAATTATATTAAAGTATCCTAACATGTTTCTTATTTATATTTGTTGATACATATATAACCATAGGAATCCTTGGTTCAGTTTTAGTACCCTATGGAGCCACATGAGAGTGACAATGACACTTTATATTAATTATTTTGAAGTAATGAGAAAATTTAAATAACCATCTATATTTTAGTAAAACAATTTTTACATGATGTTATAGAAGATATATTTTTTACAATAAATATTTATTTGAAAAATAAAATGATTCACTGCATCATGTTATTATTTTATAATTTTTATAAATCAATTAAATAAAATTGTTTATCCAACATTCATGATGCAGTGTTTACCTCATTAATGAATTATTTAAATAAATAAGATTATAAAAATAAAAAAATATCCAAATACGTTCAAATTCTTATTGGATGAATTCATTTTGAACATGAGTCATTTTATCTTCTACTTTAATTATTTTTAGGCCTTTTGAAACCAAAAAACATTATATAATAACATAATATTTTCAAACTCTCCTAAAGAGCGCCTCCTCCCCCTTATAGAAATCCATCACTTCTAACCCATCAATCAGACCTCTCAAGCCCCTTGCCTCATCCATAATCTTCCCAAATAAGATCTTACATCCCTATATTCCTTTTATAAGCCATACCTTAGGCATAAGACACTTCAAGGAAGCCTTTTTCTTCAAATCAAAGGGAGTTACATGATTTAAAGGTAACATATCCTCTTACGTTCATTTCTTTTATATTACTTCTCCATCCCCATAAAATCTATTTATTCCTTTCTTTTCTAACAACACCAGTATCCCCAATATAATATGTTGTTTTAAGGATATGTATTTGAACTACACTTACACAGAACACTATCTAATGGGTATGGAAAATAATATTTCTATGGACGATGATCTACTACCTCACAAATGATGATTGTTCAATCATCTACTACCACATAGTACGGTGGCCATTATGATTGAACTATAATTATATATGATTTTTATAATATTTCTTTTATCTATAAGCTTATGTAATTCTATTTTATAGAATAGCCTTATTCTTTTCTTGTTTTATATATATGATAATTTCATTTGAGGATGTGCAGACTACCGCCCCCTCAAAGTGATATGGCTCGTTCATACCATAAAGGAAACGTATAAAGGATAGTTCTAATGAACATAAATAACATATATAAAATAATATACCAGAATAATAATATACCTATGTATCATTTGGTTTTCATTAATTTAAAATAAAAAAATCGATGTCGCGTTCGTGCGTACGTACCAATTACAGTCTCCATGAACATGATGAGATTCATTCACCATCGTACCCATTCAAGAGTAATCTTATTTTATTATTAAAAATAATATTTAATAATATAATATCATTCTGGATATGAATCAAATACATCATATCCATGACAATATGACTTACTTGAAGAATCATATAAATGAAAAGGAATCAATTAACACCCGAAACAATGATACTACTAAACTATTATGAAAGAAATATTAAAAGATCATATATGATATAATATGTATATATGTAGTTCTTGTATAATTTAATAACAATGATTTAACTATTATAAAAAAAGTTTAACGTACCCTTGACCAAGTAAAACTATAAGGTATGTGGTTTCTTATGTTACTTTTAATTTCGTGAGATTTCCATTGTTCACTACTTATTTATTGCATGTGGCATATTGTGTATTCTATTTGAAATATTTATTCTCATGATTCTATTTATATTAATTGAATTATATGATTCATTTCGTGGTTATTATCTTTTGGTCATACGACTCGATGGATTACAACATGGTAAGGGGTATAATATCTCACTTTTAATTACGTGTGATTTCCTTTGTTTACCACTTATTTATTGCATGTGGTGTATTGTTTACTGGGATTTGATATATATATTATCCTGATTTTATTCATATTCATGGTATTCTGTGATTCATTTGGGCGTTATTAACTTTTTGTCATATGACCCGATTGATTAAAACATGGTAAGGGGTTTTAATCTCACATCTTTTTTCAGTGAGACTCATGCTTCAATGCCACCATTTCCTTTTGTGGTGTTTATGTACTACCCATTATTGTATTACTTATGTAATATAAATTAATTTATGGGTATTTACATCTTTATTGTATGATCCTTGTTTCATGTGGTGTATGTTTTGTAAGTCACCAAATCAGTAAGGGAATTTCTAATTTCACTTTCCACTAATTGGGTTTTATGCAAACTTCATTAATTATTTTACTCCGAGATTATGTGTAAAATCACTATTTATTTATTTATGTAGTAATTTTAACTCTCCTTTGTGTGGTTATTTTTTATATACACATAATAACTCAATTGATAAATTATCAAGTATTTGATATGAACTTGATAAGAGTAATCTTAACTCAATTTTCATTCGTGAAGTTAAACATCAAAGACATTGGTGTTGTTGTTACAAGAATATTAGTGAATTCCCTTTGATTTTTTTTACACTGAACATCCAATTGTATTTAGTGTATTTTAAATTTTCACACATAATTATGTGAATGATTTATCCCTAAGCTAAAGATACAGTAATTATAAGGGATTTCATCTCAACATATATTCCATTGAGACTTAATTGTTGTTATGCATGAATTCACTTTTATTTGGGGTATATACTGTAATTTGACATAATATATCATTAGTCCCTTTATTCTCATGATACTATTATGTTTTTTTACCTCAATTATTTGTATTCAATCATCTCTCATTTGGTTTGGAACTCTAACTAAAATATCATTCTAAAAGTTTTAAAAATTTATTCTTCTTAATCATTCTCATTAATGTCCTTGTTTTAAAAACGGTTTCAACGATTTATTTATAAAGACATTAATGTTTTCAAATTAAATATCTTTTTAAATGTTTCTATGTGGTATAGAACACATTGATTTAAAATTCTATTTTATTGACCTCACCTGTTCTGATAATCCCAATTATGCTTTCACATACATTTATAATCCAAATTAATGTTTATCTATATATTAATTCATTCAATCTATGACATTCTATTATCATGATTATAATAATATTAAAACAATATTTGAAATATGTTAATCTGTGTTTATCTATGTGTGTATGAACTTTGAAATAATTCTAACTCAATCGGCATATGTGTTTCATAGAATAGATAAGTGTTAAGTCCACTGGTATCCACATAGCTAATGATACAGACAAACATATACCTTCTAGTACTTAGTATACCTATTGACAAAGGTCACTGATAGACTGAATATACAATCACTAAAATAGAACTGGGCTACCAGTATGTATAAGTCTACCGGTATGCAAAAGATTCTGATACAATGTCTACTGATATGCAAAACTACGGTTATAGAAAGGTCACCAATGCACATATCCACCGATATGCACTTTAGCACTGGATCAGAACTGAGCTATCAAAACAAATTATCTACCAATATTGGTAGCTACTGATTGATGTAGAGCTACAGATAGAAAAAGTTGACAAGTGTGCAGAAGTCCACCAATATGCACTTAATCACTGCTACATAACAAATCTGCTGGTATACAAAAGACTACCGATACAAAAGTCTACCGATAAGAGCTGTTGTTAGAGTGAGTCTACTAGTATTAGCAAGTCTACCTATATATGTTCACTAATACTATAATTTGCTGATACAAGGATCTAACGACAGACACTTACTGAAACAAGGATCCACCATTACAAGAACTGAGAGTTACCAAAATGAAGCTCACTGCTACAATGTCCACCGTTACATATCTACTGACAGTAGCTACTGATGAAAGACATACCATTCATTGATACTTAAAACTATAAACTCTCAATATAATTTATTTATTATGAAACAGTCATATTTTATGATTTTAATGCAATAATTGTTATTTAATGATAGTTTTTGGCATGTCAGTGAACCATACCTTTTACCTAGATAAAGGTAATCATTCCCATTGCCGGATCCAAAAAGCTATAAAATGAAGGACAAAGACCAGGAACAAAAGAAGAAGTGTGTGTGCGAAGGGCTGAAGAGTTCTGAATAGAAGTGCATATATAGAAAAGAATGGTAACATCCAAACTGGAAGAACACAGACATACACAAAGCCATTCATTAATGAAGAGAACACTAGATGAACTCTAGTCAAAGAGTGAAGAACTACAATGAGCTCTTCATACACTCAAGCTGATAAAATCTGTACTTAAAGATAATGACCCTCTGTTTTATAGAAAAAAAACCAGAGGACTTAGAACCATTCCTGATCAATCAAAGAAGTCCAGAGCTACACTTCACATCACTAGATATTTCTAAAACTCATATCTACTCTCTCAGTGATTATTTTATTTACATTTTGATCAGTGTGCATACTCTGTAAATTTTATACACACACTATCTCCTATAATAAATTGGAGGATTTCAAAATCCTCACACAAACCTTCCATAACTCTCTTTTGTATCCCACGAATAGTGGTAAAAGTCAAGTAGGACCTATACAGGCAGTGTGCTGTTGTTTTGTTCCCACGTCGAACTGTGGTAGAGGTCTTAGTACCTAGATAGTCTATGCACTATTGTTTACCCCAATCTAGGGTGTGGATCAAAATTTATATAAATTGTTTGAGAGCAATAAGTCTCGGCCTGAGACTGAATCTCTTGCTTTAAAACTATTGTGCTTACTTATTTTGATTTTAACCTATATTGAATATTCCGCTTCTAATTACTTTGAAATATAAAATTATTTTAATGTTACGTTGATAGTTAATCTAGCAAGTGTTTGTATTTACTTTAATGCTTTAGGCCAGCTTCAAAAGTTAATTAATCTATAGAATAGATTAACTGAGAACTAATCAATATTTTGAGAATCTAAGTGACCCTTTATAGTTTTAAAAATTCACTATAGATTCTCTAGTTATTCAATTTGGTGGATTTTTATAGCAATATTTTTAATAGAAATTTTATTTGTAACTCAATTCACCCCCCTCTTGAGTGTATACTCCGACAAACATTTGGTATTAGAGGATTGTTTATTATTAAAGGTTTTCCAAATACTATGCTTTTCAACTGTGATTTTAGTTGTATCTTGAATATCTTAAATTTCTGTTAGTTCTAAATTTTGTCTCTTTAAATATATTTTCTAAAATCAGATTTGGATAATAGACGAGAAGGGGCTGCTACCAACATGCCACCTTTCTTTAATGGTAAAAATTATGCCTAGTGGAAGCTTAAAATAAAAATTCATTTAGAGAGTATGGGATTTGATATCTGGACAGCTATATAAACTCAATATAAGATTCCAGAAACTGAAAGAACTACTTGGGATGAACCTACTAAGACAACATACAATAATAACTGAAAAGAAATGAATTCTTTGTACTTTGATTTATGTGATCAGGAATTTAATCGCATATCTTCTTATAAAACTGCTTATGAAATCTGAGACACTTTGGCTATTTTCTATGAAGGAAAAAACCAATGTAAAAGAAATGATATTGAATACCTATACTATTAAGTATAGTAATTTTAAAATGAAGTCTGGTGAACCTATCTCTCATATGTATCTCAGGTTCATTGATATTGTCAACACTATGAGCTCTCTTGGAAAAGATGTTCTTGCAAAGGAGAAAATCATGAGAATACTAAGATTTCTACCAGAAAAGTGGAGGGGCACATTAGTTTCAAAAAGAGAATAATGTAATATTTCTACATTTCCCATTAAGGAATTAATTGGTATTATTATGATGTATGAATAATAATAAAAAGTAAATAAGGAAGAATATGATCATGCAAAAAAGAAGTCAGTGGTTCTTAAGTCTATTACCTCGAGGAGAAATGATAAGGAGAAAGTACACATACAGACAGAAATCTCAACAAGTGAAAGTTCAGATTCTGAAAGTGATGCTGAAATGGCTCAGATAGCCATAAGGTTCAAGAAGTTATATAGGAAGAAGAAATTCTAAAGAAAATAAAATTACAAAGGAATATATGACAACAAAGGTCATTGGAAGAAGGATTGGAAAAATTATGATACGAGTGATGAAATTGTCTACTATGAATGGAAAATCAAAGGACATGTAAAGGCAGACTGTCCAAAATTGATGTTCAACAGAAAACATGAATACATGGACAAAAATATAAGAAATCTATAAAAGAAACATGATGTGCTTCAGAAGACAGTTCAAGTGATTCTGATTCTACTCAGGATGAAAAATCTCAAAAAGATGACATGTGTTTCATGACAAACACATCTGAGGTAACATTGGATACTCCTTCTTTAAATTATTATTATTCTAGAGTTTATTCTTAATCTAAATCTTAAAATATATCTAGTGAAAAGTTATTTGAATATTGTAATATGATAGAAGAAACCTATAATGAATTTAAACACAAGTATAAGACCTTGAAGAAAAAACATGCTCTAACCAGCTCTATAAAATCTAAACTTGATATAGAAAAGGTAACGAATGCTCAATTGCTGATGGAAAATAATGAACTAAAATTGTTTATTGAGAAATTAAATAAGGTCTTAGAAAATTTCAAAAAATGGAAAAGATACACTAACTCAAATTCTAAGAAAACTTGTGTCACCAAAATATGCCAATAGAATCGGCTATCAGCATTGACAGTGACAATTTACTAAAACTAGATTTATTTCTAAATCAGAACAGAATTCTGCTAGTTCTAGTTCTGGAAATTCGTATGCTTAGAATATTTACTAACATAGTGATAGATCAAATAAAGTTTATCTTTAAAAATCTACTGATTCTGTAAATTATTTGATACCCATAAGACAAATATGTGTACCTAACGCTTTGCTTTCTAACCTATCTGGACCCAAGAGAATATGGGTTACAAAATCATTTTCTATCTATCCCTTTTTTCTAGGAATCTTGCTTAAAGAGTTCCCATAAGAAGATATGGTACTTGGACAGTGGATGTTCAAGGCATATGACTGGGGATTACTCATGTTTCAAAAGGTTAATCAATGTTGATGGAGGCCATGTCACCATTGGTGATAATTCTAAAGGAAAGATCATCGGCCTAGGCCAGATTGGTAACACTAATTCAGTTTTAATTTCCAATGTTTTATTTTTTGATGGAATTAAATATAATTTTTTAAGTATCTCTCAGTTGTGTGATGATGGTTTCAATGTAAAATTTGAAAATGATTCTTGTAATGTTTTTAATTCCAAAAATACTTTAGTATTTTCTGATTTGAGAAATGAAAATTTTCATGCTATTGATTTGAATTATTTTGATAAATAAAACATTACTTTCTTAAAGTAATTTCATAAAGAATCTTTGCTATGGAAGAGAATATTAGGACAATGCAATGTTTATTCTCTTAGAAAACTGACTTGAAAAAACATAGTAAGACACCTACCTAAACATGAGTTCCAAGAAGATAAAGATTGTAATCCTTATCAAAAGGGAAAGCAACATAATGTTTCTTTTAAATCGAATAAAGAAGTTTCAACTTATCAACCTCTCGAGTTGGTTCACATCGACTTGATTAGACCTTCTAAAATTTCTAGATTAACTGGGAAGCACTGTGTCTATTTCTTAGTAGATGACTTTTCTAGATATACTTGGGTATACTTCTTAACTCAATAAAGTGAATATCGATCATACTTTATTAAGTATTCCAAATCTGTAACAACCCTTAGTGGATTTATGATTAAGACCTTGAGAAGTGATCATGGTCATGAGTTTGAAAATTATGAGTTTGAATCTTATTTCTCACACAATGGCTATAATCACAACATGTCTTCCCCTATAACACATTAGAAAAATGGTTTAGTAGAAATAAGAAACAGAACCCTTCAATAGATTGCAAGAACTATGCTTAATGAGTATCACCTACCAATTTATTTTTGGGATGAAGCTGTGAACACAACTTGCAATATTAAAACTAGAGTCTTAATTAGACATGTTCTTAAGAAGACCCCTTTTGAATTGTGGAAAAATAGAAAGCCTAAAGTTAGTTACTTTAGAGACTTTGGTTGCAAAGTCTTTATTCTCAATACTAAGGATAATATTGAAAATTTTTCATCCAAGAGTGAAGAAGGAATTTTTTTAGGATATTCAATCACTAGAAAAGTCTATAGATTCTTTAATTAGATAGCAAAATGTGTGGAACAATCTATTCACATCATGTTTAATGAAACTGATCCACATGAACCCAAGTCTTCCAATGAAAATCATGAAGAAGATATGTCTGTTCTGGACCTTAATGATAAAATCAATGAACCTATTATAAAGACAACTATTTCTAGACATTTTCTAGAATCTTTATCTGTAGAACCCAAACGTAGAAAAGAGCCTGAAATTTCTAGTCCCACCTTTACTAGATCAACTAGGATTCTAAAGAATAATCCTTTGGATTCTTTTTTTGGTAATCTTGATATAGGGACACATACTAGAGATTCTCTAAGAAATCAGGTTGAACATCAAGCCTTTCTTTCACAGTTAGAACCTAAAAATGTCAATGATGCAATAAATGATGAATTTTGGGTAATGGTTATGCAAGAAGAATTAAATGAAATTGAAATAAACAATGTCTGGGAATAAGTTGACAAAACTAAGGAAACCTTGACCATAGGCACTAAATGGGTTCTTAGAAATAAAGTTGATGAGTCTGGAAATATAGTTAGAAACAATGCTAGGCTAGGTGCACAAGGGTATAGTCTAGAAGAAGGAATAGAATATGAGGAAACCTTTTCCCCTATAGCATGATTAGAATCAATTAGGATTCTACATGCCTATGCTGCTCATATGAATTTCAAGTTATATCAAATGGATGTCAAAAGTGCTTTTCTAAATGGTTTTATAATTGAATATGTTTTTTATGAACAACTAACTGGATTTACTAATTCTCATTTTCCAAATCAAGTTTTCAAACTTTAAAAATCTTTATATAGTCTAAAACAAGCTCCAAGATCTTGGTATTATACACTTAGTAATTTTATTATTTCAAAAGGATTTACTAAAGGGATTGCTGACCCAACTATTTTTATTAAAATAATTTCTAAAGATGTTTTGATAGTAAAAATCTATGTTGATGATATTATTTTGGGATATTCTAAACAATCTTTATGTATATAATTTTCAAATAGTATGAAAAATGAATTTGAAATGAGTTTAATGGGAGAACTCAAATATTTTTGTGGATTTCAAGTTTTTCAAAATGAAAATGGTATTATTTTGAATCAAATTAAATATAAAAAAGATATATTAAAACGTTTTGGTTTGGGTAGTATTAAGGGAAGTGATACACCTATGAGTGATGTTTGTAAATTGGATCCATATGAAACTGGAAAACTAGTGGATCAAACCAACTACAGAGGTATGATTGGAAGCTTACTTTACCTTACTGCTAGTCTACTAGATATTTTGTTTAGTGTGTGTATGTGTGCAAGATTTAAAGCTAATCCTAAAGAATCTCATTTTCTTGTTGTTAAAATAATTTTAATTATCTTAAACATACTACAAATTTGGGACTGTTTTATCCGAAAGGACAATCTTTTGAATTAATGAGTTATTCAGATGCTGACATTGCTGGTTGCATGTTGGATAGAAAAAGCACATCTGGAACATGTCATTTATTGGGAAAATACATAGTATCATGGTGTAATAAGAAGCTGAATTCTTTATCATTTTATACTGCTAAAGCAGAGTATATAGCCGCTGGTAGTTGCTGTGCACAAATTCTGTTGATGAAACACACTCTTTTTGAATATGGATATGACTTTAATCATGTTTCAATAAACAGTGATAACACATGTGCAATTAATATCTCTAAGAATCCTGAGTCTCACTCTAGGACCAAACATATTGATGTAAGGCACCATTTCATGAGAGATCATTACAAAAAAAGTGATATTACTCTTGAATTTATAGGTAATGAACATCCATTAGATGACATTTTCACAAAACCTTTAAGTTCAGATAGGTTATGTTACATTAGACATGAGTTAGGAATGATAGACTCTGTTAGTTAGAAACATCACCGTTATACCTCACTGGTATGAAACCTCACCGATATACATCACTGGTATGAAACCTCAATGATATACCTCACTTGTATGAAACCTCACCGATATACTTCACTGGTATGAAACCTCACCGATATACCTCACTCGTATGAAACCTCACTGATATATCTCACTGGTATGAAACCTCACTATTATACCTCACTGATAGTGAACCTCAATACCAAGAATTCTCACCGGTATACCCTACAATTAATATGCACTGTTTTAAACTTCTGTCTTTAGCCACCCGAATTTTTATCATTTATATTTTACCTATTATGTTTTATTTAGTTATTTTATGAATCCTAAATGATAAAACACGAGTCATAACCTCTCTCGATCCACCTCATGCCCCTTTCCTTCAAACCTCTCTCAAAACTTCAGAACACTAAGCCTCGTGATTTCATGGCTAGAGTAAAGATACATTCAATCAGTGGGAAGGAAGATGAACCGAGTGCTAAGAGATGAAAGGAGAGTCTAACAGTGGAAATGAAGTGAATAAACCCACAAATCCAGATCTTTTTCAAAGGAAGATAGTAGTTTAAAGGGATCTATGCACAGAATGGCTAATGTCATGTGAATAGTTAGTTCTAGATGTTCTAGAAGATATGAAATTGATAGAATGCTTATTGAAAAACAATGGCCCCTACTATCCGAAGCTAGTAAAATATTTCTATGAGTATGTTCGTTTTGAGAAATCAGAAAATGGAAAAGAGATAGTTTTTTCTTCTATTGAGTGGGATGAATTCCTGAAGGTTCCAAAAAAAGGTGTTTCTGGATATTTCATGAAATCAGTACCACCTATAAGTGAAAAAATTGATTATGAGACTGCTTTAGAGGAACTCACTAGTAGTGTCAAGCAGAGAAAAGTAGTGGCTGCAGTAATGAATGGTGAGAACCAGCTGTTGTTTAAGTTCATTCAGCATGTTTTAATTCCAAGGAGAGGGGACTTGGAAAATTTGAGATATCAAGATATCTATTTGTTATATCTCTTGATAAATGGTGTGAAGGTAAATGTGTGCAGGCTGTTAATGGTTTAGATTGAGGATATGACCATGCCAAAATCAAAGAATAATGCCTTATTATTTTTTAAGTTAATTTCGGTTCTGATTAAACTAAAGACAGTAGTTGAGTCTCAAGATGAGACAGTGGTGATAAGGAATAACATCTGTATCAGTAGCCCAATATGTAAATACATGAAGATAAATTGGAATCCATGGAAGAGAGAGTGGGTTTATAATGATGAGAAGCTGTATGATAAGCATAATCTTGGGGATCATCCTTCTAGGCCTGAGGAAGTGAGGGATCCAGGTCTAGGACCTGATGAAGAATAACCATAGTGCAGTTATGATTCAGAAGAGGAAGATTCCTCTATATAAAATGGAGGAGATCTAGACTTGCCTCCTAGACCAAATCCAGAGATTGTATCACATAAAAAGGGGTGTACTTCTTTGAACCTACCTTGTACATAAACTATTTTTAGTGTAAGAAATGAAGAGAGACCTATGTATGAGGAAGACCATCCTAGATCAGATCAAGAAGAGAATGCCCGAGAGAATGATGAAGAAGGAAAATAATCTGAAACTAAAGAATCTGCTTATGTCACTTTATGTTTGAGTCCTCTAATAGGATGTTTTGTTGTGCCTTAAGAGGATATTCTTGTTGAAGTTGATAGGCCTGCTCCTATTCCTGAGGAGCTTCCTGCTATTTCAGAAATTGAGATGGTTGTGCAAGATTATGATGAGGAAGATCGAACTAATGGGGGTGCTATTTCTAGACAAGAGAATGCACCACATTAGGGGGAGAGTCCAACCATATTTGGAAGTGTTTTAGTGGCTGTTGAGATCAAAGACTGGGCTGAAGACCAAGGGTTTGTATTTTGTATATTGGATAATCTAGATTCTGATAATGAGACATCCCTTAGTCAACCAAGAGTCAGTTATGATATTATAGCTGAGATATTACCTGAAAATATGGTATGAAAAGCTAACATGGATCCGTTGCAAACTGATCTGAAGAAATCTTTTGTAGAAGAGATAAGAAAAATGGAAGCATCCTTAGTGGCATCCATTTAATAATTTATGAATAACTCAGTGGAATGTTTTGTGTCTGAGAGAGAACCTGTTGTTGTTCCTACTAATATGATCACTAGTACTGATTTTGAATCCTTAAGGGATGAGCTGAAAGAATCCTTTAGTGCTTCTATTTCCAAGTTGAATCAATGCTTTGTTGAAGAGATGAGAAATATGGAAAAGTCATTCAAACTCTCTATTGGTTTTAATGTGTCAACCTTTGTGGTAGAGATGGTAGATGAAGTCATATCTTTCCAGAATCATATGTCTATACTAGCAGAGAATATTGAAATTCTAAAGCGATCAGTTATCTCTCTAGAATCCTATATGAGTTCTAAATCTCAAGAAGACAAGGATTTGGCTTATGTAAGAAGTGTGGCCAGTCAAATGGTCTCAATTTTTGAGGAGTTTAAGCATTCCATAAAAATTCCTTTTGGAACCCAGGATTCTCAAGTGAAAAATCTTATCAGTGGGTTGACCAAAAACAACAAGGAAAGAGTAACCTTATATATTTGTTATCTTACCTTCAGACCTTCGATAGAACTGGATCATATTAAAGCTGTGATGAAGGAGGAGCTTGGTTCAGAAGCAACCAGTGGCTCTGTGGACTCATATGATCTGACCAAAGTGGTAACTTATACTAGAGATACCACAAGAGATATCATGAAGATTGATCAAGACTATATGAGAGAAGCTTCTGCTTCTCAGAAAGAGGTGAAAGACAAGGTAGATTATTATTTCCAAAGGGTTTATACCAAGCATTAGCTCAATAACCATTTCAAGCTTATGTTAGAAAACATGAAGCTACCTCATGCCAATCAATCCTTTAGAGAACAAGTCAGCAAGCTCAGATAGTTGACCCCTACACTAGAAAAATTTATGGAAAACAAGGATGATTTCATTTTTTCTAAGGAAGGAGGAGGAGGAATCATTATGGATTTCAGAATTTTCTTATTGCCTTTCTTGCATGTTGATGCTTGGCGATTGATTATACCTCCATATTTACCTGCATCTTCCTATACTACTTCTCCTGTTCAGATGACTCCATCCCAAGCCATCCGCAACCATACTCCTATGATCACACATAGAGCTCTACAGTACCGACCAGGAACAGTTTCAGTTGCTCATACACCTCTGATCATTTCTGGTGTTCCTTAGCCTTTTCTTTCATTAACCTCACCTGAATCCTCTGTAAACCTTATGGACAATCACATGCTGAGGATGTGGATTGATTGATGGTTAAGATTTTTTATAGGAATCACCTGCATTTATTTTTGTTTCATTTATTTATTTCTTTGTATCTATTTTCTCTGAGGAATATATATGATCATACTATCTTTTACTTGTTGTTACTTATCTTCCCCTATATTTGACCGACTTTTTGGAAATCACAAAGGGGGAGAAATACTATCTAAGGGATTCATATCTGGGGGAGAAATAATATATTTTATGAAAAAGGGAGAGAAATACTATCTTTTATGCATTTAATCCTTTTAGGTGTTTAATTCATATTCATTTCCCTCTGGTACATTTCTTTTATATTTTACCTTTAGTATATGTGTTTTGTAATATATTTTTTTCTCCAATACAATTAGATTTAATGCAATATACTTTGATTCATTACTGATTATTTTTGGGATTATAATATCATATGCTATGATTATCAAAAAGGTGGAGATTGTTGACCTCGCCTATTTTAATAATCCCAATTATGATTTCACATAATTTGATAATCCCAACTAATGTTTATATATATATTAAATATTTTAATATATGACATTATATTATCATGTTTATAATAATTTTAAAAAAAACTTTGAAATATGTTAATCAATGTTTATCTATGTTTTTATAAACATTGAAATAATTCTAACTCAATCGGCATATGTGTTTCATAGAACAGATAAGTGTTAAGTCCACTGGTATGCACATATCTTCTGATACAGACAAACATACTGGTACTTAGTCTACCAATAGACAAAGGCTACCGACAGACTGAATAGAATGTCACTAAAACAGAAAAGAGCTACTGGTATTTATATGTCTACCGGTATGCACAAGCTGCTAATAAAAAGTCTACAGATATGCAATTCTACCATCACCGAAAGGTCACCAATGCACACGTCCAATAATATGCACTTTAGCACTGGAAAAGAATGGATCTACCACTAAAAAGGAGCTACCGATACCGATAGCTACCGATAGAAGAAGTGTTATCGAAAGAACAAGTTGACTGGAGTGCATAAGTCCACCAATATGCACTTAATCATTGGTTAATAACGAAGCTACTGGTATACAAAAGTCTATAGATACAAAAGTTTACTGATAAGAGCTACCGTTAGAGTATGTCTAATGGTATAAGCAAGTCTAACGATAGAAGTTCACTAATACTATGAGCCACTTATACAAGGAGCTATCGACAAACAGCTACCGATACAAGGAGCCACCGGTATATGAACTAAGAGCTACTGATAGGAATATCAGAACAACAAAGTCCACTGTTACATATCTACCAATAGAAGCTTACTGATGAAATACTTACCAGTCATTGCTATTTAAAACCTTATACACTAAATATTATTTATTTATTAACCAACGATCATATTTGATGATTTTAATGAAATTAATGTTATTTAATGATAGTTGTTGGCATGTCAGAGAAACGTACCTCATACCAAGGTAAAGGTAATCATTCCCATTGTTGGAGCCAAAAAGCTATAAAATAAAGGACAAAGACCTGACACAAATGAAGAAGTGTGTGTGCGAAGGACTGAAGAGTGCTGAATAATAGTGCATATATAGAAATGAAAGGAGAAATCCATAATGGAAGAACACTGACATCCACAAAGCCATTCATTAAAGAAGAGAACACAAGATTAACTATAGGAAAGGAGTAATGAACTACAATGAGCTCTTCATACACTCAAGATGATCAAATCTGAACATGAAGAAAAAACCCTCTATTTTTTAGACAAAAACCAGAGTACTCAGAACCATTCCTGATCAATCAAAGAAGTCCAGAGCTACACTTCACATCACTAGAGCTTTTTAAAACTCATATCTTCTCTCTCAGTGATTATTTTAATTACATTTTGAGTAGTGTTCAGACATTGTATATTTTATACACACACTGTCTCTTGTAATAAACTGGAGGATTTCTAAATCCCCACACAAACCTTCCATAACTCTCTTTTATATCCCACAGATAGTGGTAGAGGTCAAGTAGGACCTGGACAACCAGTGTGCTGTTGTTTTGCTCCCATATAGAACTGTGGTAGAGGTCTTAGTACCTGGACAGTCTTTGCAATGTTGTTTACCCCGATGTAGGGTGTGGATCAAAATTTATATAAATTGTTTGAGAGGACTAAGTCTTGGCTTGAGACTGAAACTCTGGTTTTAAAACTATCGTGCTTACTTATTTTGATTTTAACTTATATTTAATAATCTCCTGCTAATTATTTTGAATATAAAATTGTTTTAACGTTACTTTGATAGTTAATCTAGTAAGTGTTTTTTTGTACTGTAAAGAATTATGTTAGCTAAAAATGTTTATTAATCTTCAGATTAGATTAAATGATAACTAATCAATCTTTTGAGAATATAACTGACCCTTTATAGTTTTAGAAATTCAATATAGATTTACTTGTTATTCAATTTGGGGGATTTTTTTAGCAATATTTTTAACAGAAATTTTATTTGGAACTCAATTCATCCCCCTCTTGAGTTTCCACTCCGATCAAAATATTAGAAACAACTTCTTGATAAATAATGATACTTTAAATGTTTTCAAGAAAAAGGGTGATATTTCTCTCAAATAGTTTTGATGATTATTTTCATCTAGGTCAATATCCTTAATTACTCTAAATTAAGGATAATTTACTTTAATACAATATTCCATATTGTGTTTAATGAGTTATGCTTGACTGTGGATGTTCTATTTTTATACCATTCATGGTTTTTGGTTAAAGTATTGATATTTCGTATACTAGATTTAATACGAATATTTAGATTATGTTTCACCCTTTCACATGAGGAATGAATTGGACATATTAAGTGATGGGTGGAGCCCACTATGGCTCCCTGATGCATCGGTAGGTCTCATGAGATGAACTAGTGTTTTGGAACATGGCCTTGGAAAAATCTTATTTATAGTCTTGGGAAAAGGCCATGACTATGTGGTTATGAAGTCTGACATTAGGAATTCCATCATTATGAAATTGACTATAGATATTACATGTGATTATTTGACTAGTGAAATATCCATGGATATTAGTAAATGTAAATATTGGATTTATCTTTTCCGTGTTATGCTAATGTTTAGTATTAAAAGGCTTGTGTTCTAGTCTTATACATTGCCTTAAATGTTTATCATTATTTATGATAGTTTCCACTACATTGTTATCCTTACTAATCATGTGATCTCACCCCTTCCTTATGTGTTATTTTTCATAGGATCCAAATAAGTATATTACTATTAACCATCATGAATAGGATAAGGGATATAAGTGTTTTTAAAGGGGACCCAATGTGGTTTTTTATTTTATTAGGTAATTTAAAACTTATGTAGGTGCCTATTACATCAAAGGATACTAAACTAATTGGTCTTTTGGGACGTGATTACTTGTAATCAAGAAAATTTATTAAAATAATGCACCGGATCTCAGCTTCTAGGGTTAGGGAATTACATTTATGGAATTGAAAATGGTTATAGGGTTAACAAATGGCTAGTGATTACTATTCACCCAAATCATATCACCATGTGGGCTTCATATAGGGTTTGTAAAACCAGTTACCAAATTAAAAAATACATTTTTATATATTAAAATTGTGTTGGTTATCACATGGATTACATGCGGGTTTTCATGCCGTGTTCCCAACCATGTGATTGGTGTCACTATAGTCATAAGGAATGAATGGATCACATATGGTGTTCCAAAAAATGCATACAAACAATTATCTCTTTAAGGGGATGTAAATTACCATTTTACCATCATATAATTCTAATCCTATAATAAAAATTTCACCTCTAATAAATACACAACATATAACTCAGGGGTCTCCTACAATTGCATCCTCATAGCCTACTATTGGGATCCTCAATCCAGGATATAAATCAACCACTTTTAATCATTTTTATTATCCCCTTGTATTCATAGAATTTTATTCCTTAGTTTATTTGTTTATCTTGTTTTATTGAATTATATTATAATAAATAATCATATTTCATTTGTTTAGGGAGTTCTATATTTTCATGAATTTTAGTATTAATAATTGAATCAATACCAATTATTGTATGAGTTTAGATTTCTTATAATTATATATAATGTTTTTATGATGTCTCATAAATATTTTTATTTTTATAAATTATAACCATATTTCCAAACATGAGACTTCCGTGTGTATTAATAAAACCAGAACTAATTCGAATGGGTTAACTAAACCTTATTTAGAAATCCCATGAAACCATCATAAAAGCATGGAGGCTGACAAAACCAACCCAAACCACCACTGATTCTATGTTAAATTAATATTATTATAATGATCTTGTCTTCAAACATGATTAGTCATCCCTAGGATGTATTGAGCCTACCATTGGGTAGTGGGACCTATAATTTTCATACATTTAGTTTGAAATTGATAAAATATTTTAATGAATTGAAACATGTGTAATTAATTTTATATATTGGATGAGTTGTCATTTAGTTGTATAGCTTTAATTTAACCTCTTCAGTTGTAATTGAAATAATATATAGTGTGGTTTTATTTTTTTAAAGAGTATGTTAATATACCACTTGGACCTAGGTATTTTATAAGTATGGTCATTATTTTGGATCATCATAAATGCATAACTGAAAAGTAATTTCAAACGATCATGAACATGAACTTTTATTTATGTTATAATTAAATTTATTAAAGAAATCAATTATTATTACTAATATAGTGGAATTAATGAATTATTTTTGACTTTTTTTATTATTCATTGTGGAATTCCAAAAAAACACACGCAGACACATTTATATATATCTGATATGACAATGGATTCATAATTGGAATACCACAAATGGGGACATAAGGTAGATGGGATTTAGTAGAACATGAGGCTTATAAGGTTCCTCATTATAGGACACCTTGTTTAATAGAAAATTGTGAATGTGGGGTCACCATATAAAGATTATTAACAAGAGGACTTGGATAGGGTTGTTGGATATGAAATTTTAAAAACATTGGTCAAGGATGTTTTACACGACTCTTCACAACAAGTTGGGTTGTTAGACATGACAATTCTAACACATGATTAGGAAGTTGGGAAAGACATTTCACATCATTGATTTGAATTGATAGGAATCTGAATCCCAAATATATATAATTGTTATTGTACCCATTTTAAATTGAATAACATATACTATCAGTATTAATTGGTGATTTCTTGTTCATTCATAATGGATCGTCACTGGTTCATGTATATATATTCATATATATTTATGTGTATATTCATATCTATCAATGATTTAATGTTCAGAGATGTTCCATGTTAGGACAAAGCTTGCATATTTGACAATGTATCCTTGAGGAATGTGAGAGTGACATGTTATTTAATTTCATCCTTTATATTCCTTCCCTTAACTATTATAACCATTGACTAATTAATTTTATATCCATGTAAATGATATGAACTTTAAACCATTTCAAGTGGGATACTGAGTTTATCCCACATGCTATTCTTTCAATTGTTTGGTTCCCAAATATATTTTTTAGAGGTTGATTAGGTGTTGGATTGTTCATGTGCTATTTTTATATCATTTGGTCTTGGATTGAATATGTGATCTTCAGATTTGATGATGACTAAGTACATGGAATTCCCCCATAATTAGAGTTTTTTTATTATTTATTTATTATTTTTATATTATCCCTTTATATAGTTTTACCAAATATATGTCTATTTCTTATAAATTAAACATTCCCATTCAGAATTATTCATTGATTTATTTTTTTATTTATTTCCATTATAATTTAAACCTTATATTACATTAATTCCTCTATTGAATTTTTAAAAACATTTCATTACTCTGGTCATGATGTTATAGTCTCCCCGCCATACAACCTATATATTTTTTATCCTAATCAATAAAAGATGGCATACCTCACATGAGGTAGTACGACCCACTAGTTTATCTAATTTTAATGGAGTATCCTATTTAGTTGGATAAAAAGTTACTCATATTATATCACATTATTATTTTTAAAGACATTTACTATATTTTTTTATTAATTTTATACATATATCCTCCTTTTACAAAATTACATTAGGTTATTATATAATTAAAATTACACATAATAAATCATTGATATTGAAATTAACTAAATTAATCTCGTAATAGAAATTTTAATTATTTTACAACATTAATTTTAAAAAATTTGAACACATAATAGATATATAGAACTATGAGGGGGAAATTTGAATCAATCATTGATTTAAATATTATAGGGGTAATATTCATGGATAGTTGTCCCTTATATAATTAAATGTCATGCCTAATTTAATAAGGGTATAATTCTATTCATCTAATAAAACATACTATGAAAATTATGGCATTAAGATAATGTTTTGACCTATGATTAATGATTTACACAATATTGGGATGATTAATTTTACTAAGTTTACTATTCTTCTTATTAAAAATTAAAAGATAAGTAATAAAAAAATTTAGACCTCCATATTTCAAATATAGTTTCAATTTCTAAACCTAAGTGGAATTATATATAATGTAATTTTGAAACAATAGAAGAAAACATCTTTTTAGTAAAATTCATTTTCATGAATAAAAATTGGTTTAACTATATCCAATTAAATTAAAAAAATATTCTAATAAAAAATTACAATAACTACATATTATATTAATTTTATTAAAATAATTTTCATATAGTGATGAATTTTATTTATTATGACCAAAAATACAATGTGTGAATAAAAACTACTTTTCAAATATGAATACATCATTTAATTAAAAAATGATTTTATTTTCAATTCAAATTAATAGAAAAAAATATAATTTTTTTATTATATAAATAATTAATCAATCATGATTATAATTCCTATTGATACTCACCAATCCTATGACTATGAAACAATTATAAAATAATAATATTTATTAGTATATCATGGTTTATTTAATCATGATGTTTTGTGTAACAAAATTTATTGAAATAATGCAATTAAAATAAAAAAATAAATTTACAAAATCATATTTTTTAAAATCTACTAATATATTCATGTATTTTTAAATTATTCTATTGATAAAAAATCTGCAAATGTTTTTTTCAATACAACCTCGATTTCCCATTTTGATTCTACACCTTTTTTGTTTCTCTAGAAAAGATTTAGCAGTTGATTAGTGTTGTTCTGTATCACATTATCACAATTATTTAAGACATATAATAGTTGATATTTATATGAAATATAATTTTCCATTTATGTAACCTTTTAGTTTAATATACGTGATGTATCCGGTTTGTGCATCCTATGATACTAACATTGACACATCAAGAACATAAAATAAGCTTGGTAGAAGTGTAAAGCAATAAGCCATCGTCAAACTAAATAAAGAATATTTAATTGGATAGTATACCATGGGCTCAAAATTTCCTAATTTACAAATATAATAATCTACTACAATTATGAAATTCAATGAAAAACCTTCCCACAAACTTCAAATTTCATGTCATGTTGAAGATTTTCAGTATATATTTTCTATCGACACATAACTAATTTTATAAGTTATTGTATGAATTTAATTTTCCCTATAATTTCCCTACTATTCTCTGGTCCCAATATAATTAAATATCCAAAATAAAAAAAATATGATAGATTTCTGAACCCATTCAATAGGGAGATGTAGAATGATCCATATAAAATTTTAACGTAAATCTACAGTTATATGTAATCCCAATTATAGGAAGTTTTTTATACCAACTACAGTAGAAATATAAAGAAAAATACCTAAGAATGTCTTATAAGGTTTTAAATTTGCATGTCAGAATAACATTATGACTTCCGAAGATATATAGTTTTAGAACTCATCTATGAAACAATTCAATAAAAATGTATTCTCCAGAACATCTATATTATTTTTAGATCTTGCACAAATATACTAGAATATGATAATACATGAATCTATACTACAAAATTAATGTATATTATGTAATGTTTAATCATAGTGAAATGTTATCTAATAGAAATGATTTGTGATGACTTCTTAAATAAATTTTCTACATCCCAAATAATATTATTCATTCTAGTTATTTATGGGGGTTTGATGATGAAATACAGGGGGATGTTTTTCACTTCCATTATGGTATAAGTAGTAGTTGTAACATACCCTTATAATTATATATATTATTCATAACATGCTACAATTACATGAAATTATATACATTAACTAAAATAACTCTCTTCATGTTGTCCCACTATAACCACTCTTCATGATCTATGTACATCTTTTTACTTCCAATGTGAACAACTAATGAAGAACATTGAGCCTCACCACACACCTAATTATTTAAATATGGTATGTATGGAAGACATAAATAGTTCAGAAAAATTATCCTTACATCACAATCAATTTTAGTCTAAGATAAATATCTCACATTCAATTAATTATCAATAGCATCATTTTTTCATATTTAATCTACGCTTAGATAGATGGAAAAAAATAATTTATGAAATTTTAGATGTATCCCCTTCCTTGATAATTTCCAAATACCTCATTTATAGATCCATAAATATGGATCATTTTTATTTCCACATCATAGGTAATCGTTTGTGATCTTTTTTACTCAAATAATCCCCTACATATTTTTCTTTCCTGTGCTGGTAATGTACTGACCAATCATAATCATTAATCAGCACTAACCATATTCTTTGTAGTATTTTAAACACTATTCTTAATAAAATATAAATTATTATTATATTATTATTATTTATTTCTCCACATTCTCTATAAACATATATCCACAATTTTTTAATGATAACAATACCACAAAAAAACTATAAAAATCATATTAAAATTTTTTCTAAAGAATGTTCCCTTTCTTATGAGGAATATGATATATCAATATTATTCTACATTAGTACTCAACATATTCCCTTCTTGGATCTATAATTATAGATTAAAAACATTTCAACTATAAGGAATTTTGAGGGTAGGTTTAGCGACCAATATTCTCTTACACTCTATGATAATCTCATAACATTCTTCCATCCTAAGAAACTTGGACCCTTTTTCAGTTATCATGGTGAATGAATTGAAACAACATGAATCATTATCCATAAGGGGATGATAATATTGAGAAAAATAATGAAAAATTAAGATCATATTCATTGTTTTTTGGTGTAACATTTTAGACCTAGAATCCACTAATCAATGGCCATTGTTGGGTCACCACATGACATCAAGACTGCCTCCATGTATGTAAGAGGAAGCCAAATAGCAGTGATATTCTAGTGGATCATATTGAGAGACTATACCCTCTATATCAAAGTATTCAACTATAACAAAAATATAAAATTAACGGAACGATGACCAGATTACCATAAAAATCCTTACAAACCATTTCCCTGAATAGGGTATAAAACACAATCAAATAGAAAATGATTAATGTCTTGATAAAAGTTTCAAATTTGATGGAAAAAGAAAATAAATAAAAATAGTTGAATCCAAAAAAGGGTCCATAATTCATTTCTTGACCTTCATCCTGGGACATACCAAGCCAAACTCAACAACTTATTATATTTCTATTTCTCATGACCCGTCCTACAACAATAAAATCTACTCGCGTATCCAAAAGCATCCCAAGCCATGTGTGATCATAACTCAATATGCCACCACCAACCATTTCTTAACATTATCATCTCTAATACATTGTTCATTAAAGTAATAAATAAATGACATGATAAACAATGGAAAACTAATTTTTTATGAAAAAAATTTACATTATCCAATTTCATAATTTGTTTCATGGGTTTGGAATTTACATAGTTTCTACAATAGCCTGATCCAATCATGTTCCAAGATTAAGGAATAAGTAATTCTCTCTTAATCACTAGGTAAATCCATTTCAAAAACATTTAAATCACACTAATAGTTAATCCTTAGTCTAGGATGTTTCATCAAATGTCACCATTAGGGCCTAAAGCTTCGGTCTGACACCCTAACCCACACAATAAAGAAGTTGGTGATAGAAAAAATCCAACCTGACCCATCAGAGGAGCCTTGTTCCTTTATCCCACACAACCATTCCATGTTTACATTCATATTCTCTAATTACCACATATACCATATCAAAAATCAGACACAATAATTACATGTATCATTTACATTTATCATTTCATTCAACTCTAGAATCATTATTACTACAAAATCTATTAACACATTTACCGCTTACATGGTACATTCAATTTAACCCATTAGCACAGTTATATTATTTTTGATCAATTAATAATCCATTAGCATACCCACTATAATTATTCTAACCCATTTTATAACAAGATAAAAAATCCCTTATGCCATTATCATAGTCTACACATAGAAGTATCATTACATGTGATTGAAAAATAAAACATGTTCATCCTAGGATCTACATTATAACACATTTATTTCATAATCCACCTTATCCTTTTCCATGTTTGGGAAATAAAGGAACACCCCAAGGGTGTCCATAAACTAGTTAGATAAACATCCATGTGTCCCATGGGGATCACAATGGGTTCAATTCATCATTTATACACTCAAAATACCAAATCACACTAATTAAAAAAATTACAACAATGGGGAAGAAATATAAAATGCACACAAGAAAAAATATAAAATAATATAATAGATTACAATTTTAATACCACTAACATTGAATATGAAGATAAAAATATGGTTTACCTTAGCCATAGATCCATTTTCTAGAACACCTTGTATTTCATAAAAAATATCAAATAAAAATGAGGGGTTTAGGGATTTAGAATAATAATAATTAAACCATATGAGATTATTCAGAAAATAAATGAAAGAGGAGAGTTCGGAAAACCCATAACTTTTATCCATGTAACGTCCTGGTTCAGGAAGCCACCCAGAGGTGCCCCATACCCGGTTGGTCACATGGGCTCAAGCGCATTTCCCCAAATGCCAGAGGCATCCGACTAGCAGTGAGGGCCTTGTGTGTGATAGTGGGGAAACTATGGCCTCATTGGCAGAGTAAACAGTGGAAGAAAAAAAAAATACAACAGTAGAAACCGTAACCATCCATACAAGAGTAAACGATAAACATCGTAAGACTAACAGTAAACAACTGGAGGACACACACACACATATGTATATAAAATGATGCATGATACATATGTCTAGGAAAGAATCCAAACAATTCACAATTCTGAATACAATACTAAAACAACGTGCAAAAGAAAATAGGTAAACTGCTCAGCATTGCAATCCATAGCTTGGTCCCATGCTCTCCAGCTCCACAGTAAGTCATGTGCCTGAAGTTGAAGGGAGCTTATCCTTATCTATAACTACAAAAACATTGTTTTGTTGGGACCAAAGCATGGCCCAAACAAGGTGTGAGACAAGGTCCCAGTAGGAAACCACCCAAAGATATGTGCCTATCATTCAGTGAATACATGGGAAGTAAAAGTACTTGAAGCAGTAAACAAGAAAGCACACAGAAACTACAATCCATAGTTTCTAGCATATAAAGTACACAAGTAACAGTCAATCAACAAGTAGAAAGACAGGTAACCCCCCTGGGTAGTTCTCAAATACTAACCCTTATCGTTCAACCTTCAAGTAGTAGAAACCCTATGGGACGCACACACAGTCTCACCCCCTCTAGTTCATCTAAAGAATATAATCTCTGAAAAATCACTCACCGTCAATTCCCCCAATAGTCTCGTATCGTACTAAAGGCTCTATGAGGAAGCACTCAATGTATCTTTCCCCTTGTCACTCGTGTCAATGAACTAAATAATCTCTGAGGAAGCACTCATCGTCAATTCCCCCTTTGGTCTCACATCAAACTAATAAGACACTCTGGAAAAGCCCTTACGTCCATTCTCCCTATGGTCAACTCCACTAGGTTCTCGCAGCCCTGTGTAAAACAAAATTTCATAGCACACGTATCACCCCAAGTAAACCTCAAGAACTACTTGGCAACCATTCCATGGTACAACATCATAACAGTACAATAGTTCCACTATCCTAAAAATAGGCATGGAAATTGGACAAATTCCTAATAGGTAAAACATGCATGGAAAAACATCCATAGCATAGTAAAAATTACCCTATTCACAAACATTGACCTCTACTCCAGAAATCAAGTAAAGCATGAAAACAACATGGAAAAAATAGGAAACACGTAATACCCAGTTCAAGGGGATTGGTGGAGTTAAACAAAAAATTCAAATAATTCCTATAGAAAGTCACAAACCACCTTCCTTGATGCTAAGAGGTCGATATATACTTGAACCATGATGATTGATTATCCTTAGAACATCAAATATTTGAGAAAATTTCCAAAACGCTCAACCCACGAAATCTTGAGAAAGTTGAAAATCATGGAACAAGGCTAAAACACAAGTGAGAGCTTACTGAGTGAATCCCAACGCAGTCGACGGTGGCTGAAACAGAGATCGGACGGAATCTCGCGGGTTCATAGAAGGATCACACCCGTACGGGAGCTCTCGGCCAAATGAGACCTAGAAGAAGGTTATTCTGGCGATTTGATGTAGCCCTGGTGCATTTAATGAAAAAAAAGAAAGTACACGACATGTACTTCTAGGGTAAATGACGTGTACTATGCATTTCTGTACTCCACTTTAAGAGGCCTACACATCGCCCCTACACACTATGTGTGTAGCCCGGACACGGCCAACACACGACCTTCACGACTTCAAAGTACAGGCGTGTACTCATAAAGTACACTGCGTGTATTTTGAAAATTTTTAAATTTTCCCTTTTTCCTCAAAAACGACCAGAAAAGGAAATAAATACCTGAAATGAAGATCCAGGTTCATAAAAACTTTCCCCCTTAATGAAATTTGTCCCTGAATTTCCCTAACGAGGCATATAAGAAGAAACCTCGAATAGCTCCGGCCACTACGATCGTACATCAGCCTCCCTTTACTAGGTCTCTTCTTATACTAACCTATTCAACCATAGCACCAGTACTATAGGAACAGAACGCCCACAGAGAACCCTTTTAATGCAATCGACAATCCGGATAGGATTCTCCTCAAACGATGCATCCGCTTCGAGCTCAAACTCCTCGGGATGAAAGACATGAGACAGTTCTGAAAAGCAATGTCAGAGCTGAGAGATGTGGAAGACCTTGTGCATGGCCTGGTACCTCTGAGGTAACTTCAACTAATAGGCAACCGGACCAACTCTCTCAAAAACCTCAAACAGCATGACTTACCGTGATGAAAGCTTAACCTGTCTCCAAATCCTCTTGTTCCCAACCTTGGTGCAACACGTAGGAAAACCTGATCCCCGACCTCGAACTCTATAGGTCTTCTCTACTGATCAAAATAAGACTTCTATCAAGATTGTGCTATAGCCATCCTCTTTCAAATCAACTCTATCTGCTCTGAGGTCTCCTGAACAAGACGAGCTCCCAGTAAAGCTTCCTCTCCTACCTCTAGACAATATAATGGTGATCAGAATGTCCTACCGTACAAAGCCTTATAAGGTTCCATCTAAATAGTCACCTGAAAACTATTTTTGTAGGCGAACTCCAAAAGAGAGATATGCTTCTTCCAAGAACCACCAAAGTCTAGAATGCAAGCTCTAAGAATATCCTCAAGCACCCGGATCGTATGCCTGGACTGTCCATCTGCTTGGGGATGGTATGTTGTACTAAAAAGTACATGTGTACACAAAGCCCTCAGAAGCCCCTGTCAGAACCGAGAAGTAAAGCGTGTATCCCAATCTGAAACAATGGAGTGAGGAACTCCATTCAGACGTACAATCTCTCGGATGTAATTTCATCGCAGATCATCAATAATGATGGTCTCCTTGACCAGTAAGAAGTGAGAAAACTTCCTAAGCCTGTCGATGTCAACCCAAACAACATTGTTCTCTCGAGGCTACCTCGGTAATCCAACCATGAAGTCCATCTCAAAATCATTCCACTTCCACTCCGGAATGGGTAACTGCTGTAAAAGGCATGTTGGTCACTGATGCTCCGCCTTAACCTGCTAACATGTAGAACACCTCAATATGAAAATAGAGACATCTCTCTTCATACCTAGACACCGGTAATGGTGATGATGATCCCGATACATCTTGGTGACACCAGGATGAACTGCCCAAACTATGGAATGAAAATCCCACATCAGCTCATTGGGTATGTCTACTGGCACCCATATGCGTCCCTGGAAATGCAAGATGTCATCCTCGACCACTGTCCATCCAAGAAGAGGGTCTTCTCCTTACACACTCTCTCGCATGAATAATCCTTATGAGTCTGATTGCTGCTTCATCCGTACCTGATCAACAAGTGTAGAGGTAACAACTACAAAAGATAGGTAAGTCTGTCCCTGTATGTCGTACACCTCCAGTTTCATCTTAGAGAATAGATCCATATGCTGCCACTCACTGCATGAATCTGAGTTCTCCGGTTCAATACATCTACCACTGCATTACCCTTTCCTGGCGTATAGGAAAGCTCTAAATCAAAATACTGAATATACATGACCCACCTACACTATCTCATATTCAGATCATACTAAGTGAATATGTACTTGAGACTCTTGTGGTTTGTGAAAACCACAATGTTCTCTCCTAGAAGGTAATGTCTCCAACAGCGCAAGTCATGAACAAAAACATATAACTCCAGATCGTGTGTCGGGTAGTTCCTCTCATGTGGCCTCAACTGCTAACACCCGTACGCAATGACTCAATCTCCCCATATAAGAACAGCGCCCAACCCGATACGTGAAGCATCAAAATAAATGGTATATCTCTTTCCTAGATCTAGCAAGACTAGTATCGGTGCTGACGTAAACCTTCCCTTCAGCTCCTAAAAGGCAGACTCACAAGAATCTGACCATAAGAACTTCGCCCCCTTCTTGGTCAGACCAGTCAATGGTGCTCCTAGGAGTGAAAAGTCCTAAATGAAGCGTCTGTAGTATCTATCCAGCCCTAGGAAACTCTGTAACTCAAAAAAATTCTTTGGATGATCCTAGGAAACTACAGCTCTCACATTCTCATGGTCCACAGATACTCCTACCTATGAGATGACGTGACACAAGAAGTGAATCTGATCCATCCAAAAGTGTCACTTCGAGATTTTAGCATAATGTAGATGCTCTCTCAATGTACTCGAACTATCTCAATATGGGTAGCATGGTTGTGTCGATTGTGAGTGTACACCAAGATATCGTCCACGAAGACCACGACGAAGGAATCCAAGAATGGATGGAACAGTCGGTTCTTCAGTGCCATGAAAACTACTAGCGCATTCGTGAGACCGAACGGCATAACCGTATATTCATAGAGACCATACCTGCTCTTGAAGGCTTTCAGAGGAATATCTAAGGGTATAATGTAAAATTGATGATAACCAGATATCAAATTGATCTTCGAGAACACCCGGGCTCCTCGAAGATGATCGAAAAGATCATCAATACTAAACAAGGGATATCGGTTCTTGACCATCAACTGGTTCAGCTTCCGATAATACACACATAGCCTAAGGTTACCATCTGCCTTCTCTACAAATAGGATAGGTGAACCCTAAGGAGAAGTACTAGGTCGGATGAAACCCTTTTCCTGCAACTCCTCCAACTACTTCATGAGCTCCTGAAACTCAAGTGTAGCCATCCTATAGGCAGGAATGGACACCGGTGCCACTCTTGGAATGATCTCAATAGATAAGTCTACCTCATTCTATGGAGAAAAACCTGAAAAATCCTATGGAAATACATCTCTAAAATGACCCACCACTGGAGAAATGTCTAACTGTGACGTCCCCTGATCATCCAGATAAATACTATAAATCTGGGTTGTAACCCATCCTAGCCCACGATGCTTGAGTCCTTCTCGACATTCCTGAACATCCCATTTACCTCTATGATGAAAATATTCACCCTCTAGTGAAATGAAACTCACCCTGCGGCGATAACAGTCAACGACTGGCAGGAAGGGAACTAACAAGTCCATCCAGAGAATGATGTCATAGCCTATCATCTCTAGGACATTGAGATCCCATAAGAAATGATACCCTGCAATATCGATAGGGCACTCTCTACATTAACATACACTAGATGTCCTCATCCCCAAAGGTGTGTCTATTTTCAAAAGGTTGTAGAAGAAAAGATATGGAGCCCAAGGCTCTCCATAACAGCACGAAAGATAATTCTATGTGTAGAACTAGTGTCGAAAACAGATGAAGATAAAACTGATGCTACTAAGATCGTACCTCGAACTGTAGAAGGTCCAGGATCCTGCTCGTGATAGGTCTGCTCCACCGCAGATGTCTAGCCTGCCCCACAGCCATGTGGCCCTACCTGGCCACTATGAGCTGATCCTCCCAGCTGATGCTGAAAGACCAATTACTAACCGCCACAGCCTCAACCTCCTCCTAGGCCCGAACAGCTAGAAGAACTCTAGTTCTCCGACTGGTGAGAAACTGGTGGTGGTTCACCTAAACGAGGAGTCATGGAAGAACCCCCATCACCAGCTACTGGTGAGAAAACCTTGCAGAAAAGATGTAGATGACCCTTCTTACCGCAAGATCGTCACCCCACTGGGTCTCTCGGGCAATGTGGCCTCGTTTTCCATGCCCTTCCACACTGGTAGCATACTATATGGCTACATAAATTTGTATCTCTCCTCCTTGGATCACCATGTGTAGACACTATACGGTGCTTCCTACTTTCAACTAGAGGAATATTAGCTCTGTAAGTAGAACCTCCCTGGATCGTAGGACTAGAGTCTCTCAGATTGCATTCCACAATCAGTGCCCGGTTGATGATGGAAGTGATGGAAGTAAACTGGAAGATATTCACCTCTGAGTGGATCTCCTGCCCAAGACCTTCCTCAAACATCCTTGCTAAGATCATACCATCTCCACCCCAGAGGGGTGTGAAATGATGTAGCTCGGTGAAATGAGAGGAATACTCGGGAACAGGAAGAGTACCCTCCTCTAAACTAATGAAATTCGAAGCTCGATTATCCCTCAGGGTGTTCGGGTAGAAGTAGGCGTAAAACACGCGCTGGAATTCCACCCAAGCCATAACCTGCTGAGGACACGCCTATGAGATCATGTCCCACCACCTCTTGGTAGAGTCTCGTAGCATATAGGTAGTGAGCTTGACCCGCCACTCTGGAGGCATTTTCAGATGCTCAAAGATAGTCAGCAGGGCTTCTACCCATGACTCTGCATCCTGTGGTCATTATTCCCCTGAGAAAGTAGTGGGATGATGCTGCTGGAAAAACTGTGTCAAGTCTGCCATAGTCTTGGGAGGAGGCGGTGCTCCCTGAAAGGTCCTCATCATCCTCATAAATCCTTCCTTAAATTTCACATAAGTGCCTACAACTGGTATGAAAGCCGGTGCCAAGGCTGGCACGCCTCGAGGATTAGGAGGAAGTCCCTGATCAGCCATATCTGGCGTCTGATCACTATCCTACAAGTGACGTACAAATGATGGACGTCTCCGAGGAATAACTCTGAATGATCAAAATATTACCATAGATTAGGAATTTCAATGACATAGAACAAATGATTGCAAAATGTAAATAGGAGAAGGAAACACTCAAGTTTTACAAAACATGACTACAAGGCGTGTATAAACTCTACACGTCCTATACATAGCTCTATTCCCCTGCCCGAGTCTCTCCTTGCATGACCAACCCACATGGTCTTCTTAAACTGAGACTACACAGCATGTTCCCTGTGGACACGGTTTGTAGTAGACAAGGTTTTAATGACTTGTGTTATTAGTTACAAGGTTAGTTACACGGCTGATACTACACGGCGTGTTCCGAACAAACACAACGTGTACTTGAAGATTTTGCCCGACTTGGGTTGTTGGTGACACGGCCGAGTACCTAGAACAAGGCTACACGTAGTGTTCATACAAAACATGGTGTGCAGTACACGAGCTTCCCTGTCCTGTGTTGTTAGTTACATAGCCAGTTACACGGTTGACTACTACACGGTGTGTACCGACTGTACAAGGTGTGTTTTTGGATATTTTTCACAACCCATGTTTCTTCTCACACAGTCAATGAAACGGTTTAAAAACTACACGTCATGTATATATCAATTAAATGCTGTGTATTCTAGGTTTTTTCTGGGCAGTAGCTCTGAAACTGCACCGAAGCCCAGAAAACACAGAAAAACACTCATGAAGGTGCCAAATTTTGATCCGTGAGGGCCCATACTCCCCACGAATCAATCCTTGTCATCTTCTACATATCATATAGAAGGGGAAAAGTCAATGATCCATCAAGTTCTGATTCATGAGGGCCCATAACACCTCAAGAACCAAAATTTGTCATTCATTTAAGTGAGGTACAATACAAACAACCTCTCTATCAAACTGTAGGGATTCTATAAAAGCATCGATCACAACAACATGCATAATCTACACAACGTCTACACACCATAATGAAATTGCTAATGCACCCTAGATGGCATGGAAAGAATGAATGGACTGTGATTTCTAACAAATGCCTATATGATGTATGAGATGGCATACCCTCATCTCATCGGGTTATGATAGAAATAGAACCACAATATCAACAATAATAACAACACAAATCATGTTAAGCACTCTAGGTGAAATCTGATCAACTGTAACATAGAAAAACAAGATACTGTAATAAGTGAGGTAAATTGGCTTTTCCCAGTACACGGGTTAGCTACTCCCGAGAACAACTTAATACCAAGTACCAATTCTATCATATCCCTGCCTAAGTCTCTAAACAGTAAATAAATGTAAAAGAAACCCCTCTGATACCACTTTTCAACATCACAGTTCCGGAAGCCACCCAGAGGCTCCCCATACCTTGTTGGTCACATGGCATCAAGTGCATTTCCACAAACTCCAGAGGTTGCTGACTAGCAGCGAGGGCCTTGGGTGTGATAGTGGGGAAACTATTCCCTCATTGGAAGAGTACACAATGGAAGAAGAACAAATACACAACAGCAGAAACTATAACCATCCATACAATGGTAAATGATAAACAGTGGAAGACTAACAGTAAACAACTGGAGCACACACAAATATATATATAAATTGATGCATGATACATATGTCTAGGAAATCATCCAAACAAGTCACAATGTTGAATAAAATTCTAAACCAAAGTTCAAAATAAAATAGGTAATCTCCTCAAAATCGCAAGCTATATCTTGGTCCCATGCTCTCCGGCTCCACAGCAAGTCATGTACCTGAAGTAGAAGGTTCTTTCCCTTATCTATACCTGCAACAACATCATCTGTTTTTGCCCAAAAGCATGGCCCAAACATGGTGTGAGACAAGGTCCTAGTAGTCAACCACCCAAATATCAATTCCTAACAGTCAGTGGATACATGGAAATTAAAAGTACAAGAAGCAGTAAACAGGAAATCACACTAAAACTACAATCCAAAGTGTCTAGAATATAATTTAGACAAGTAACAGAAAATAAACAAGTAGAAAAACTAGGTGACCCCCCTGGGTAGGTCTCACAGACTAACCCTTATGGTTCAACTTACAAGTACTAGCAAAACTCTATGAGGCACACACAGTCTCACCCCTCTGGTTCAGCTGAAGAATAGACTATCTGAGGATGCACTCACCGTTAATACCCCCTATAGTCTCGTATCATAAAAAAGGCTCTCTGGGGAAGCACTCAATGTCTCATTCCACATGTGGACCGAATTGAGGAACAAGAGATTCCATGAGGAAGCACTCATCATCAATTCCCCATTTGGTCTCGCATCGAATTAATAAGACACTCTAGAGAAACACTTAAGTCCATTATCTCTATGGTCCACCACACTGGGTTCTCACAGCCCTATGTAAAAAAAACATGCATAGCTCGCGTATCACCCCATGTAAACCTAGAGAACTACTTGGATATCATTCTAAGTTACAACAACATAATAGTACAATAGTTCCACTATCCTAAAACTAGGCATGGAAATTGGAAATATGCCTAACAGGAAAACCATGCATGAAAAAACATCCAGAGCATAGTTAAAAATACCCTATTCACATGAATTGACCTATACACAAGCAATCAAGAAAAGCGGTCACACAACAGGGAAAAAATAGGAAGCACACAATACCCCATTCAAGGGGATTTGTGGAATTGCACAAAATATTAAAAGACATCCTACAGAAAGGAAAAAACCACCAACCTCGATGCTAGGATATCGATATACATGAACCATGATGATTGATTCTATTTAGAATGTTGACGATCTGAGAAAATGTCCATTACTATCAAGCAAAGAAATCTTGGAAAAGAGGTAAAATCATGGAACAAGGCTAAAGATAAAGAGAGAGCATACTGAGGAGATCCCAATGCAATCAACGTGGGCTAAAACAGAGATTGTACAGAAGCTCGAGGGTTTGGAGAAGGATCGCGGCTGTACGGGATCTCTCGGCCAAACAAAACCTAGAAGAAGTTCATTCTGCAGATTAGACGTGACCCCGGTGCATTTAATGAAAAAAAAGTACACGATGTGTACTTCTGGGGTACATGTCGTGTACTAGAAATTTTGATACTCTGCTTTAAGCAGCCTCCACATCGCCCCTACAAACCGTGTGTGTAGCCCAGACCTGGCCAGCACACGGCCTGCGTGGCTTCAAAGTACACAGCGTGTACTCATAAAGTACATGACGTGTATTTTAAAAATTTCAAAAATTTCCATTTTTCCTAAAATATGACCAGAAAAGGAAATAAATACCTAAAACGAAGATCTGGGTTCTTACAATCCACAACCAATATCTCTCAAAACGTCCATGAATTTAAAGAGATACACTATTGGAATGATTTGGGATCTTGATCTCATCAATTGTTATCGATGATGATGAAATGGGGGGAAGATAGGGTGAAAAACTTAAAATTTTAAGAGGGTGGTTAGTAAATTCAATATATTATTTGGGGCATAGTGGTTGGCTGCATGGTTTACTAAACAATGCGAAAATTGTGTGCTTGACTCTCTAAAGTTGAGGTTAAGTTGGACGGTTTCCTATGGAGCCCTACAAGGTTTAAAAAATAATTCTCTAACAATAAATAAGTCCTCTTTACATGGTTTCATGGTTGAGATATCTCTAATGCTCTATTTTTATTAATTATTCCCCTCCTAGGTAGCACTATTGGGATATATGATTATCGCTAACCATTCACCAACTGTTCAACAGTCACTGGATGCCTAAATTACTATTTGCTTCATGACTATAACCATTGGATGACCCTCAAATCACCACATACATCATCTTAACATTCCATTAACCAAAGTTAATTGATTTAAACCAATTTTATACAAGTTCAACACTCGAAAAAGTTTTCTATCTTACTTCCTATTCACATTTTATCAACTCATCCAAGAGATATGCTTCCATGTCTCTTTGATTTTCTCACCAAAATGGATCGGTCTTTTAGGACCATACATCTAACACCCAATTCTGTGATTCCACCTGAACATTATCATGTGGAAGAAACTAAATCAAATGGTACAATCTTTCATCAATAGATATTCTCACTATGGTAAATAATAAAAACTTGACACTCTTTAATGAACTCATGAGGCTCATGCTCGACATCCTAAACTTCAAACACATGATATGGGGTGGGGTGATACTATTGAACCAATATAACATGAATAACATCATACATACCATAATAAATATGTGGAAAATCCAATTAGTATTCCACCAATATGATCCTCTCCATGATAAAAAAATGTCCCCTAAATCATGGGTGTCAATGTACTATTATCTTGAAACTGAGTGTCATCCAACCTAGGTGACACCTAAATAAACACATGATCACCCACCACAAACTCTAGTGCTCACTGAAAATAATCTTTATATGACCTCCACATACTCTGATTCATTTCCATGAGCTTCAAAATCATGTAAATATGTTCTTAAATCCTTATAATGAGAATCAGTACAAGAAACACTCATTACCTAGACTCTAACAAACACAATGGAGATCTACACAGTCTAACATAATGAAACTCAATTGATTCCATCTTAATATTATCATGATAAATAATTTTTTTTGAAAACACAAATGGTTCTAGATTATTTTCCCCAAATCCCTTGAAATCTATGACATAATTCCTCAAATAGTCCTCCAGTACCTAAATGATAAGCTCTAAATTCTCATTCATATTTGGATGGAAGGACATACTCAAAATAATCTTAGGGAAAAGAAGATTTTGTAATTCCTCTCATATATATTATGTGAAACATGGATCATTAACCAAAACAATATTTTTTGGTACACTATAAAACTTCAGAACCACTTGAACATACAACTCTCTCAACTGATCCATGATTAAGTCTATGATATTTTTTATAAAACATACACCTTAGTTAAATGACCCACAAAAACCAAAATATGGTCATTATTATATGGAATACTTGGGAAACCATCCATGAAATCTATCATCAAGTCATCCCATTACCATTATGAAATGGCTAGTGGCTACAAAAAACCACCATGCTAGTGATGATCAACCCTCACCTGCTGAAATGTATGGAATCACACCATGAAACCTGCAACCTCATTCTTCATCCCTGACCACCAATACTACTTATGAAGATCATGATACATTTTTTAAAAAACCTATATATACTACCCACTTTGATTCATGGAACTCGTGCATTAACTCTTCTTGCATTCATGTTGGAACAAAAACAAAACCAAAATCATAAATGATACCATCATCACCAATGGTCCAACCAGGAGGTGACTCCCAACCTTTAATACATTCCTATAGAGCCAATATTTTGGAATCATCAAGTTTATTATACTTGATATGGATCAAAAGCATTGAATCTACTACCAAGGAATAAAGGGTCATTAATTATTGGACATCTGTCACCTCATGATGTATCATGAAAAATTACTCTATCATCCACCACTGAAAATATGATTCCTGAGCTACCTGGTTTTGAGTATTCTAACTCAATTCCTAAAAAACACTGTTTATATTTCCTGCTGTGTAAACCACAGAATTTCTATAAGACAATATTCATTAAACACATCTTTACTACTATGGATTTATATCAAGTAGGGATAAAATGTACTTAAGGTAGTAATGATTGGCATACATCATAACATATTCTCCCATTAATTAGTTCCACCAATAATTCAAAGAATACACAACCGTATCCAACACATGGTCATGCGTATTGAAATTTATTTTATGAGGAATCAACTATCATGAACCATTGGATTCCACATTATCATCCTACATCAAAAATTCCCTAGGGCCAACAACAAAATCATCACAAAACAAGGTATACCCCTTTACTGGCTTAGGTAAGATCAAAATCGGTGCACTTTACAACTAATAATTTAACTTATGAATTTTATTCTGATGTGTTTTAACCCACTCAAACATGATTCCCTTTATGGTCTAGATAGATATTGGTTCATAAAAATAATAAATTTCTTGAATAAATATTTGATAATACCCATCTAAACCCATAATAGATCAGAAATTATAAACACTCTTGGGATAATCCCTATATACAATGTCCTAAATTCTATTTGAGTCCACTGACACACATTACTCATAGATGATGTCGCTAACTAAATTAACATTATCATTATAGTAATTAAATTTTTATGCCTTGGTGTATAACCTATGATCTCTTAGTCTACTTATCACATTTTTGAGATGTTTGGAAAGATCACAGAGAGTCTTTAAGTACACAAATATATCATCAACAAAGAATACCACAAACCACTATATGTAAGGTTGAATGAATCGATTCATTTGGTCTATAAACATTACTGGGTAATTGATCAATATGAACTACACAAAAACAATCTCATATAACCCATAACTACTTCTAAAGACATCATGTTCACTATTAGAAGGTCTCACCATCATGTGACAATAACTAGATCATGGATCAATATTCGAAAAAATTATTTCATCACTAATCATATCAATAAGATCACCAATTCTAAGAAGTTGATTTCAGTTCTTAACTATCATCTAATTTATTTTTATATAACCATCACACAACTGCAATAATATATCATATTTCTTGGGAACCAAGTATTTTGATACCCAGGGTGACATTTTAGGATGGATAAACCCTTTATTCAGTAATTCCATCAAATAATATTTATTTTAGATGAGATATTATGGAGACATTCAATGTGGCCGAATGGAAACTTGTTGTCCTCCAAGTAAAAAATCTATCATGAATTATACATATCCATCATGAGGTATCCGTAGTTGTTCTTTAGGAAACAGGTCCTAGATCTGATCCACCATAGGATGAATGTCCAAAGGATATCATCCTCCATCATCAATCTTGAGGCAAGAAACATGGTAAATGAGTTCCCGTAACTATTGAAAAACATACACTACATAGTATGCCTATACATCCCATTCCCCATGATGGACATAAGTTCCTCCGTCAATAGACATGATTGTTACACTGCAATGGTAATTGTTAATGTGTGGAAACTACAACACTAACCATTCTATTGCAAATATAAAATACCAATCTAACATCTTAATAATGAATAAATCCCATATAATATGGCACCCACTAACTTTGAGTGCACACCCCTTAAACTTCCTATTATATACTATTCACACCTTGAATGGTGTATCAATTAAAATATCCTCACATATATACTCCTCTGCTATCCCTAAAAAACCAAATACTAAGAAGAAAAAATAAATGGGATGCACATGTATCTAATATAGCACTGATAAGTCTATATGATACACAGATAATACCTTGAGTAATTGATGGTCTAGCCTCCCCACCAGCATGTATAAGGATAATTTAATGAAGCTGACATGCCCAGATTCCTTTTTCCCTAATTTGAGTTCTAGTAATTTCACTACTCTACTGATTTTGGCGATCTCACCCTTGAGTACCACATCCACCACCTCAACATATACAACTAGCCAACCTCCGGGTATCTTCCTGATATGGTGGAACTGACCCCCTTACTACACATGAAATCTTCATATGCCATCTATATTTTCCATCTATCATGGGTTCTTATAATGACTCTGCAATATCCCTATTCTACTACACACTTAGCACTCAATCATTTTTTGGGAACATTGTCCATGTCTTCTTCCATTCCTTGCACACTGATAATAGTACACTCACTCAAAACATGGGATACAAGTTCTATCTTTTGACGACCAAGTCTATCACCACCTAGGTGTAGACTCTCGAAACAATGATTCCTACCATCAGAAGTTTCACCATGAAATTTCCAAAATAGAACTACATGCACCCCACCAAAATCATTATTCAAGTTCCCTTTTGAAATAAGGTCCTAATCCACTACATCATCGACTCTATTCAAATGGAAGATATCCAACGATGAAATCATCTCGTGTTGGAATCCATCCTATAAACATCTTTTCTATATTACCTCATAACTGACCAATACATGAATAAAGAAAAAAAATAGAAAATCATTCTTCATAATAATTCACAGACATATATCCCTAGTTCAACCTCATATACTCTAATGCCATCTCCTGTGTCATGTTCACCATATTGAAATGCTATACAGACAATTCTATGAAATTCTAAAATTTCAAACCATCTTCATCATGTGTCTAGACCAAATCATCCCAACAACACTATTCTAAACATAAAAAATATAGGTTTCCAATATAACTCTCCACTCTAGAAGAGTCTTTAAGCAGTCAAGATTTATTATTATGGACTCTATCCATAATTCAACTACATGAGTTCTACCGAATCACATCAAATTTAGAGGGTGATATAATTGAAAATCCATTTTCTTCTCTAACATACCTTCAAAAAACCCCTTGGGTCTCATTCTTACAATGGTATAAAATGAGTGAAGATCTTAGGTAACTTCTCTTCTACCATTCTATCATGAATAATAGAGTTCCCCTACACAACCTCTGGAAAATAATTCTTAATGAAATCCTCATGTGTCCCAAATTCCACACAAATTTCATTATGGAATCTTCGTACTATGAACAGAGAACATCTGAAAACACCTAAAAAAGGTTCTATAATTTACATTCAATAAGGATATTTACAATCCACAAGCAACATATTTAACATAAACAATATCAATGGAAATCAGAATCTATAGAGCACTACCATATACTTTCCCTTATATAATAGTGGTTAACATGGGGTAATCCAACATACATAGTCGCATGTCTTTCATTAGACTCATTTTTAAAACCATTTTCACATTAACCATGTAATTCCTCCCTCCAATAAACATTTACTGTTTCAATACTTGTATCAATAAATATTGTAACTCATTTACACCTTTTATTACAAAACATTCTTTAACAATTCTTTAACATTTTTTATATAACCATTTCATTCATCTTTATTAGACATAGTATTCTTCAAACTTATAAGGAAGTAAAATTCATTATGCTCTTTATTCTTGACAACCATCATGTCTATTTCTATTAGGATGCATACCACCTATATAATGACAACCCTGCTTTTATTACAAACTTAAACATGATTCACTTCATTAACTATTCACTTGATACAACATGGATGATCTAGAGGTCTAGTGTCTTTGGGGATTAGGATCATTACATAACAACATAAAACATGAAATTCAACATCTTTATTGAAAAATTCCTTTACATCACCACTACATTCCCTCGTACTTAGCATTTCATGGGATAACCTGAGGACATGCATAAGAAAAGGGGTGATCTATAAAGCCCAGTAATGGAATAACCTTGGAATACATGTGGAGTACAATACATGTTAGACAATAGGCATATAAATTGAGCACAAGAGAATCATTAAAATAAAGGCATGATAAATCATGATAATTATAACATGGAAATGTGGCAAAAACACTTAACATGGAATTAGCATGATCCATGGCTCATTGCACATGGAGCATGAGTAAATCGTCATTTCACATGAAGCATGAGTAAACCCTATTTTCACTTGAATTAGCATTATTTAACACTAATTCCACATGACATATCATGATACTACACATTCACCAATTCATTGGAGCTCTATAAGGGTGCACCCTTCTTCAACATTTCTTTTCACGCATAAGTGTGCCAAATGGATCATAAAACATGGATTCATAGAACATAATAGTTTATTCCATGATAAAGGAATGTGGAATTCATACATGAAACATTATAATCAGTATGAAAATTTTCATAAAGGTGAATAACCTTGATGGAGAAATGGGCATGGTATTCACTACACAAAGGCATTGGCTTAGAAAATCGGTGCAATTTCGGTAGCGTAATGGCGTGATATAAGAATTCATAAAAAATAGTGAATGAGAGAGAAAGGGTGTCTCATCATATTTAAATTAAATGGAAAGTAAGGGGGTTATATAGATACATGTCCCAACAATTATAATGGAATTTATATTCATGATACAAAAGTATTGATTGAATGCAAATGTGGAGAGAGAATTTCCTTTCGGAATTTCCTCATAGTAATGGGTGTAATGAGAGGCATTTAATGAGAGAGAAAGTGGTCTCACATCATTATAAAATAAGAGGGCAGTTTGGGGGAGGTTCGAAACCATAACCCACCATTTATAATTGAAATTAGAAGGGTATATCAATATTAATAAAATTGGACAAAAAAAGTTAAAGAAGAAAGACCCTTACTTGGAAGTGTGCTTCCAAAGGCTTGAGAAAGGCTTGAGAGAGGCTTCTTGGGAGCTTGGGGCACATCAGAGTATTCTAGAGAGTGTAGGCCAGAGGATTGACGAACACTAAAGGCTTTGAGTGAGGAGGAAGTGGGAGCTTTGGTGTGTTTATATAGGAAAGGTTAGTGAATTCTTTATTATTTAGGTTTGGGAGCCCTTACATTAAACTAATCCAAACCACAAATCAGCTCATGGTTTTTACCCATAGTTTTCGGCAAAGGGAAGAGGAAAACAATATTTTATAAGGAAAAAGTCTGAATTTCTTAAAATAATGGGGTTTCTTTTGTGGAGTTGAGTCACACTCCTATGAAAAATAATTTAAAAAGAAAAGATGTTTAATAAATCTTGAGGGGTCCATTAATGGTTTGTAAAATAAGTCAAAAAAACTCAAAATCGCATTATTTTAATGGTAAAACATATATTGGCCTAACATAAAGCATATTGTATTTTATTACATCACTATTAGGTCATTATGATGTCGTAAAACACATTATATATTTAAACGGTATATAATTTTTACCCAAAAATTTAACTGTACAGAAAATTTTGAAAAATTCACCGTTAGATAATTTCGACGTCCAGATTCCAGAAGTAACATTTATTTTATCTAAATAATATTATAATTATTTCAATTTTTACTTTTAAAATAAATACCGACATTTATAAAAAATTCATCGGTTTTGACAAAAAATGGCTTTCAAACCTTAATAAAAATTACAATTGCATTCATAAAATTATAAGTTCATTTATATTTAATAAAAATTAATTTAATAATAATAATAATATTTTATTAAAATATTATTTTATTAAAAATTCATTAATTTATTAAAATATAATTCGTAATTAAATAATAACTAAAAACAAAATTTGTACTATAAAAACTATTTACAATTTGACAATAATGACAAGAATGTATATTAATTATTATATTAAAAAATGATGTACATGAACATAGTACTAGTGATTTGTTAAATAAACGATTAAAACAGCCGCATAAGACATAAGGGTAAGGTGTGAGATGGTGATAGACTCTTGGGGTGGCTCAGATAACATTGCTCGAGTGGTAATCTCTATCTACATCCACTTTTCCCGTAGAGGGTCTCGTTTGATCTTGAAATGATGAAGCTCAACTTGGAATGCTCAAGAGCGAAGACCAAAGATGCCACCTCTTTTCTGAGCTCCGACAAATGGGCTTCGTATGGAGCAATTATACTGGATGAGGCCATCACTTCTTTTGTCTGAGTAAATTGGATTTGTTAAAGCCCTGTATTTATACTAATCATGTGATCATTGTTCAATGGTTATAAAAGCAACAGTCACAATTATTAACATAAAACCAAAGATGTTGACATTTCATATAAACATTTTACATAAAGATACATTTAATTAGATCAAGAGGGATTTCCATTAATGTAATTTTGGGTCGTTACAATATCCCCCCCTTAAGAAATTTTTTCCTTGAAATTTCCATTTCCCACACTAAAACAGATGTGGGTAACTCAGCTTCATAATTTCCTATGATTCCCAAGTCACTTCTTCAAACTTGTGGTTTTGCCACAACACCTTGATGACAGGCATTGTCTTATTTCGTAGAACTTTTTCTCTGCGATCTAAGATCTTCACCATTTTTTCCTCATAAGAAAGATAATCCTCCAACTGTACCACCTCAAAAGAGAGTACATGTAAAGGGTATTGTATGTACTTACTTAAGAGGGATACATGAAAGACATCATGTTCTTTGGCCATGGTAGGTGGAAGTTCTAGTCAGTAGGCCACAACCTAAACACGATCAAGAATCTCGAAGGGGCCGATGTATGTTGTAATTAACCTTGCTTTCATTCCAAAACTCAAGACATTCTTCCATGAAGATATGTGTAGAAAAACAACGTCTCCAACTTTAAACTCAAGGTATCATCGACGATTATCTGTATAACTCTTCTGTCGACTCTAGGCTTCCTTGACATGCTGCTGAATGGTTTTCAACTTCTCCACCATTTTTTCGACCATTTCTGGTCCATGTAGCTTACGTTCACCGACCTCATCCAAACATGCCAGTGTTCTGCACCATTTCCCATACAGGGCTTCATAAGGTTCTATTTGGATGCTCAAGTGGAAACTATTATAGAACTCAACCAGAGGAAGATGTTGATCCCATTATCCTTTAAAGTTGATTGATCACGCTCTCAACATGTCCTCAAGTGTTTGGATAGTCCACTCAGATTGGCCATCAGTTTGAGGATGATAAGCTGTACTGAAGTTCAATTCAGTATTCAGAGAATGTTGAAGACTCTTCCAAAACATAGAGGTGAATCTTGGATATCGGTAAGACACATTAGATAGTGGAACTCCATGCAGCCTTACCACTTCACTGATATATATCTGTGCCAGTTGATCCAATGAGAAATCATCCTGAATAGCAATGAAGTGTGCAGTCTTTGTAAGATGATCCACCACAACCCAAACTGCATTTCTACTTTTAGATGTCCTCAGAAGTCCGGTGATATTGTCCATGGTGATGTTCTCCCATTTCCATTCATTTATGGGCAATGGTTGCATCATCCCCTTAGAATTTTTCCTCTCTTCCTCCACTTTCTGGCACACCAGGCACTTTGATGTATATTCAGAAATCTCCTATTTCATATTATCCTGCAAAAGGTTTTCTCGGAGATCATGATACATCATTGTGCTCCCTGGGTGAACAAAGAAATTTGAACTATGTGAATCATCCAAAAGTTCCTTCTTATGCTCTGGACATGATGGAACACATAGTATTTTCCAAAATCACACAATTCCTTCTTAATTAACATTAATGTCCAAGGATTTCCCTTTTTTTATAGATTTCACTTTTTCTTGATTTCCAGCATCATCCGTTTAAGCATCCTTTATATTTTACAAAAGGGACAGTTTAGAAATAATTTGTGAAAGGATTGATGATTTTACCTTCTTTATGATTCCCGTGTCCTTCTTCATCAAGTCTAAGAAGATTGGATCCTTCTCAATTATCATCATTGATAGAATCGCCGGGTCCTTTCTTATTAGGGCATCTACCACCTTGTTTTCTTTCCCAAGGTGGTAATGTATTGAACAGTCATAATCCTTGATGATCTCTATCCATCTTCTCTGGCGCATATTAATCTCTTTCTGTGTGAATATATATTTAAGACTCTTTTGGTCATTATATATCTCACATTTCTCCCCATAGAGATAATGCTGCCAGATTTTCATGGAAAAGATCACCACCACCAACTCCAGATCATGCATTGGATAGTTTCACTCATGGATTTTCAACTGTCTTGAGGCATAAAATATCACATTATCATTCTGCATCAACACACAGCCTATTCCCTTCTTCGAAGCATCACTGAATACCACAAAAATTTATCCACTTGCGGGTAAAGTGAGGAAAGGTGTAGTGATAAGCCTACTTTTCAACACCATTAAACTTTCATCACATTCATCACTCCAAGAAATCTTTACTCCCTTTCGATTTAGCTTGGTAAGAGGGTTGGACAATCGTGAAAAAATATCTCACAAATCGATGATTATATCCTACTAACCCCAAGAAGCTACGAATATCCATTACCAAAATTGGCTTCTACCATCCCTCAATTGCATCTATTTTTTAGGGATCCACATATATTCCATTTCTTGTGATGATATGGCCCAAGAATGAGACCTCCTTTAACCAGAACCCACACATTCTGAACTTTTTAAAGAGGTTCTCATTACGCAATGTCTCTAGTACTGTTCTTAAATGCTACTCATGATCCTCCTTGGTTTTGGAGTATATTAGAATATCATCTATAAATACTACCACAAATTTTTCAAGCTAATATCTAAAGACTCTATTAATCATTTCCATGAAAATTGCTATAGAATTTGTGAGTCCGAAAGGCATTAATATGAATTCATAGTGCCTGTATCTTATACGAAAAGCAGTCTTGGGGATATCTTCCTTCTTCACCCTGACTTGATAGTATCCTGACTGCATATCTACCTTAGAGAAGTATTATGCTCCACACAACTGATCGAACAAGTCATTGATCCATGGTAGATGATACTTCTTCTTTATCATGATTTTTTTACGTTCACGATAATCAATGCAAAGCCGCATTGAACCATCCTTCTTCTTGATGAAGAGGACTGGTGCACCCCATCGTGAAGCACTTGAGCGTATAAACCCTTCATCCAGATTCTCTTGTAGTTGTTTCATTAGCTCTTCAAGCTCTACGACAGCCATTCTATATGGAGTCTTGGATATTGGTAGTGCCACTGGTATAAGTTCAATTGAAAATTTAATATCTCTTCTAGGAGGAAGACCAGGCAGTTCCTCAGGAAACACTTCAGCAAATTCACTCACAATAGGCATTTCATCAAGGATGATTTCTTCCTTATACTCAATCATCAGATCCATATACTCATGCTCATAGGGTAGTAATATCAATGCTTGAGATGATGGAGCTAAAGGAGATTCATCTTCCCCCTTACACTTGTAAAGAATCAGGGGTCGATTCTCCATATGGAGTGTGATTTCCCTCTCCCGACAATTTATGTTGGCTTTATATAAGGAAATCCAATCCATGCCAAGAATTGCATCAAATTCCACCATTGGTATTATGAAGAGGTTCTCTGGGAAATTAAATCCACATATTATAATAGTGGAGGACTTATATTCTTGGGATGCAATGATTGCCCCAATTCCCGTACTCACCGACATCTTCACTTCCATGATTTGTGGTTGTGCTGGGATTGTTCTACAAAACTTTCGAGATATAAAAGAATGCATTGAACCTGAGTCAAAAAGTACGTTCAATATTTTTTAATGAATAACTAGCGTACCTGCCACCACTTCATTGTTGGAGTTCACTTCGACAGAAGTGATCACAAAAGCTCTTCCTTATTTCTTTGGAGGTTTTTTGTTGCCTCTGAATACCATTGGATTAGGGAACTGATTTGAAAAATGCCTCGGATCTTTGTAGTTGTAGCAATGAACAACATGTTTAGGTTCGAACGGTGCATTCCTCTCCTCTGTCGCAACTGCGGGTCTTTCTTGCTGACAGTTAACAGCTAGGTGCCCTTCTCTTCCACACCTAAATAATTTCCTCCTCCCCTTGAGGAAATTTCCATGGTTCTTCTTTCCGCACTTTTGGAAAGTGGGGTGCTGGATATTCTTAGCACCGTTGGATTTATCCATCGAACTGCCAGCATTAATGTCCACCTTACACTTTTATTCCCATGATACCCATGTGATTCCCTAATATCCATTTCGACCTTGAGGGCACATCAGACAATTTCCTCATAGCTGTCGAAGTCACGAATCACTAATACTTTTCGGAGGCTAGGCTCCGTCCCACCAAAGAAGTGGTAAACCTTGAATTCGTGGGTAATGACAAACCCGGAAGCATATCATGCAGACCTTGTAAAGTTTGCCTCTTACGTTCCAACATATTCTTCATCTTTCTGCTTGGGGGAAAGGATGTCCCTTTCATTCTTAAGTTGGAGGGTGCGCGGAAAATATATATCGAAAAACATCTTTCAAAAATCATTCCATTCCAACACCTTGATCTCCTCCTTAGGATTTGTATTTTTCATCAACGTCCACCATTGATCAGCTTCACTCTCCATACAATAATCCGCCAGGAGAACCTTCTCTTATTCATAACATTAAATGATGGAGAAGATCTTTTCAATGGATTTGATCCATTGTTCAGCGATCGTTGGATCGGATGATCCACTAAAAGTAGGAGGCCATTGTCTCAGGATGCTATCGATAGTGAATAGTTACTTTACTGGGGGGGGGGGGGGTGGACGTTCCTCTTGAACGGTGTTTTTATTCAAATCTTGAGTTATCTGAGAGATAAGAGTGAAAACTTTCATGATTCCCGCTCCTATTGGATTGGGCATCTCATTAGTATAGTCATGACACTGATCATCACATCGTTTGTAAGCCCGAGTTCTCCTATTACCGGCCATTGGCTGGAATAAAAGGAATTTTAGGGGGTGGCACATAAAGTTTAATCCAAATAAAAAAGTTTATAAATTATAAATAATCTTTTATTTCATTAACTCGTGAGTCTGTAGGCATCAATCTAGGATTTTCATGGTCAACTTTCTAACATATATTCATAGGGGAATTTTTTTTAAATTACCTTAATAAGGTTTCATACTAAGCTTGTGAATTTATCAAAACATATCCCCCGGGTGTGTCATAACCAAGAGTGCTGCAAGGCCCATTTTTTTCCACCATTTCCCATTCGATTCTAGATCCCATCGGTGTTTTCGGGTTTTACCCCTAGGATACATTTGTGCCAAAGCCGCCTCTACCTGCTCGTATCCAGACATGGATGTATTTTTTATAAACCACTAACTCAGTACTTACCAAAACATAGGGATGTTTTTATTATACTTAGTCTTGTCTCTACGCCTTTATGGGGGTTTTCTAATCCTAATCCCCAAAATAACTAAACCTTCCCTCTAATACCAACTATGACAACCCCGCTTTTATTACAAACTTAAACATGATTTATTACATAAACTATTCAATAGATACAACATGGATGGTCGAGAGGTGTAGTGTATTTTGGTCTTAGGATCATTACATAACAACTTAAAACATGAAATACAACATCTTTATTGAAAATGTCCTTTACATGACCACTACATTCTCTCGTACTTAGAATTGCATGGGATAACCCGAGGAGATGCATAAGAAAAGGGGTGAGCTATAAAGCCCAGTAAGGAAATAAACATGGAATACATGAGGAGTACAATAACTATTAAAAAATATGCATATCAATAGAGAAAAAGAGAAACATGAATATAATGTCATGATAAATCATGATAATCATAAGACAGACATGTGGCAACAACACTTACCATGGAATTAGCATGAGCCAAGGATCAGTGGACATGGAGCATTAGTAAACCCTCATTGCACATGAAGCACGAATAAAACCTTGTTGCACTTGAATTAGCATGATTCCACACTCATTGCACATGACGTATCATGATATTATACTTTACCCAATGCATTGGAGTGCTATAAGGGCACACCCTTCTTAAACATTTATTTTCACGCATAAGTGTGCCACATGGATTATAAAACATGGATTCATAAGACATAATCATTTATTCCACGATAAAGGAATGTAGAATTTATACATGAAACATTATAATCAATAATTAAATGTGCATAAAGGTGAATACCCTTGATGGAGAAATGGGCATGGTATTCACTAAAGAAAGGCATTGGCATAGAATATCGGTGCATTTTCGGCAGCATAACGGCGTGACATAAGAATTCATAAAAAATGGTTGATGAGAGAGAAAGAGGTGTATCATCATATTTACATGAAATGGACAGTAAGGGGGTCATATATATACATGTCCCAACAATTTTAATGGAATATAGATTCATGATACAAAAGTATTGCTAGAATGCAAATGAGGGGAGAGAAGTTCCTTTTGGAATTTCGGCATAGTAACGGGTGTACATGGGAGTCATTTAATGAGAGATAGAGGGGTCTCCCATCATTCAAACAATAAGCAGAAAGTATGGGAGAGTTTCGAAATTATACCCCAGCATTTATAATTGAAATTAAAAGGGCATATCAATATAATGAAAATTGGACAAAAAAATTGAAAGGAAGAAAAACTCTTTCTTGGAAGTGTGCTTCCAAAGGCTTGAGAGAGGCTTGAGAGAGGCTTCCTGGGAGCTTTGGGCACCTTTAGAGGATTCTAGAGAGAGTAGGGAATAGGTTGGACGAACTCAAAAGGCTTTGAGTGAGGAGGAAGTGGGAGATTGGGCGGGTTTATATAGGAAAGGTGAGTGAATTCTTTATTATTTAGGTTTGGGACCCCTTAAATTAATCTAATACAAACCACAAATAAGCTCAAGGTTTATGCCCATGGTTTTTTGGAAAATGGAAGAGGGAAACAATATTTTATAAGGGAAAATTCATACCTTCTTAAAATAATGGGTTTTCTTATGTGGAGGTGAGTCACACTCCCATGGAAAATAATTTAAAAAGGCAAGATGTTTAATAAGACTTGAGGGGTCCATTAATGCTTTGTAAAATAATTCAAACAAACCCAAAATCACATTATTTTAATGGTAAAACATATATTGTCCGAACATAAATCTTATAGTATTTTATTACATCACTACTGGTACAATATGATGTCATAAAACACATTATATATTTAAACGATATTTAATTTTTACCCAAAAATTTAACTGTCTCTTTAAATTATGAAAAATTCACCGTTTGATAATTTCGACATCCGGATTCCAGAAATAAAATTTATTTTATCTAAATAATTTTCTAAATATGTTAATTTTTTACTTTTAAAATGAAAACTGACATTTATAAAAAATTCACGGGTTTTACAAAAATGGCTTTCAAACCTTATTAAAAAATACAATTGCATTCATAAAATTATAAGATCATTTATATTTAATAAAAATTATTTTAAAAATAATAATAATAATATTTTATTAAAATATTATTTAATTCAAATATCCCTTAATTTAATAAAATAGAATTATTAATTAAAAAATAACTAAAAACACTATTTGTACTTTAAAAACTATTTACAATGTGTCAATACTGACAAAAAAGTATATTCATTATTATATAAAAAAATAATGTACATGAACATAGTACTAGAGATTTGTTACATAACCCCTTAAAACAGCCGCATAAGACCTAAGGGTAAGGAGTGGGATGGCGACAGACTCCTGGGGTGGCTCAGATAACATTGCTCAAGTGGTAATCTCTATCAACTACCACCTTTCTTGTAGATGGTCTCGTTCGAGCTTAACATGATGAAGCTCAGCTTGGGCTTGGTCAAGAGTGAAGCCCAATGATGCCACCTCTTTACCGAGCTCCGAAAAATGGGCTTCGTATGGATAAATTCTACTGGATGATTCCATCGCTTCTTTTGTCTGAGTAAATTAGATTTGTTAAAGCTAAATATTTATACTAATAATATGATCACTATTCAACGGCTATAAAAGCAACGGTCACAATTCTTATCATAAAACCAAAGAAGTTGAAAATTTATATAAACGTTTTACATAAAGAGACATTTAATTTGATCAAGAGGGATTTCCATTAATGAATCTTTGGGTTGTTACATATATCCCCAAATCCCTAAAATGATTCATGCATAAACAACATCATTACATTATATCCATGTACAAAATTTCATAAAATTGTCACATCCCACACCAATTGTGTCACCCAATGGTGAAATATCAATAAATTTTAACAATAGAATTTATGAATAATAAATAAAATCATTGGAAATTCTGTTTTACCTCATAAAAGAGTCAAGTACCCCAATGTATGAGCTCATTTCAAAGGACTAAATCATCCAAACCTCCCACCTATAATCCCCTATTATTGGGAATGGAAAATACCTGCTCTGATACCTCATTGTAACATCTCTAACACAAAATACAATGACAATTTCAACAAGCTGGGTCACCACATGTTTTCTAGTAAGCCTCTCTATATGTTTGTGGTTACCGACAAGAATTTTTGGGCTAATGGATCACATGGGGAGAATATACCCTCTCAATAAGAGTATTTCAAATTATATACCATATAAAATTTACCGAACTGGGAACCAATAACAAAAACCATTCATTGCTAACCATTTACTCAAACATGATACAAAACACAATGAAATATTAAAATGTCATTTAATGTGAACTGTTCCAAAAGTTAAGGAACTCCAAATTAAAATGTAACACCCCTAGGTATTATAGTATGTTCCCTCTTCAATTTATTTCAATAACTTGTGCTACACGCTACACCGAGTTCGAGCGCATCACGACTAACCAAATTACCCATTAAAAAAAATTTATGAATAATATTAACCACTTTTTAAATTTAATATATCATATAAAATATAAAAATCCATATAATGAGTTTCTTAGTCATAATATAAGAATGAATTCATTTTTTTCAGATAAAAGTTTTACTTGTCAAAAAAGGCAATTTACAGCCTTTTAATGGAGAACCTTTTTTAAAACGAATATTTTAAAATTTTACATATTAATTTTTATGAACTTAAATTATTATTTATAATAGGGACATAAAAATGTAGCTTTCATATTTTTTTGGTTCTTTTCTGATAACATTCATATTTTGTTGAATATTTAAGAAATACTAAATTTTAATTGAAAACTGCCTTTTTAATCAAAATAATTTATAGTGTTAAAAATGAATTTTAATGGTTTGGAAGTATAATAAGATTATATTTTTAAAATTTAATATAATTTAGGACATTTTATGTAATTTAAAATTTTAAACTAGACATGAACTACTGTCAACCTTTTGATAGTTATTATTTCCTAAAAACATGAGTTCTGTTTTTACAACGAGAATTAATTTTAAATTTTTTTCTACCACTTCAGTGTATTGAATTTGAAAAAAAGTATTCCATATTTTGAATAAGTAGGTCGAAATTATGTAAATAGGTATCCTTTATTTTTAGACATTATGATTATTTACTTCAGAAAATATTTTATTTATCATAGTTAATGGGTAAATCCGGTAAATTAGGGTAAAAAAATAATATTATAATAATATGAAAATACTCTAACAAGTGTCCTATTCCTATTGTATAAGACATGTCCGACCATGGGAAATACTTAGGTAAATTTTGGGACCCCATAGAGCCACATGAGAGTGTTAATGACACTTTATATTAATTAATTTAATGTAAAGACAAAAATGACAAAAATGTATATCTTTTAGTAAAAAAAAAATTAAATGGGGTTATATAAGTTATCTATATGACTATAAATACTAATTATAAAGATAAAAAGATTTCAGACATAATTATATTTTATTAATAATATATATACATTACATTATTAAATTTATTTATGACACATTGATTATGCAATAATTTCCATATTAATGAAAGAATCAAATTAATGGTATTGCAAATATTAAAATAAATATAATTTCAAACTTTTGATGCCAAAAAATTATATTATTGGTGAATATGACCTGTTAGGATTGATTTAATGTATTATTTATAAGTAATAATGTTTTTCGTGAATTTCAAAAAAAACAAATACCTGATTGTGTTAAAATCGACATAAATTAATTTTTAAAACAAATACTATATCATTGGTTGATATAATATTCCTAAAAATATATGGTTCTGAAAAAGGGATTAAATAATATTATATATTTCATTAATTAACTACTTTTGATTCTCATGGAAATTTAAATTATGTTTATTAAAAATATAGTGTAAGAATACTAGAAGACGTTGTAAAAGTAAAACTAATTAACTAAGAGTTAAATAATAATGATAAGGTTAATATGTAAACCTACACATGTCTAAAACATATTTATTGAGCGGTTTAAATCCCATAAGCACATAAGGATCAAAATAAATTAATTTTTTCCATTATAAACTGAAAATAATTGTATAATAAATTAATATTTTAATCTTTTCCTGGAGTGACCCTCACCCCTCATATAAAGGGCACTACACCTTCTCTCAAAATCACACTTCCAAAGCCATTTAAAATGGCCAAACCCTACCCAAATATCCTTCCAACATCCCTCAAATTAACATAGAGTAATTATTTTGATCATAAATTCATCTTATATAGCCATTATGATCAACTCAAAAGGAAACACCCGAAGAAGAGGTAATAATTTCACCACCCTCTTTCAAGTTCTTATAATCTTATAGTCCGTCTTTCTTTTTTGTTTACAAACCAAAATAATAACTCCAGTAAACCCTACATACTTTGATGTTACTATAAATTTGATACAACCATATTCATTATTCTATCCATCCTATAAAAGAAAAAGTCACCATACGTTCATATGTACTGCTTACCGTCTGCACGTTGTGGTGTAGTTAGTTATTCAAACAAATCATTATTTAGATGGATATAATAATGAGTATAACTGATTTAAATAATAAATATAACATGATAATGAAAATTTTTATATTATAGAACATCCAATTACATACTATTTCACCATTAATATAATGATATTGTTACTCTTGAGTACGTATGGATTGTCGTCTCCATGACGCGATGAAATTCATTCACACGTTCACCATTGAACGGTGAGTATAAAAATTTATGTTATTAATAAGTATGTAATATATGACATAATAATGCAGATATATATATATATATATATATATATATATATATAGGTATCTTATTCACATACTTCTGTTCAAAACAATTTGAAAATAGAAAAAACTTTTATTCTTACGTACGACCTACCATCTCCATAAATGGTGTCTTCCATTTCATATATCTATCTATTATAAATATTTAAATTCTAAATATATGTGATATATAAATAATGGTATATAATATTAAATTATTTAAATAATTATCTAAACGAAACAATTGTGAATAACAAGGTAAAACATGTACGATAATGAAAGTGATTATTACCCAAAATGTTAAATTAACATGGATATCGATATTAAATGGGTAGTAGAAACTCATAAATGAGTCATGCACGATATAGAAAATATGAATATGGTTCTGGTATAATTTAATAACATACTATGGTCATTATACAGGAGCTTAAATGTACCCTTGACTAATGGAATGCGCAAGGTAAGGGTTAATTTCCCAATCTCTTTATTATCCGAGATTGTTTTCACGTAAGTATCTATAGGGACATATTTGTTATCATTCTCCATGATTGATAAAAGAGTTTAAAAGCGATTAATTATAAGAGAATTTTTAATAGAACATCATTTTTAATGTTTTAACTATTTATTCTTCTAAACCTATCTTATTAATGTCAATGTTTTCAAAATGGTTTTAAGGATTTATTTATATGGAAATGAATGAATTAAAATGATAATTCCTTTCAAACATTTCAAAGTGGTATGTGACAATTTGATAAAAAAATATCTTTTAAATTATTTCCATTATATGAATTTTAAATGATTTAATGAAAAATGGATATTTCTCTCAATGATTTTTACTGATCATTTTCAAATATGTCATCATCCTTTATAGGATATTATTTTTGATCAAGTTTGATTTATTATGATTCAAATATTCCATATTGTATTAAAGGTTTTGGAATATGTTTGAATGTGGGTTTATTATTTTTATACCATTCATGGGTTATAGATAATGTATTGTCTTTTCATATTCTATATTTATACAAATTTTTTTGTTAGGTATAAACGTTTATATATGAGTAATGCATTGGACTTATTAAGTGACGTGTGGAGCTCGCTATAGCTCCTCGATTCATCAGTAGGTATCAGGAGAAAAACTATTGTCTTGGCAGAAGGCCTTGATAAAATATTATTTGTAGTCTTGGAAGAAGGCCATGAATATGTGGGTATGATGTTTGGAATTATGCATTCCATCATTATGAAATTAGCTATTGATACTACATGTGATTACTAGACTAGTTGAATACCCATTGAAATAAGTAAATGAAATTATTTGTTTTATCTTTTCCATATTATGGTGAAGTTTTTTCTTAAAAGGATTTTTTTAGTTTTATACATTGCCTTAAAAATTAATGGTTATTTCTTAATGTTTTCATAACATTTATATCTATACTGAGCATCTGAGCTCACTTCTTTATATGTTTTATTTTTCCAAGATGGAGAAATAGTATATTATGACTGACTTGTTTGGATAGTCTAAGGGATATGAATTTGGTCAATGGAGACAATTTTTTTGTTGTTTTTCATTTCATAATTTAATTTAACATTCATGTATGTAATCTACTTTCCAAGAATGCTAAACTAATCGGTCCTTCGGGACTTGATTCCTTTTAGTCATGCTAATTTATTAAAATAATTCACTGACTCTGGGTAAATCGGGTCGGGGAGTAACATAAAAAATAATTTTGAATCCGCAAAATGGGTCCAGAATCCATGTATGTATCCTTGTGCATACACATACCACACCTAAATGAATTCCCTAGCATATGTATCTATCCCTTGTCCGGACCACCAACCATGAAATCTGCTTAGGTACCCAATGGAAGCCCGTATTGGGTGTGAGAACAACTCAGAATGACAACAAAAATGGTGTCTACACAATATACAGTCGAATATACTGTTCATGAAAGTATTAGATAAAATGAATTTGAAACAAAAGTCAACATTAGTGTTTTTATTTAACAATATTTACATTGTGTTATATCCTAATTAGTTTCAGGGGTTATGAATTTAAATCATTTACACAACATCCAATGAATTTAAAGTTCCATGAATAAGGTGTAAGCCAAGTTCCTTATCTCACTAGGAGAATCCATTTCACAATCATTTACATCACACTTAACTCGGAGCATCAGTCCACATAGTTTAATCTAATGCTACCATTAAGGCCTATAACATATGTCTGGAACCCTAACATGTGAATTCTTGATGTGTTTAAAAGCATCCGTCCTACCATACCTATGGAATGAGTTTTATCCCATAATCTCAAAAAACTAAGCCTTGTGTACATTTTTATTCATCTATTTACAACCTATACAATATCTCAAACCATTCACAATAAAATACATAACAATTACAATTATTAGTTCATTAAAATCATGAATCATTAATAAATTTTAACCCATTGAAAATATTATCAGATACTTGGAATATCCCAGTTAACAAATTAATATATATATATATACACCAATTTAGTGTAATTCAAAATCCATAATAAAAACCACGTTAATTATTCCAACCCCTATTACAAGAAACCATACAATAAAATATTCCATTAACAATGTCTGGTCCGAAAAAAAACCCATTACAACACAAACAAAAATCTAATATTTTCACCATGGTATATAAGATATCACAAATAAATTTCATTATCAACATTGTAGTTTTCCATGTTTGGGAAATAATTTCACCAACCACAAGTCACACTATATAGGTTAAATCAACCACAACACAACACACGAGGATCATGAGTGGTTGAATTCTTCATTTAGCCAACCAATATACCAAATCTCACAAAATTAATCAACAAATTTGAAAGAAAGAATATATAACACAATATAACACATAAAAATACAAAATGACTCCACGGTGTCTAACTTATTCACCCCCTTCCTCGAATCCGAAGATGAATGCATGGCTGAACATAGCCTTATGTCCATATTCAATCACCACATGAATTTCATCCTAATTGTTTGATTAAAACAAGGGTTTTCTCTCTTTTTTAGAACAAGAATGAATCCATAATTCATAATACAATAAATAAAAGAAAGAGGTGCATTAGACATACCCATATATTTGATCTCTAACCAATAGCCCACCACAGAGCCTTCAATTAAAGGTGATCCACCGTTGGAATGATTTGAGATATTGAGTTCATAATTGAGGTCGGAGGAGGAATACATAGAGAGAATAATGGGTGAGGTACTTAATATCATGAGCATTTTTTAGTAAATTCATAGTTTTTAATGGGGTGCATGGTTTGGGAACACAATTTTCCAAAACATGCACAAATTGTGCACCTGCCTTTGTACAAGAGGGGTTTAGTTGCACAATTTTTTGGAGAGTCTCACACCGGATGACAACCCATACACCAACCATGTAGAATGCATCTATTTAAGGATTCACAATTTGTCATTCTCCTCCATAAGGTATTGCATAACTATTCACCAATTCCAAGATATCATGGTTTTGATACACCATTATCCCTAATTATGTGCCAACCATGAATCATGAATTGGATGTAAAAAATTATTTTTTCATTTCCTAAAGCCTAGAGTCCGCTCAAACCTCATCGTACATCAGATGAACATTATAGTAAAAAATATTAATAGATTTAAACACAAATTTATGCAAGGTAATACCTCCATGAATTCTATGATTTTACAGTTGGCATCGGAAAATGATCAATAAAATTTATCACATAATCATCTTCCAAAATACAATGTCATGAGATTATATGATCTGTGAATATAACATTGCTGAGTTAAATTTACCCTTGTTAAATTTTCCATAAAGAATCACCTTACTCTTTATTTTAAACACAATTTTAAAAATAAAAATGACATCTTCCGTGACATTATAATATATAAAAATATCATATATAATGTAAACCAAAATCAAATAAAGGTAATATCTAAAGGCATTATTGGTTAAATAAATGAATTTTTCTAAGGAATTAGAATACAAAATTAAATCACTATAAATTCCTAGTTTTCATAACATCTATAGAACTTGTTATTAGGTTTATCCACATTCTTAATCGTGCATCCAAACCATATGAAACATTGAGATGGGATTCAATAATTGTATTGTTATATGTTTTCATATATTTATCAATATCTAAATAATGATTTGGTATATTCATAATCATAAATAATTCATTGGTTATAAAAGAGACAATATATCAAGAATAAAATTGGATAGAAGTAGTTCTATAATTGATAGTTACTGAACCATTCAATAGTTTCTAAATCATGTATTCTATCAGAAATACTGAACACATGAGATATTATTTTTTCAATAGATATGTGAGGTTGTTGGCATTGATTAAAATAAATAACAAGTTTATTTCGGAATTTTTTATCATAATTCTGATTCTACTTTATTTTAAAACATTGGAGTGTATGTGGTGTATACTGTGGTTCTTCCTCATTACAACGCATAAAATTAAATATAATAGGTTATTTGAGATTAGACCCCATCCCAAATACGTTGTTGTAGAAATTGGGATTACAAATAGCTTCACCTTGTTTTTTTAAAAACACTTTTGCGATGGGTCTATTGAAAATAACTTATAAACAAATAAAAATAATAATTTTAATAAAATATTGTAATATAATATTAATAATTTTATTTAAATTTTTTCAAAAAAAGTAATATAATTTTTAACAATATTAATATTAATAAATAATATTAATAAAAGTCATAGTAATAATAATAAAATAAAAAAAATTATAGAATAAATAAAATCTAAATACTCAAAAAAGTATAAAACAATCAATAATAATAAAATAATATAAATAATGATAAATTAAACAAATAATAAATTTATAAACAACACAATGTGCACGAAGATATAAATAACACTCTACATTGAAATGTGAATACATAATATTAAAAAAATGTACATTTAAACGTATATAATAAATAAATAAATCACTACGGGGTTGGGGAGGAATCTGGACGAGGTGGTGGAAGGAACACCACCCGTAATCCATGAGTTAGATGTTTCATATACTTACTCGTTTGATGGTTCTGTTATTCTATTAAGCATCTCATCTTCTACTCATACTACTACGAATTCTTCAATAACACATCACTATTTTTTTGCCAAAATTGTGGAGACCTAAGGAAAAAATTGGACATAAATGGCATAAATTTTTTATTTATATTCACCTTACGATTTAAAATTTCCTGATTTAGTAAAAATTTATAACCCCTATAGTGTATTATAAATAGACGATGAATCCAATTTATCCATTCCGAAATTTATCAATGAACCAATTCATGCCAACCATTTCTGGTCATAAACACATCTTCTCATCGTACTACTACTTCTACTATCATCGATATGCCCCATTTTTTCTATCAAGGTTCGGGTGTCCTAATGAATAAATCTATCACAGATGACTCAAGTTGGTTATTTATAATCACCTTAATATCGAATGTTATATGAATAAATAATAGGTATAAATATTATATTTTTCAATCAGAAGATGATATAAGCTATTTTTTCCAACCATGTCAAAAATTTTCATCAAACCAATTTATGTCAACTGTACCATGTCATCAAAGAATCCTATTCTCATACGACTGCTACAATTATCAGTGAAAAATCACATTATATCTTCAATATTATATTTCAGTCACACCATGCATCAGATTGAGGTGCATTTGGTTCTTACATATTCCAAAATCCCAGTACAATCCAAAATTCTAATGTAATGAAGATTCTATTATCTATCTATGTCAATATTCCAATACTTTATATCGAATATTTGTTCATAGATGAATGATATTTATCATTGTAAACGGTTTTTAGAGAATAAGAAGTTCATGTGCCCATTATATCAGAAGAATTAACTACATTGGGGACATGAGCTTCCTCACCTCTCCTAGATTACAATATTTGGAATGATTTTTTTTTGATAATAACATCGAATCAATATGCAGTGCTACCAGTTTAAAAAAAATTAATTAATATGGAACATGTGGTTTCATTACTAGAAAGAATCCTATTATCTTATTTGTGGCTGGTTGAAGATAGTTGAATGAAAAATATGACTTCCTAAAATATCTGTGAAAAAAACTAAATAAAAATCAGATAAATTTGTTATGGAAATAAAAAAATAAAAAAAAATGAAGATAAAATTAATTAAATAACTAGTAAGAATTTTCTCTTTCTTGATTGTTATATGCATTCTTGAAGAATCTCCCCATAATGCTGTTGTCATCGACGCATTACAGAATGTATGTCATGATTCTAGTGACCTACTGACAGATTAGATCATGGTTGGCACAAATTGGTAATTTCTAATCACCTGATGATGGGGAATTCAATGATTTAGAAAAAATTATAAATCATAGATTTTATAGTCACTAGATGATGAAAAAAATCTACATAAACCATGTCAAAATTTATTATTACACCAATTTATTTCTATAATGCCGCATCATCAACGTATCTCATCCTCCTCATATTGATGTTATCAATGCGTCACATCATGTCTATTACTAACCATAAATAATTATTACTATTTATTACTAATTATTACTATTCATTACTAATTATTACTAATTATTACTAATTATTACCTACTATTACTATTTTTACTTGTTATTACTAATTATTAATAATAATTAAGAATTGTTAATAATTATTACTACTTTTACCTTTTTATGACCAATTATTTCTAATTATACGTACTTATTACAAATTATTACGAATTATTATTTTGTATACCAATCTATTACAAATTTTTTATATTTATTACTTATTATCATGATTTGAAAATAATTATTAGTAGTTATACCTAATATATACTACTTTTTAGATGTTATCACTATTTATTACAAATTATCGCTAATTGTAACTATTTATATAGATTTATTACAATTTATATCTATTTATTACTATTTATTACCATTTATACCTATTTATTACTATTTATTACCATTTATTACCATTTATTACCATTTATTACAACAAATTAATATATATAGCTATTAATTACTAAATATTACTAAATATTACTAATTATTACTAACTATTACTAACTATTAAAAATTTTTACAAAATATTACAAGTTATTATTAATTAGAAATTATTATTATTAATACTTATAATTATGACTAATTATAACTAATTATAACTAATATTTTCAATAATTACTATTTATTAATAATTATTACATATTATTACTAATTATAACTAAATATTACTAACTATTAATTTTAATTACAATTTATTATTAATTATAACTAATTATTAATTTTTATATAAACTTAGTACTAAATATTAATAATTATACATCTTAATTAATATTTATTACTAATTATACCTATTTATTACTAATTATCTCTAATTATACCTAATTGTTAGTAATTATTAATACTTATTACTAGTTACACCTTCTTATTACTTATTATTACTACTTATTTCTCATTATATCTATTTTTAACAAATTATTAATACTTATAACTTTTTATTCCTAATTTATTGCAAATTATTTCTAATTATACTTATTTATTACAATTTATTACTAATTACTTACAATAATTAGTAATTATTACTATTTATTACTTTTTATATCAAATTATTCCTATTTATTATTAATTATTATTAATTATAAAAATTTATTACTATTTATTAGTCATTATTACGAATTATAACTAATTATATCTATTTATAACTAATTATTTCTAATTATACCTTATTATTCCTAATTAATATAAATTATTCCTATTGATTACAAATTATTACTAATTATTCCCATTTATTATTAATTATTTCTAATTATTACTTTTGAAAACAAATTGAAAAAAATTATTACCAATTATTACTAATTATACCTATTTACTTCTAATTATTATTAATTATATATATTTGTTACTAATTATTATGAATTATTTCTAGTTATACCTATTATTAGATATTAGTATAAATTGTAAATTATTATTCCTATTTATTGCGATGTGTTCCTATTTATTTTTTATAATTCTTAATTACAAAAAAGGTCTAGGTGTCAAGTGAGCCTACTGTTACCAATGATTCCTAATTATTACTAATAATCCCTAATTATTATTAATTATTCCAAATTATTACTTATTATTCCTTATTATGGGAATATATTTCGATTTATTACTAATTATTATTTATTATTGATGTTAATTATTAATTGTTACTAATTAGTAATAATTAATACTCTTTCAAACTAATTAGTACTGATTACTAATATTTAAGATTATTTATTACTAATGAAACAACTGTTGGAACCATGGTCGTTCTTTTCCTGATTTATAGTATGGTTTGTGTTTGTTGTCAATCATTAGTGGATGGTCACAATGTCTGCTAGCAAAGTGATCATATAGAACATGTAGATAACATTATTAACTGTGGCACCGGTCGCTAGTGTTTTCCAAATTTGGGGCCTGAAAAATCGTCAAATGGAGAATAGGTGTTTTGGAAAAAATACTTGCTCGCCATTTTCAGAAGGAGAGGACACATGCAGGCTTGTTTTTATTAAAATGAGAAAATGAAAATATGGAAATTGAAAGAGGGTCGTGCAAGTATTGGTTTGGTCGCGCACGTGACTTGAAAACCGAGAAAGGACTTACGCATCGGTACCAAGGAGGATTCGAAACATGCACGCCATTTTTCGTTCGTGATTAGATCATCAAAATATGGAAAAGAAAGTAGGGGCGCCCTTGTTTTTGGGTTGGTCGCCCAAGTGTCTAGGGAAACAGAAGACTTGCGCGCTGAAACTTGCGCACAGAGGGAAGAGTCGCACGCCCCCGCACCGGGTATCCGAATGTCTATAAATAGAGGACCGACTTTCCTCATTTGTAATGAAGTTCAAGACATAGAGAATTTTCGAGCTCTAATCATGTAATTGCTGAAGTCGCTAAAGTGGTAGTTTGGTCACGCAGGTAGAGGTTGCGCGCCAGTTGTTGGTTGTGCATCCTTAGTGGTCTGGATGTAAAAGACGGTGGGTCGCAAAAGTTTGGATCTAAAGAAGTAGGTGTCGCGCAAGGGGATTTCTTATACTTGCGCGCCGAATTTGTGCCATGCAAGTGACTTGCGCGCCGGCTTGGGGAAGCACGCCTGGTGTTGTTGAAGTATGCCCGTCTTTTTGAAGCTGCATGAAACCTGGGAAATTTCCTGGTACCCTCAGCGCAATGTGAGATTCATCTACTGGTGAGAGTTGGACTTCAACATATCATCTACATACAATAGAGGATGCATTCTTTTACAATGATGAAGATACCTTCATGTCTATACACTGAGTGGGACTTCACCGAAGGTAGTGAGCTAGGGGGATTCAATGGGAGTGACCCGAGGAATGCAGTGAGCTATCCTAGAACAGTTGTAAAGGCAGTGAGCCTGGGATAGAGTGACTATTTCCAAAAAATTTTAATCCACATCTAGTGATGATTAGTGGAATTTGGTATGATCGGAAACTTTTTGTCATATGCTCCTTGGACATTACCCTTAGTGGTGAACCAAGTAAACTTTTTTGTGTCACCTCGTTGCATGTGACTGTTTCTTTACTGATCATATCAATCGTAAAGTTTTAACCAGTTCCTACCTACATGGGAACAAGTTCCTTGTTTTTTAAATGAAAAATTTGACACCCTGATTGACCCCTCACCTCTCAGGGTGTCCCGGGGTCCTACAAGTGGTATCAGAGCCAGGTTGCTAGTGCTGAATATGTCCTTTTCCATCATGGAATGTTCATCCAGTATTAGGGGAGTCCCCCTCTTTGATCGAAGTAATTTTCAGATTTGGATGAATAGAGTGAGATCTCATCTAAGATCCCTTGGAATGGAAGTTTTGTTTTCCACGGTGCAAGGTATAAATGTTTTTGATCCAACAGAACTGGCTATGACTGATGTAGATAGTAAAATTCTCGATGCAGATTCTAAATCACAAAATGCTTTCACCGCAGCCCTTTTTGATCAGATCAATCTGAAAGTGATGAGTTCCAACTCAGCAAAGACCATGTGGGATAAAAATAAACATATTTATGGAGGATATAACAAATTGAAGGAGGATAAACTACAAGTGCTGCACAATTGGTTTGATGATTTAAAGATGCATCTAGATGAGAATGCAGACTCCTTCTTCAATAGAATTACTGAAGTGGTTGGAGCAATTCATGGCCTAGGAGTAGAAAACAAAAACATTGATATTGTGGGTAAAATAATGAGAAGAGTTAATCCTTTGTACAATGAAAATGTGTCAGCCCTTGAGGAAAGAGATCTTTCCAAACTTTCTTTGGATGATCTACTGAGAATCCTGGTGGCATATGAAATGAGAGTCAAACCAGAGGATGCCACGACTCGAGTGAGCAAGGAAATGGAATTCAAATCCTTTGAGAAACTAAAAATATCAAAAGATAGTAGTGTTGAATATGATGAGGAAAAAGATATTCTTTATCTCATTTCAAATAAGTTCCAGAAGGGAAATGGGTAATTCAAAGGGAAGTTACCTCTAGCTTGGTTCTATTGTGGTAAATTCGAGCACATTACTTCTCCATTCTTATGAATGTTTCATGATGATGATAACAAATATAAAAACATTGAGAAGCTTCAGAAATGGTTTTTCAATACATTAGACGTAAAATCTAAAAATAATGTTTTGAAGAAGAGTTTTGTGTGTGAATAAGATGATGATGATAATGAATTTTGTGAAGAGGAAGAACCAGAGTTTAAAACTGGAAACCATGCTTCCATGATGTCCAATGTTGAAAAATCAGAAGATAATGGTGGAAAAAAAATTTAAAACTAGTGAATACCCCGAGTTGAAACTTGTGGTTTTTGTTAGAAACCTTAAAACGAAATTTAAGAGTTGCAATAAGTGGAAATCAATTGTAGTAGAATCAACTGAATATGTTGATCAGCTTGAAGCTGGAATTGAATGACTGGAAAAATTTGTGAAAGTATAGTGTAAAATACATGAATGAAATGATGATGTGGTGGATTTGAAGATGAGAATTGTATAGGAGGGAGATGTCATCAATGAACTCAAATATAGACTGGAAGAAAAATCAAAGACTCCTGAGGGTATTGAGGAGGAAGTTATTACTCTTATAAGTAAACTTGAGACTGAATCAATCTCAAAATAATCATGGAAGAAAATACAGTTTAGAAGATTCTCATATGCTAAGTTATTGGCATGAGCCATGTGTGGTTCAGATGGGGTTGGAAAAATCTTGAGTTATCAAAGACCCGCTTGCATGGGAAAGAGTGGAATCGGCTGTGAAGCTGAGACATCAACTGCTAGAAGTAAAGAGAGCCAAGAGAAAGACAAGATGAAAGTGGGACATTTTGAAATGTTTCCTGAAGTGCTGAAAAAGAAACCCTTCATCCAAACTAAGTGGAGAACTAAATATTATCCACAAACATTCAGAAATGATAGGTTGTCCAACTATTCTCATAAGAAAGAATGTATGAGGAAAACTTTATGTGAGAAGACATTTCCTCTCATGAAGTATCATTTCTGTGGCTATCTGGTTCATACAATGTCATATTGAAAAGAGGCAAGGAGATACATTAATGGGGAAGATCTGGGACATCAAAAAAGGAGACAGACTTCATATCCTCCATATTATGGAAGAAATAGTTTCTATGGATACTAATTTTATTGTTCTAACATTGGACACAAGGCTGTTAATTTCAGGCAGATAAGGGACATGGATACCTCGTACCAGAGTTCAAGACAAGCCAAACCTCATCAACATGACTATGTTGCTCTTTCAAATAGGTTTTCTCCTCTCGAATAAGACTTTGACTATGAAGAACCAATGTACACTGATGAGATAATTGAAATGTCATAAGTACTTTATAATCAATCCAATGCATCATGGAAAGAAAGGAAGAAAATTGAGAAATACAATCTTAAAGAAGTGTCCCCCAATGCTTCCAAATGCTACAGTACCTGGATTCTGGATAGTGGTTGTTCATCTCAAATGATAGGTTATTATGGCATATTAATGAATATCAAAAGGAAGGTTGATGGTACAATACGATTTGGTAATGATGGGGCTCTAAAAAACAAAGGCAGTGGAAGTACTGAATTAGCTAATGGATAGTTAAAGAAGACTGAATTCCACTATGTGGATGGCCTACGTCATAATCTACATAGCGCGAGTCATCTTTGTGACTCAGGACTTACATTTTATTTTAATCTGAAAGGATGCACTATGAAGGGAAAGATAGTCAATTCACTTATGAAGGGATGCAGAACAGAAGGCAACTTGTATCAGGTTGACAGTAAAGAAAATTTTTCTTACATGGATATTGAAGAAGAAAACAATTTGTGGAATCAGATACAAGGAGTAAACATTCAACAAGACATGGAGAAGATATCAAAAATGAGGATTGTCATGGAATTTCCCAACCTGAAGCATGAGCGTGAAAAGTCTTGTGATGCTTGCATTCTTGGAAAGCTGTTCTACAGTTCATATCGTCCAAATAAGAAAAGGGAATCTAATCTTCTTGATCTAATCCGTATAGATATATGCGGGCTGATAAATATTGCGAGAACTCATAGAGAGAGTTACTTTGTACTTTTCATGGATGATTATAGTATAATGGCCTGAGTGATGGTCATTCACAAGAAAAGACAAGTCCTTGACTACATGAAAACATATCGTAGAATCGCTGAGAATGATACCGGACGAACAATCAAAGTGTTGTGATCTGACAATGGTGGGGATTACATGTCCATCGAATTTGAAAATTATTTGGAGAAGCATGGGATACAACATGTGGTAGCTGCTGTGAGAACTCCACAACAAATTGGAGTCATTGAAGGTAAGAATAGACAGGTTAACAACATACCATAAACATTTCTGATTGAGAGTCGCATTCCATGACATTACTGGAAAGTGGTTGTTCAAGCTACAGTGTTTATTAGAATTCAAATAGGACTATATATGGATGAGATGATGACACCTTATGAATTGTGGCACAGATGAATGTCCTCGTTGAAATAATTTCGTGTTTTCGGAAGTAAATGCTTCATCAGAATCAAATAATAAAATCAAGGGAAGTATGGTGACAATGTAGATAAAGGTATTTTCCTCGGATACTCAATGAACAGCAAAGCCTACAAGTGTTTCAAAAAGAGATTAGGAAGGATTTTGGACAGCTGTGATGTTAAGATAATTAAAGAGAAAACCACAAATTCTTCAAGGACGACTTATGCTGATGTGATAGAGAGTGAGGAAAAAAGTGAACGTGGAGAAAATAAAAATTCAGAAATAGAGGAAGTTGAACAATGAACTCAGTAGTCACATCATGATGTTGAATCAGAAGAAGAATCTGATGAAGAAAATATGGCTGGAGAGAATGCAACTGAACCTCACAGGAGAAATAGAAGAGTTGAGATTGATCCATCTAACATATGTAGGGACATATATGCACCCACTCAGACAATGAGGATGAGGAATAACACGAAATCTTAATTTATCTTAGTCGTGTTTCCATCCTCATTTGAAGAAGGTGCAAAGAATGAATCATGCATGAAATCCATGAATGAATAGTTAGATCAGATTGACAAGAAGCAGACATGGGATCTTGTCAAGAGACCTGAACTTCACAATGAGATTGGTACAAAATGTATCTTCAAGAAAATGTTTGAGGAGAATGGAAGTGTTATTAGAATAAATGCACGTCTGGTATTCAAAGGATACTCCCATATTGAAGGCGTTGATGTTGAAGAAACCTTTTCTACAGTGGCTAGACTGGAGTCAATCAGGCTTTTCCTTTCCATGGAACTCCAAAGAGGATATAAAGTATATCAAATCGATCTCAAGACAGCATTCGTGAATGGTATACTTGAAGAAGAATTCTACATCGAACAACTGGTGGGTATTGTTCTTGGTTCTGATGAAACAATGGTCTGCAATCTGAAGAATGAACTATATGGTTTGAAGCAGGCACCCAAAGCATGGTATTCACGACTAGACTCGTATCTCAAGAAGATAGATTTCAAAAGGGAAGGAGTGGACCACAATCTATATGTGAATAATTCTACAAAAGATCAGTTTATGGTTCCAGTCTACGTTGCTGACATTATTTTTGGTGGTAGCAAGAAGAAATCAGTTGATGAAATTTCCTATCACATGAAAATCCAAATTTGAAATGACTATGATTTGGGAGCTCACATATTTCATGGGGAAGCAGGTGATTCAAAGGCAATATTATACATTCATTTCACAAGAAAAGTATGCAAGGGAGATGTTAAATAAGTTCAATATGCAAGACTCCAAACCAATATCAACTCCGATTGCAGTTGGAACCAAACATGGAAAGCATGAGGATGGGGCATCTATATACCCCACTCTGTACAGGAGGATAATTTGGAGTCTATTGTACCTGACAGCAACACGACCATATATTGTCTTTGAAACCTGTCTAGCCTCCCGTTTTCAGAGTAATCCAAAGGAAGAACATATGACAGCATTAAAATGAATCATGATGTATATTCAAGTTAATTACAATTGTGGATTATTCTTCACTGCAGGAAGAGAAAATGAATTATCAACATTTTATTATGCTGACTGGGCTAGAGATGTAGTGGACATAAAGTCCACCAGTGGTGGAGGATTCTATATTTGGAATAAATGTTTTGTTTAGTTGAGAAAGAAATAAGAAAGTACTTCTCTTAGTACTTCTGAAGTTGAGTATATATCTTCTACAAAGACATGAACTCAACTGCTATGGATGAAGAAACAATTGACAGATATTGGTGATGAGGTGAAACAACCAATAGTGATTTACTTTGATAACAAGAGTTCAATTGATCTTACGAAGAATCATGTTCAGCATTCTCGTACAAAACATATTTAAATAAGGTATCACTTTATCAAAGAGAAAGTTGAGAAAGGCGTGATTAGAATGGATCATGTGGGAACAGATAAGGAATTGGCGGATATCTTGACCACGACACTGTCAGCAGTTGTGTTTGAGAAGCATCGGTTGAATCTCGGTGTTCAGCCACCTCCATGTGCATAAGGAGGTTACAAAATACCCCTCTCTACAGTTATGTTAACTTATTTTTATACGTGTGTGGCTGTGATGTAGGTTTGTGGGGGAGATAGTATCCAGGGGGTGTGGTTTGAGCTGAGCAATGAATATTTTCCAGTCTTTGGGTTTATTGTCAATGGGGGATAATGGAATTAATTCAGGCATGTTCAGGCATGATCTGACATGTAATGCTTCTGCGGCATGATGAGAATTCAGTATCAGTCATTGGATGCGAAGGAATAGAAGGAATACATTGGAAATATAATGCTTCTATGACACTACTGTAAGAGAATTTCTTGGGTGTCATTGTCAATTCCAAAACACAGGAACCCAATTCAAGCTTTTTCTTTTTTTTCTACACCGAGTATTTCTCACATAGACTTAGAGTGTTTGCTGAGTTTATTCTTGCATTTGTGGTTTTCCTTTGGCTGATGCTTTATTCAGATTATTTGTTGATTGCCAACAAACCCAAAGGGGGAAACTGTTGGAACCATGGTCATTCATTGCATGATTTAAAGTATGGTTTGTGTTTTTTGTCAATCCTCAGTGGATGTTCAGAATGTATTCTAGAAAAGTGATCATACAGAACATGTAGATAACAATATTTAAGTTGGCACCAGTCTCCAGTGTTTGCCAAATTTTTGGCCTGAAAAATCATCAAATGGAGAAAAGGTGTTTTGGGAAAAAGACTTGCTCACCATTGACCAGAGGGAGAGGAAACTTGCATGCCTGTTGTTTTTCAAAAGGGGAACATGAAAATATGGCAAATGAAAGAGGGTCGTGGCAGTATTGGTTTGGTCGCACAAGTGACTTGTGCGCCGAGAAAGGACTTGTGCACTGGTACCTAGGAGGATTCGAAACATCCGTGCCATTTTTCCTTTGTGATCAGATCATCAAAATATGGAAAAGGAAGTAAGGGCGCCAATGTTTTTGGGTTGGTCGCACAAGTGTCTATGGGAACAGAAGACTTTTGTGCCGAAACTTGCGCACCGAGGGAAGAGTTGTGCGCTGCCGCATATGGTATCTAAATGCCTATAAATAGAGGACCAACCCTCCTAATTTGTAATGAATTTCAAGAATTAGATATATTTCGAGCTCCAATCATGCATGTGTTGAAGTCGTGAAAGTGGTAGTTTGGTCGCGCATGTAGTGGTTGCACACCGGTTGTTGGTTGTGCTTCCTTAGTGGATTGGAAGTAAAAGATGATGGGTCGTGCATGTTTGGAGCTAAATAAGGATGTGTTGTGCAAGTGGATTTCTGATACATGCCCGCTGAATTTGTGCTGTGCAAGTGACTTGCATGCTCTCTTGGGGAAGTGCACCTAGTGTTGTTGAAGTACGCCCTTCTTTTCGAAGCTGAATGAAAGCTATGAGGTTCCCTGGTACCCTCAGCGCAAAGTGAGATTCATCTACTGGTGAGAGTTGGACTTCAACAGAGCATCTACATACAATAGAGTATGTGTTCTTTTGTAATGATGAAGAGACCTTCATGTCTATACACTGAGTGGGACTTCACCGAAGGCAGTGAGCCAGGGGGACTCAATGAGAGTGACCTGAGGAATGCAGTGAGCTATCCATGAATAGTTGTAAAGGTAGTGAGCCTGGGATGGAGTGATTATTCCCAAACCTTTTTAACCCATAGCTAGTAAAGATTAGTGGAATTTGGTATGACCTACAACTTGTCAGCGTATGCTCCTTGGACATAGCCCTAGTGGTGAACCAAGTAAAAACTGTTGTGTCACCTCGTTGCATGTGACTGTTTCTTTACTTATCATATCCATCATATAATATTAGCTAGTTCCTACCAATGTGGTATCCAATCCTTGTTTTTAAAAGAAATAATTGAAACCCTGATTCACCCCTCCCCTCTCAGGGTGTCCTGGGGTCATACAACAACAATATTTTTTAAAAAAATAATTAAAAATAAAATGATCTAATTTTAATTTACATTATTTTTTTCTAAATAACTATATTTATAACTAACATAAAAATAAATTAGTTAACTAAAAAATAAATAGATAAATACCTTTAAAAAGAACATGTGTAAGTTTCAAGGCTTGAAAATTGCTTCGATATGAAATTTCAATATATGGAATTATTTTAGAGAGAAATATGAGAGTTCAAAAATACAGAGGAGTTCCGAGAGATGCGAATGAAAAAAGGAATTGTGGTATATATATGTTACATTATTTGAGATAGAATTATTTACGAAGAACTATTGCAAATACCATTTAATTGTCGCTCGCTAAGTAAAAGTGTCTTGATATTTGTGATGGGACCCGTCATTAATATGCCCATTGAACATACCTACCTATAGACCTAGTATTTTACATAGGTCATAAATATCATCTCAAAAAATATTATTTTTGATGGGTCCCTTAAAAAATGATATATTCCTTTTAATTAACAGTCGGCTGCTAAAAACTGGTATTTTTGATAGGTCCCATCACAAATATGGAAACAGTTCGATTGTTATTCATGACTGGTGAAAACCATTTTTCGCAATACACTTCTCATGGTTTGACACACAATGATCTCAAATCCATTTTTCATGGGATACCTTATTCCCATCATAGATAAATAACTATCTACGATGAGACCCTTTCCCATCACAAATAACCTCTCAGAAATGACTGGTTTTTCCGTAGTGCCTCTATATTCACATTATTTGATAACATTCCCCAATTAATTTGTCATTTGATTGTTGGATGACCATCCATTTCACAATTGAAATTTTTTTAATTTTCCTTAGTAAAATTTCAACTGTGTTTCCATTCCTATGTTGATCATAAATAAAGGCTCATCATCTTCCCAACATGATTTTTAAAATAACACTTATATTCTATAATTATTTTATTAAAAAACCATGATATTGATGGGTAAATCAAATCAACAGGAAAAATTTGATGTCACATCGTATGTTTTATTCATTGATATTGAAGTCCTTATAAAGAACCACATTTGAAAACATGGTTTTAAGCCTCCGATGAACTAATCAGCAGTAATTTCAGATTGGATGATAAAAGTAGAAGAGTATCTTGCAAGTCTTGTAAAATATTCCCAATGTGTACCAATGGATTCATCATCCATCTACATCAACTAAAATAATTTTTTTCTTTTTTTCATATGGATAATATGATGAATTTAATTATTGAAAAAGAAAAATATATACTCATCCCACTGTATTGATTTAATCTCATCCTATTTATTGATTTGTTATATAAGATTCCAACACTGATCTATTTCACCTACCAAATGATTAATATATGGATTAAAATTTTCCTTTTCAGAACTCTAGACCACTAGAAATTTCATTTTAATGATACATTATTTAGAGACTAGAGCATTAGAAGAACCATTAAAAGATGATGTACACATCATGGTAATGAAATCCAAAAAATGTTGTTACCCCAATTTCCTATTTAAATGATAATTTTGATTCTTTGTTGATGATGTGTTTTGAGTATAAGAATTATATTTTATATTCTATATACAATAAAATTTGGTATCCCATGTGGATATTCAATCCATTTTCTATCACATTCTCCATTAACTTGATTTTTCTATCATCTATTCATTCACTAAACAAATATATAATAGCATAAGAAATAATATTCATATAATGAATCCACTTTACCATTGAAAAAAATTTATAGGATAATTGAATCATGACACTATCTTCTACGGATCCTTAGTGTTAACATTGGTAACTCATGGTCAATACAAAAAAAATTAGACTATATATAGTAAATATATTTATTTTCATGGTTGTAACACCCCAACCACAGTCTCCTAGATCCGGTGCCTTACTATATTAAATTTTCATAGGTACAAGTGTTTAATCCTAAAGGGCTGTCATTTTAGTAGTACTAAAAAATATATTTCATAAATATACCTTAAATTTAAATTCAAAACATAAAATAAAACATATAAAATCCTTTAATAATGACATTATTCTTGTATCTAAACACTTTGTATCAATTCAGAAACACATCTTAAAATCCTGGGAAAATAAAACCTATGAACTATGTGAAAACATATTCTTTGTAAGGGAAAACAAAGAATAAAATCTATTATGATTAAATTAGCATAACCATTTATGGAAATGACTATAATTGAATCATGATACACTTAAAAATAATACAGAGTATAATATGTCAAAAATTAAAAAAAATCCAAATAAACGTTCACATAGATATCCAAGTAGTCGAATAGTAACATTTAATAACAATAAATAATATCATAACAAGGTAATCCATAAATTCAGACATCATAAGCATACCATCAATGCATTCCCAAGACACGATACCTAAACTAGTAAAAACCTAAACTAGTTTGCCTCATAATACCTACCATTGCATCAAGGGGAAATATCAAGCCCCACTATTCACTTACAATGTCTAATGGATTCCTTTCATGAAAAATGTTAACCATAACCTATATAATCATTCCTATTATAACTACCATTGAAAATGTTAATATAATAACCATAAATTAGGAATGTTATCAAAAGTGAACATCCAAATTATAATATATTATAAACCATTCAATAAAATATTGTAGATATTATCATAATAAATAAACATTAATTAAGATTAAAATCCAAAAATTGGTGTTGACATAGGTGATTTTTTTTTAATAAAATCATTATAAATTTCAAGATACAAATACCATTTTTTATGTTGAAATCATTTATAGAGGGGTGAAAAATTTTAAATGATACAAATTAAGAGAATAAAATCATGTATTATTGTAATGTATGTTTTTATCATCCCATATATGTTAAAAATTATATCATTTCATCTGTATTTTATCAAAAATTGTATAAATCTTTTCATTTTGAAAATAAAAGAGTCCTCTAATTTTTTTTAAAATAATTTAAAAAATGTGTAAATATTAAATTAAAAAATAGTATTATAATTGTATGAATATTTTAAGAAACATTTTTAAGATGCATGGACATTGATGATAAATATGTCCTAATAAATACATATGTATAATCAATCTCGGATAATAATGAGATTTCAAAATTAACCCTTACATTATATGTTCCTTTCGTTGAGGGCGAATCATCATCTATTATAGTGGTTTTATTGTGTTATTAAAATATAATAGAACTATATTAATATTTATGATATCATATATAATTAACTTATATCATTTTTTTCATAATATTTCATTATTTCAATTGTTTTGGGTGTTAACTGCTTAATTTTATTTTGATTTTTGTCATTTATGTCATGTTTCTTGGGTATAAGATATATTTTATTCATATTAATAATGATATTATTTTCAAAATTAATATATCAATTCATAATATTTATATTCTATAATCATTATTGAATTATTATTGTTTGGAATGAATCTTATCTCGTCATGGAGATGATTGGACAAACGTTTTCCGGAGCGATGTAATATTTTGGGAATGGTAATGTGGAATGGAATTAGATGAAATATTAATTATATGTATTAAAAATTATTTTAATCTTATTATAATATCCATTATATTCACTAAAATCATCCTAATAATGTGAGCATGAAATGAAATTATATCACAATGTGGAGATTATAAGTTGTACTTACACAGGCCTGGTGATATTGTTTGTCATGGGATGGTGGCAAGGAAGAAATTAGATTTACCATATTCAAAATTACATATCATCAAATATATGATACTTTATTTATTTCTTTACTATCAAAACAACATAGGAATAATAAGTATAAGGATAAATGAACATAAATGATTTGGTAAAACAATTACCGCTTCTTTAGTGGAATTCCATTTTATCTTCTCTTAAGAACATTAGGGTTGGTCTTTTTAGAATACCATGACCTAAAAAACATAACTAGGAATTTTGGTATAAGAAATTGGTAGGATTTTATTGATATTTAATCCTCAATGTGGTGTGAGGAAATGTGGGATGAGGTTCCTTTTTATAAGAGAGGGGGACACTTAAAGGACCTTAAAAAAATATTAATATGAATTGATTTTTGATTCAAAATAGCTATAAAGTGTGTTAGTTAGAATATATGATGATTATATTTCTAAATAATATCAAAAAAATTATTTTTGGACATTTTTAGGTCACAATATCATCCTTATCATTTGGATTTACCCCTGAGTTAAACACTTCAACTCTTTTCATGGTAACATGGGTTTTTACACATTAGGTTTAATATAAAAACCAAAAAATGCCAAACAACACCCAAATGGATCACTAATATAATATTTGACATTATTATTTTTATTGGATCCGAATTTTGATTTTTATGAATTTAATATCATTTTATAATATATTATTTATTTTAATGTTTCATTTATGTCAATTTTGATACAGTTCATTTTTTTGATATCATAAAAACATGATAACATTGAGCCAATATTTCTAATATATATATAACATGTATAGGTTATATATAAAATTTTCGGATATAATTAATTATGTGAAATTTTATTTATTCTAATATTTTAATATCATTTATTTGATATTTCTATTAATTAGTCAATTAATGCATGATTATTATATTATCCATTAATTAAATTAAATATTCACATAAAATATAATATAAATTATCAAAATGAATAAAAAAAATATATTATTTTAATGGGATATTTATATTCAAATTTATCTTTTTTGTATGAATTTATTAAAAATTTAGTACTTATTAAAAAACATTAATATTAAATTTTTAACACATCAATAAAAAATTATTATAAATGTAATATTCTTACCCAAGTGTATTAAATGAGTATAATTTATGCCCATGTTGATTTTGGATGAAACACACTTATCAAATTTAATTAGGAAAATTTTCCGTGTAATTTGATAATATTATTACATTATTTCTTCCTTTAATTAGCATACATACCATTAATAATGGTTAAAAAAATTCAAAAATTTATTATTCATAATATCCAAACCAATGTCAGTCATATTGGACTCTACATATCATACTTATTAAAGGAATTTATGTCTAATTTATCCAATTCAATTCACATATGTGGCATAATTATGTTCAACATTAATTATGCAGATGTGGTGAGTTATATGGTAAAAGGAAATGTTAAGCAGTTCAATATGTTTGTAAATATAATTTTAATATAAAAATGATTCCAATAAAAAAATTGGATTATTAAATGAATTATTTATCAATTGTAACTTTAAGAATCATATACATTTTAATTATTATTTTAGTGAATTGAATGTCATGTACTATAGTACAATATGTTTAATTATTCATAAAAAATGAAAATTCATATAAAAATACAAAAAAATCCTATATAATTCTGATATTCCAAATTTAAAAAGTACTTACATTCTGAAAAAAATATTTCTAAAATATGAGAAACTTTGTTTTAAAATATTTGTGAAATTAAATGGTGCTAAAATTCCCTCATAAAATATAGTTCTGTTCATAAAATTTTATTTGTTTATATAAAATTTTCTAGGAATCACATAATGTAATTTTTTTCGCAAAAAGTTTTATAATTTGGATAATAATATTCATAATATCTATTTAAACTGCTTGGTTAATAGATAATGATGTTCTCTAACTCAATGTTGAGTGCAATGAAGTATACTAATTTTTTTTAAAGGAAACCATACTGTGAAATCTTGGGGTAGTATATTCTCCCCTCCAACAATAAATTGTGTCCTCATATTTTTTGATTTCGGGTTTGGTAACGACTGCATGACTATCCAAAATACATTTATTGAAATCCCATAGAGAAAAATGGTCAATAAAACTAACTATTAAAAATAAATAGAGTGAATTATGAAGGTCTCGAGAGATTCCACACACTATGGTTCCATGAATGAAAAAAGGACATGGAATAGAAATCTAACAATCATGACCTGTTAGAGAGTGATCGAGGAAACGAGCAACAAAAAGGTAACAATAAAAAATATATAAATCTATAATTATCTATGTGACCATTTGATTCATAGGAAATAAATATAGTAGGATAAGAGTTTTGGTTTCAAGATCCTTTCCATAGTAATGAGTAATTCCACCATTTTATAAAAATGTAAGGAAATATAATTTCATCATACATTTCTAGGAACTAAATATTATCCTTTGGTTGTGCATTGAAATATTTTTTACATCATTTCATAATGTAATATTCATCATAGGATGATGTATTAAATTATCACCTAAATCCTTTTCCAAAGATCAATTTCAACCATTTTAAAAATGGTTAAATTTTTCAAAATGAACTTATTATTAATCATTACATAACATAAAGAAGCTTTATTTGACACATTCCAAACATGTGAATACCTCCAACATGTATTATATTTGAACATGGTAATTAAAATAAATATTTTATAATATTAGGGATGCTTATTTAATCCTTATATAGAACATAGATTATTGGATATAATCTATAAATCCCAAAAATGTTGTATTCTCCATCAAGGATGGCATTCACTACACATTCAGAAAGGTCATAATAATTTCCTAGGTGTTCAGTACTTTATCCAAATCAATCATCTTTACATTCTAAAATTAATATAATTGTATCAGTAACATATTATATGTTGTCATTCCCTCAACCATATGTTCAAAGATGATTAACTTTCTTCTCTATAACTTTTCTTAGTAACATTAAACAAACAATCTATAAGACTTAATTAAATTGTAATGTTATAAAATCATTTTGTATCATATAACTCTTATAACCATAATATAATAAGATTATTCATGAATCTGATAAACAAAAAAAATTAATTATTCCACATTGATTGTAGTTATGACATAATCTTGGACATGAGTCATTTTTTTCTAGGATATATTTCCTTAAATCATGGTAAATTCAATTGTATAGTACATAATATCCTTACAGTTGATGTATTTCACATTTTTAACTTCAAATATTTTCCTTATAATAATCATCATGGAGACCACTATCTCCACACTTGTAATAAACTCATATTCTATTTAGGAAAGTACCCGGGTGTTTTTTCCCACAACTATCACATGTTGGAAAAAACTTATTTCCTTTTTTCTATTTATCTGTTTCTAACTCCATAGTTCATTTATTCTATTTCTGTCCGTAAAATTCATATGAAATTATTATTCATTCTCTATATGGATAGAACAAGGGACTATATCTTTTTATGATGAGATTGTTTTGGAGACAAGTTTCTTATAGAGGAATGGTTTTAACCCATCAATGAATTAACCAATCATACTCTTTGTATTACATATTTAATCATTAGTATTCCTTTCTTACCATGTTATTTTACATTCATACATTTCAACACTATCATGCTTTATTTCCTCACAATCAAAAATTGATTCCCTATATTCACTCTTTATTCATGATAATAAAAAATATAAAATAACGTGCTAAAATTCATTCCATTCCTTGTTTTTTATTTTATCATCCTCTTTAATGGTTTGAATCACTTACCACCATTAATCTGCATCTCTATAGGGATATTAAACCACAGAAAAAGTTATCCATTTCCATACTTCACAATGTGAGAAATATATTATCTATGGAACTTATCCATTTCTTATCCTCAAATGGTTTTTTAGTACCATTAAATTTTAGTGGTTTTTTTATCATGAAGTGGTATAAAAATGTTCATCCATGTTGTGGGTAAGGATTATCCATACATGTACGATTATTTTTCATATTTTTTAGTCTATTTTCCTAGTATAGTTATATGTTATCCATCACCAGTAGAATTTCAATAAAAAATATTGTGTTCGTTCATAAGAGGTTCATTCACTATAATGAATTTGTGTTTTTATATAGTTTCCAATCCGTTAAATTTAATTATTATCTAAAAGAACCGCATACAGATGATTTGGTTATGAATCATAATTCATAATTTAAAACTATTAAAAAACAAAACATAAATTGTAAAATTATATATTGTTAATATATTAATAAAAAAATTATTTCTTTTAGAATATATTTAATTTTAAATCTGCCATAATTATTTTTTAAAAAATGTAAATTATCATAATCAAATTCCATAGGAATATCTAACCAGATGTGAAATAAGGCATGTTTTCATGTTCTAGGTTATGTCATGTCAGTCCTAGTGCACCATGTTAGAGTTTTTACCCCTTGGTACATTTCTTTCAAAACCATGACCACATTTAGTATCCATATTAAAATATTTTTCTAGAATGATCCACATATTCTATACCTTACCAAAATTATAGGATGTTCTTATATACTTATCTAGGAGGTATATCATATGATTATTTTCCTAAATATTTTATTTCTAAATCATATTTCCAAGGTTTCTATTACACTTTATTTAATACCAAAAGTAACATCTCGACCCCTGCATCGCAGATCTGATGACTTGCTTTTTTATGTTGTCATAGATACAAGTATCTAATCCCAACAGAACAATCAATTTAGTAATATTAGAAAATAGTTAAATTTCAACCCCATTCATTACAATTTAAAACATTATATACAACATATATATTCCATTGTAAGCACTATTAACATCATTTCATAACGCTACACATAGTCACAATACCCATCTTGGCATCTTGGGAAACTAAATCCTAAAAAAGGGGTACACTCATATGCTCATTCATGGAATGAAAACATCAAATGAAATTATGAGTAAATAAGAATATACATTAAGAAAAAGTGGATAATTGATATATAATCCACTATAATTTAATATTGATTATAATATAGAAAAAAATTATGCTAAATAATTTCAGATAAAATTCACATTTTTACTCAACTAGATGGATAATAATATATAATATCTATAACTAATAAAATAATGAGGGAATCTATAATACCCGAAATCTTAAACATATCATCACATATTCATCCATGAAATGAAACATAAATTGGTAAAAACCAAAACTAGATTGTCGCCAAAGACTTTCTGATGAATCTAGGGGCTATAGTGTTCCCCTACAATCACATAATATGTCCAATGAATTTCTCATATGATAGAAATGAAACATAACCAATATAAATATTCATATTAAAACTGGCATATGAAATATTAATATATTAACCATGAAAAATGTATGATATCAATTTATCACTTCTGTAGTAAAATATATCACAAAACCTTCAATACAATATGTTACATTATATCATAAGAAATAAACATTAGTTAATCATAAAATCCAACAAATGATGTTTACATAGATTGATAAAAATAATAAAATCACTAAAAATATCTTTAGGGAAATACTCATTTTACCTTGAAATTCTATTGAAAGTGGGGCAGATTTAAAAAAATATTGAAAAAAATATTGTAATATTGTAATGTATGTTTCTCTCATGTCGTATAAGTTAAATAAATAACATATGTTCCCTATTTTGTCAAAATGATCATAGAGTAGCTTTTTTAGAAAATGAAAAGTAAGTATACCTTTTAAAATATTTCATAAAATGTAGAACATGGGTAAAAAAACATTAATCTATTTTAGAAGAATAGTTATAATATTTTGAGATAAATTTTTAGGAATCATGGACTTGGATGATAATTATGTCACATTTAATACATATGTATAATTAATCCTGAATAATAAAGAGATTGATAAACTAACCCTTTAGAGTTAATTTAATTTAGTTAAGTTTATCAACCTATTATAAAATGGTTGAATTATGTTATTAAATTTTACCATAAACATTTCCATATTTATGATATCATATAATATCATCTTATATAATTATCTTAATGATATTTCATTTTTTTCATTGTTTCCGGTGTCAAATTCTTCATCTTTTAATGTTTGTTTTATCACATGTTTCTTGTTTATTATGCATAGGATATGTTTTATTCCTATCCCAAATTACATTATGACTATAGATATTATATCTAAAAATCATAAAAAAATTATATTCATTTTTAATGGTTAATTTGGAAAATGAATCTCATCATGTCGTGGTGACATTAAGATGTATGTACACATGATCGATGATAAAATTTCTTTAATTGTAAATTGTTAAGTAATTAAGGTGGTGTATAAATTATATAGAATAAATATCTTGTAATATTTATTATTTTATATAGTATACTCATCATTACATCCCTACAAATAATTTAGCAATGAAAAAAAATTACACCGCAGTGTGGTGACGAAAAGTCGTATATATATAGGCATGTTGAATTTTTTTTCAAAGGATAAAAGGATAAATATATTTTTCCCATATTCATAATAAAATATCATTAAATATATTATTATATATTTATTACATTATAATTGAATGAACATATGAATAGTTAGTACAATAAGAAATGATCTTAAATAAATGTGTAATACAATTACATATTCTTCGCTGGGCTTCAGCTGAATATCCTCTTAGTGACACTAGGGTTAGAATTTTAAGTGGTCTAGGACATCCAGAACATAACTAAGAATTTTAAAATGACAAATTACTTTGGTTTGGTTGAGCTATAATGCTCAAAGTGACGTGAGAATGTGTGGTATGAG